>CM053758.1:17375469-17661239 GCA_028658305.1 Pachyuromys duprasi
CCCGAGGGAGGAGTAGCCTTGCTAGGCCACAGAAGAGGACATTGCAGCCATTCCTGAAGAGACCTGATAAGCTAGACTTAGATGGAAGGGGAGGAGGGCCTCCCCTCTCAGTGGACTTGGAAAGGTGCAGGGAGGAGATGAGGGAGGGAAAGGGGGGATAGGGAAGGAATGCGGGAGGGGGCTACGGCTGGGATACAAAGTACATAACCTGTGATTAATATAAAATAAAAATGAAAAAAATGTGTTTCTTCTGATACTATAATGGAGCACTGGGAAGTGCACATTTTCCTACTGAGGTGTACAAAACAACTTAGGTTGTTTCCCCAACAAAATCAAGATTAAAAGAGACTACAGGAAGAATACTAACAGAGAAACCCAAAGCAGCTCAGAAAATGCTTCAGAACAAATGCATACAACTGACTCTAGATGTCAGTATGGTGCTAAAGAACTTCAGACAGAGGGAGGGCCTAGTATAGCAAGGTCCTCACAATCTCACTGAGAGGTGACACTAGCAAAGCATGATGGTGCATGCCTTTTGATTCCAGCACTTGGGAGGCAAAGGCAGGTGGATCTCCGTGAGTTTGAGGCCAGGATGGTCTAGAGAGCACCTTCTAGGACAGCCAGGGCTGTCTACCAAGAGAAACACTGTCTCAGAAAAGCCAAAAAACAACAACAAAAAAAGGAGGGTGTGACATGCATTGTTCTTGGAATATAAAGCACCAACAAGCACACACTGCTCACTAACTCATGGTGTTACTATCTCAGTACAGTCGCTTCTAAACAGGTACTAAATGGCACACACTCTTCTTAAAACACTGATACAGTCTTCACATACTTCAAAGTCTCTTTGGAAGAGCATGACAATGGTGGCTCAAATCAGTGCTATCCTGTTAACATGTGTCCCAAAAACTAGAGAGGAAGGAGCAGGTAACCTCATTTCATTTGTACACATATATACACACACAGGTACACATGTACTGTGTGTGGTATATACATATGCATATGTATGTTTGCAACTTAGACAAGCAAAAGGAAGAAAACAGTGATATACCTAGCAGTATTTTGGTTAGCTAGTTTCCTATTTAATTTTTTTATTTTATGTTTTATTTATGTGTATGCATGTGTCAGTGTCTGTACACATGTGTGCAAGTACCCACGGAGGCCAAATGAGAACACGAGATTCTCTGACGCTAGAATGGCAGGTGGCTGTGACCTGTCCAATGTGGGGAAGGGGAAGGAGCAGCACTCTTAAATACAGCCGTCCCTCCTGCTCCCTCCTTCCCTTTCTCACACATGGCCTCATGTAGCCTATGAACTCATCATCTTTCTGCCTCCATACTCCAAGATGAACCTCCTATGAACTCCAAGAGGCACACTCCCTCACTTTAAAACTACCAACTTAGGCAAAATAAATGAACTTACGAACCAGAAGGCAGAAAGGGACAAGTACTAACTCCATTTACAAGCAGAGTGCTGGATACACGTACTGCTTCACTGCTGTTAGTGATTGTGCTCTGCTATTGTCCCAGTAGACAAATCTCTAATGTATTACAAATTGAATTCTAATGTGTTTCCCAAAGAATGAATGCAAGAACTGCCTCAAAGATGGATTTTAAGTTGAAATTTGGAAGGTATTTTCAGAAGAAAGACTTGTATCTTCAACATCACACCGAAAAGGGCCCAATGCCTGCTGAGCACTTGGCTACTCTGCAAGGCCTGCTCTGCACTCTGTCCTTGGCTTACAATGAACCTGCCCTATCCCAAGCCTACCATGTCTGCATCTTCATGTTTTTACATACATTCCTGAATGAGTTTGCAACATACTAGGAAGACACAGCTCAATAGAAAGAGCAAGGCCCTGGGTTTAACCCCAACACTGTAAAAATAAGACAAACAAAGCTCATGACGTACACATAAAGCCTCCCTAAGTCCCAGTTGATGATCTTTCCTTCTCTATCCCCACAGCACTTTGTCCTTGTCTCTTATTACATTATCTCAGCATTGCCTGTTAGAGCTAAAATCTATACTAGAATCACAACTAGAAGTACAGGGCTCATTTATCTTTGTATTTTCACTGCCTGCTCTTCCCAGCACATAGTAGGCCTTCATATATCTTTGTATAAATACAACTGAACAATAATTCTATTTTAAAACTTCTTGCGACTTCCGGCTAATTTGACCACAAACCTGTCCTAGTTCCTGCCAATAGAGCGTGTGGAACAGTGTGCAGAATCAATTTACTTTGTGAGTGATAAAGAAATTGTTGGAAGACTTCTATGATCTGGTGACTGTCAATATGGTGTTGGAAAATGTCACCAAGTTTGAAATTACACCTAAAGGATTATAAAATTAGATCATGTAACAATGCTGGTTCCTGGAGGAGAAGGGCCTGAAGTATGAATGGATTTCCTTGGCTTATGCTAGATTCTGGCTTAAAAAAAAAAAAAAATAACGAAACACCTTTGCTGTTTAGATTCTATAAAATGAAGTTTCCATTAAAGGGAAACACTTTGCAGATATACACCCATTTTTCTAAGCTAATCGTGGTTATTTTAGAAAAAGTAGTTTTGTCTTTTTTTTTAAAGACTTAAAAAATAAAGACGTTTTTGGTTTAAGAAAAAAAAAAGTCTTGCATTTCAACTGAGATGAAAAACACTCCCTGCCACCTCCTTGCACTGACCCTTTTCCAGAGACTCCTGACTGAATCCTTTCTTATTCTCTGAGCACCCAGAGATTTTTTTTCCCCTGCAGTTTCCCGTGACAGTGAAGAGGAAATGATGATGAGTTCTTTTTCAGAGTTCTGAAGGCTGACCTGGAATCAGAGTGCCAAGTGGTGAGTTCTATTGGGTCCATCCTCCACACTGCTGAAGGCAGAGTGCAGGCTCTGGGACCTTTAGCAAAGGACACAGACCTCGTGAACCCCATCACCTCCTAGACTGAGCACAATAGTGAGAAGGCTTAAAGCTCAGTATTAACTCCTAGATTTGTACACTCTTAGTTTTACAAAACATACCAACCAAGTAGTGATCTAAAGCAACAACAATCCTACTGAACAAGCCCACTCACTGCATCCACTCCATCTCACAGGCAGGTCCCATGAGTCAGTCTGAGCCAGCTCAGCACACCACTGCCTCCATCTAGGTAATGACACATACAGTAATAAGGTGTATTCCTTGGTATATTTAAGGAGAAAGGCATCTAAAGAATTCCTAGTGGCTTCTACCTGCATATAGGTAGACTAATATTTGAAGCACGTTTAGGGTAATCTGAAAACACAAAGAGGGGCTGGAGTAAAAAGGAGATTTTTCATTACATACTCTTTTGCAAGCAGCCTGAACAAATTTTACCATGAATGGGTTTGCATAAAATTATGATTTTTAACAAATTAATCATGTGATTAAATTTTCACTTGTACAACATAATTGTCCCTAATTACATCCTTTTCTTTAAATAGGTCTCACCTGATTACTAACTGCTAAGGAAGACTAGGTGAGGGAACCAGGTACACAGATTAAAAAAGAAACACAGGCGACTGCTTTTTCTAAGTTAGTCTAAACAAAACTGTAGTTAAATGCATGACACTGATAGCACCCCCCCCAAAAAAAAACTCCAAGAGTAATCATTTCACCTATAATTGCTTTTTTGTTAAAAAATTAATTAGGCCAAACAGACTAAGTGCACTCTGCGCCTTGACGTCTCCAGTCCTCACAGTTTCCCATAGAAATCATCAGGATCTAATTAGAGACTTGAAGAAAGGCAGCAGGAACAGCAGCAACAGAGTGTGCCAGACAATCTGCAGAAGTTGCAGGTCAATAAAGGTCACCCCTAGCAACAAGGCTTTGTGTCAAGTGTGTAATGTGTCACAGGCCACTCCTCAGAGTCCACAGGCAGCTCTGGACACCCACAATCAAGGAGCTTGTTCTTGGTCCTAAGTGAAGACTGCTCTTGTTAGCTTGCCTTCCTTTCAATTTTTCTCGTCAGAAACACAAGGAAATGAAATTTGTGGTTAGATTGATGTTTCTTCCTCCTGCGATGCCAGGAAGTAGCATTAAAAGTTCTGTCATGTGGTTGCCCAACAGGACACAGAAAGCCAGATCCTTACAACTGACGCAACGACTAGTGAATATAATGCAGAGATGGAGCCAAGGCTTAAACACAGAGCATGGCACTGCAGGAAGGTCAGGTCAGAGGACACTTACTGGGTCTTTCCGCTGTCTAACATACACATGATCTATATATGATACACGGCACTCACATTTAAAGCAGGATGACCCCACTCAACAATAGGACTGTAACATACAGAAGTGAAGCCAAAAAGCAAACATTTATTCCATCCATTTTCTCTCTGCCCTCCCATGTCTACAGTTTTCCATCTTTAAGCCTGGAATAGAAGGAAGCACTTGTAACCCACTTCTTGAGAGGCAGAAGCAGAGAAGGATCAGGAGTTAAAGACATGATCCTTCTTACACTGCAAGTTCATAAGACCCTGCCTCAAAATTAATTAATTAGTTAATAATTAAGAAATTGGGAAGATGGCTCAGTGATGAGGAGATGGTTCCATGGGTAACATGCTTGCTATGCCAGCCTGAGCCCTGAGTTCAGACCCCCAGAACCCACAGAAGAGATGCGGGTGGCAGCATGGAACTGTAATGTCAGTGGGGGAAACAGGCAGCCAACTGGGGCTTGCTGCCCAAACAGTCCAGCCATAAAGCAGTAAGTTCCAGGCTCAGTGAGACCCTGTCTCAAAAAGTAAAGATGAAAAGCAATAGAGACTGATGTCAACCTCCTCTGCCTAGATACACACACACACACAAAGGGAAAGAGAGAGGCAGTAGGGAGATTTTCTATTTTCCATACCAATGCCAAAAACCTTTATTATTTAGTGAATATACAGACAAGCGTTAAGCACAAAGGAAAGATCCTGTCATGGTGACCTACCACTGTAATCCCAGCATGTGGGAAGCTAAAACAGAAGATCATGAGTTTCCTTCCAACCAGCTAATGCTGCAGGAAGGTTCCTCCAAAATGAACAAACAAATGAGGGGAAAAAAGGAAAGAAGAAAGGACTATGACCATAGGTGAAAAATAAGGACAAGAACAGACTTAAGAAGCATGTACACAACTTTACCAAACTCATTCTATGAAGCTACAGTCACCTTGATACCTACGCCACACAAAGACCCAACAAAAAAAGAGAACTTCAGACCTATCTCTCTTATGAACACTGATGCAAAATTACTCAATAAAATACTTGCAGATGGAATCCAAGAACACATAAAAGATATCATTCACCATGACCAAGTAGGCTTCATCCCAGGCATGCAAGGATGGTTCAACATATGGAAATCCATCAATGTAATCCACCATATAAACAAACTGAAGAAGAAAAACCACATGATCATCTCCTTAGATACTGAAAAAGCATTTGACAAAGTCCAACATCCATTCATGTTTAAAGTCTTGGAGAGATCAGGAATACAAGACACATACCTAAATATAGTAAAGGCAATATACAGCAAGCCTATAGCCAACATCAAAATCAATGGAGAGGAACTTAAATCAATCCCACTGAAATCAGAGACAATATCAATATCTCTTCAACATAGTTCTTGAAGTCCTAGCTAGAGCAGTAAGACAACTAAAGGAGATCAAGGGGATACAAATCGGAAAGGAAGAGGTCAAAGTATCCCTATTTGTAGATGATATGATAGTATACATGAGTGACCCCAAAAATTCAACTACAGAACTCCTTCAGCTGATAAACACCTTCAGCAAAGTGGCTGGATACAAAATTAATTCAAAAAATCAGAAGCCCTCCTCTATACCCAAGACAAAAGGGCTGAGAAAGAAATCAAGGAAACGACACCCTTCACAAAAGCCACCAATAACATAAAAGTACCTTGGGGTGACTTTAACCAAGCAGGTGAAAGACCTGTTTGAAAAAAAAAACTTAAGTCTCTGAAGAAAGAAATTGAAGAAGATATCAGAAGATGGGAAGATCTCCCGTGCTCATGGATTGGTAGGATTAACATAGTGAAGATATCCATCCTGCCAAAAGCAATCTACAGATTCAATGCAATTCCCATCAAAATACCAATACAATTCTTTACACCCATGAAAAAAAAATTCTCAATTTCATATGGAGAAACAACAACAACAACAAAAAAAAAAAAAAAACCAGAATTTCCAAAACAATCCTGTACAACAACAGATCATCTGGAGGTATCTCCATCCCTGATCTCAAGCTGTACTACAGAGCAATAGTAATAAAAACGGCATGGTATTGGCATAGAAGCAGAAAAGTAGATCAATGGAACCGAATAGAAGACCCAGAAATAAACCCAAACACCTGTGAATACTTGATTTTTGACAAAGAAGCCAAAACCATTCAATGGGTCTAACTGTTTGTCTACATGCAGAAAAATGAAAATAGATCCATATTTATCATCTGAACAAAACTGAAGTCCAAGTGGATCAAAGACCTCAACATAAAACCAGATACACTAAATCAGTTAGAAGAAAAAGTGGCGAAGACATTGGAACTCATTGGCACAGGAGACAACTTCGTGAACAGAACATCAACAGCACAGGCTCTTAGAGCAACAATTGATAAATGGGATCTCATAAAACTGAAAAGCTTCTGTAAAGCAAAGGACACTGTTGTCAGAACAAAATGACAGCCTACAAACTGGGAAAGGATCTTCACCAACCCTATATCTGACAAAGGGCTGATATCCAGAATATATAAAGAACTAAAGAAAAGGCAATAAACCAAGCAATCCAATTAAAAAATGGGGTACAGAGCTAAACAGAGAACTCTCTGTAGAGGAATATAGAATGGCAGAGAAATACCTAAAGAGATGCTCAAGGTCCTTAGCCATCAGAGAAATGCAAATCAAAAGGACCCTGAGATTCCACCTTACACCTGTCAGAATGGCAAGGTTAAAAACTCAAGTGACAACACATGCTGAAGAAGTTGTGAAGAATTGAGAACCCTCCTCCACTCCTGGTGGGAATGTAAATTTGTACAACCACTGTGGAAATCAATCTGGCGCTTTCTCAGACAATTAGGAATAGTGCTTCCTCAAGATCCAGCTATACCACTCCTAGGCATATATCCAAAATATGCTCAAGTACACAAGGACACTTGCTCAGCCATGTTTGTAACATCTTTACTCATAATAGCCAGAACCTGGAAACAACCTAAATGTCCATCAACGGAGGAATGGATACAGAAATTGTGGTACTTTTACACAATTGAATACTACTCAGCAATTAAGAACAAGGAAACCATGAAATTTGCAGGCAAATTGTGGGATTGAGAAAAGATCATCCTGAGTGAGGTATCCCAGGAGCAGAAAGACACACATGGTATATACTCACTTATATAGTCCTATAAGATAGGATAAATATACTAAAATATGTACAACTAAAGAAGATAAACAAGAAATAGGACCTGGGGTAAGATGATCGATCCTCACTTAGAAAGACAAATGGGATGGACACGGAAGTAGGAGAAAACAAGAAACAGGACAGGAGCCTACCACAGAGGGCCTCTGAAAGACTCTACCTAGCAGCGTATCAAAGCAGATGCTGAGACTCATAACCAAACCTTCAGTAGAGTGCAGGGAATCATATGATAAAAGGGGGAGTTAGTATGACCTGGAGAGGACAGGAGCTCCACAAAGACAAAATATATCAGGGCCAGGGGTTCTCTATGAGACTGTTTCTCCAACCAAGGACCATGTATGGATATAACCTAGAACCCCTACCCAGACGTGGCCCATGGTAGCTCAGTATCCAAGTGGGTTTCCCTTGTAAGGGGAACAGGAACTATTTCCGACATGAACTCAAGGACCGGCTCCTTTACCACCCCCGCCCCCGAGGGAGGAGCAGCCTTGCTAGGCCACAGAGGAGGACATGGCAGCCAGTCCTGAAGATACCTGATAAGCTAGGGTCAGATGGAAGGGGAGGAGGACCTCCCCTAGCAGTGGACTTAGAAAGGGACAGGGAAGAGATGTGGGAGGGAGAGTGGGATTGGGAGGGAATAAGGGAGGGTGCTACAGCTGGAATACAAAGTAAATAACCTGTGATTAATATTAAAAAATAAAAATAAAAAATTCAAAGAAAAGAAAACAGTAAAAAATAAATAAATAAAGATGTAATCATGGAACAATAAAAAAAAAAGAAGCATGTACACACATAGTAACATAAATCCACAGTATTCCACAATCACAAGAAACAGGAGCATTATTCATTAAAATATGAATCTCCACAATATTTAGTGACTCTAACACTTGCAAAATACTAACAAATTCTTTTAAAATGTCTTCAAGTACTTGAGAGCTGAGAAAAAGAACTCAGGGCTGCAGATTTAGTTCAATTGGTAGTGTTTGCCAGCCATCAGGACGCTGAGGCTCAATTTTTACCACCACATAAGTCCTAGCACTGGAGAGGTGAAGGCAGGAGGATCAAAAAGAATTCACGATCATCTTTGGCTTCATAGTAAGTTTGAGGCCAGCCTGAGCTACATAGAACTGTCTCAGGGAAACAAAAGACTAAAGATTTTAAAAATATTAACATGTGTAACAGGTAGTTTTATCTTAACGTACATTAACTTATCAAAATACAGAAGGGAATTAAAGCCATAACCTTCAAGATGACCCAACATGCAGACCACAGCTGCTCATAGCATGAATGACCATGGTACGACATTCAGTGAGTGTCAGAAGTTGTGGCAGGTCTGCCTGCATCTCTTCTGGTCTACTCTTCAATCCACAAAACCGTGTTATAAAGAATGGTGAGATAAATGGCTTCAAGTCCAACTCCCAGCACCCAAGCAGGACTCCAGTCCCAGAGGATCTGATGACAACTTCTAGCCTCTGCAGATGCTGTACTCACACACACAAACACACATACCAGCAATTCTAAAAATAATAATAAAATTGTTTATCTTCAAAAGAGAACATTCATCATTTTTAAAGTCTGGAACAAGAATTATAAAATATAAAACAAAATAGCCATGACATTTAGCAAATATCTACTAGCAAATTAAAAGATACAATTTACTGCTTGACTTGGCTTATAAGCCACTAGTGGTTCAAGCTCCACTGAAAACAGATACAGATACAGATGCACTGACCCAGCTGAGTATGAATCATTACAATGCCAGGGAGTACAGAGGGCTATAAAATCTATATTAAAATAAGCATAAATCAAGGTGATACTACACATGGCCAACTGTATTATTTTAAATTCCAGGTAACTAAGAAACAGTAGACTATGCTTAGTTGTTCTTAACATAAAATCACAAATACCATACACAGTCATTCTGAAAAGAGCTGGCCTGCCCACACTTACCGTTTTCCACATAGGGATGAAAGGGCAAAACCAAGGCAAGGATGACCCTGCCTTGCGTGGGCTCCAAGACACTTCTGATATCTTTTAACAATGTCAGGGGCTGATCACAGCGATCCAGTAGATTTAAGCAGCTGATGACATCATATTGGAACCCTGTATTTTGCCATTCATTTATACCAAGCACTCTGAAAAAAATCAAAAAGAACTTGGTTAATATTTCTCCCATTTAGAGATAGCTTAAAATAGCTAAGCTGGGGGAGCTAGAGAGATGGCTCAATGGTTAAGACACTGACTGCTCTTCCAGAGGACCTGGATTCAATTCCCAGCACCCACATGGCAGTTCACAACTATCTGTAACTCTAAGATCTGACACCCTCACACAGATATATATGCAGGCAAAACACCAATGCACATAAAAATGAAAATAAATAAATTATAAAAACTATAGTAACTATAATAATTATATAATTATAATAACTAAGACGAGCAGAGATTAGTAGTGCATCCCTCATTCCCAGCACTTGGGAGGGAGAGACAAGTGGTTCTCTGTGCATTCGAGGCCAGCCTGGTCTACAGAGTGAGTTTTAGGACAGCCAAAGCTACAAAGTGAGACTTTTGTCTTGAAAACATATAAAGCAAAAAACTAAGATGCCAAGGCTATAACTCTGTCTTCTAAATCAACGTGCATGCACCTATAACCTACATTTGCAATTATATAAAGGACAGTTAAGAAAAAAAAACTGGCAATTGTGAAGGCCAGAAGTCAATCTTGGGTGTTATTCCCCAGATGCCACCCACTTTCAATCAATCAATCAATCAATCAATCAATCAATCTATCTATCTATCTATCTATCTATCTATCTATCTATCTATCTATCTAGAGGCAGGGTCTTTTATTACTCTTGAACTCAAAAACTAGGCTACGCAGGGCCCCATGGATCCTCCTGCATCCGTCTCCCCAGTGTTAGGATTGTAAATTCATGCCACTACACTTAACTTTCTCACATGGATACTGGGACACCACATGTTTGCATGCCAAATACTGTACTAACCTAGACTGGGGAGTCTATGGCCTTATAGAATTTCTTTCTTTTCTTTAATTTGGCCTCAGACTCCTGCTTCTGCCTCTAGACACTGAGATTACAGGTAGGTATGCTCTACCATGCCCGGCTGGTATTTTGCAATGTCTCTGTGTACCACTCAGGTATCTCTTCTCTTCAATCTGTTTTTTTAAAACTGAAGCCTATGCCAAACAAGTTTATAACAAACCAAGGAAGTAGGCAGCTCCTTTGCTATATAGGTGTTTATCTGCACTAAATACCTTCTGAGATAGATATAGCCTTAAAGCTTCAGAAGCACTTTGTCATTGTGAGATTACCGTATGAGGACATCTGAAGCTGGATTTAATTCATTAAAGAAGCGCTTCAGAACACAGTCTACTGTGCAGACTCTATTGTGTCGCCAGCTCTATTGTAAAACAATGAAATAAACTATGAAAGAAATATTTGTATAATGCTTTGGCCAAACAATTTAAAATTACAAATTACACATTTGATTAAACAAAATAATCATCTTAGGTCTACAATGGAAGAGAAGCCAGACATGAAGCAGCATGTTTCACTAAGGTAACCTCTCACTTACTACACCTCAAAATCAGCTGCAGATAAGCAGTTTCTGTGTTAGGAATTTTAGAAAACAGAAATACACTCTTTGAAACAAAACTTAAAGAGTTTTAATGTTGGAACAGTTGAACTTGTGTTGACAGCAGTCAGTCTGATCCTTACTTCATCTTTTAAAGTTCTGTTTGTAAACTCAATTATATTCTTCCTAGGAATGCTACGGAGTGGCTGGAATTTTTCCTTTTATGACAAAATGAAAGAAGTGGCTTGACCAAGTTCACAAGTAACACAGAAATTAGAATTTGGAGGCCCCCACAGCATGTTATTCAGGTGAAGGATCCTGGCCCTCTACATTTAGGTAAGGGAAACCATGACAATTATTACTTGAAGAAGCTCTGCCAGAGTACCCAGCTAAGCATGAATGACCACCTGTATATCCATTCTCTAGTATCTGTTCAGTAAGAAAAGTAAATGAAGAGGGTTCTCTCCTCCCACCATGTGGGTATCAGGGATCAAACTTGAGCATCGTACTTTGTGGCAAGCACCTTACTGAGGCAACTCACTGGCCCTGACTGTATTTTAATTAAATAGGGAGATACGGGGACATATTTGAAATCCACCAGGACTTAAGCTATCATTATAACAAAGGCCTATGTACTCCACATTTTGTTATGAACTAGCTTCTAATTGGAAGGGTACTGTATTTTAATTATTACCATGTAGGTCCACCAGCACCACAATCTGAGGATGAAACCAAGATAGGCTACGCTGTCACTCAAACTTCGTTCAAATATAACATCCCAAACAGTTATGAACACTGCTGTGAGAAGGGTTGCTGTTCCTAGCCATAACTCCACCTCTAGAATCCAGCTGTGCCTGAACACAGCAGAGACTACACTTACCTCTTCCTTCTATTTAAAGTCTCATCAAATATTTAAAGCAATGTTTCCTTCCACCACCACCTTTGGTCTGTTCCTTCTCTAGTCTAAAACGTTCCATGTTTTCCAAATGTTCAATCTGGTCCTGCTCCACCAAAGCTGCAAAGATGCTATGACTAAGGTTAGTCTAAGTAAAGACATGTAGACAGGAAAGTCAGTAAGGACGTAATTCTCTGTCCAAAGCTTCCAAAATATCATAAAGGTTCTACCTCCACATTGTGTAAGCAGCCAATACAGAGAGAGAAGCCTTTTACATTTTCTTCCAAAGTCTCTGAACCCACAAACTTCATCCTAATAAATACTCTTCCTAAGTCTCCCAAGCACCAGACGGTCTGCAAACTGAACTTGACACTTTATAGCCACCATTAGTGACACCTGTTTGCGGAAGGGGTGGGATCCAACTACTCGATGTCAAAGATGTAAAGAAACTGGTTAGTGAGGATGTAATAATATAGGTGCTATGGAACAGGTACAGTAAGTTCTTTTAAAAATCACACATAGACTTAGGGGACTAGAGAGATGACCCAGCGGTTTGGAGCACTTGGTGCTTTTATAAAGGACTTTGGTTTTATTCCAAGTACCCTTATGGTGGCTCACAGTCATCTGTAACTCCAGTTACAGGTGATCCCAACACCCTTTTCTGGCTTCTGTAGGTATCAGGCATGCATATAGTGCACAGACGTACATGCACGCAAAACATTATACACATAAAGTGTACCTAAAACAAACAAACCAAAAAAACCCATGTGATCTTGCAATTCCACCTTTAGGCATATACCCAATAGTGAGAGCAGGGGCATTTACATTATTCATCTGGCACGCCTGTGGTGGTTTCAATGAGAATGGCCCCCCAAAAGCTCATATATTTGGATACTTTATCCCCAATTGGTACACAACTATTTGGGAAGGGCCCTATAGGAGGTCTTGTTTAAAGAATTATCACTGGGGGTAGGATTTGAGGTTTCTCAAAAACTCAGCCATTCCCAGTTATTTCTCTCTCTGCATTATGGTTGTTGTCTGAACACGTAAACTCTCATCCACTCCTCCAATGTCATCTCTGCCTGTCACCATGATTCCCACTGTGATGGTCACAGACTCACTCTCTTAAACTGTAAGCCCAATAAACTCTTTCTTGTATAAGCTGCCTTGGTCACAGTGTCTTTGCACAGCAATGAAAAGTAACTAAGCCAAATCAGCACATGCATTTAATCCCAGCTCTCGGGAGACAGAGGCAAGCAGATCTCTAACAATTTCCAGTACAGCCAAGACTACCCAAAGAGACTCTCAAAAATCAAAAACTAAGACAAATGTCAGAAGCAACCCAAACATCCGTAACATAGACAGTGTGGAGTATGTGTACAGTAGTATTATTCAACACTAAGGAAATGTAAAGCTACAACATAGATGAACCACCAAGAACAGTACGCTGAATGAAATAAGCCAGGCAAAGGGCTTTCATGAGCCCTCCTATAATTCCTACAAGTCATGGTACACAGAGTAGTTGAACTCATACAAAATAGAATGGTGATTATAGGCTAGAAAGAAGGGAGAATGGAGGATGATTACTTCAGAGTGTCCTTAGGGAGGATGAAAATGTTGTGAGGATGGATGATACAAATGTACCTCTACCGCTGACCTAATTATAGACTTAAAAATTACTGAAACGGTACATCTTCGCCAACTTTTTTTTTAAAGCATACAAAGCATCTGGACATGCTAGGTCCTACCAAGAGGACATGCCCTGCTGACTACCTGCTCCAAGCTGTCTCTCATTCATGATATGTTCCCTGTTCTACCAAGTCCCCTGCTTCAGAAAAATGCTGCCACGGAAAATTCCTTTTCTCTGGTTTCCCACTGATTTGTGTTTAATTCTTAACCATGGAAAACTGTTCCTGATTCTTATCACTAGGATATGGCAAACGTAGATGCTTGCCGAGCAAGTACAAGGCCCTGCATTCAATCCCCGGTGCCACGGGAAAAAATGTAGGTAAGCACACATGCACACACTTTCAAGAAGAAGTACATCTAAG
Organism: Pachyuromys duprasi; assembly: GCA_028658305.1. NCBI lineage: Eukaryota > Metazoa > Chordata > Mammalia > Rodentia > Muridae > Pachyuromys > Pachyuromys duprasi. The sequence goes on from CM053758.1 coordinate 17,389,417, forward strand.
ACCAAGTGTCCAGCACTTCCAGCACACCCCGAGAACTGGTACCTGTATTTCTTCTTCTGGAGCTGCCAGATCATCGTTTCAGAAAGCTCAGTGGCATAAATTTCTTCAAAATGAGGGCTCATGATTTTTGTGACTTCTCCATCTCCAGCACCTAAATCAAGAAGTCTATGGGTTTTCCAGTCTGGATTAATTTTAAGCAGTCTCTGAAACTGATCTGGTGAAAACACAAACATGGAGCCTCTTCCTAGCAACCTGGGGGGGGAAAAAAGGTCAAAAATTGAAATCTACAAATATTAATGACTTCTACATACACACAAAGAAAACACCACCAAAACATGTCTGACTTTGTATGATTAAAGTAGTTTATATTTTATGACTAAGAAATAAATTCACTAAAATATCATGAAAAGATATTTCTTTTTAGTTGCAAATGATACTCCATAATGCATGGGGATGGTAAGAGGGAAGGGAAGGGGAAGAGAAGAAGAAATCAAACAATGGAAGTGAGAACCAAAGTCAGAATAGGAAGAAAAGATGAAAGAAATTCCAGGCTAACAGAGTCAGACCATAGCACTAGGCAGAAGAATCAAACAGGTCTTTTAGAAAGATGGACTTAACAATGGGCAATAGGAAAAAACAGCTTTGTATAAAAGAGTTTTAAGGTACCCTAAAAATACACTTAAAATGTTTTAAAAGAGGAAAAGAGTAACCCTGGTGAGATCAGCCAACTGACATTAAGGAAGTGGGTCCATACTCAGGTTGGTTTGTTTTACAGTTAACTAAGACCTATAATTTATTAAAGGTAAAAACAAACAAACAAACTTCAAACTGATAATATTGACTGAAAGAATAAAACATGGCTAGCCGAGGTTAAATGGAGACTACAGGAATTCTTCCTCAGAAAAGCAGGTGCAGCCAAAGTCAACCTCATTCTTTCTTGCTCCCAAATTCTGGCTTTGTCTGGGGCAGAAACTCCCCATGAAGCAAAACAACCTTTTCTTCAAATGAAATGAAACTCAAACAGTACAAAATCCAAGGAGCTATTACCCACTGCAGTGAGGCTGAGAGGCTGCAGCTGCTGGCAGCCCACTTTTAAGATTTTCTCTGCAACCCAAAGCAGCTTCTGAGCTAAGTCTTTCTCAGATCCTGAAAAACAGACTAAACACCACTGGTACAAGAGGCAGGGAAATCTGTACTATTCTGTCACTTCTTGAAAATAATCAGAATGTAAAAGAGGCTTACTGTTCAATGACTATCAAGATGCTTACAACACCATGTTTGCAGTAGGACCAGTTTCAAACAGTAATAAAATAATGGAGCTGATGTAATAAATTCCGTCTCATCTTTTGCCATTAAGACCATAAGAGAGTTTAACAAAATGTAATAATCTATTTATAGTAAACCTTCTGCCTCACACAGTGCTAAAAGACTGGGAGTAGGAGCCAAGAAGACCCCAGAGACAGCTAAGCATGTTGCTGAGAACCACAACATTTTAACCAAAGAAAGCCATATCTCATAAGAGACATAACTAATCCCCATTGTTTTCATTGCTAATAGAAAACCAAGCACATGTGAGAAAGGGACTGTACTTGCTGGAATGAATGCACAGAATCTATGCAGGATTCAGTCAAGCAGAAGGGACCCAGACAGCCTGATGCTGACTTCATGCCACAGAACCAAAATAAATGACAAAATGTTTTGCCTAAAACTTTCCTAGCTATAAAACATGTTTCCCAAGCCATATCCTTGGGATGTAGAGAACCCTGACATGACATTACAAAATTATAGGGCTATGGGGTCATCTGAGGTCAGAGCTCACAAAGTTAATTCACAAAAGTCAACATTTAAAAGAAACAAACAAACAAGGGGGGGGGGAATACTACCTTATCTGCAAAGAACATGAGCAATGAATGGAGGCTCCATTTTAAAAAAAAAGTACGTGTGGAGACACTATCATAGCATGACGTCAAGGCCTCTGGAAAACACACTATAGAGACAGAATGTTCTCCACTGTCTCTGGTCCTTCATAATCATCCTAGGTTCTCAAGTCTCATTAGACCTAAGTCTACAGAGGAAGTGTGTCTTCTCCTTATAAAATACACTGAAAACAGCTATTAAGTCACTGCAGGGATATAGCTTAATGGTAGAAAGGGTCCTTGCCTCAATTCTATCAGGCAGTAAAATCCCCTGTACCATCAATTAAAAACAAAAAAGAAAGAAAGAAATACTTTTAAATTGGGAGTGGTGGCACATGCCTGTTATCCCAGCGATCAGAAGATAGAGGCAGAAGGGCTGCCACAAATTCAAGACCAGCCACAGGCACAAAGCAAAAACAATACCAAACAAAAACAACTCTTTACTTGGCCTTCTTTCTACCATGAAGAAATTCAGTGAGTATCTGGCTCAAGAACATTTCACCATAACTGTATAGTTACTCATTGTAGACAGTACCACTGCATAATGGAAAATACCAGTGGGTTCAAAATTGAGTTCCGAGTTGAGAATAGGAGACAGGGCAAGAAGAACATTCAATAGGGGAGAAGGGGGCAGTGAGATGGCTCAACAGGCAAAGGTGCCAAACCTGACTACATAAATTCAATTTGCAGGCCCACATGGTAAGAGAAAACCAAGGAAGTGAATGGTATTTACTAATTATATCAAACTACCAAATTCTAGAGCATGGATTTTAAGTGAGTTCCAACAGGTAAAGGAAAAGTAATTTAGTTTGAAACTGACAGAATCATATAAAGTATGGAATATAGGCACTTTTTTAGTAAAATACTCCCACCTTTTATCACTCAACAGGAAGAATCTCTGCAATGATGGCTCACCTGATTTCCAAAGAAAGAATGGCATAGGGCAGAAATTCAATACAACTAATTTTAGGAACAAAACAACAGACTAGGTAGTATAAATTCAATTACCAATACAAAATAAAGTGTTTGCTAAAGCAAACATAAGCCAAGTTCATATAAACAAGGGTGAAAATCAAGTAAGAAATCCTGAGGGATGGCTTGTGGTGCCTGAAAACATACTTAAGGGCCAAATGATAGAATGGGGATCCAGACAGCAAAGACTTGATCCAAATCTCAAGGGAAAAGAAAAAAGGGTACAAGGAGGCCTGTTAAGCATCATGATTAGTTGCTAAAATTTGGCTTTCTCTATTCTAGGGCCTTGGGCATGTTTAAAAATTCAACTAAGAAGTGACAAATAATATTTACAAAGTCTTTTCTGTAGGTATATATGAAGGAACCACTCTGGGGTCAGAGAATGCTACACAAAGTTTACAAACTTCCTAGTGAGCCTCGACATTATGTTAAGGACAAGTGTCAGATCCTTCAAACAAGCCATTGCCTACGTTGAGCTAAATAATCACCTATCTGCAAAAAAAACCTGCCAGTGGGATGTGGGCTTGAGGCAAAGACCTTTCAGCGTAAGGGCCTCCACTTGAGGGCTTGGTCTCAAGTCTTTGCTATACCAAAGCCCACTGTTCACAGCCTGCTGCCAAGAGTTTATTAGAAATGCAAACCTTTGCTTGCAGTGGTGATACACAGCTTTAATCCCAGCACTCAGAAGGCAGAGCTAGATGGATCTCTGTGAGTTAGAGGCCAGCTAAAGCTACATAGAGAAACCGTGTCCTAAAAAAACCAAGAAGGGACAAAAGCTCTCAGCTGAGTGTAGTGGTGTACTCTTTCAACCCCGGCACTCGGGAGAAGAAGCAGATGGATTTCTGAGTTTGAGGCCAGCCTGGTCTATATAGTGAGACCCTGTCTCAAAAGACAAAACAACAAAAAAACAGACTCTCAGAACCAACCAACTCATAACCTACCTTTTAACACCATCTCTTGATGGTTCCATGTACATCAGAACAGGAAATACATTAAATGAAGTCCCCCACCCCAATACACACACACAGAGAAATATAGGCTAATAAAGCTACTTGCAAAGTTACAATGAATTTAAAGTCTAAGTACACAAAGCTCCAACAGTGGGCTTTGACAAGGATTTTGACAAGCAGGAGTGTTGTAGCTGAGGTGGTATATACAAGGTATCTTTCCTCTTTCCTTTTTTAAGCCTAAGAATAAAAGGGGTGAGGACTCTAATATTCACTTACCCATTGATTGATGTTCTAGACATAAACAGGCTAAAAACAGATGATACAAAAGAATGATAGAGTTGGATAAATAGCCAGCCAGATTTCTCAATGCTGTTGTTCAAGAAGATCTGTGTTCCTTGATCAAGATAACTCTGAACAAAGAGAGACTGAAGTGATTCACATAATTTCTCTCTGTTGCACACATACCACTAGGAAAGAAAAAAAAAAAGATTAAACACAGTTGATGTAATACCTAACAACAAAAAGCATAAGCCTAAACTCTAATCTAAGATCTTTGAATATAATCTCAAGACTCCGAGGCCAATCATAGTTTCTGCCCACATGACCCACGAAGTATAAACTTCTTCTTCAGGCAGGACATCTCACTTCATTCTCATGGACCAGCCCTCTAGGTGGGTAGAGGGGGCTGGGGGAGAGGTTCAGATCATGCAGCACAGCAGGTGGCAGATGACCAGCCAGGTCTTAGAAAGCTGACCCAAGGCTTCAGCCTCTCCACAGGCAAGTAAGAAGACCTTCCTTGCTGCCCTTCTCTCAGCATCACAGGGCTAGCATCACTGGGTTTAAGTGAAGCGTCGCCTAACACAGTGACTGCCTCAGGGCTGACAACCAAATCAGCAGCAGAGTGGGCAAGAATTAATTAGTACTCTGGAAAGCAGATCAGGCTGCCTGTCTTCTTCAGGGGTGTAAGGAAAAGAAACCTTTGGACATCCTGGGGTGTTCCCAGCACCCACAGGGCAGCTCACAACCATCTGTTTTAGGAGGTACTTTAAAAACTACAGTTTTAGGAGATCCAATGCCTTCCTCTGACCTCCATGGTCACTGCATGCATGTGATACATGTATATACATGCAAGCAAAACACTCATAAGCATAAAATAATATTATTTATTTATTTAGCTAGCAACACTTCCTAGCAACTTGGAATTAGTGTAGCAGGAAAGTGGGTTTAGTGTCAGACCCACAAGCAAGTCCTGGCTCTGCAACTCCTATATGAGCTCAGATGAGTAAGAGCTCAGACTCTCATTCCTTAGCAGATGAGTGTGATGCCACCAGTATTTATCTTGATAGTGTAGTGAGAATTAAACAAAATAATACAGGCAAAACAAGAACAAAATGCAGAATTAAACAAAATAATGAGACACCTGTGAAAGCAGAAGTAGTGATTCCTCTAACAGTCTCATACCAACAAGCCCATTAAACACAGTGGAAATGCTTTTAATGCACAGTTAGGAAAATACTAATATTTCCAAATAAGGCATCTACTTGCTAAAAGTGACTTGTTTAACCCTGAAAATTTTGACCATTTATGAGCAGTAAGTGTCCCATAACTTTTTGCACAATTACTGGCGCGATTTCACAGTCATCCTACGCTTACTAAATGCTGAGTACAATCAGTCTTCCTGACACTAACGTTAAAAGAAACCAACTGTAAGCCAGAAAAAAACATGCAAAAGGTTGCATTAAATGCCAACGATTTATCCTTTACACATCCTATATATTCCAAACTGAATAAATCAAACCTTTCTCATTATTGACTACTTTGTACTAACTATTTAATCACTATTACCAAAACTGCCTGGACTTCACCTAAAGCTCCTTGTTGTCTCTACCCTACAGTGATAAGCTATAAAATGGCTTAAATTCACAGTCTATATACTTCTCATCTTGGTCTGGAAATGTTCTTGCTTAATCATTTACTAATCCTTAAAACTTACTGAGCCCAAAGCTATGCTCCAGTACAGCTCATAAACCATTTTTATTGTATTGGTGACCTTGTGCACATTCTGAACTCTGAACTCTAAGTTACTCTGTCTTTTAGTTATTTTTTTACTCTGAAATGACTAATTAAGTTGAAACCCGGTACCCTGCTAAGAGGCCGTCAGGAGCATTCTATCAATGTGGGCAAGAAGTCATCCAACTGAAAACCGGGAACTAAGAATTTCTTGGTATCCATTTGTAAATGGACAACAAGAATAACAAGAACAATGGTTTCTGACTTCCAAAAGTAAGCAAGTAATAATAATAGCATTAATTGCTATTATTATTTTCAAGTACCAAGAAAAAAAAAGCCCTAAAATTTTAATAGCATATTTCTCCACTCATAAATAATAACACATGTGATTGAACCTTTACTGCCACATGTTCTTACGGTGTTTGAATAAGAAGGGCACCCATAGGCTCATCTATTTAAATGCTTAGTCACCAGGGAGTGGCACTATTTTAAAGGATTAGAAAGATCAGAAGGTGTGGCCTTGCTGGAATGTGTGTGGCCTTGTTGAAAGAGGTGAGTCAATGCAGGTAGGCTTTGAGGTGTCAAAGGCTCATGCCCAGCCCAGAGCTCCTCTCTCAGCCTGCACATCGGGGCGTGGCTCTCAACTGCTCATGTGTCTGCCTGCCACCCTGCTCCCTGCCATGGTGATGGTGGACTAACCTTTGAAACTCTAAACAAGCCCTCAATTAAGTGTTTTCTTGTCTAATAGTTGCCTTGGACATAGTGCCTCTTCACAGAAATAGAACAGTGATAGAAGTTATTAGTGAATGGAATTTGCTACAGAACAAAAAAGGAGTAAAGCTCTTTCTTCTCTTTGAAAGTTTCCATGTTCTTTCTGATAAATTATGTGATACAAGCCTCACGTCCACAACAGCATTAATCATCATTATCAAAAAGCACAAACAACTCAAATGTCCATCAAGTGATGTGTTAAAAAAAAGTGTAGTGGATGCATACACGAGAATAATATTCACTATAGAAAGAAAAATTCTGGGCTCATGCTCCAGATGACGAGCCTTGACAACATTCTAAACTAAAATAAGCCAGTCACAAGAGGGCACACACTTTATAATTATTCTGCTTATAACAAACATCTATGATATGGAAATCCTAAGACATAAAGTAGATTTTGTGGCCCGGCCCTCAGGCAAAAAGACAGTAGGGGGTGGCTTCTAATGGACATAGGTTTCTTTTTGAGGCAGTAATTTTTTTCCAAAATTAGATATTAGTGATGGTTGAACACTCTGAAAAGCATTAGAAACTATCAAAGTAATCATTCTGAACTTTTTATGGGGACTGTGGAGATACCTCTTTTGGTAAGTAAGGTACTTGCCTTGCAAACATGAGGACCTTAGTTCAATGCCCAGAACCATGTAAATAAAGAAGCCAGGTGTTGGGCTGGAGAGATGGCTCAGAGGTTAAGAACACTCACTGTTCTTCCGAAGGTACTGAGTTCAATTCCCAGCAACCACATGGTGGCTTATAACCATCTATAGTAAGATCTGGTGTGCAGGCAGAATGTTGTATAAATAATAAATAAATCTTAAAAAAAAAAAAAGGCCAGGTGTTAACTTTAGACTCCTGTGCTGGGAAGGTAGAGACAAATAAAGTCCCAGGGCTTGCACAGCAAGCCCTTGCCATGCCTATCTGGCAAGTTCCAGGCCACTGACAGACCATCAAAAAGAGGACAGAGTGGACAACTCCTGAGGAATGACATCTAAGGTTATTCTGAATGCCACCCATATTCACAAACATGCACACATATACACCCACACTGTTTTTATAGCAAACACACCGGTGGGCAGTTTGATCCTACAGAAATTAACCTCTCTGAAAACATATATGACTTAGCAAACCTCTTAGATTATAAAGTTTAATAACATATAACAATAATAACCGTCAAAGTGCTCACCATGGTTTCCAAGGCCTTACAAGATTATTGTCCTTTCCTGTCCACAGGCTCACCTCACAGCATGTACTACCATGATACTGGGCTGACATTTTGTCAGTGTTCTATACTCTCTTCTAAGGCCCCTTCCCCATAGCTATTTCACATGCCATTTGTTCTGTCTACCATGCTCCCCTCCAGGTTAATGCAGCCCCGCTTAAGCATTTCCTCAGTCTCCAGGAACTTCCAGAGTAGCTTAGAGTTCTCTGTCCTAACCCTGTCATATATATCCCATCTGTCTCCTTGGCAACACATATACCAGCTGAACAGTGACTATACACAACTGTTTGGCATCTATGCTCAGAGACTAAAACATTCATAAAGACTGGGACAATAGCTGGCTTCAGTTTGATAGAGATAAATGATTTATTTGTCAAAGTGTTCACCAAAAGAATCACTGCTAAGACCCACAGGAAGTTTAAATAGATAGAACTTCCCCTCTTTAACAAACTAGTGGAAGAAACAAGGATAACCAGAGAGACATCCTGTCACTGAGGTGTCAGTTGCTCAAACTCCAGGGTTTCTACAAGGCCTTGCTTAACCCTAACTTTACCAACAGTGGTTCAAGTTTTCTACTTATGACAAAACTGCATTACCTTGCACAAGCAAACATGGAAGAGAGACAGTGAGCACCCACCAGGCACCTGGCAAGTCTTTATGTTGCAATTCACACCACATAACTTCTTGTCTTGTTTGTTTTTGACAGGGTCTTAGCACAGGCTGGTCTGGAGCTCACCATGCAGCCCAGACTAGAAGCCTCCCAAGCACTAGAATTGCAGGCATGAGCCACACCATGTGGGTTAAACCTCCTATTTTTTGAACAAACAGGAAATCTGGAGTCCCAGAGTGCCTTCAGCCACTTCTAGATTCCATTCATGTGACTCTATGCCAAGGGCATCTTTCTTAAAAGGCTCTTCTTGCTTCACTCGATCCAGTATTGTTTAGAAACAAAAACAGGGCTATTCTCCAATGAAGCTGGTCTGAACAAGTTTGAGAAAAAAAAAATAGTCTGGACACTGTATTCCCATGGGCCAGATTTCTCAATCTTGGCACTGACACATGGGCCTGATAATCCTTTGTCAGAGATTATCTTTACATATCAGATGCTAGCAGCACCACCCAACCAAGTGCACAAACTGTCCCCAGCGAGTGAGCCACTGCCACTGCTTGTGAACCAATGACAACTGGATTTGGCCACTCTTGTGTCCTATCTTGGCTTGACTGTCGTCTAAGACTGCTACTGATTAAATTAAAGGAGAGACTCACTGGTCTCAGGAAATTTGAATTCCAAGAAGAAAAAATAAAATCTGAAACCAAAAGAAACAAGTAGTAATGAGACTGTAATCTGGGTTCCAACCTGCAGTCCTCAATAAGCAAACCTTGCTCGGATGCCAATGAGAGACAATCAGTGCACAAGCTGCCACACACAGCTGGTGGACCCCTGTACCACTGCTCTCCACACAACCAGGCCTGAATGGCTAAGCTCTACAGAGCTCACAGCACTAGGTGGCTTCCTGCCTATAGACTCATGGGCACTTTCCAGCCAGGTAACTTCTTTGAATGAATGCTCCTCAAAGGCTATAGAGACAAAGGTGTATTGGGCAAGATACTACACTTATTAAATTTCATGGTGGAAGGTTATGCATCTGGCTATGCACCAGGTCTACACAGAGCTCAACTTCTCAGGTGGAGACCACAGTGTCTAAAAAGGCATTTCATTCTCATTCTCCTTTAAAGATGTGTGATCCTATTAGTAAGTAAACTCTGAAATCCAACCAGCCTCCCAAGGCTAAGCTGTGATAAACACCATATAAAAACTATAGTAACTAGCAATATTGTGGTTACTTGCACAATATTCCAAGGACAGTAATAACTAAACAAATAGTAAAGAGCCAAATTAGGTGGGTGACAGTAGCCTGGTGGGGTTTCTGACAGTATACTAAATCAAGGAAATGGGACATGAAGTCATATTGTCTTTCAAAACTTCTTCGTGGGCTGGAGAGACAGCTCAGTAAGAGCATTTGCTGTGAAAACATAAAAGTCTGAATTGAAACTCTAAGTATACACATAAAAAGCCAGGCATGTCTATGTGTGACTGTAACCCCATGTCAGAGGGTGGAAACAAGCAATTCTGGAAGTTTGCTGGCCAGGCAGCCTAGCCAGAACCATGAGCTTGTGGTTCAGTGAGAGACCCTGTCTGTCTCAAGAGAATAAGACAGAGTGACAGATAGACTATACCCAATGTTCGCAAGCCTCAACAATTGTGCACCTGCATACTGAATGCATACACCATACACATACACACGTACACACACAAAGACTTCAATAGACACATGAACATTTCTTAATATTTGTATAACCTTGGTTAATAGTCACATTTAGAGTGAAAGAAATGCAATTTTTCTATGAAACAACAGTTGATTGTCAAAGGCTAAGGGATACAGTTAAGTTTCTCTAAATTTACTTTTTAGAACTTCTCCACCAAACATACACTATACAATGAATAGTCTTTTCCTTCAAAATACAAATACAACAGAATTGAGCACAACAGTAGAACTTGAAAATTGTAAAACACAGTTTATTAACTTTATATACTGTGACATAATAAACAATAGATATTTGGTCTTTTCCCCCATATTACTGGTACAGAGCTCCTAAAATTTCTGGGAAACCTTCATGGTGATAAGAATGTCTTTTGGGTGCCAGAGAGATGGCTCAGCAGTTAAGAGTACTTACTGCTCTTCCAGAGAACCAGGGCTCCATTCCCAGAACCTACAAGCGGGCTCACAACCTTTTGTAACTCCAGTTCCCAGGTATCCAACGACCTTTTCTGGCCTCCTTGGAAACTACGTATGCACATGGTACCTGGATATGCATGCAGTTTTAACACTCAGACACATAAAATAAAATAAAAATAAATAAATATTTTTTAATTAAGAAGACTGTCTTTTGTTCATAAATAAGATGATTCCCAGAACAGGAAGGAGGAAAAGTTATGACTAGAAAGCTGGAACTTTCTGCCCTATCCTACATCTCCAAGAGCAGAAAAAATGTCAAAGACTGAGTCTGGCCCTCCACGAGCAATGATTCAATCCACTATGCCTGAACCTGGGAATCATTACAGCAAATTATAAAACCCAAGGGGGAAGGCTGCAGGAACCTCTGAACATACAGCCAAGATGAGGAAAGGCAACAGCATCCTGGGGACCTGGAACTTGCAGCTGGCCTCTAAAGTGAGTGGCAGTCTGGCGGGACCAAGCCCTAAGCCCTGTGACTTCTGCCCCTGTCTTGTTGCTTTATGCATTACCAAAGCAAGGTCAAACTGGACAAAAGCAGGACATCAGGCCCTAGGTAACTATAAGCCATACGCCTTCAACTAGTTTATATACACTACCCTAATTTCAGCACCTCCACAGAGGCACACTGGAATGGATGCAGTTTCTTATTAAGAAAGCAAGGCCATTTTCACACAGCCTTCAGAGAACACACAGTTACTAGAAGGCGCTATATGAAGTAAAAGAATGCTTGGGCCTTTTACTGAAACAAAGCTAGACTCAAAACCCAACTCAAAACAACAACTGACTCTGGTTTTGTAGTCTCACTCTCCCATCTCAAGCTGGAGTGGCACCACCTATGAAGAGCTGCAGTAAGGTTACAGAGCATAACCTATTCAAACGCAACAGGTGCACAGTAACAGTCAGGTCAGAGGGAGACAGCAGGCTGGTCGAAAGAGAAACAATTCAAGGAAAAGGAAAGGCTACACTACCAGTTTGGGCAGCCAAGACATTCTCAAAAAGGGGGGGGGGGAGCCAATAAATTTAATGAATAAACATGGCGGAACCAATAAATTTAATGAATAAACAGTCTTTCCAATTAAAGAGGCGACAGAAAAAGCTCATGAACTATATCCTTTAAAGTTAAGGACTCAAAAATTTCATTCCCAGATTCTAGAGTGAAATGCAATCAGTCTGCCACATTCTTGCACCTAAAGACAGCTCAGGAGTAAATCCACAAACCACTCACTATTTTTCTAGAAATTTTTAACAAGTCAGTTACAATACACTTGAGATGTGTAATGGGGCCCTGGGAATTAGGGATTGCTCCAAGATATATCTACAATGACTGAAAGAAGAAAGCTAGCCCCAAAAGCCCTGGCCCATGAACCAGGAGAAAGACCTAACCTCAATTCTGGTAATTTAGGGTCATAATTAAAAACACATGCATATTTCCTGGCTTTTGGTGCATCTTTTCTATAAATTATAACATTTGGCGAGGACAAGACTGACTAAGAATTTCACTCTCTCTAGTACTGGCCAAAACATGTAAATGAACCTATGTCCTTCTATCAATTTCTATCCCCAGGTTTTTTTGTAGAACACTCAGCAGCATAAACTTTAGATTCCAGTGACAATTTCACTGCACACAATGAAAGGTGTCCTTGTAGTCATCGTGGAGAACCATTTGTTCAGATTAGATCAAGTTGTTTTAGCTTTGACTTAATAAATACGTAACTGGCAGACCTCATTCCAAATAGTCTCTCATGACTAGTATGTTATAATTCTAAGATTTTAACAAAACTTCTGATGAGGCAAATGGCAGACTCTTTTTAGGAGTGGTTACAGGGTCCTCTAGGGCTCTTTCAAAGGGCAACATGATGACCCCTGGCATATTCAGGGAAGGAGGTGATCTTAGTGTTCTATGAAACTGAGACAAGCATTTGTTTAAGGGCATCAGCACGGGGTGCAGACAGGAAAGAAACCTTCTCCAGAGTCTTTGGTATTCGGCTGCAAAGGCTTCCAGGCTAGATGGCAGAGAGACACCAATCCATTAGTCTGTCTATCTAGCTGGCCAGCACTCTGAAGCACGGTTAACTCATGCCTGACTTCTGCCAAACTCTCATGGTGAATGAGGTATATAGGGGCAGGAAACTCAACCCATCCTTTAGCACATCTGACTCTGGCTATGACATTCAAGAATTTTTTCATTTGGAAATATATATTCCTATTCTACCTTCAATCTATCATAGAGGCACAGCAGCTCTGAGCTTATGTAAGAAGGTAAAAATAATAAGTACCAGGTATACACGCAACTTGCAATTTTAAATGACCTCTAAGTAATTCCAGGTATTAAATGTTATATTTGAAAAACAAATTGAAGTTTTTCACCTAAAGAAACCGCCATGGTTTGGTTTTATAACAACCTTTCGGTCCATCAATTGAGAGGCTGTGGATTACTGTTATTACCAAGAATCTAGTTACTGGGGCCTTGAGGAGCCTTTCAAGTTTCAATGGCTCCATAATAGTTCTTTAACTTTAAGCACTAGGTAGAATGCACCAAAAAAGACTACATTCAGAGGGTTTTTGTTGTTTTCTCTGTTCTGAGGATGCTGACAATGAGGAGTGACGTCTAGTTCTTACTCTCTCTTTCTCTCCAGTGAGTCCATCCTCTCACCTGTGACTGAGAACATACTGTTGATTAACCAAGCTGGGAGTTTCTCTTGAGGGGCTAGGGGAAACAAACCAGACTTTTAAAGATACTTAAAGATAATAGACCAGAGAAAATACTGTTGGGCAGTGATCAATCAACTCTATATTTTTACCCCGAACACACCCACATAGCTAAACTAACGTGGTGGCTATTTCAACAAAACTTGACTTGAAGACTCTGACATTTGAATTTCATATGCGAAATTCTCAGGTTACAAAATATTATTTTCCACCCCCCATTGCTAACCATTTAAAAAATGTAAGACCAGGGGGCTGAAGAGATGGCTCAGTAGTTAAGAGCACTAGCTGCTCTTCCAGAGGCCTCAGGGAAGCTCTCAACTGTCTGTAACTCCTGTTTTAGAGGATCCAACACCCACACACAGACATGCAAGCAAAACATCAATACACATAAAATATAAATAAGTAAATAAAGAAATGTAGTCTCAAGAGAGATACTGAGGCTATTCTTATTTCACAGGCTTCCCAAATCAATGAGACCATTTTGGCCTGCTGGTCATGTCCCTTCTCCAAAAGAAGCCCTTGCTTCTTGTCAAGGTAAAGTATAACCAGTTCTGTAGTACACTAGACCAAGGCACGTAGTTTTCAAGCTAAACCCAGCAGAGCCTTGCGTCTAATCTTAAACAGCAACTTTTAATGAGTAAACTTCACCCCAGATCTTTCTCTTAACCAAAGAACCCTGCACCATAAATCCTTCATAAAACACTACCAAGAAAGCCTGGGCTAAGTATGGTTTAGCCCATAACTCTTCTTTCATGCAACTCCAAAAGAACCAGATGTGGCTGGCCATGGAACCCACACACCCAAATGAACACCAGAAAACCTCTATAGAACTATTAATTTGAAGGGGGGAAGCCATTAAAGTTACTTCACAAGCAACAAAGTTACGCAGCAAACCAGGATTCTGGAATATAAAAGAAACCATGCACTCTGCCAGGATATAGAAAGGACAGTCTCCCACTCTGTGTTAGCTCATGCTGGCTTCTAGGCACACACACTTTCCTCCTGGTTATTTTCATCTTTACCCACAGACATTTATTTTCATAACACAAATGTATTCACCTCAAAAATGTCTGGCAGGGTATAGTGATGCACTTATAATAATCCCAGTACTCAGGAGGTTAAGGAAGGAGTACTGTGAATCTGAGGCCATCTTGAGCTACACAGAGCCTAGCTCAAAAAAAATTAAGGGCAGCCAGGTGGTGGTGGTAGTGGTGGTACACTCCTTTAATCTCAACACTGGGGAGGCAGAGGCATGCTCTGAATTCAAGGCCAGTCTTGTCTAGAGATGAAGTTCTGGAACAACTAGAGCTACAGAGAAACCCAATCTCAAAAATCAAACAAACAAAAAAGGAAGAGCAAACCAGGCATGGTGGTGGAACACCTGTAATCCTAGCATTCTGGAAGCTGAGGCAGAAAGATTGTTTTGAGTTCAAAGCCAGCCTGGGCTACATAGGAGTACTACGCCAGCCAGAGCTACAAGGCGCTGTCTCAAAATCACACACACACAATGGATGTATCTCATTGGTATACAGTACTTGCCTACTATGTACAAGTCCTGGGTTTGATCCTCAGCACCGCAGAAATAAATAAATGTATACAACCTGTAATCCCAGCACTCTGGGAGGCAGAGGCAGGCAGATCTCTGTGAGTTCAAAGCCAGCCTGGTCTACAAATTGATTCCAGAACAGCCAAGGCAACACAGAGAAACTCTGTCTCAAATAAAAATTTAAAAAAAAAAAGAAAAAAGAAAGAAAAAAAAGAAAAAGAAAGAAATGCTCTCTACTGGGAAATACTAGATAGTGTCCATTGTTTCATTCTCCCAGAGCTCTACATAAATAAGATTTCCAGCTTTTAAAATAAGTACAATTTTTAAAAGTTTTAAAATATTGTGTGTATGTGCATGTGTGCAAGCACCCAAGAAGGCCAGAGATCTCCAACCCTGCTGGAGTTAGTCAAAGCTGTGAGCTGTCTAATGTGGGTGCTGGAAACTGAGCAGCACATTCTCTTAACTACTGAGCCATCCCATGAGCACAATTTTTATGAGCACTTAAATCAAGCCACTGCAGTAACCACAAGCGTTATCATAAATACCAACAACTGGGAGACCCAGCCATAATTCCTCACCAGAGAAAATAATCTTTTTTTTTTCTATCCACTCCTTGTTAAAAAAGCAGCATTTCCAAGTCCTTGCTCCACATGGGCAGGAAGCATTCTGATAGCTACATAATTAACAATATAGTACTTCAGAGTTGTCTCTATGACACTGAGCCAGCATAAAACAACCCATGGCAATAAATATGGTTACACATTTTAAAGCTGTATACTAAGTTTATATACTCTCATAACAATAGCATGCAAGTAGTCATCTAAAACACCACACGGGATTTTTTTATGTAAATCTAGGATTTCTTCCGAAACAGAAAAGGGGGTCTGAGTATTAATGGTAGAACAATTCCCAGGATCTGAGTTCCATCCCAACATCATAAAAAAAGCAATGCATCCCAGTAATTAGCAAATAAAAACAATGTTACTTTCATACATGAAAAGGTGAGGCCCAAAATAACACAAGAG
The DNA here is from genome assembly GCA_028658305.1 of Pachyuromys duprasi. Taxonomy (NCBI): domain Eukaryota; kingdom Metazoa; phylum Chordata; class Mammalia; order Rodentia; family Muridae; genus Pachyuromys; species Pachyuromys duprasi. The sequence goes on from CM053758.1 coordinate 17,405,330, forward strand.
AAATAATTCCTTCCTTCTCTTTGTAAAAGGAAGACGTACTAAATTCTGCCTTTTAGAAGCCCAAAGTTTGTCTAAATTCAAAGGCTTCTCTTCAGTGAGAGCAAGGTTAGCCGCAAACTACTTACGGCCAGACATAAAATACCTCCCTCTTAATTCAACAGCTGACCCATACATACTTTTTTAAGTGGCTTAAACAGCTAATGAAAAGACCAACTGGTAAGAGGCCCATGGCTCACGATCCATTAACCACAACAAGAATTCACAGTCGCACAGTTCAGACTTTAAAAACCTCTCTCTTTAAAGCTTGCATCATCTTTCTCCTCATCCCAACCTTTCTGGTCAGCTAACTAAACACAAGTTTAAAGGACACGTCTCATGAACAGTGGGAGGGGGAGGGTTCCGAGGCTGGGAGCCCAGACCTGTCAAACACATTTTTTTTTTAAAGCGCTTCGGAAAAATGTCAGCCGAAGGGTTCACGAGGCCCGGTTAAATTTCTTTATCATCCTTTGTATGTTCGAAGATTGGGCTAGACAAAAAGAGAGACCGGCTTTCTGTTTTGTTCCTCGGTGGGGAGGTTGGTGGGGGGAAGGTTGGCCTGGATGTTGGCTGGGGCTGTTTTCTGCTCAGGCCAGTGCCAGTTGGGCGGCCCACCCCGAAGTTGCTCGGGCCCGGGCGCCGGGGGCCTGGGAACAATGCGGGGCTCCGGGGCGCCCGCGCCGGGGCCTGGGGAGCCGGGCAGCGGAGGCCATCCCCTGCCCGCGCCGCCGAACAAAAGGCGCCGCGGGGCCAGCGCCCGGACTGGGGAAAGTTTGTGAGCGGCCGGGGCCGGGGCCCGCGCGCGCCGCCCCGCACAATGGCCCGGCCGAGCGCGGGAAGGCCGAGCGCCACGCCCCCGCTCCGCAGGGTCGCGGCCCAGTACCTGGTGCGTGTCCTTCCCGCCGCCCGCGGCCGCCGCTGGCCCGCCGGGGCCGCTCGTCATGTTCACGTACAGGGAGCGGGAGAGCGGGCTCCGCAGCGTCCACATCCTCCGCGCCAGCCACACGGACGCCAGGCTCAGGCACAGCCAGCCCGCCAACAGTCTCATCGGGGGGCCGCGGCCGCCAGCTCGGATCACCGCCGGGCCCAGGCCCAGGAGGAGGAGGAGGAGCCGCCGCCTCCGGCCACCGCCGTCGCCGCCCGAGCTCGAGCCATCGCCGCCAAGTCGCCCGTGCAGCCCCCTTCGGGGCCGAGGCGGGGGGGTGGGAGGAGCGGCGGGCGCGCGGCCTTCTCCAGTCCCCCGCGGCCCTTCCCGGACCGGAACGCCGACGCCTCCAGCTCCGGTTTCCACCCGGAGCACGTACAAATGCAGGAGGGGCGTTCTCCCCGCCCAATGAGCGGGGGACCGGCGGGCCGGGGAGGCGGGAGAAAGGGCGTGTCCGTTCTCTGTGACCGACGTCTGGACGCATAATGGCGGAAGATCTGAGGAGACTTCCGAAAGGGGTTACCGGAGTCGTGCCGCTCCGAAGTGGGGCCTGCTGGACTTCCGGTCTTTCCTTGCTTTAGTTGTTGCCTGGGGGCCTCTGGTCTAAACCTGGCGGATTAAGACTTTGACCTAATCGTTCAGATTGACTGGAGGGAAAAAGGAACTTACTTCCTTTCTTTTCCAAGTACAGACTCACTCGGCCCCAGGTTTCTCGGATAGACCAGCGCTGCTCTTCTTGTTATGGTCTTGACTGTCTAGCCAATAATTTCCGACTGGGGCCTGTGAGCCTGACTCCCAGCTCCAAAAGCCAACCAGCAGCAGCTGCAAAGCAGAGAATATGGGGGGAAAGGCTCCCCACTGCCACTCCTTGTCCCAGCCTTCCCAAGCCTGGGGAGCTGCTGGAGAAGCCCTCTTAAGTGAAAGTTCTGCCTTTGTTGGAAACTTATGCTAAGTGATGGAAAATGGCACCCTGCTGGACAAGGCCACAAGTTAGGCCCTGGCTGTCATGTTTCCTTGAGCTGACAGGCAGAAGTTAGAGCTCAGCTCTAGGAGATTTAGCCAGATGTTTCTTTGATCATTTATAGCAGGAAGAAGCCCAGTGTTTCCAAACTGAAGGGTCATGAGGAATTCCTGTGTCTCAACTTCCTGCTGCTACTCAGCTACAACTAGAGAATGACATTATTCCCTAGTCCTGCTACTCACACCTTCCTAGGTTTGTTGAAACATGCTTTTTCATTTGACAGCGCCAGAGATTCTGTACATTAATTTTGGTTCAAAACATTCTTCTTTAATTTCATGCTACTGACAAGAAATATCATTTCTTACTCACAAAGACTAGGTGCTAAAGAATCTCTGCTTGCCATCTTTCCTTAATAAGAGTATTTTGCTACCTAATGTGCATAGAATATCACACACACACCCCAAAGCTAGAAATGATGGTATACTTTGTATTCTCTCATTCTGGCATATTCCCTGACATCTCCCTGTTGGGCGTAAAACCATGCCTTACTAAACCGAGCTCAGCTTTTTAGTAGTGCTGGTCCAACACACTTAAAAGGAACTGTAAGTAGTGAGTGCAAATGACTGTATTCGTCACCTCTTTGAGTTCCAATAAAGCTCTTCTTTACCAAACCAGAGCCTTCATCATCTTTAAGTAAAGGGGAGTTGGAAGCAATAGCATCGCACAAGCTTCATTTCTGAAGACAAAAGGATAGAGAAAAGTGTGCCCCAACTGTAGACATAAGCTTGCCTAACCACAGCTAAAGAAAGACACATCTGATAAATCTGAAGAATTTGGGGTTAAAAAAAAACTAGCAAATTCTGCTTTCTGCCTGAGCAGCTTACCTAGAAAAAGTAAATTACCCTCACATCAAACTACTCTATGATCACTATCTGCTCATGTAAGTGTTATTTACACTTAAGAAGCACAGGAAGAAAGCAAAGCACAGTGTAAGCAAATGAAAAGCAAATTTGATAGCAAACCTTTTCATAGAAGGTGGTATCCCAGCTCCTAGTTGTTCGAGCCATCCAAGAAGCCTTGCCGTGTCTCCTCTCAGCCTCCTGAGTTACAAATTAGGAGGAAGGAAAGCTGCAAGAGTAACAGTACTAAGCAGAAGTTCAGATTGCTCTCTGGGACGGCCCCCTTACTAGGATATCACTACTGTACCCTAAAACCTCATTTATCCATGATGGGAACACAAAAGCCAAATATGAGCTATTATCCTGTTCAATGTGGCTTTGAAATGCAGTCAGTGATACTCAAAAGTCACATACCTGCTATCTTGTGCTTGCTGACCTTGGGTATCTAGTCTGGGTTTCTGTTCTATTACCAGAAATTGTGGCTGGATTACTTTCCAAATATCCAGCCAATGGGGCTTGTTTCTTAGGTAGTAGTTTCCTTCTCCCAACTCTTCCCTTACCTCTCCCTCCCCTTTCCCTCCTCTCTCTAGCCCTCCCCTCCTTTTTATCAGGTCTTGCTATATAGGCTAAGCTAGCCTTGAACTCATAATCATCAGCCTATGCCTCACAAATACAGGGATCACAAGCATGTGATGCCACTCCTAGATTCATATTTGCTTTTCAATTTCAAAGCACAGTGTGAAGAAAAACCACAGAAAGATAAGCAGAGAGACTTGGATTTACAGAAGACATAAAACCATTGTAGCCTCCCTGTAGAACTAATGGTCTAAAAAGACTCCTGTATGTTTTATGTATATGATATGTGTGTGTATGTGTGTGTGTATATATATATATATATATATATATATAATGTTTTCTCAGATTTTTGTGTGTTGTGGGTATACATGCATGTATATGCTTGTGGAAGCCAGAGATTGACTTCAGATGTCCTCCCCTATCATTCTCCACATTTTTTTTTTGAGACAGGGTCTGTCACTGAACCCAGGACACATGAGTTGGATAGACCAGGCTGACCAGCAAGCTCCAGTGATCTGCCTATTGCCACCTCCCCACACACAGTAAGATCACGTACATTCACTACCATACCACCGATGCCAGGAATCTGAATTCAGGTCCTCATCTTGTGCAGAAGTCTCCACCTCTCCATCCCATAGGCAAATGTTTTTAAGCTCAATATATTTGGTACCCCTTCAGAGAAAGGTGTGTTTGGCCCAGTATAGTAACTCGAATGTGTCCTGTGGTTTTAGGCACCTCTAAAAACTAAGATTAGTAAATGATTGGTTATGGTTCAAAGATCTTTTGTTTTTGTTTTTCACGACAGGTTCAGATCTTTGGTTTTCTTTCTCTGTATAGCCTTGGCTGTCCTGGAACTCACTCCGTAGACCAAGCTACCCTAGAACTCAAAGATACACCTGCCTCTGAATCCCCAGTGTTCGGATTAAAGTGTGCTGCCACCACCCATCTTGTGGTCCAGATCTTAAATATCTCCCTAAGGTCCATGTGAAAAAGGGTTGGTCACCAGCCTGTGGTGCTACTAGGAGGCAATGAAACCTTTTGGAGATGGGGCCTGGAAGGAAGTTAGGCCAGTAGTATGTATCTGTGTGTCTGTGTGTCTGTGTGCACAGGCTCAAGAATCTCTCCCCATTTTCTTCTTTTTCTCTCCCTCCTTCCCTCTTTTGCTCCCTTCTTTCCTCTTCCCCTTCTTTCCCACTCTCCACCACCTCTCTCCCTGGCTCTCATTAGGTGAGCAATTTCTCCCACCACACTCCTCATCATGGTATTCTTGCCACAAAGCAACAAAACTAATTGTCCGTGGAGTAAGCATTTTCCTCTATTAACTTCCCCGATTCTTTTATCACAAGAATGGGACAATGACAACTATGGTATTCAAACTTTTTTTTTTCATTAGTAAGTGTAACAGGATTTTCTTTTTTAAGAAACTTCAGTCATTTGCAGTAGAATCATTCTGATATCAGATAAATTCAAAGTCAAGGTGAAACTGAAAACATTCTTTTTTTAATGCCAGCATGGGCTGAAGAGAAAACTCAGTGGTTAAGAGCATTTGCAGCTCTTCCACAGGACCTGGGTTTGATTTCTAACACCCACATGGTGGCTCACAACCATCTATAACTCCATTTCCAGAGAATCTGATACCTTCTTCTGACCTCAGCCAGCACCAGACAGACACAGGGTACACACACATGCATGCAGGCAAAACAGCCATACACATAGAATTTAATTTATAACAAAATGGCAGCCTAAACACTTGAAGTAGCAAACACAAATCATGAATCACCTGGGACCTGAGCCTGAGACACTACATGGTGTGGAAGCCTGGCTGTTGTCTTCCTGCTTGTGTAACTGAAGGCAAATCACATGACCTCTCCATGTCTGTCTCTTCCAAATATGAAAGGCTTATTAGAGCCCTTCAACGCACAGTGAGAACTAGCTCTGCTACCATCTTCAATTTGGATGAATCATCCTTTCCTCAGAAGCTCTTTCTTTACCTATAGCTGACCAATTTTACAATTCATCTGTGATAATCAGATGGTCTGAAATCCTTCTCAGCTATAAAATAGCACTCTCATAATTATGCTTGATCCAAATGTGATTTATGTCTCTTCACAAATTATTTTCTTAAGACCTATAATGGTAGTTTCTTTTAACTAACATGTCTGGAAATGTTCCCACAGCTGTGCTAATGTTCTGAATGCTTGTTCTCTGGTTGATGAAGCTATCTGTGGTAGGGGTTTCGGGGGATGATGACTATGGAACCTCTGAGAGATAGAGCCTGGCTGGCGGAAGTAGAATAAGAGCCAGTCTCTGAAGGTGAGAGCCCAGTCGTGATTTATGTCTCCTTCTCTGTTTCCTGGTCAGCCACAATGTGAGCCGCCAGTCACTGCCTCATGCTTCTTCTGTCATGGACCGAAAACCATGACTCAAAAGAAACCTTTCCTCCCTCCACTGTTGTTAAGTATTTTGTCATAACAATGAACAAAATATCATCATATCTCATGAGCTGTTTATCCTAAGGGAATGAAGATGAGAGCAGAGGGTAAGGAATACAAAATTCAAAGCTATAAAATGTTCAAACAAAATCACAAATTCAGGCAACAAACTCAGGTTATCTGCTTTCCCAGAGATGCTTGTCTCTTCAGTAAGAAAGTCTCCTGTGCTCTGATTTATATAACTTTTCTCACTGAGTCATCTTTTTGCCTCTTTAGCAGGCATGGTATTTCATCTGTTTCCAGAGCATTCTGAACTGTCACAACCCTTCCTCCCTGAATGACAATCTCATACCTACCTCAGTTTATATCAGCAGTATCAGTAGAGGTATGAAGGAAGGAAACTTGCACATGCTCAGTAATATTTGTTGAGCATGGTAGCATGCCAGGCCTTAAACTAGACGACTAGAACTCTAAACAACCATAGTAATTCACATCCCTCAAGCTTTCTGTCTAAGTGTGGAGGTGAACCGGACCAGCAAATGTGAACTGAATGGATAATTAAGACATGCTGAGCACTGGAACTGGACTGCATATTGTTAGAAAGCTTTAGAGAAACACAGTATGACTGGGAGTGGAGAGCAGGACTCTTCAAGACAAGCTGCTCCACGGAAGCATGGCTGTGTGGCCCTCCTTTTCACATCCTCTAAGCTGTCAATTTGCCCAAGTTTCTGCTGGGCTATAGGTGTACCCTGAATGATTACAGAAACTGAAAAAGGGTATTTAACTAGAAACTTTTAGAATAAAAACAGTGATGGTCATAGAATTTTGAAGAAAATAATGAAGATTAGCACCATGATTTACATTCAGTCAGCAATCAAATGGTAGTGATGACTGTTATTAAAGCATCTAAAATCAACCCTGCTGTTCTTGGACAAGGTACTTAGGAGTCCCAGGGATGTGCCAGCATCACTTGACACTTTGCCATTTTAAAGGTCCATAGTGTTTGTGTGTGTGTGTAAGCCAAATGTATCCTTTCAAATTTAGGCCATTTTAGTAGGGTTTTTGTTGGTGGTGGTTTTGTTATGTTTTTAATCTCAGAAGGAGCTGGGCATTGTGATATAAGCTTGTCACCTCTGCACTTGGAAGGCAGAGGCAGAAAGATCATGAGTTCAAGAAGAGTTTCCTCTATCTGTACTTATCCCATCTTGTGTAAGATTGCTGCTAGGATTTTTCTTTTGGCAATGCTAGAGATTAAATCTAGAACCTTGTACATATTAGGCAAGTACTCTACCACTGAGCTACATCCCCAAGCCTTGGTTTCTGGATAGTGTCTCACTATATAGCTCAAGATGATATGCTTAAAGGGATCCATGTGGCTTATATACACACACATATATTCATATATGTGCACCCACACGTGTGTGTATATATAAAGTAAATATGGAGCTTTCAAGTGAGTTTGAGTCAGAAGCCTGATAAAAGAAGAAAGCTCTTGTTTTCATTGTTTCTGGGGCATTTTCAAAGGCCCAGAGCTCTTTCATCTTGTTTTAAATGTACTTTCAAAGCAACCCTTATGCTTGGCCTCTTAATTGCTCTCTCCTGTACATATGTGGGTTTGGTCTTATGAGTGATTTCTCCCTCTCCTCCCAATTCACAATATAACTTTACGATACCTCATTTTGATACATTTTCTTTGAAACTACAAAAACTTACTTCGTGACTAAAAATCATTCAAACTTGTGTTTTATATGAGACATTAAAACATTGCCCTAGATCATGAGAATCCTTTTAAAATGTTTTTTTAAACCTAAGTATTTGCTAATAGAGCAAATGTGCACGCACATAAACAAAGTTATCTAGAAGAGTTTATATACTGTGCTGCTGAATAGCCTCGTGTCTGCTGGCATGAAAGAGGCCACTACTTTATTTTTGCATAACTACCAAGTGGTTAGAAATAAGGAAGAACATTTTGATGAAAGAAGACAGTTGGGCAATCCTCCAACCCAAAAATCAGGCAGAACTACCTCTCTTCTCTGGAGAAAACTGATTCATTTTTAAAATAGCCACGTATAACCTGGGCTTATTTTATAATTAAGCCTAGGATCTTCCTCATCCTTGATGTGAGCACCACTCATTACGGGGGTGAGGGAGAATGAGCCTAGGGCACAGGCTTAGTTGGAACCCGGGCTGTAGCTCAGCTGATACAGTGTTCACGGAGCTTGCGTGAAGTGCAAGGTGCAGTCTTCAATACCATAGAAACTGAACATGGCTAAGGATGTGCTTGCCCAGCATACATGAAGTCCTACTTTATCACCTCAGAACTACATAAACTACATAATGCATACCTGTAATCCCAGCACTCAAAAGAGGAAGGCAAAAGGATAAGAAGTTCAAGGTCAGACTGAGGACATAGTGAAGTGTTTTCCTTACAAATGTGAGACCCTAAGTCTGATCCCTAGGACCGATATTTAAAAAAAATGTTTTTAAACATTTTTATTTTATATTAATCACAGGTTATGTACTTTATATCCCAGCTGTAGACCCCTCCCGCACTCCCTCCCTATCTCCCTCAAAGATTTATTTATTTATTATGTATACAATGTTCTGTATGCATGTACAGAAGAGTTTGACATCGGGTGTATTCTTTGTTCAAGCGCCACCTTAGTTTTTTCTCCCTGAACTAGAGCTCACTGGTTCAGCGAGGCTGGCTCATGAGCTCTAGGGATGGTCTCTTCTCTCCTCTTCTGTCCCAGTGCTGGGATTACAAACACTACTCAGTTTTTACCTGGGTGCTGGATGTCTGAACTCAGGTCCTTGTGCAGATGGTACTTTACCAACTGAGCTGCATCCCCAGCCCCCAGTTTCTTTTCTCAGTGTTTGCTGTCTGTATGTATAAAGGCTACTGGTTTTGTGTCCTGCTACTTTGCTGAATGTATTTAAGCTGTAGTATTTTTCTAGAAAAGTCTTTAGGATCCTTTTGAGACAAGGTTTTACTCTGTGACACCTCTAAGTTGGCCTTGAACTCATGGCCACGATTCTTTTGCCTCAGCCTTCTGAGTGCTGGATTGTAGGCATGAGCTACTATGCCCAGACCTCAATTCTACAGAAGTAAAGAGTGCCCACTTTGTCAGTACATATACTGAAACTGGAACAAGACAGAGAAGATTAGCAAGCTCCCTGAACAAGGATGACACAAAAACTGAAGATTGTTCCATATTTTAACTTTAAAGAGCAGGTACATGACCATTTTCAAAAGGGAGAACAAGGAGAGCACATTTTTATTTTATTATTATTATTATGTTGTTGTTGTTGTTGTTGTTATCATTTCAGGCCTGAGAGATGGCTCAGCAGGTAAGTGCTTGCTACCAAACCTGGCCTTCTGAGGTTAGCCCCCAGGACCCACATGGTAGAAGGAGAGACCAATTTCCTCTGACCCCCACATGTGCATCATAGCATATGTACACAGAGACTTAAGACACATGCATGCACACAAACAAAGTACAGGTTCTTCAAAGGAGATAACATCCACCTCTACATTTCTTGTGCTCTCAAACTAACACTCTCTGGCTGTTGAACATTCGTTTGTCACCTTTCCTCCCCTCACACCTTGACAACTGCCATTCTACTTTCTGTCTCTAGGAATTTGACTCCAAGTGTCTCTCATAAGCAATATCAAAGTGTTCTTTTATGGCTGACATTTCACTCAGTATAATGCACTTATACTTCATCTACACTGTAGCGAGTATCAGAATGTCTTGCCAAGGCTAAGTAAAATCCACACACAAATATGTATAGATACATATGAATAAACATTGTTTATTCATTCATCTGTCAGCTCCCATACTCTATGCCAATTTATCCAGCCCTATCCCATCTTTACCATCAAAAACAAATAAACATTTGTACCAGGACACACGAGACCTAACGTCTAGTTACTTCCATTATGCTTTTCATGTGTGCATGGATATTCCATAACCATAACAATTTTATTTGTACAAATGATAACAAGGGACTGGGAGATGGCTCAGTTGGTACACTGTTTGCCTTTCAAGCCTAACAATCCGAGTTTGATTCTTAGGACACACATAAAAAGCCAGGCACAGCAGCCATGTCTGTGAAGCAGCACCAGGGAAGCAAATGACCTCTGAGGTTTACCCACCAGCTAGGCTAATTAACATGACAAGCTCCAGGTTCACTGAGGGTTTCTTTGTCAAAGACAGACAGACAGATGGACAGACGGTTGATAGATAGACAGATTGTATTTTAAGGACTGTGCAGAACAAATTATCAGCTCCTTATGATCTAAAATAAAATCCTTTGCCTTTGTCATCATGCACATCACACATAGGCACAGATGGATAGACAAATACAAAAGCAATGAAGGAAGACACTCAATACTGACCCGACTGCTGCGCATATACAAATGCATGCATTTGTACCCTCACACACATGTACACACACAACCACACAGAATGAGAATTAAGAAAAACACTCATGCAGAAAGCTATAGGATAGTCACATGCTTGCTTTCATTATCCCTGCCCATTTCCTCAAGTTCTAATAAAAATGTATCTGCTCTTACACAATCCACAAAAGAAGTGGAAAAGTGTTTTCCCACATACCTTGAAAATAAGTCTCACTGTTTCAGAGTTCCATAACACTCACAGAACAGGAAACGATCAACTCCAAATAGCACATAAATGTGACAAAGTTTACAAGTGGAGGTGGTGGTATTTCAAGAACTGTGTAGAACAAATTATCAGCTTCTTATGACCCAAAATAAAATCCTTTGTCTTTGCCATTCATGCATAGCACACACAAGCATACAAGCATGCATACTCCATCTGCTGTTTCATAGTGTGAAGCTTGTCCAGTCCATTGTGAAGCACTAGAAAGAACTCATGAACATAGAAAAAGACATATTTCTGCCTCATGGAATTCTAGATGTAGGTCACAGCCTACTCATCCAGAAAGAGAGTCCCTTCCCACATTCCTGCGTGGGTACCACCTGTCAATTAAAACAATGACAGCATGTACTTGGTGCCAGGCGCTGTGTTCAGTGTCTTACACGTGTCCTTTCTTTTAATCCTTGTGACTCTGGTGCAATTGTTTCTCTTATTCCCACCTTTTCCCAGCAGCACTCCCTAAGGCCCCACAATTTTTCACTGTGAAAGGGGTGAGACAAGATTTTAAACCTGGCAGTCTTACCTTTATCACCTTGACTCTCTGCTGCCTCCTAGTGTTTATGGGCAGCCTTCCACATGCTAGCACCACCCTGGCATTTTGGGTTAAAAATGCAGGTTTGCAGAATTCTCCCAGGTGTACCACTTCAATTTTGTAAACAGGGAGCTTTCAATATGGTTCACAAAAAGAAGACAGAGGGAAGGTCTTCGGCAAAAGCAATGATGCACTCAACCAAGAGAGCCATGGGACACTTTATACAGTCTACTGTGGTAATCCAGAAGAAAAGGTGACATTTCCTGACCGTATCAATGAAACAGTGTCAGGAACCATTTTGTTAAAGGAGCTCATTAGGCAGGTGGGCCTTCTGGAAAGGGATCTGGTATTTTGCAAAGTCTGTCCCATGATACACCCCAGAATTACTTCCAGTCTCTGACACTCAATTCTTTGTGCACTGCTATATCTCTCTTTTCTCTGGTATGGTGTGAATCATCACTTTCTGGATATTTACACACTCTGAACAAACTTCCTATGGGATCTTAATGAAGATGTACTGCTGTTCAGATGAATTAATTCCTGATTATGGAATTCCTGATTTGATTCAAACAATTTTAAAAGTTAAATTGTTTTAGAGCTTCTAAAACAACTTTAGAAAGTTTATGGCTACAATAAATACCTTTGTGGACCTCCAGGTGCCTCACTAGAAGACAGGATGAGACAGATGTGTGTTTTCAAGATAAGCCTTCATTACAAATCCTGGTATACACCATAAATAAAAGCAAGTTGATTTAAACTTCCCATGAACCCAAGTTAAAATGGAACTACCAAACAGTGTCTAAGTAAGCGCAAACCTTGATGTCATTATATACAAATTGTCCTGATATAATTCCTTATACCTTGTCACGTTATGGCATTATATATTGTCATTTTAAATTTACTTTATTTCTTATAATGAAAGACAGATAAAATTATTGTCCTTAACTCACTATAAACTCAGAGATAGCTACATAGCTGAAAAATGTGTAGCCAGGTCAGTCTTCATTGAAAAGACATATAGTCTTGTAACTTTTGGACCCTGTTAACCTTTAGGCCTCGTCAACTTTTGTCACTCTGAACTCACTATGAACTTATATAATGGATACATAGATAGGAAATGTTTAGTTTTAAAATATATAACCTGCTGTATTTTAGAATTCATGTTTTTGTGGTTAGTTGCCTTTTTGATTACAAGGTAATTCCTTTTCTGGGAGCTTTCTCTCAGAGGTATAAAATCTACACAATAAAGGTGGCAGAACACACAGGCCCCATTGGCAGAAGCCCGGTGGTGAAAGCCCATTGAATGAAAGCTGGCTGGAATTTGCTTCATCCATGAGTTGTAAATATGTATCTACATGTGTATTTACATGTAAATATGTATCTGTTTTTGTTCATATGTTACATGAGTGTATGTCAATTATCTGTCTGTATGTAAGGAGCACCTTTTGTATTGTCCACTGAATACGTGCATGAATATGTACAGGTCTCTATGTCTGATTGTTTGTCTATGTGTACATATGGGCTGATGCTATGGAAATGGCAGCCTAAACTGGCTGCAGTTTCTGCAGAGGGGATGCTAGCAGAAATCAACACCATTGTCAAATGTAAGCTTGTGGGAACTTGCTGAAGTTAGTTCTTAACTTCATCCACCTTTTCCCTTGGGCATGTGGCAACTTGTAGGAAAAAGCAGATCACAGTAAAAGCTGTGTATGCAATTTACAACAAATGACATATACATCCAAGTGTCATGGCTCATGCCTACATTCCAATATTCAGACAGGACGGCTGCCATGGAGGCCAGCCTGTATGACAAAGCAAGTTCCAGGCCAGTCTGAGACACAAACTAAAACTGTCTCAAAAAAAAAATCAAATTTAACTGAATTTATGAATTTACGTGCTGAAAAACTCGGCAGGACTTCACACATGCTAAGTCTACCACTGGCCTAGATAGCACCCAACCCCTGATAAATTTTACATAATAAATTATGTTGCGAGAGTTACAATAAAGTTTCGCTGCCGGTCGCTTCTCCTGACGCTGCGACTGCACATCTGACAGAAAAAAAAAAAACCTGACAGGTTGGAGAATGTATGTCGATTCACGGTTTGAGAGGGTAGAACTGTGGCAGAGGAGGGGTTGGGAGGCCGCCGGCCACGCTGCGTCACCTCAGGAAGCAGCTGAAGGATGGTGCTCTGCAACCTTCTCCCTTTGCATTCAGGCTGCGGAGCGGCAAGATTGGGATGGTGTTGTGCAGAGTGTGGACTCCCCCAGCTACGTCCCTCTAGAAACACCCTCACAGACCCACTGAGGGGCCTGCCTCCTAGGTGACTCCCAATCCCATCAAGACAATGATGAAAAGTAGTATTCTTTTATATTAAATATGATTTTTCTCTCTCTCTCTCATTGGGTATCCCTGGAACTTTCTCTGCAGAGCGGGATGGCCTCAGTCTCACAGAGATCAGCTTGCTTCGGCCTCCAAGTGCTGAGATAAAGGTGTGTGCCACCACGCCTGGTTCCTTTCTCCATCCTTTAAGTCCAGATGTTTGTTGTTATACATCTGTGTTGACAATGCTACATGTTCTAGCTATCAGCCCCTTCTCAGGCGCATGGTTTGCAAATATTGTCTCCCAATGTATGGGGTGTCTCTTCCTTCTGTTTGCTCTAGTGTGCGGAAATTTTTCAGTTTTGTATAACCCCATTTCTTTTCCCTCCATGTTTTTCTTCATTGCTTTTACAGTATTGAACGTATTGAGTCTTTGTTTTCACTTGACTTCTATATTTGGTGTGTAATAAGGATCAAATTTTATTCTTCTGAATGTGGCTATCTACTTTTTCCAACATCATTTATTAGCGACTGGTCCCTTTATCCCACTTACCAGTTCACTGTAAATGAGGGGATTATTTCTGGGCCTTTGGTCCTGTTCTAACCGTTCACATGTCTTCTTTTTTACCACTAACCTTCTATTTTCACTATAAAAGTTTTGTAACACATTTCCAAGTTAAGGAGTGTAATTACCTTCCCTGCTTTTCATCACAGAAAAATATGCAGACAATGGTGATATAGTGAATGGGGAGAGGTATAAGAGGCTTCTTCTTGGTGGCATAGACCTAGAATTCCAGCTACTTGGGAGGCTGAAACAGGAGGATTGCTAGTTTAGTGCCTGTCAGGGTATCAATGTGAGTTCAAAGCCAGCCTGGACAACTTAATGTGACCCTGATGCAAAATAAAAACATTTTAAAAATGTAGCTCAGTGGTAGAACGTTGCCTAACGTGAAAAAGGGTCCCAGCCCAGTGGAAAAAAGAAGAGGGAAGAATGCTGCCTTCACAAAATTGACCAGAGAAGCGATGTGAGATTTGAAGTACTATTAAGAGGAGTGTATGCATTGACCAGCGGGCTCTAGTCACACAAGGTAGCCAAGTGGTGAAGAGTTTCAGGTCCCCGGCTGTATGAACGCCAGGAAACAGCCCACTGAGAGGCCTTAACTTAGAGGGTCAAAAACACTCAAGAACGTGCTGTCAAAATATTAAGAAACATAACCAACCCTTTGGCAGAGTGCAGGGAATCATAATGAAAGAAGGGGAAGTTAGTATGACCTGGAGAGGACAGGAGCTCCACAAGGACCAAATATATCAGGACACAGGGGTCTTTTATAAGACTGTCTCTCCAACCAAGGACCATGTATGGATATAACCTAGAACCCCTGCTTATATGTAGCAAATGGTAGCTCAATATCCAAGTGGGTACACTAGTAAGGGGAACAGGGACTATTTTGGACATGAACTCAATGGCTGGCTCTTCGACCTCCCCGCCCCCCCCCCAAGGGAGGAGCAGCCCTGCTAGGCCACAGAAGAGGACATTGCAGCCATTCCTGAAGAGACCTGATAAGCTAGAGTTAGACGGAAGGGGAGGAGGTCCTCCCCTCTCAGTGGACTTGGAAAGGGGCAGGGAGGAGATGAGGGAGGGAAGGAGGGGATAGGGAGGGAAGGAGGGGATAGGGAGGGAATGCGGGAGGGGGCTACGGATGGGATACAAAGTACATAACCTGTGATTAATATAAAATAAAAATGTTAAAATTTAAAGAAAAAGAATGTGCTGTCAGGCTTTGTTTTATTTGCTTTGTTTCTGCCTTTGGGCGCAGCATCACCTGTAGGAACTAACAGGCACTTGAAGGGGCGGCACGCCGCTGTGCTTACACAATGCCTCCTGAAGAGTCTGTGCTGCTCCTGATGGAGAAGGAGCCCCAAGTCAGAATCTGCACTGTTGCGATGCCCAGCGGGACCACACAAACCAAACCAAAGATGCTGTCTTGAAGATCTATGCTGGGGGAGAAGATGTACAACAGTTAGTTTTTCTCCCGGCAGCTTCTTTTCTTATTAAGTCGGGCCTATGTAACACGCGGTGTTCAGTAACATTTTATCTGTGAGCTCATTTAGCTAGAAAGAGACATCGTGTTGTGTGGTTTTGATTCTGTCGAGTGCCTGAGTAATTTCTTCCTTATAGATGCATATAGGAAAGAAAAGTGATTACCTTCCCTGGTAACAAGTGCTGCCTCTGTGATACATGTACCATGCATGGGAGGACAGAGAACTGCGCCCAGGATACAACGTAGAGGCTTTCAGTGTGCACTCAGGTTAGACATGGTAGTGTATGCTTGTAATCCCAGCACTCGGAAAGCTGAGGAAGGAGGACTGTGGGTTTGAAGCTAGCCTGAGCTACATAGGCAGTTCCAGGCCAACCTAGAACTGCACAGCAATACCTTGTCTGAAAAAAAAAAACAATGGAGAATTATACTGCTGGCATTGTGGTACAGATCTGTAATTGCAGCTATTGGAAAGATGAGGCAAGAGGGTCACAAGTTCAAAGCCAGTATGAGCTAGAAATACATGCATCCTTTGGATGTCTTCAAGTCTAGAAACATCTGCCAAGCTTTAAACAAAGTAGGTGAGTTTAAACATTCATTTCTAGTACATGTGATGGCTATAAAAGTATTATGATAGAATTTCTCAGGGTGTTAGACAAGAGCCTTCTGTAACAAGGTTTACCGATTTTTAGCAAGTGGAGTCAAGACTTCTCAGAAAAAAATAAACAGTTCTGAAAATGCACACATGAATTCTTGTCTAAAATCATATGCAAATATCCAGCCATATCTACCCTCCCTCTAACACCCCTGTCATGAAATGGTCTTGGTGCTCTGGTCTGGATTATATTTGTTAGGTGTGGCCATCCTCTGAGCCCTCACTCATTAAGCCTGTCTTTCCCCTTGTCCTACATGGTCCAAGAACTGACTGCTACCCACCCACCTCTAATTTTCCTCTGCTTCTTCTAAGGTTCTGAGACAACCTCCAGGTCTGAGGTCAGCAGCTTGACTACTCACCACATCCAGGTGGTGGTCTCACTGCCCAAATTCTCTGTGGAAAACTTCATTTCTAGAAGCATGTGGTAGTCTGTCATCCCAGAATTCCCTCTTTTAAGAAAAATCCTTTCCCCTCTTCCATAGGAAACGGTCTCTGTCCTTGAGACTCGGTGGGGCCTAACTTCCCACTCCAGACCCAGCAGTCACAGGAAGTCATGCCTTGTGAATTACTACTGCCGTGGTGACAGGTGTGTGACTCACATGGTGCCTCCCGGGATCTGCTTGCAGACTTTGATGTGCAGCTGGGTCAAAGGTGCATATTTATTCATAGCCTGGAGCTTTTCAAAGCTCTGTTGCTACCAAATAGTAAAAGCTTGAAGCCAAAAACACAGAGAAGGTGAAAGGTTCTTGCCATCATTTGAGGTCCAGTTCTGCTGCACTTTTCACATATAACCAGAAGGTGTCTGTTCTGTTGAGGCTAATTTGCACTACGTTCCTGCCACTTACAGCCACAGAGGCCTGAAAACCATGCCTTTCCAACTGGCACTTATGCCCATGTTGCTATAAATTAGCTGCTTTGACTCATGCTGGGTGAAGGTGGCATGTAATTGGCCACAACCAATTAATCTGTCTCTTAAGACAATGAGGTTTGAAACAGCTGAGCACAGATTTCCAGAATGAGAGCACAAGGTCACGACTGTGCTTTTGAACTTGAATTCGTAGGTGCTTACAATTGTGAGGCATTGCTCACCAGCCTTGACTGTCCATTGACTTGAGCCACACGACACTAGATGGCAGACAATGGGTACAAAATGCCAAGAGATATTAGAAACCCAAGTTCCCCTTTGAAACAGAATTGTGTCTCTAATAAAAGAGGAAAAAAAGGAAGTGGCCTAATCAAGCCCTTAGAGAGGGGAGAACAACTGAGAGCTGCTTGCTAGTCAGAATTATTACAATATGTGCTTTATGAAAAGGTTGGTTTCTGCTTGGCAGAGGCACCTCTGTGTTCTGGTCTCAGCATTTCATTAGCAACAGGAGCCCATTAACCTTCAGCATTCTCTAGTTATAACAGATTCCAGCTTTGGAAATATCAAGAAATTGGATTCCAGCTGCAAGGGTCTCTCTCTGGGAGATTTTCCACCTCTGAGATGGAACTGTCCTTTTGCTCCTGTTTCCCTGAGGAGACCGGTCTGGAGAACACCTGTGATGATGTGCAGAGCTGGGGCCTCTAGCGATCATGCTGACAGGCTAGGCAGAGGCTGGAGAGGCGGCTCTGTAGGTAATGAGCACTGGCTACTTGACCTGGGGGTCTGAGTTTGCATGGCAGCACCGTGTAAGAACAAGCAGAAGCTCTGGGTCTATCGACTCACACCTGGAACCCCAGTGCTCAGAGTTGGGGGTGGGGGTGGGGAAGAGAATGGATGGGGCTTTCTGGTTGCCAACCTAAGGCCCAGGTTTAAGGAGAGGCCCTGTCTCAAAGTAGTATAGATTGAAAAGGTGAAATCCAACATCTGGCCTACACGCATGTGTACCCAAACACATGCATGCATATGACACACACACATCTTAGGCTACATCTCAAAGGTAGCAAAGGAACAAACATTTCAATGACTCCAACAATCTGGCAACTATCCTGTAGGGGTCCACGAGGAACACTTAGGCTGAGGTTGTATTGAACAGCTTCCTACTTTCCAAAGTACCCGTGAGTTTCCCGTTACTTCACAGGCTTGTCTGGAAGCCCTTCAAAGGTTTCTTTGTCTTTCATGTTCTTTTCTTTTCTCAAAACAGGGTTTTACTGTAGCTGACCTGGACTTGCTACATAAATCAGACTGCCTCAAACTTGGGACAGTCCTTCTGGGATTACAGGCAGGCACCACTATGCCTGGCTTCTACTTGTTTCTCGATATTTCTTTCTTCTAAAACTGTATTCCAAGGAGGGACATGGTTTTAGAGAACTTATTCTCCTCTCTCTGCTGGAATACAGATGAAGCTTGCTGTCAGGATGAGTATCTTCACCCCTCATTTCCAGCCTTACCAGCTGCAGCGGTTTGAATGAGAATGGTCTCCACAGGCTCATCTATTTGAAACGTCTGGTTCCCAGTTAGTTGGTGGACTGTCAGGAAGGACTGGGGGATGTGGCCTTGTTGGAGGACGTGTGTCACTTGGGGGTGCCTTGAAGTGTCGAAAGCCCTCCAATGAGCTCTCTCTGCCTCCATCTTGCAGATCAGATGTGAGCTCTCTACTACTGCTCCAGCACCATGGCTGCCTGCCTGATGCCATACTTCCCACCACGTTGACAATGGATCACCCTCTGAAACTGTAAGGAGCCCCAGTTAAATGCTTCTTTTTATAAGCTGCCTTGGTCATGGAGAGTCTTCACAGTGATAGGACAGTAAGTAAGATACCAACATTTTGAATGAATCTTCAACATAAAAAATAATTCTTGAGCCAGGTGTGGTAGTGCATGCCTTTAACTCCAGAACTGGGGAGGCAGAGGCAGGTGAATCTCTGCAAGTTTGAGGACAGCCTGGTCTACAAAGTGAGTCCAGGACAGCCAAGGCTACAGAGGGAAACTCTGTCTCAAAAACAACCGAAATAATAATAATAATTCATTAATAATTCTTAAGGCATGCAAGATGGCTCAGTGAGCCACATTTGATCCTGGGGACCCACACAGTTGGAAGACAAAATTGACTCCCAAAAATTATCCTTTGACTTCCACACTCGCACGTGCACATATTAATTCATCCATTCTTAAGCTGTGCTTATGCTTTTTTTTTCACCAAATACTTATACCACATTTGCTGCTTTATGTTCTTAAGATACACAGCAAATAACAATAAAGTTGACATTCAACAAACCTTACCTTCTAGCAGAAGCAAAGAAACTATAAACAAATGTATTTAATTTTAGCATGTAATTGTGATATTTTTCCTTATGAGAAAATTTTATGCACCCCATTTTCTTTCATGATTTTCTCCTTTCAAGAGAAAAAATAACTACCTAACTGTAGGTAATGATATCTCCAAATATTATCATCTAGTTCATCTTACTTTCTTAACTTACACCTGGTAAGCCATTTGTAAAGTCAGCTCTATGAAGTGAAGCCGAATAATATAAGTTATTATAATGGACTCTCAAATTGTGTTACTTTTAAGCTCTTCACAATCCCACAGCTGAAGTGAAACCTGGCTCCTCTCTGTTCTCCTTTCCCCCCCTTGATATCACCACTAAAAGGCATGAAATTACTGGAGACACATCCATGAAGTAACTTTTGTTTGTTTTTTGAGACAGGGTTTCCCGTGTAGCATTGGCCTTCCTGGACTCACTTTGTAGACCAGGCTGACCTCGAACTCGCAGAGATCCACCTGCCTCTGCCTCCCCAACTGCTGGGATTACAGGCGTGTGCCACTGCGTCCAGCTCCGTGAAGTGACTTTTATTGCCAGTGATAAAAACACAGGCAATCCTATCAATAGAGCTGTAAGCCAAGTCAGTGTCAGTGCATAGCTCTGCTGAGGAAAGATGTGCTCAGGGTGGAAAGAGCCAAGGAAACTTAAGGTCTGCCTGGCAGAACAGTCTCTTGTGGTATAGAGTCAGGAAAACTCACAGATACATAAATTGTTGCTACCCTGGGAGCAGAGAAGAAATTTCCCCTTTCATTCAATTTGCTAAGAAGAATAATTGTCTAGGGCTGGGCATGGAGTATATGCCTGTAATCTCGGAACATGTGAGACTGAGACAGGAGATCGTAAATTTTAGGCCAGCCTGCATTACATAGCAAGACCTTTATCAAAAACAGCCGGGTGTGGGGGAGGGGTTGAGAGAGGTTGCAAATTTTTTTTTCTCACAGTTCTAGAAGCTAGAAGTCTAAGATGACAGAGCCAGCTTGAGTAGACTTTAGTGGCGGGGGGGGGGAGGGGAGGGCCTTTTGTTTGTCTGCCGACAGAAAGTGATGTCCTATGGAATTGCAACTAGGCTCTTGCACATGTCAGACAGGCACTCTACCATTGGGCCACATTGTGAGCCCCAGGAAGTCACGTCCTTGCATAGTATAGATGTATGGCAGAAAGAGAACATTTATTTCTATTTTCTATCTCCCTTGTGTGTGTGCATGTGCATGTGTGAAACCTAGACTTTCACACATTGATGACGCAGATGTTCCTTATCAATGAGCGATACCCAGCACCCCTGGTTCTCTCCACTCCAGGGCACTTATTTCTGTCATTCGGCCCCCACAATCAGGACCTGCTCTAAACTCACTCCCCAAAGCTCCATCTCCAAATACTGACCATTGTGAGTTGGTACTTTAGTATATGAACTTTGAGGAGACTCAATTCAGTTCACAGTATCTTGTTTAACACTTTTCTTCTATTGCTAATAATTTCCTGAACAACATTATACATGAAGGCACAAACAGTATAATTTAATTGCCCAAAGTTACAGGGCTAGTGAGTCTGAATCTGGAACTGAAATTTCTACCTACAAAATTTTATCTCAACTAAAAATCTCTCCAAGAAAAAAAAAATGGTACCTCTAATCTCAATTTAAAAAACAAAAACTTTTTTTTAAAGAAAGTAGCCCATTTTCTGTGGAAATGAGGTAAGATACTCAAGGATCTTATATCTGATTGTGATCACAATGCAGTCTTGAAAGCGTAGGGCTCTGATGCCCTACATACCTATTTTTTTTTTTTTGTTCATGCATCTGTCTATGAAGACTACAAGGGGTAAGAGGTGGACTAGTCTAGTGTTTCTACAGAAAAAAAAAACAAAACAAAACACCTACGTTTTCCCCAGAAAACAACTCTCCTTTGGATTCAATAATTTCCTCAGGTGGCTCCTTTGCAATGGAACACTAGGTCAATTTACAGAAGCAAATAGGTAATGCTATGGGGGAAAAAAAAAAGAGTTACCGTGGGCAGGTCCGCCTGCAGCCGCACTGTGTGGCAGCCTCACGGCCTGTTTGCTGTTGCGGGAGCCACAGCAAGTATGTAGTGGAACAGAGGGGCGAGAGAGAGAAGTGACGCGGTCTGAGCATAACGAAGAGAGCTGGGCCTGGAGACGCGAGGGTGGAGAGGCTGTTGTGAGCAGCCTGCCCTGCTACCTGAGGCTGTGGTGAAGTCCCGACCCATGCTGGCACTGAGGGCCATGTATAGGTGCGTTGCCTTGCTGCCTGGGACTGTGTTGCTGTGTGAGGGTTGGGTAAAGCTGGCCCCGCCCCTCACTGGCTGTGGCATTCTAGAGAGCCGGCTCCACTTCTCCATGGCTGCAGCACCTGAGGTGCAGGCCCTGCATCTCTCCTGGGCAGCACAGGAGAGCTGGCCCTACCACTCATCAGCTTCTGAGGAGAGAGGGCACTTGAGAGGTGCCCTTCCCCTCCTCACCCACCTACAGCTCCTACAGCAGGCAGGAGAGCTGGCCCGGGATCCTGAGAGCAGGTCCTGTCCACCACAGACAGCCGCAGCACTTGGGAGAGTGGGCTCTGTACCTCACCTGGACAGCACAGTAGAGCCGGCCTTGGCGGTGTGGGTGCAGGCCAACTGGCCTGAGGGCATGAACGTGGGAGAGCTGGCCCTGCCCCTTGCTGGCTGAAGCCTTCGGTGGGCTAGCCTGGGCAGTGCTGTAGAGCTCACCCTGGAGGTAGAAGAAAAGCTGGTGGGCTGACCAACTCAGCTGCTACCTAGATGCAGATCTGGGCCTTTGAGTTGGCTCATCCCAACATCTACCTCATCTATGAACTGCTGGAGCTTGTGAAAGGGCCGGTCCTGCAGATCCAAAGCTGCAGGATCTCCATGACTCAAAGCTAAACCAGGATGTCCTAAAGGAGTCCTGGTGAGGATCCAGTATTGATAGTATAGCAGAAGCCAAATGACTCATTGTAAAGAACACTTACAAGTAAAGATATGTGGACAAATGGGTATACTGTGAGCAAACTGTGACACACTACAGCTTCCACAACAAGATAATTTTTGTTTTGTTTTATTTGTCGTATATGTGCATTTATGTTTATTATATGTGTATATATTTATATATTTGGTTTTTGTTTTCTCTTGCAGGAGAGGTTGCAAGGGCAGAGGGGGGATACAAAGGGATGGGGAGATGATTGAGATTGCAAGGAATCAATAAAAAGTTTTTAAAAAATTAACATTGGCCATAATTCTATTTTTTAAAAACTCAGAAAGACAGGCATGAAATACAGGCAGAAATACACTCATTTATAAGCAGATATTAGCCGTATAATATAGACCTAAAGAAGCTAAACACTAAAGAGGACCCTAGGGAGGATGCTTAAATCGATAGATACCAGAAGCAGTGGAAGAGAGGGAACAGGATGAGAGCCTACTAAGAGGGTCCTCTGAAAAGATACACCTAACAAGGGACCAAAGCAGATGCTGAGACGCATGGCCAAACTTTGGGCAGAGCGCAGGGAGTCTTATGGAAGAAGAGAAGGGTGGGAATAGAGGGTCATGGAGGGGACAGGCATCCCACAAGGAGACCAACAAAGCTAAAGGATCTGAGCCCTGCAGAGAATGATGCACCAACGGAGGACCATGCAGAGAGGACCTAGACACCCTTCTCAGATGTGGTTGATTGGCAGCTCAGTCTTCATGTGGATCTCTGAGTAAGGGGAGCAGGGACTACCTCTATCATGAACTCAGTTGACTGTTCTTTGATCACTTGCCCCTGATGATGCTACCCTACCAAGCCACAAAGGAAGAGGATCTAGGCAGTCCTGATGAGACTTCACAAGCAGATGACAATACTGGATAACTCCCCCTTTCAGTTGACTAGGGGAAGGGTATTGGGGGAAGAGGGAGGATAGAACTAGGGGCAATTGAGGGAGGGGTCTTCAATATGAATATATAATGAATAAATTGTGAAGAAAAAGTTAAAAAAAACAAAGTGCATATGTTACTGTGGTTCTAGGTACATCTTGATAGAATTCCCTCCAAAATTTCATAACCCCATTTCTGACAGGATATCATCAGTGAGCCAATGTAGCCTTGACTGTAATATTTTGGTCCAATGTTTTTTATTAAAATGATACAAATGCTTGTGTCCACTATAGTTAGTGGAGAGAAGATCACTGGGACTCACGGGTAGACAGCCTAGCTTGCACGGGTGAGCCTCAGGCCAATGAAAGACCCTGCCTAAAAAATGAAATAGCACCTCAGGAACGACATCAGAGGTTGATGTCCTCTACGTACATGTGCACACATATACACGCACATCCACACCACCTAGATGAGTCAGTAAATAAGTGCAAACCTTAAGGCTGCTTTGAATTTGCAGGCGATTTACTCTGAGATGAATCATGTCGTATCTGATCCTTGCTATTGTTGAGGCCCGCACCGTCTACTGTGCCACTGAAAGAGGAAAACGCCACTTTCTAAACTTTCTCCACAAATATGATTTCAGCTCTTATGAAACTCTAAGACAGAAAGACAGCAAGAGGAATGGAGTGCATATATATATATATAAATTTTGTTATTTTAATTTTTTGAGACATGTTCTATATAGTCTTGTCTGGCCTTGAACTCGGAAATCTTGCCCCTGCCCTTAAAAAAAAGAATTTTTTATTATATTCTTTATTAATTACACTTTATTGGTTTAGATTTTTAGATAGTCTCTCATACTACATATAGCTCAATCTAGTTTGAAACTTACTGTGTAGTACAAGCTGGCTTCAAGTCCTGGCAATCCTCCTGCTTCATCATCCTGTGAGTTAGTATTACAGGCATGAGCCATCACACACAGCAAAAACTATTTCTTAAGTGATTAATTTTATTTATTTATTTTGGTGTTTGGAGATAGGGTCTTTCTGTGTAGCTTTGGCTGTCCCGGAACTCACTCTGTAGACCCATCTGCCTCTATATCCCAAATGCTGGGTTTAAAGGCATGGATTTTATTTATTTATTAATCAGTTATCTACAACACATCAGTAGATGACAGTATAATCCAGTGAATCTGACCCCTAGTAAAAAATGTACCTTTGTATTCCTATCATCCTATGAAGCAGCAGGCACTCAGCCAGGACTGCTGGGCGCTCCTGGCACATGGAGTGGGTGTGTTTACTGCATCCTGAGCAAGTAACCAATTACAAGCATGTGTTCCTTTGCACCTGTGGCTTCTTTCACCTCTGGACTTGCTCAGTGTACTGGACTTGCCCTTCTGCCTCTCTGATGCCATGTAAGCAGGGAGGGAACAAACCTTAGGACTCCAGCTCTTAGCTTAGTATTAACGCTACGAAAATTCCGTAAACATCTTCCAAGAATGAACACAAATCCACTTAGTTGATCAAGTGAAAGGAGGAGGTCTTTTCCATAACATCCTAGATCTGTATTGCACATTCTCTTATATAATATGCTGGCAGCTTATTCTGTAATTTCAAAACTATCTGCTTCATGTTTGCAATTCTGGGGATTAAATCACACACACACACTTGGCAAGTGATTAACCACTGAACTACATCCCCAGAGTGCATGTGATTTTTCAGCAGATTATATATATATATAATTGATGGTCCATTTCTTATTGTTTAAAGACAATGTCTCATTGCATAGCCCTGGCTGGCTTCAGATTTACTACATAGGTCAGGATGGCCTGACCTGTTTGTCAGGTGTGGCGGCATGCCCCTTTAATCCCAGCACTTGGAAGGCAGAGGTAAGAGATTCCTGGGCCAGCCTAGTCTACATAGCAAGTTCTAGGGGACCCAGGGAAACACAGTGAGACCCTATTTCAAAAACAAACAAACAAAAACCCAGGAGTGTGCCACCATGCCCAAGCCTGGTCATCCATTTTTACCATCACTAGATTAGATATCTTACTCCATGTAACTAGGAATAATATGGTTTTCTTGCTCAAGTTACTCAATTATAAACCTCTATTAACAAATTCACTGATTATATTTTGCTGAATTAAATGTATCACTGAATCATTTAAGAAATAAATATAGCCGGGTGTGGTGGTACACACCTTTAATCCCAGCACTCAGGAGGCAGAGGCAGGCAGATCTCTGTGAGTTTGAGGCCAGCCTGGTCTACAAAACGAATCCGGGACAACAAGAGCTACACAGAGAAACCCTTTCTCAAAAACCAAAAACAAAACATAAGGGCCTGCGGGATGGCTCAGCACGTAAAGACTGTTGCCCCAAAGTCTGTTGATCTGAGTTTGATGCCTGGGACCTACATGGTGAAGGGAGAGCACCCACTCCCACAGGGAGTCCTCTGACATCCACAGGCATGCATGCACACACACACACACACACACAAATAAACATAATTTTAAAAGAAATAAATATGCCTATTATTAAACATATAGTAAAATAACCTGTAGGGCAGAAAACATTTTTATTTTCTTTTTCTTTGGCAAGGCTTCACCCCAGTCCAGGCTGACCTGAAACTCTCTATATAGCCCAACTTGGCCTAAAGCTCACACAATCTCCTGCCTCAGAGTTTTAAGTACTGGCACTTAGTTCAGAAATGACACTTAATTACACCAAGGAATTCAGAATATCTTTTGAAAGGGGCAAAGGGAAGACCACCAGCCCTGAGTTAGCTGCTTTCGTACACCAGAACAGTCAGCAGAGAATCAGATGTAATACCATGTGGGGTAGTACACATCAAACATCCCAGCACTTGGGAGACAAAAGCAAGTGGACCTCTGTGAGTTCAAGGCCAGGCTCGTCTACATAGTAAAATACAGGACAACTACTGTCTGGAAAAGAGAAAGGAAGAAAAGGAGGGAGGGAGAGTGGGATCAGATGCTAGGAAACTTATCTGCAAGAGTGACACTTATTTCAATAGACAGGTTTTCTCAGTTCTTTACCTTGGTGGATCTCTACTCAGCAAAGGACACCTGCTGAGTGCTACAGTTAGCCTTGGACTTTCAGGTAGTATGAGCCAACATGAAGCCACCAGAGGCCAAGGTCTAGTTGTCCCTTAAAAGATAAATGATACCCGAGTGCCTGCATGTGCTTGTATCTCTGAAAATGCTTACAGTATCACAAAACTAGTTTGCTAGCATGTCAGACTGCCAACGTGTCATGTTGCTGAGCCAACAAGAATTAGCGCTCAGAGCCGCTGTCCCAAGGCTGTAAATCTCTAGGTTCCTCATCGTGGCTTAACAAGGGGAAAGGGGAGGAGCTTTCAGAGCCGCTGGTAGGTAGGATGGCACCTCCAGCGTTTCTGAGTGAACTGGGTTGGGCGTGATCTGCGCACTGGAGCTTGTGATGCTGAAGTACAAAAGGGGCTGAGAATCTTGACTGTAAGACCGTTGTGGGTTTTGAGAACACAGCTAAGTTAAACACACCTGGTCTTCCTTTCCTGCTGTCACAATTCTCTAGGAGGTAGCTAAACTAGGAGATATATGGCCATGTGACTCTTTGACTGAGCCTGTCTCTCTCCTTTCCATCACCGTAGCTTTCTACCACAAACTTGCTTGAGGCTTTTAATGATACCTAGATTTACAGCAACTCCCCCAAGAAGAAAAACAGTCTCCCAGTACACAGGGAAACAGAGGTTATGAAAGAGTTCCTTCAGATTCTACTACAAGATGGCGATGCTGCTCAAAGCCCTGAGAGCTCACACCGCAAAAACAAAAGCAACCAGACTATACAAACTCTACAGAAGCACCGTGTAGACATGGGTATGCTCATCTCACTAAGCCAAGCACTTGGGAAGCTGAGGCAAGAAGAGTTCTTGGTCAAGGACCAGCAAGGTGGCTTGGTGGATAAAGGCACTTTTTGCCAGGCCTGACAACATTAAGTTCAATTCCAAGGACCTAAATAGTAGGAGGAGAGAACCACCTCCTGCCATAGAATGTGTTGCTGGTATGACTGTGTGTGTGTGTGTGTGTACACACGTGTGTACACATTCACACACACACACACACACACACACACTGAATAACCAAATGTACAAACCTTTTAAAACTAAATACGTACGATGTTAACTCTTAAAGGAATGGCTCTATGAATTTTCTCTGTACTTTAAGCTATTTTGTGTGTTTAAATTTTTCATAATAAAAATTTGTGAGGAAAAACAAGATGTCTGGATTGATAAGCGGAAGAAAGGGTACTGATCAGTATGTGCTGAAACTAATTCATTCGGATGCAGACAACTGAGTCTACATGTGATTATGGTCAAATTTTCTTGATGTTTTAATGTATTTGAAAACGTTCATAATGAAGTGTTGGCTAGAGAATTATAAAAAAAATCTTAAAACTTTGTCCATGTAGAAAAACCATAAAATTGACAGAAAAAAATATTGGAACTAAAATGTAATTATAAAAAGACTACAAAATAGGGCTCAGAGGTTAAGAGCACTGGTTGTTCTTCCAAAGGTCCTGAGTTCAATTCCCAGCAACCACATGGTAGCTCACAACCATCTGTAATGAGATCTGGTGCAGGCAGAATATGTATAAGTAATAAATAAATACATCTTTAAAAAAGACTGCAAAGTATTCTACTGTGCCAAAGTCAATGTTGTTCTTATCTACAAGCAATAAACAAGTGGACTTTCAAATTACAAATGGAATGTAGTGTCCCAAAATAGAAAATACTTAGATATAAATCTGAAAAATATACAAGAGCTACATAAGGAAAACTACAAAACTCTGACAAAAGAAATCATAGAAGGGCTAAATGATCCCTGCTTATAACAAGGAACTTCAATCTTGGAAGCTGTCAATTCTTCCCACCTGGATCTATAGATTTTTCTCTTCCGGGAGTGTTCCCTGAACATTGGCAGACTGGGGTAGGAAACTTTCCTCCACAAAACCACAGAACCCCCTGTACTTCTGTTAGGATTATTATTTTGTGTGTGTGTGGTGCTAAAGGTCAACCCTACAGCGTCCAGTATGCTAGGTAATGTTCTACCACTCTGCTATCTTCCCAGACCTTGGTGGGGACCTGTCTTGGGATTTTGCAATCTTTAGAGCCTCTGGAGGCTCCTTATTCATCTTTTATTCCCAGTACTGTTTCGTCTAGCAAGTCCTCAGAAACATGAAATGGAGTAACAGCCTTAGAAAATATAATCAATATGTGGTTTTTGTGTGAAGTATACAGACATGTACATTATATGTGATTTCAATAATTATATTAAAACTATCCCATAGCTCATACTTTTTATTATAGCTCATTTGAGATATGTGAGCTAACAGCTAACAATATCCAAAGTCCATGATACTTTAATAGTTAATGGGAAAAGGCAAATTTGCTTGCATGATGGCCAAGATATATATATATATTTTATTTTTTTTTACTCTACCTGTTGTCTAGTTCTCCATATCCACACTGGTTTAGCTTAGACAGTACCAACATGGGAGCTAAAGACTGGGCGGGTCTAGTAAGCAAAGCACTGATGCCAAGAACCATGAAGGAAAGAGGAGACCTGAAAGAGACAAAAACAAGTGTTGGTCTCCATCCATATAAATCCCATTGGTCACATTTCTTCTTTTTCGAGACAGTGTGTCTCTCTATGTAGCTCTGGCCTGTTTTCTGGAACTTACTATGGAGACCAGCTGGCCTTGAGCTCAAAGAGAGCCATCTACCTCTGCCTCCCACGTGCTGGGATTAAAGGTGTGTGCCACCCTCCCAGCGCAACTGTTGTATTTCTATACTCAAGTATGTATGCATATCTAAGCGTGAGGGGGCTCTTCATGTATGAAGTTCTCTTCAACCTCAGTAAGCAGCTATAGAAATAGCCTAGCAACTATAAAATATTAATTCCTTAGTTTTACGAGATAATAGAACTTAACTCTTTTGTTGTTATTCTTTTTGTTGTTGCTCCTGCTGCTGCTGCTGCTGTGTTCGAGACAATGTAGCCTAGGCTGAATTTCAACTATTTAGCACAGTCTAACCCTAAACTTGAGGTGATCCTCCTGCCTCAGTCTCTGCAGTGCTAGGGTTACAGGTGTGAGTTACAACACACAGCTATTTACTGAGACAAGGTCTTGCTGCTGTATGACTGGCCTAGAACTCAGGTGATCTTCCTGCCTCAGCCTAAATGGCTGAGACTTCAGGAAGGTGCCACTATGCTTTATTCATATAGTGCTATGTGTGCTGATAAATGTTGGTTGAAATTCATGAGGGAATAAATGTGACCATTCTCTGACACTCTGTTCTCTTGGTCCCAGTGACAGCCCTTAGATCATCACCCTCATATGCGTTTGTGGTGTCAATATGACTCAGCTGTAAGGACGCTGGTAATTCCTACCATTTTGCTGTTAATATCTGAATAAAAATACTTACTCCCTGTTAAAATTCAGTAAATCTGCATCGATCATGTCAGCCAGTGGCAGGTAAAATAGGCAAAAAGAGGCATGTACAATCACCCTAGAAAAAAAGTTAAAATACTATACACATGTGAACATTCTACAACTAGAAAGCAAAGATG
Source organism: Pachyuromys duprasi (assembly GCA_028658305.1). Lineage (NCBI taxonomy): Eukaryota > Metazoa > Chordata > Mammalia > Rodentia > Muridae > Pachyuromys > Pachyuromys duprasi. Next base: position 17,435,127 of record CM053758.1, read on the forward strand.
AAAACAAAACAGGGGCTGGAGTGATGGCTCAGCAGTTAAGACAGCTGGTTGCTCTTTAAGGAGACCAGTTCGGTTCCCAGCACCCAATGGTAACTCCAGTCCCGGGATTACACCATCTTCTGTCCTCTGTGGGGACACCAGGCACACACATACAAGGTAAACACTCATACACCTAAAATAATTTTAAAACTATGAGCAAAGCTGGACACAGTAGTACATGCGTGTACCCCAGAACCTGGGATGTAGAAGCTGGAGAATCAACAATTCAAGTCAACTCTAGTTAGACAGCCAGTTCCAGGCCAGCCTGGGCTATGTAAAACCCTATCTCAAACAAACAAAAACTAGAGTAGAAGACAGGCAAAACACTTTAAGAGACTGAGTAAGTCTAAGAACAATAAAAAGTCATTTAAGTTGTTCAGCATATGAACTGATTTATTTTTATATGATATTCAAAACATGGAAAACATGAAGCAGAAATAGACAAATAGAATTACATGAAACTAAAATATTCGAAGCAAAAGGAAAAACATCAAGGGTGAAGAGATAGCTTACAGAATGGGAGAAAATATATGTCAACTATTCATGTGGATTAATATGCAGAATATATAGAATTTTTTTAAACTTTACAACAGCAAACTATTTTTTTTTTTCAAAAAAACAACCCTAAAACTAATGGCAATCCCAGTAAATATTCTGAACAAACTTTTCACAAAAGAAATACAAAAGCCAGACTGGACAGATGGCTCAATGATTAAGAGTACTGGATGCTCTTTCAGAGGACTGAGTTCAAATCCCAGCACTCACACAGTGGCTCACGACCACCTGTGACTACAGTTCCAGGATCTGATCTCCACTGGCTCAAGCACACATATGGTGCACAGATCTATATAGGGAAACCACCCACACAGAAAAGAATTTTTGAAAGATAAGCAAATGGCATAAAGATATGCTGAATTAGTCATCAGGAAATATCAGATATTACTCCAGTTAAAATGTTCATTATCAGCTAGGCGTAATAAAATTGCACACCTTTAAAACCAGCACTCAGAAGGCAGAAGCAGACAGATCTCTCTGAGTTCCAGGCCAGCCAGGTCTACACAGCGAGACCCTATCTTTTAAAAAAAGGAATGGGTATTATCAAAAGCACAGAAACCAAAAGACAAATGTGTAGAGAAGGCTCCCGTATACTGCAGATAGGCCTGGACATTAGAGAAGCTGCTGTGGGAAAGACTGCAACGGTTCCTCCAGAACCTGAAACTAGAGGACCAGTAGATCCAGCTACTTTGCTGCTGGGTATACCAGCAAAGGAAACGGTCAGATGACAAGGAGATACTCACAAGGCCTAGTTTATTGCATTACTACTCACAGTAGCTATGATATGGAATCAGCCTAGGTATGTATTATGGATGAGCAGATAAGGAAAATATGGGGTGTGTGTGTGTGTACATATATATATATATATGTATATTTATATGTATATGTATGTATATATATATATAATGGAATATTATTTAGTTATAAAGAAGAATGAAATCCTGACCTCAGTAGCAAAGCGGAAGGAACTGTAGAGCACTAAGTTCAGGGAAATAAATAAGCCAGACTCAGAAAGGCAAGTACCACAGGCTTGCTCTCTTTCACAGAGTTTTGTTTTGTTGTGTTTTAATAAGCCTGAATGTGGAATAGTGAGAATAGGAGGGTGAGGAATCGCTAAGAAGAGAATAGGCATGGTAAGTACACATGGAGACGAACTAGGATATCACACTCGACTCCAGCAATCCACAAAATATTTGTTGGTTTGCTTGCTTCTAAGATGGTCTCACATAGCCCAGGCTGGCCTTGAACTTGCTATATAGCCAAGGATGACCTTGAATTTCTGCTTCCCATGCTTCTACCTATATTACAAGGGTGCATATACCTAGGTTTCTATTGTTGTTTTGTTTTACTTTTTCTTTTTACGTTTATTTATCTATTATATGTGTGTGCTATATGTGTTTGTGTATGTATGTGTGAATAAGACCGTTGTTTGAGCATGTGTACTAAAAGTGTCTTCCTCAAGCACTCTTAATTTCTTTAAAAAAATTATATGTTTGTTTGTTTAGTTAGTGTATATGGACGGATGGATGGATGCCTGAGAATGTGTATATGTGTACCTCATGTATGCGCAGGAGCCCACAGAAGTCAGAAGGGGGCATCAAATCCTCTGGGACTGGAGTTAAAGATGGTTCCTATCACCACTATGTGGATGACAGGAACTAAAAGGATTGAAACTGGGTCCTCTGCAGGAGCAGTAAGCTCTTTTACTATTGCACTATCTATCCAGCCCGCCATCTTGTTTTTTTCAGACAAAGTCTCTCCTGTTGAACCAAGAGCTCACCAATTCAGCCAGTACGCTCCAGAGATCATGCTATCTCTCCCTCATGGCCCATGCCCCACTCCCAAGCACTGGGATGCATGCTGTTGTGTCTGGCTTTTTACTTTACATAGGTACCAGGGACCCTAACACTTGTGCAGAAAGCAATTTAACAACTGAGCTGTCTCATAGCCCCTTGTTGAGGTTGTTTTGTTTGTTGTTGTGTTTTGCTTGGTTGGTTGATTTGGCTAGTTGGTTTTATTTTCTTTTGAGACAGTCTTACTCTGTAGTTCAGGCTCAACGAAAACTTATGGCAATCCTCCTGCCTCAGCCTCTGGGTGCCAGATTACAGAGCTGGGCCATTACACCTAGCTATTAAACAGAGCCTCTCTTAGGCACAAGTCTGCTATAGGAAATTCTTTCAACACACAAGCTGTTAACATTCAAACGATTTCACAGAAAGGTACAATGCCCCCGCCTACAAATGAAAATTAAATTCCATTCCGATCAAATATGTTAAGCCTGGTATGGTGGCTCATGCTTGTAACTCCAGGTACCCAGATTAAAGATATCTTAGTGTTTAGAAGGGTGCTGAAAAAGTGTGATACAATGCTAAAAGGGACCTGGCATTTACCCACCTGATCACAGTGAGATAAACAGCCAAACAGTAAAAGTGTTCCTGTCCCAGAAGTAACATGACAACGGCGGCTGCTCCTTCTAGGTAGAAAGAAATTAAGATAACCTTATAGTAACCATATTTCTTCAGCCAGGACTGACCTAGAAGTACCAGGCACTGCAAGGAAAGAGATTGACACTATGTTAAGAAGGAACCCGCCCCACCCGTTAATCCTGCTTACTTGGGACGACAAAATCAGTGCCTTCTCATAAAACTAAGTTGCTTCTGGATTGCATCTGTTCACCACATCTTAAGACTGTCTTGACCAGGGAGGAATTTGTGAGTTTGGTATGATTTTGAAATGGAGTCTCACTATGTGGCCCAGGCTTAGCCTTGAACTCTCAGTAATCCTCCTGCCTCACCCTCCCAAGTACTGGCATTATAGGTGAGCCACTATGCACAGCTGTTAATTGTTATACATCAAAACTTGAAGGGCTAGGGATGTAGCTCAGTGGTCAAAAGTTCCACCTCAGCCCTGACGAAAAGGGAGGAAAAGAAAAGAAAAAACAACCACAGGTATCAATGTTGTATAGTATTAAAGAAACTGCCACTATTTCCATAAAACACACCAACTACCCAGGAAGTGGAAGACTCAACCAAAACTGAAACCAATTCCCAGTTTACAACTGGAGGTTAAAAGCCAGCACTGACCCAAGGCAGGTTGTTACTAAGCATCTCTCCACCCACACCCGTGAGGTAATCTGAAATGCCCCTTACCCTGAAATCAGAAGTTCGTACACAACTGAGTCACGCCTCATTTCTTCTGGTTAAGTGCTATGTATTTTAATCATTCCAACAGATTCACACCAAGAACTTACTTTTTTTTTCCTTTTCTGCATTTTTGCTGCTGGTTCTGAAGGCATTCATTGTTCTAGATTAGAAAGCCTGTTACATGTGCGGTCAAGGGCGTTCACAAACATCAGAGAACACTCTTTGTTTTCAACGTGAAAAGTGCACTGTTTAGCCCAAGAGAAGTTTCCACTAATCGAAAGTATGTACATTACAATAGAAGAGGATTTTGAACAATGTAAGTTGAATGTAAATGTCCTCTAATAAACAGATGGGTTCCCCCTCTGGCCCACTCTTTGGCTTACTCCTCTACTTTCAAGGAAAAAGAGCTCATTTTCTAGAGGCTGAAAATAGTAGCTTAGTGATTGACAAGATCCAAAGCATTCCTTGGAGGGGAAGTATACAAAGCATACAGCAAGACCCAGGATGTTCCTTTGTGCAATTTTATTATAAAGTCACTCATATGCACTTACTGAAATGAAGCTGTTTCATATCAGCCTCTAATGCAGAAATATGCAAGAAGTCAACAATGCAAGAAATGTGTGGCAGAGTGCAAAATACAAGGTTTGGAAATCAGATGCCTCACATCTGAATTCCAGCTTTGCAACTTTTAATTGCTTGTGTGTTCAAAGTCAAGTTATTCACCTAAGAGACATTTTCTAATGTCTAGTTCCTCTCTCCTCTCCCCTCCCCCCTCTCAATGTTTTGCTCTGCTTAATTGCATTCTACCAATGAATAATAACCCTGTCACTCCCCTGTCTCCTCATTTAGGTCCACGTTCAATGTATAAGATAGTCAATAATTTATTAGCTATTATTCTTGTGTCCAATATGTGAAGAGACATGGGCCCATGGTGTTATTACAAAAGCTCATAGTAACAGAAGGAGAAACTATGTCTAAAAGCAAAGCCTTCCACAGACAGAATTTGGCTTCCCCTTCCTATATCCACCTGAGTGGGAGTCTTCAAACAGCATGTCCCACCTGGGTATTGCAAAGTCACCCACAGAAACCAAAAGCAACTCAGAGTGTTGTAGGCAGCGCACTGCAGTCACGGTGTCCACACTGAGCTGGTCACGCATGTGAGCAAGAGCCAGCATTTCCAGGGTGTTACCTTTGTGCTAGGACCCCTTTCAAGTCATCAGAGTGTTTTCCTTTAGTCATCCACAAAGTGACTTCATTAGATAGGCCCCATTTTTTATTTTAATTTTATATCTGAAGATAATGAGATACAAAGAAATTGAGTAAATTACTCAGGATCACACAGGCCAACAGAGAGCCAGATTCTCCCTTGGAAGATTCCTCTTGGATGTTACTAACGTGCTCCTCTCAGGAGAGTGGCATGACTAACCACTGAGCAGTCAGCCTCAGGAGAGGGAAACAGTGTCATCTCACCACGGTGCTCAACGATTAAAGGGTTAAAGTCATTTAGCTGAACAATGACAACTCTCATGAGCTGTCATTTTTGAGACCATATTTTATGCAAGTATCACTTATCTAGAAATGAAGACTACATTGAGGCAGCTTTGTATTTCATGTGTTCTTGTGAGGGTTTCAGGAAGAGGGCTGTTGAAATCTGTTGGCCATATGTCTTTTAACATTTAACACTTAGGACAAGACTAAGATCAATATTTACTAGCTGAATATACAGCTTAGTGGTAGAGCACTGACCATGCAGGGTGCTAGGCCCAAGCCTCAGTGCTGTGAGAGAGGAAAAGATCTAGTACTGAACATATACTTAACAAAGAACATGTATCCAGAATATAAAAGGTATTTCTGCAACTCAATAATATGAAGATTAAATAATATACCAATTAAAAATTTGATAAAATTGTTGAATAAATTATCTTCCAAAAACATCTGGATTGGCGTAAGTATGGTAGCTCATTCAGTGGGCTGAGTAGGCTGAGATAGGAGGATTTCCACAAGCTTGAGACCAGCCTGGGCTACATAAAAAGTTCAAGACTACACAGGGCTACAGTGTGAGAGTCAAGAAAAGAAAAAGAGAGAAAGAAAACAAAGAAACAAAAATTTGAAAGTCAGCAAGCACATGAAAAGACAATCAACATTATTAGCAACCATGCTGAAAATCAGGAGCATAACGTGCCATGACATGGCTTCTAGCATAGCTAAAACGAAAAGATTGATTATATCAAATGTCAGTGAGAATACCAAGCAGCCAGAACATTTGCACACCAGTGACAGGATGCAAAAGGTGGATGAATGGATATAGTGCCTGGCTGCACAAGCCTGAATTTAGATCCCCTGCACCCAAATAAAAGCCCATTATGACAGTGAATGCCAGAAACCCCAGCACTGGAAGTATGCAAAAAATAGATTTTGGAAGCTCACTGATCAGTCAGTTTGGCTAAAATGGCAAACTACATTTCAGTAAGAAATCCTGCCTCAAAATATAAAGTGGAGAGCAACAGAGGGAAATAACTAAAGTCAGAGACTAGCCTCTATACACATCCTTAGGTATGTGTATACACATACAGAGAGAGTGTAAGAGAAAGAGAGAGAGAGGCACACACAAAAATATAAATGATACAATCACTTTGGAAAACCTTTGGGAAGTATCTTTTTTTGGAAAGGGGTAAGAAAGAGATGAGGGAGGGAGAGTGGGATTGGGAGGGAATGAGGGAGCAGGCTACAGCTGGGATACAAAGCTAATAAACTGTAACTAATATTTAAAAAAGAAAAGAAAGAAAAGCATAGACTTACAGTGTAAGAGAGGGAAGGGGCAGCGGAGAAAGAAAAGATGTGCAGGTCCTTGCACATCTGGGACAGCCCTAGGGTTCCATGTGTAGATCAGTCACTAGAGACAGAGCAAAATGGTCAGAGCTAGGCATGATGGAACATGCTTAAAATCCTAAAAATCAGGGACAGTCATTCTACTCACAGCTATTAAAAGAGAAAGAGAGAGAGAGAAAAGAGCATATGTCCACGCCAAGGCATAGATATCTAGAAAAAACATATTTGTAATAGCCAAAATCCTGATATAACCTGAATGGCTATCTAAACATTCAAGAATCAACAGATTTAGATACATCTACACAAAAGAACACCACTGAGTAATAAAGATGAAGTCTATTGATAATTATAATATGGCTGAAGGAATCCAGCTCAAAATGGTATATATTATATGGTTCCATTCGTACAAATATCTAGGAAGTGAAAAAAAAAAACAATCTGTACTAAGAGAAAGCAGGCTGGCAGTTGCTCAGGGATGAGGAGGAGTGGGGACAGAGCAGAGCAGAGCAAGAATAAGTGTGGTGAGGCAGCACACTGGCAAACCCAGCACTCAGGAGGCTGAGGCCACCTTAATCTGCACAGTGAGTTCCAAGGCCAGACAGGGATATATATATATATATATATATATATATATATATATATACACATTTATATATATATATACATATATTTGATATATACATATATATCAAAAATACAAGCAAAACACAAAAACAAAGCAGCACTGAAAACAATAGAAATATTATCCTCTGGGACCCTTTATTAAGGCAGGCTGATCCCCTGCCTCTGAGGCAGGGAGAAGAACACCAAACAGCAAAGTTGGGTGTTTAAAGCATCCTCGAGAACAAAGGGAAACCATTTCCAACAGAGGTTACTATTGTTCACCCCATGGTATAAATATGCCTGGTGGGCACAAGAGGCTGGGTACTCACCTGAGGCTCTCTCAATAGAAAAACTCCAGCAGGACTGCTTCCCAGGCATCACCACTGGGTGCTGTAAGTGCCCAATATGATGATGTGGCCTCTGTTCTCTTAACCAGGCTATCCCAGCCCTTTCTTCTGGATATGGCAAGGGCATCATATTATCTATCTAAAATTACATATAATACATAGAAGTCTGTGTATATATACATAGTTTAAATAAAATTTTTCCATCTGGGCTGACAATGCTCCCTCCAAGGGCCAACAGTGGCCTTCCCCGCAAAACTAGGCATGAGAAGCCCTCTTTTGAGATGTTGGAAAGGAATATCCAAGAGAGTCCCAAAACATGATAGGTTATGGATGCTGCCCTTGGCTGCCTCTCAGAGGTAAGTTCCCATTGCTGAAGATACCATGCACTTTGGACACAGGATCCAGAGGACCTGAGCTGGACCTGACCTGAAAGCCTCCTTCCTGAGGCCTAGTTTTCACGGTTCTAGAAGGCACAACAAGCTTCCAAGGGAAGGAAGCAAAGGACAGTCCTACTCAGCCATGATACCTCTAAGCCACAACAACCAGCGTGGCATGATAACCATACGGGTACAATAATGGCATGCAAACCTTGGTGAAAACCGGCAGCCCTCTAACTGGACTTAAGACCTGCACGTCAAGAAAGAAATCATACCTGGAACTGGAAACCTAGCAAACTACTCAGGGTTAGTGAAGTCATGGATCTTGGAGAAGAACCTACAACCCACACTTAACTAAAACAGAATAACCCCTAACTGCATCTAAATATTCATCCTGATGCCCAAAGATAAGTGTAGATCTCATCCCTCCTCAAAGAAGATTCTCTTTGTAACAGGTGGAGACAGATCAGAAAACAACAGATCAAAATGCAGAGAATGGGAGATCGTGTGGAGACCATGTCCCAACTGATACATCTACAAGACAATTCTTAAAGCTCAGAGGTTGTTACAGAAGAGGGAGCAAAAAGAACGTAAAAGCCAAAACGACAGGAAGTCTGTTGTAAGATTGTGTTTCCTAGAAATGTCAGCGAGGCCTCACCTATGAGGTCTCCTCAATACAGCTGCCTAAAAAGATCTGAACAATGACATCATCAATAGACATGCTAATGTAGAAGAGGAAGAGCTTGCCTGGCCTTAACCATGGATGATGAACTGTGGGCAATTAGGGAACAGTAAGAGCGGAAGAAATGGTCTTCCCTGTGAAAGAACCTCAATTGCTAATCCAAAGCCCAGTGGCCAGCCCTGAGATCAGGTATATACAGATAACATCATATGGACTGAGTAGGTTGTATTTATGTATTTAGAAACATATACACATATATAAAAATAACTTTTAAACAAAGAGGCCATGAATTTGAGAGACAGACAGCAAAAGGCTAGATGGGAGGAGCAGGAGGGAGGACAGGTAAGGGGATAAATAATGTAAGTATATTGTAATAGCAAAGAATTAGAATTACAAAGTGTTAAAGATCTTTCTAGGCCTATGGGCACTGACTTGTACTCCCAGGTGCTGCGTTTCAGTCCAGCTACTGTCTTCACAGAAATGGACAGATTATGACCCCACAGTTCATATGAATGTTCAACAGACCAAAATAACCAAAACAGTCTTGACTCATCCTTTCTGTGCCATCAAGAAATTGAAAAGGCAGCCTACAAAATAGGAAAAACATAAGCGATCTGTCAGATAACAGGTTCTATCTAAAAATTTATGAATTACCAATATAACTCAGCAATAAAAATTCAAGGGCGGGGTGTGGGGCACATGGGTTAATCCAGCACTTCGGAGGCAGAAGCAAGGTGAGCCTGAAGTCAGCATGGACAATACAGCAAGACTTTAGCTCAAAAAAAAAATTAGGCCTGGAGACACAGGCCAATAAGCAGAACACTTGGGCTTGCTGATCAGCCAGCCTACATGGTGAGAAAGGATACTCAAGACATTCAAGCCTGTTTTCTGACCTCCACAAGCTCTTGCACACATGTGCACAAGCACTGCACACACGCACATGCACTTGTGCACACATACAAACATGCATACATACACACAAAAGTAAAATAAAAAATTAGAAGAAAGACACAAAACACAGTTTTAAAAAATATATAATAAAAATCAGACAACAACCTATTTAAAAAGAGGCATATAAGCTAACTAGAAAGTTTTCCAAAAACACCCACAACACCCACTTTATCGCCATCAGGAAAATGCAAGCTCAAGCGCGATGGGATGGCATTTATACACAGGAAGATTGCTGTATGGAAGAAGGAAGATAAAAGCGAGTGTTTGGCGAAACTTGGAAGGACTGGAAACATTCTGCAGTACTATACACATAAATTGTGCAGCCACTTTGGAAATCTTCCAGAATCTCAAGATGTAAAACACAGGATAACCTTTCTATCCCTAGATGTATATCAGAAGAAATAAAAAATACATGTTCACACAAAAAACCTAACATTACTGTTCACAGCAGTAAGTGGAGAGAGGGGCCAGGAGGTTGGCTCAAAGGATTAAGGGACTTGAAGCCAAGGCTGGCACGTGAATTCAGGCCCCAGGACCCACAGATTAAGAGGGAACTGATTCCTGCAAGCTGTCCTCTAACTTACACACACCCACAATGCCATACCATGTCTATACACAGGTACACTATGTGTGTGTGTATATATATATACACAGACCTCTGTGGGCTCACGCACACATGTAGTGCACTCAAGCACATGTGCCCATGCACGAACGCATGTGGAGATATTTCAAATATCCATCAACTGATGAATGAATAAACAAAATGATAAAATGGATTATCATTCAGTCATAAAAAGGAATGTGCCACAGTTTGAGTATAGTTTGCTCCCCCTCAAAAACTCATGTTGAGCCTGGTGGTGGTGGGCACGCCTTTGATCCCAGCACTTGGGAGGCAGAGGCAGGCAGATCTCCGTGAGTTCAAGGCCAGCCTGGTCTACAGAGTGAGTTCCAGGACAGCCATGGCTACACAGAGAAACCCTATCTCGAAAAACCAAAACCAAACCAAACCAAAAGTCACATTGAAGTTTAGAGTGCAAGCTTAGTCTAACTACGGTATTTAGAAATGAGCCTCTGGAGGCAGGCTGCATGGATGAGTCGTCAGGCTAGAACTTCTGTGACTGATTTCCCGTAGTTTTATAAGTGCAGAGCTCATATGCACGTACCCAGACCCTCTGTCTCTTGCCTTACTATGCTCTGCACTGCCTTAAAACCCTACTAGCAAGACTGTCACCGAATATAGCTCCTCTTCAGCCTTGTACTCAGAGCAAAAGAAATTCTCTCTCTCTCTCTCTCTCTCTCTCTCTCTTCAGTGCTCGGAAGGGGACCCACAGCCTTCCGTATGCTAAGCAAGCACTCTGCTACCACAGAACTATATTCCCAGTCCTAAACCTCTTTTCCTTAAAGTATATCTAGTGCACTAAAGACAAATGAGTACAAATAGGGCTGGAGCAATAGCTTGTGCCTGTAATCCCAGTTCTTGAGAGGAAGAGACAGAACTGCAGTGAGTTCAAAGCCAGCTTGGATATTGATGCCTCACACTTCTGGGTTTATCTAGGGGCCTAGATTGTTGTTACACTGGATGTAAAAAAAAACTGGAAAAGGAGGAAGGCCATTCCCTCAATCTCTGTCTTGTCTATTAAGTGAAAAACAGCCTCCACCACCATCCACTACCAGGATGTGGTTTGCTTTGCTCAAATACATGTGGCCAAGCAAACACAGCCGGAAGCCTCTAAAACCATGAACCAAAAGACACCTTTCTTTAAGTTGTTTATGTCAGCTATTGCCTTGGTGCTAAGAAAGAGTTAATATGCTAATCTATCAGATCAGTTTATTTCAAAATCCCTGGAGAGTCTCAGTACCAGATTTTACTTATTATTTAACTGCAAAATTAGAAGAGACCTGTCATAGATTTAGAACATACAGTTAGCTTCAGATAGCAATATGTCAGCTCCAAATGGTGTAACAAGGAACACGCAACTCTATTAGAGTCATGATCATAAAATTTCAATAATGCTCTGGGGTTCTAGGACTCAGAACTTTAGCCAGGTGTTTTGAAACCCTGCTCCATGAATTCTTGATCAAGTTGACTCTTTCGGTTTATTAAAAAAAAAAAATTAGCGTTAGTGTTTACTAAGAAATGATGGAAGTCGGGCATGGTGTGGCATGGCTTTAATCCCAGCACTTGGGAGGCAGAGGCAAGTGGATCGCTGTGAGTTCCAGGCCAGCCTGATCTACAAAGTAAGTCCAGGCCAGCCAAAGCTACACAAAGAAACCTTGTCTCAAAAAAAAAAAAAAAAGGGAGGGGTGTATACGAAAAAGGACAATAGTATAGCTGTGGGCCGCTCAGAAGAGTCACGCTGAAGTGCCTTTTTTGTTGAGTTTTTTCTTAGTTTTGCTTTCTTTAGTTTTGGGATTTGGTCTTACTTTGTAGCCAAGGCTAGCCTCAAACATGTAACAGTCCCCCTACCTCAGCCTCCCTGAGTGCTAAAATTACAGGCATAAACAGTATGTCCAGCTACACATAAGAATCTTAACAACAGCTCTCTACACATGGCTTTGATAGTTTCTGCAGGTTATAGTGATGAAGGGGTTAAAAGGTTAAGCATGTGGGGTATGTCAATTTACATCTGTAATTCTAGCACTTTCCCAAGGCTGAGACAGAACTTCCGTGAGTTTTAGGCCAGCCTGGGCTATGGAGTGGTAATGTCTCAAAAGGAAAGAAAACAATTAAGTACAAAACTGTTCTAGTGGGTTTACTAAATGAGATTATAAGGTGGTTATTATGAGGCTGATAGAAAAGAAAACATAGGTCAAAGATTAAAGGAATCTCAAGATACATGAGTCATAAGGAATGCCAGGCCTAAGCTCTGACTATGAATGTGATTCATAATCTTGTTAAGAGAGTCCTTGATTCTCAGCCAGCAGGGGTGAAGGAATCCTTTCCTTTCCATGTGTCTTGATTTTCCTTGTCTTTCCATGAAGACAAAACTTCAAATGCCTGAATAAGGCAAAAATATACACTCAGGGGAAGCTATTTACCTTTTCCACAACTTTGTAGAAGCTTAGATTTAAAGCCAAATGTTTAAGACACTGGGCCGTGGAGATGGCTTGACACTAAGTTTAACCACCTAAGTTTAATAATCCCTGGAATCTACATGATGGAAAGAGAGAAATTATGCCTTGAAGCTGTCTTCTGACCTCTACAGTCTGCACTGGCGCACACACAAATATACACATGCACACAATAGCATGAGGCTCTCTAAATTCAAAGCCAGCTTGGAAAGTTAACAAGTTCCAGGGCTATACAGTGAGACATTGTCTCAAAACAAACACACATACATGCAATAAATAAATATAATTTTTAAAATATTAAATTATGCTGCTTGGCCCTCACTTGTAGGTATAAAGTTATTGTGTAATTCAAATGCTGATTTCTGTACTCCCAATAGCTGGCTGCAGTCCTTGTCCTGAGTCCAATCTCCTGTCTCAATGTTGGGTACACACTGCTCCCCAGTTGTCCCCTGGTGTGCCAACAAAGCAGCTTACAGCCAATTGCTGAGCAGGAGAGAGAATAGGGCTGGACTTCCTGCCAGCCAGGGGAGGAGGAATTGGAAGAGGAAGTAGGGGATTCAGCCACAGCCACATGTCCAAAGGACATCAAGAGAAGGAGCTGGAGCAGAAAAGCCAGAAAGTGCCAGAATTTCTGGGATGATGCTGGGACGAAGCCAGATTAGCCTAGGGTGTTAAGAATAGAGTAATAACTGCTCCATTCCTGTGCTGTGAAGCTTGTTCAAATAATATAATAGAGTCTCAATGATTTGTGTGATAGCCAGGTTAAAAGAGAAACTAAACTGGGCAGGGTGGTGCACACCTGTGATCACAGCCCTCAGGGAGGCAGAGGCAGACAGATCTGTGCGTTCAAGGCCAACCTGGTCTACAGAGTGAGTCTAGGACAGCCAAGGCTACACAGAGAAACCCAGTTGAGAGGGGGGGGGGCGGGAGAGAGAGAAAGGAGTGAGGGGAGAGAGAGGAGAAACTGAGAAACAGACAGTTCAATAAAAATAACTGCAACACTCACTATGCTCATCCCTTGTTTGCTTTTCATTTCCTTCCCCATCATTTCTACGGAATCCTACGGGGTGACTGGGCTCTGACTCTTATGGTCTGTTAGTAAATATATGTCAATGAATAACGCTACTCATCTAGTCACTTTTTTTTTTTTATCTCCTTAGACAGCTAAGAGTTCATCTTTAGTCCCCAAAGGAAAAACACAGGGAGAACCTTCACATACCTGAGGGCAGATGAAGCCAGCCCCGTACATGATGCTCCTTACGGAAGAAGAAAGAGCCTTGATGGGAATGAGGTTATCTGCAAAGATCATCATGAAGTTACTGAACACGGTCAAATGGAAGACTTGGAAGAAATTCGTGATGAGAAAAAGGAAGAAGTTCCTGTGTGACAAGATTTGTCTCATCAGTAAGATGGTGGAGGTCCACGCCGGCTCCTGTTCACTCTCGGAAAGGAAGTTTTCCTCTGGGTTTCTTTTAAATTCAAAACGTCTCATGTGGAACATGCCACTGTAAAGGCTGGTAGCTGCCAGGAGAGCAACGACGACACTAACGGCCTTAAATTTGGGCAGGATCTCCATGTTGTGAGAGATGAGGCTACAGAAAAGGACTCCGGCGGAGCCCGCCAGAGATGCCACCTGATTCATTCTGCTCAGCTGCGCCCTGCTCTCATGCTTGGGGGAAGTCTCCGCAAATAAGCGACTCTGGGCTTGCTGCACCCAGGCGAGGGTGCTGCCAAATGCGCACAGGGAGACGACCAGCTGGAGTCCACTAAGCCAGTCACCTTCTTGATAGTGTTTCCAAGGAAACCAGGGGAGCAAGAAGGCCACTGCATGGGAAAGGGCTCCAAACACGGAACAGTGGAAATTTAGACAGCAGTCATACTGAGAGTTCATGCGACAGTACCCACTCAGGTCACTGACAACATTCCAGATCATTAACATTACCTAGGGAGAAAAAAAGATACACGTAGGATTATTTTGTATAGTTGTTAGTGGTGTAGACTGCTACATTCAAGATGACGCTGACACCTGAGGCTGAGTGTGACTGCACGTGCCTGGAATCTCGGCTCCTGGGAAGCTGGAGGAAGATCTTTGAGACCTGCCTGAGCTTACACGGTACCAGAGAGAGGAAGGGAGGGAGGGGCAGAAGAGAGGGAAGGCAGGAAGCAGGAAGGACGAAATCCCTGATTTTTTCCCCCTGCTTTTACTTATGAGAAGTATCTAAAGCTGAAAAATCTCAGTTTTCAGAGCATCAATAACAGCATCAATAACAGTGCCTGGCGTGATGGTGCATCCCTTTAGTCCCAGCACTCGGGAGGCAGAGGCAGGTAGATCTCTGTGAGTCTGAGGCCAGCCTGGTCTATAAAGTGAATTCCAAGACAGCCAGAACTGTTAAACAGAGACACCCTGCCTCAAAAAAATCTAAAAGAAAAAATTTTAATTAAAAAAATAATAATTACGGTATGCATATTTGTTTTGTACTCTGGTATAGTACATGTGCTTACATGTATTGTTTTATCAAATCTTTTTTAAAAATCACTACTCTCCAAGATAAATACTGTTATTCCTCCAAGCTTACAAAACTGGACACTAAGGACAGAGAAGGTAAGCAACTCATCAAGGTAACTAACCAGAGCAACTTGGGAACCAAAGAATGTATCTCCCACTGTGGCACACAGGACACATACTTCCTCGTGGAAATCAGGCCCTTCCTTTTGCTAAAAATTTCTTTTATTCATTTGTTTTATGTCTATGAATGTTTTGTCTACATGTATGTCTGTGCACCATGTGCTTGTTTGGTATCCAAGGAGGCAGAGGAGGGCATCAGATCCCCTGGAACTGGAGTTACAGATGGTTGTGAACCATCATGTGGGCGCTAGGAACTGAACCCAGGTTTTCTAGAAAAGCAAAAAGTGTTCTGAACCAATGAGCCATATCTCTACCCTTCCAAGATGCCATTTTGCATGTCTATACTAAGAAAGGTTAAGATAACAGGGCGGAGGTAGCACTCGGGAGGCAGAGGCAGGAAGATCTCTGTCAGTCAGAGGCCAGCCTGGTCTACAAAGCAAGTTCCAGGACAGCCAGGGCTACACAGAGAAACCCTGTCTCAAAAACAAACAAACAAAAAAGTTAAGCTATCAATGATAATAAATTAATCAACATAGTATATATGTAGTTCTGTAATAAGCAACATCAGAAAGCCCAAGGGAAAATGCAAATACATTATAGCTATCCATTTAGCTCATGTATGATAAGTTATAATACAAATTTGTCAATATCATCAAACTTTTCAAGGTATAGCATAGTATCTGTGCTGGGTAGTTTTATGTCAACTCAATACAAGTTGAGGTCATCTGAGAGGACAGAACCTCAACTGAGAAAATGCCTTCCTAAGATCAGGCTGCAGGCAAGAGTGTATGGCTTTTTCTGAGTTAGTGATTGGTGTCCATGTTGGTGGGGACACACCTGAGCAAAGAATTGATCCTATAAGAAAGCAGGTTAAGAAAGTTATAGGGAGGAGCAAGCCAGTAAGGGGCAATCCTCTATGGCCTCTGCCTCAGCTCCTGCTCCAGATTTCTGACCTGCTTGAGTTCCTGCCCTGACTTCTTCAGTGATGGGCTATGATGTGGAAGTGTGACCCAAACTCTCTCCTCCCTAACTTGTTTTCGGCCATGATGTTTTATCAGCAAAAGTAATCATTAACTAAGACTCTACCTTTCTTTCTTCCCTTTCTTCTCTCCCAACCCATTCCCTTTGCCTCTCTTTTCTCTCCCTCCCTTCCTCCTTCCCTCACTTTCTTTTTGAGATAGGATCCCTCTATGTTGACTTCTCAACAATCCTCTTAGCGTAAGTACTGAAATTACAAGTTTGCATCACCACAGCACACACATTTTTCTTGGTAACTCTTGCAAGTATGTAAAGAATTACTCTTTGATAAATGACAACAAAATACCACTGTAAGTAAAAAAAAAAAAGCTCTGTCCTGCATTTCAAGGAGTAAAGATGGTACCTCACCTGGGACTGATAGAAGGCCAACTCTGAGATCTTGTATAGTTCCAAGAAAAGTTTCACATAGTAAAAACTGAAGAAAGAACTTAACAACTCAGTTCCTAGCGTAATCAGAAAGTATGCCCAGGCTGTGGATTTGATATTTAAAAGTGTCATTTTCCATGCAGAGGAAGTTTTTCCTCCTGTGTTAAAAAAAAAAAAAGCTTTAATTCATTATTTGCAGACAGTAGGTGATACATAATAAAATTCCATTACACTAGTTATTTTAGTTAGAGTACCAAAAATACTCTTTTAATGTCACCAGATCTCTTTTATCTATTTACTTATACTTATTCATCATTTTGGGATGTTGCGTGAGCCCCAATTTGCATAAAGTATGACTCTAATAGTTGTGTGTGTGTGCTCGCACACAGAGACCATATGTCAACACCGAGTATCTTCTGCTATTGCTTTTCACTTTTTTTTTTTAAGACAAGGTCTCTCTCACTGAGCCAAGATCTCACCTATTCAGCAAGACTAGTGACCAGAAAAACCCAAGCAACTCCTGTCTCTGCTTCCCCAGAGCTAGGATTACAGGATATGCCACCACACCTGACAGTTTGTTTTCTCACATGGATGCTAAGGATTGAATTCAGGTCCTCATGGTTATACAGTAGGCACTTTAAACAGCTGGGCCATCTCCCCAGTCTCTGCTTACATTTTCATATTTCTTCTACGTTATAAAGTGAGATTTATGCAGCAGTTTAAGCATGCTTATCTGGTGGTCAAGGAGATATGGTCACGCATCAGCCTCCCTAGTGGAGGAGGAACAGAAGATGACAGCGAGGTGGTGCCTTTTGCTAAAGCCAGAGAGACAGAATAGAAGGTCCTTATCTGTGATAAGCTGCTCATGCCACAGCACACACTTGCAGTGAAATAGTTACTTAACCTTCTCAAGATAAGACTGTGCATCTTCCATCCAAAGAGGAATACGGAAATAATATAGTCTTGCTCTATGCCCCTCTTAAACAGAACCTATCAGTTTACCTTCTGGTCTTTACAACTGGAAAATAAAGGTTAGCTAAGTAGGAAGATGCAAATTCAGCTTGTTTTTGTTTAGTTTTCCCAGACAGGGTTCTCATATACTCAAAGGCTGACCTCAAACTTGCCTTGTAGCAGAGGCTTGCCCTGACTTCCCGCCTCCACCTCCCAAGTGCTACTGTTACAGGTGGACACCACCATGCCCAATTTGTGAGGAAAACAAGTCCAGAGTCTCAGGTATGCCAGGCAAGCATATTACCAACTTAGCTACCTCTCCAGCCCAGATTAACTTTTAAAAAGTTGATTATTGATTGTATATTTAAGATAATGTAACTCAGGCTGGCTTTGAATTCTGAATCTCCCTCAGCTTCTTGCATGCTAGAATTAGGGAGATCTACTACTGCACCCCACTAATCTTCATTATCCTTGGCTTACTACACACTTTCTCCAGCTCTCTCAAGACTTGGTGCATTGGGGAAGAGAGGAGTTTCCACATAATCTGAGGATATTATTTGCTTGAATAGTCCTCAGGCTTCTGCTTTACCCTCAGAGAATCAGGAAGAAAGTTAGACAACTCAGGCTACAGTTTCCAGTCTCTTAGGGAGAGGGAAGGTAAGTTGGAAGGGAATTCACATCACAGATGATCAAGTTATTGGTACCTAGAACCACAAAGAAAACAAAAAATAACAAAAGTTGGGTGTGGTGATGCAGACCTGTAATCCCATCACTCTTGGCAGGGTGGGGGTCGGGGGTCAGTGTGGGGGGGCTGAGGATGTTCAAAGAAGCGATTTCAAGACCAGCCTCAGTCATTTGAAAACCTGTGTCAACTTGCCCCTGTCCATTATTGATTCCTAATCTTAACCTTCTGGTGGACCCAAGAATCAGTTTAATCATATTTATCACGAGTTCCAGAATCAGCAAAAATTAAGCTGGGCATGCTATTGCATGCATACCTGTAATCATATCTCTCTGGGGGCTGAGGCAGGAAGCCTGGAGCCAGCCTGGGTTAAACACTGAGACTTTGTCTCACAGATTAAAGACAAAAGGTTATTGAATCCATTCGAAACACTATTAGTAGATTAATAAAAAGTATTTTTGCTGTGTCTGGGGATGTAGCTCGTTGGTACAGTGCACTCACAGTATGAGGACGACCCCGGGTTCACTCCCCAGTACTGCAATAATAGTGGTGAAGTGTTTTATCCTTGTTGTATTTGTATGTTTTTGTTTTGTTTTGTTCAGATTATGGGTGTGGCGTGGGGCTGGTGTATGCAGGTGAGTTTGGGTGTAAGTGAGGCCACCTGAGGCTAGAGTTAACTAATAAGTTCCCTCTCCAGCCTCCTAGTTGTAGCTTTGAAAAAAAATTAAAAATTCTTTATTAATTACACTTTATTCACTTTGTATCCCCCTGTAGTTCACTCCCTTCCCCCCTTCCAACCCCTTCTTTCCTACCCCTTCTGCACGCATGCCCCTCCCCAAGTCCACTGATAGGGGAGGTCTTCTTTTCTTTCCTTCTGATCCTAGTCTATTACTTCTCTTCAGGAGTGGCTGCATGGTCTTCCTCTGTGGCCTGGTAAGGCTGCTCCCCCCTCAGGGGGAGGTGCTTAAAGAGCAGGCCAATCAGTTCATGTCAGAGACAGTCCCTGTTTGTAGCAGCTTTATTTGTAATAACCAGAAGCTGGAAACAACCCAGATGCCCCTCAGATGAGGAATGGATACAGAAATTGTGGTACATCTGCACAATGGAATATTACTCAGCAATAAAAAACAAGGAAATCATGAAATTTGCAGGTAAATGGTGGGAACTGGAAAAGATGGTCCTGAGTGAGCTATCCCAGAAGCAGAAAGACACACACAGTATATACTCACTCATATAGACATATACTATACATATACTATACTTGCGCTTTTAAATGAAGGTAAATTCTGCTTTAATGATAAAATACAAATCTGCTCTTTTCATTTCATTATTGTGCAGTTCTCAAGACTTAAGAAATCCAAGTACTACAGTATTACAAGGTCAGTCAACATTTTTGGCTTTAAAAGGTAACTCTCAAACTAGAAAAGCTAGAGGTCCTGGTGAAGGCTTCACCAGAGGGATTTGCTTTTGGTGTAAGTTTGAATAAAGACTGAGGCTGGAGGTCACCTTGTTACTTAGTCAAAGACATGGCAAGTCTTCAGAGCCCAAAGCCAACATACAAATTTAGCCCACCAAAAGTCTGGACATCCTTTTCTTCTTTTGTTTCAGGCTTTCTAGAGTAAGCATGCTGTGTCTTTCTGAACTGCTCTATCATTAGGTCAGAAGGGAGACATTCACAGACTTAGATTCTTGCAAAGTCTCATAACTCTCCAAGCTCAATTTTTTTTTAAGAATTTGAGTTAAATGCCTAGACTGACTGAAGTAAAGAATACAAAGTTTTAATAGCATTGTGGAAAAATTCTGTCCTAACTTTTTACTTCTAGTTATTTTGGAAATAGCATCTTCCTTAATTCCCTTACAAAAAGACACATCAATATTTTCCTTTCAATTTCTTCCAAGGTTTATTTCATTATCAAACTGAAAATCATTTCTCATCCTTTAAAAGCTGCTGTTACTGCCTAAAGCTGATTTTAAATACCTTTAAATGATTTTACTGTTAAGATGCAGTGTTTGATCTTTGCAGCCAACAACAAAGGATTCCAGAAGCCAACCTGTCTTTACCACAGAGTGTTTTATAGAAAAGAGAGATTTAAAACAGCAGAATGCAGTCGTGATAAGGTTGGATGCATACACCATATACTGGTAAATTATTAAGTAACCCCTGAAGCCCTCTGTTTAGCATCAACTTCCAGAGTTATTCACTAACCTGCTTCTAGGCCAAATTTTATCACTGCAGACGCTATTTATGATTGCTTCATGGAGACTCTTTTTTGTTGTTGTTTTTCAAGACAGGGTTTCTTTGTGTAGCAGAGCCCTTGGCTGTCTTGGACTCACTTTGTGGACCAGGCTGGTTTTGAACTCACAGAGATCTGCCTGCCTCCCAAGCACCGGGATTAAAGGCCTGCACCACTACATCCGGCTATAGAGTCTCTTCTAAGGCGGACCTTTTCTCAATGCACTTTTTGTTCAGGATTTTGCAGAACACACATAAAAATGGTCTCTGAAAATAGCATCCCTAAAAACTGAATCCACAGGCCCACGCCAGAATGAATAGTCTGTAGGACTTGTTCCTTATTTCCTTTGAAAATTGTTAAAGAACAATAATACACCACCACCCTCCTCCCCAAATTTGGAACTACTTATTGTGTTAGGGAGGTGTGTATGTCCCAATATGCAAGCGGAGGTCAGAGGACAACTTGTGGGAGGCAGTCCTTGCCTTGCACCATGTGGGCTCCTGGCATCAAACTTAAGCTTGTCAGGTAAGGAAGCAAGCACCTTTACCCACTGAACTATCTGGCCTGATCTACTTAGGTTTGCTTCTGCCTGTGTGTTTTTTTTTCTCTGAGACTGGGTCTTGCTAAGTAGCACAGGCTGTTATCAAACTCAGAACCCTCCTGTCTCCACCTCTCCAGTGCTGAGGGCACCACCATCCCTGGCTAATATTACTTTGTTATTACTTTTATATCTTTGATTGGCATTCCCCTATAAGAAAAACTTTTTTCTCATTTACTTTATATCGCCATAGATTCGTCATTAACAGGTTGCATTCTGTTCCTATTACTACTTTTGATATGCTCATGGGCTGGGACTGTGGCTCAGCACTTTTTCTTGCATGTGAGTTGGGGGGTGGGGAAGAAAAAGGGAAAGGCAAAGAGAGAAGGAAGTGTATTATTTTGATGCTGTTGTTTTTAACAGTACCTTCGCAATAAATATGAGAAATAACACAGCTTTGCTGGGCAATTTCTTTGATTTTCATGACTGTTGAGCAAAGAGGTCATCTCTCTCTTAAGTGGGTACCGACTGTGGCTAGATTTCTAACTCTCTACGGAGTCTTCTTTAAGGAACAAAGAGGAAAACCTTGCCAGAACCACCTCACGGTAGGGACAGGGTGTGGTGGTGCGTGCCTTTTATCCCAGCACCCTGGAGGAAGAGCAAGCCTGATCTACATAGCGAGAGCCTGGGCAAACAGCATAAACAAACCTCACAATGGGGAGGCTTGCCTGTCCTTCACAAGACCACCTTCCCAGGAGCAGGTGCAAAATGTTACAGATTTGAGCATGGTGCACGTTACAACCCACAAGAAATGAGGATGGGGCTGGAGTTCTGGGGTAGAGTGAGTGTCTGAAATGCACGAGGCACCCTTAGTACTGAAAAAAGAAAGAAAGAAAAAGAAATTTTCTTCGTCCAAACTGCCCAAGATCTAACTCTGAGGACCTGTAATTTCTTCCTAGCAATTTCTCCTATTTTAAACCATAGTAATCTGTGTACATTCTTTTTTTAAGGCCACGACCGACGCTTTTTTTTTTTTTTTGCACAAGGTAAAATTACTACTGCTTTCCACTTTAGTTCCAGTGACACTCCGCATCCGGACGAAGAAGTTACTAACTTCAGGAGGTTATCTAGCGACTCACTACTGCCAAAGCTGAGCGTTTCCTCCTCTCCTCCCTTCTGTCATCATTTTCCTCCTTTCCTCCACAGACGTTATCAGCTCTAAACAGCTGCGCCGACCTTTCCCCCTTTGAGAGTTTCCACGTGTGAGGGACCCAACTACGCCAAAAGCTCAACCCGAGAAACAGCAGCTAGGTCTGCGTCAGCGAGCGGACGCTGCCCTGCGGGCCGTCCACGCGACGCCTGCTCCCAGGTGTTTTTCTTGGGCAATACAAACCTTAAAAAAAGAAACATATATATATATATATATTTATATATACAAATATATATATATATATATATTTGGTTTTTTTAATGCAAAACTGCTGGCAGCTTTTCCCAAGGGAGGCGGCTCCCACCGGCCGGACCCGGCCTTGGGGGGTCGGGTAGGGCTGGTGACCGCCGTTTTAGGGGTTCATGCAACCATCCCCGGGGAAGCCAGGGCTTTTCCCTCTAGAGCGGCGTTCTCTCGGCCCTGACCTCGCGACGAACCCCGAGTCTCCCGTCCACGCATCGCCGAGGGCAAAGCCGAGCCCCGCTCGCGTGGGAGGACGAGGCCCAGAGCTGTGAAACCCTCGGCAGTTGGGCAAAGAGCAAGCGCAGGGCCGCCGCGAGCTCCACCGCGCTCCGGAACCGGCGTGCACTCACTGAGTGGACGCGACGCAGACCAAAGGGGGAGGGGCTGCCGGCCGCACCCTCTCCGCGCTTCCCCGCCTCCTTTGTTCCCTTCCGAGCGTTTATTGGCTGACGGCCCGCGGACCCGCGCCCTGCTCCGTGACACTATTGGCTGCAGTCGCTGTCGCTCTCCCGGCGGCCCGTCCGCGATTGGTCAGGTCGCCGCTCGGGTTTGAATCGTCTCCCCGGCTTGGGAGGGTTCTGCCAAAGTGCCACGTTGGGCCGGGCAGCGGGCGTGAGGAGCCGGCTCCGGGTGCCACCCGGGGCGCGCTCTCGCTAGGGCACTGGCCGTTGGGCGGCGGCGGCGGCGGGGCCGGCGCGTCCCGCCCGAGGGCGGCTCTGGCTGAGGGCGGCGGGGCCGGGGGACAGCCCGGGGCAGCGGCCGAAACGGCGGGGCGGCGGCACAGCCCGCTGCCCCCGGACGCCCCCGGAGAAATGCTGGCCGAGAACCTGGTGGAGGAGTTTGAGATGGAGGAGGAGCCCTGGTACGACCACCGGGACCTCCAGCAAGGTGAGGGTGAGGTCGCGGGGGTCGGGGCCGGGGAGGGGGGGGATGGCGGGTGGCAGGTGTGGAAAGTGCTAGAAAGTTCCTTGGCTTGGAGCTTTGGGGTGCGGGGCCGGGGTCTCCCCGCGCTCACCTGGCAGAGGATCCGCCCATCCCGGCCGCCTGGAGCAAGCGCGCGGCCCACGGCTCTGCGGATGCGCAGCGCGGGCTGCTGCGCGGCGCTTTTGGGGGGCGGCGGGGGGGAGCGGCTGGACGGATCCGTCCCCTTGGTGGACCTCCGAGGTGGGCAGGGGTGAGCTCTAGAAGGGAGCTGCGGACCCGGCTCCGGGTCCTCCGGGTCCTGCTCTTCCCTCAGGCGCCTTCGCCGCCCGCAGAGTCTGCCAGCCGCTGCAGGTACAGCCTGCGGGACCCGCGCCATCACCCTGTGAGCAATTGTTTTGTTGTCCTGTTTTCCAGAGAGCAGAGGCTGCAAGGGTTAAGTGGACTCCCCAGAGCCGAATGTGGGAGCGGGTGTCTTTGATCTCACCCTGCACTCTGGATGAGGAGCTTGTAGACACTGTTCATTGAGATCTTAGCATCCCTGTTTAACAACTTCCTCAGCTGGATGTCAGACTGTTTGGGTTTGTTTTGATCTATTACTTAGGCGCCGTTCATCAGGTGCCAAGTGCATTTGGTTTTTCACTTAAAAATTAGCCTGCCTTGGTTTTCTTGCTTGCCGCGTCTCCAGAGACAGCATCAAGAGTGCCCTCAGACTTAAGCTAGTGTCCCATTTTCTTGCACATTGGTAGCAAGATTTTGTGTTTGGGGACACTGATAGGCCCTAAACACCCTGATAGGCTTCTTTGGTTCTCCCAATAACGTCAAGTGCTGCTATAGTTACCTCTGGCCGGAGTGGACACTGTTGGGGAAACTAGGTTTTCACTGCAGGCTGCAGAGCACACATTCTGAGCCACCGTGCCTAATGATCTTCAGGAGTTCTTTCAAGCATCCTGTTTGTGCTTTTCTATGTAATTCTTCCCACTGGAGACTTGTAGTGAAATTTTATCTCTTTGGGTTGGCTATTAAACACACTGCTGCTTGTTCACAATTCTGCTGAATTTGACAGAAAGGAAAAAAAAAGTGGGCTTGAATGACCCATACTTAGAAAAGAGAGAAGGAAAACAAGTGCATCTTTGTAGAGGTGATAATTTATTTTTTAAAATTTATTTCTGTCTGTCTTTATTCCTTAATGTACAACGACCTAAGCCCAAATGGATCCCTGTACCACTGTAATTGAAGCTGCCTACCTAGCTGGTACAGTGCCAATTTGCCATCACATTTCTCTGTCCAGAAGACAAATTTGTTATACACTTAGCCTATTTCGGATTTGCCCCATAAGGATTGATGACCTACTTTGATACTTCAGGACTGAAGCAACCACTGTGCTGTTGCAACATTTTACAATATAAAGGCAGTTCATATAATCCAAGCAAGAGATTTTTCATTACCATATTTAAGAAGCATCCAAAATCTTCAAGGGCAGGCTGGTCTCCCATATCTAACATCATAATAGAAACTTGATTTGATATTTATTGGCCCAACTGAATTGAAGCTCTCACACAGGAATACTGTTTTCACAGCTCTCCTCCATCCAGTGCCCTAGTCCTCCCAACAGCCAGATCTCCCTCTCCAGAAGGTTATCAGGAACAACCAGTTGTAATATCTCAGTCTACTGAGACGTAAACAAAACATGTTTGGGGCTATGTGTGGATTCTTCTGATCCACATGAACTTGTCACATCTTCAAGTCTTAACAAACCCTAACCTCTGAACTTCTTTGCTGTCAGTCTCCATTTGGAATTTCTTCTATGCTTTTCAAAGGCTTTTAAAAGCTGTCACCACAGTGGACTTTGCGATAGCTTCTATATCATAAGCAGCTGTATAAAGTACAAATGGAGGTGTGATATCCTGTTAGCTTTTCAGTCTGCCTCTGAAAGAATGATGGCTGCTCTTTTAAGCAACTTTTGCCCAGTTTTGCTCTCTCATATGTTAAACAGTTTTGTGCATATAGTGTGCTGGGATTGATCCCAGGGCCTCAATCCATGCTAGGCAAGCAGTGTACCAGAGCCAGCCTAGAACTAAACAGAACCTTGAACAGAGCTTACAGCTGTTTTTCAGGAACAAATTGTTTTCTCTATCCTAGGTATTAATGTAGGCAGTGGCACCCCTGTCCTGTTAGGGAGGCGGGACTCCTACTCACTGGATTGCTGTTCATGAAGCCACTTAGTAGAGACGTCTGAAGATGCTCGTAATGTAGACGCTCAGCATTCGCTGCTAAGTAGTTAGGAAGCAGCTCTGTCTCTGTGTAGATTAAGGAGCTCTAATCGGATTTTCTCATGTGTTCTCTGTCACCTTCGTTATTAATTTAGGTACATTCGTATTGAATAGATGACCTAAAACACTTTCCCAAAAAAATTTGAGACTTGTTTAAGGTAGAGTCTTACTGTGTCGCCCAAGCTGGCTTTGAACTCAGGCAATCCTTCTACCTCAGTACCCTAGTTAGGGTTTCAATTGCTGTGATGAAACACCATGAGCAAAAACAAGTTAGGGAGGAAAGGGTTTATTTGGCTTATATTTGACATAAGCCATAACTCATTACTGAAGGAATTCAGGGCAGGAACTCAAGCAAGATTGAACCTGGAGGCAAGAGCTGATGCAGAGGCCTTGGAGGGGTGCTGCTTACTGGCTTGCTCCCCATGGCTTGCTCAGCCTGCTTTCTTATAGAACTCAAGACCACCAGCCCAGGGGTGGCCCCACCCACACCTATGGCTAATTAAGAAAATGCCCTCCAGGCTTATGTATGGCTCTCTACTCTGAGAGCTATACATTATGTCAAACTGACATAAAACTGACCAGAATACTCAACCTCCCATTGAGCTTAAATGTATAAGCTATAGAGCCAGATTTTTATTTGTTTTGGTGGGGGGGCGGGGGGAAGTGGGGACCTCATACCATAGAGTGTATATGTAGGTCAGAGGATGACACGTGGGAGCCAGCTCTTTCATTCCACCATGTTTGGGTCTTGGCAGTTGAACACAGGCCTAATGGTCAGTGCTCACCTACCAGCTCTTCTTTACTTTTTTGAAATAGGGTTTTGGTGTATAACTAAGCCAACTTCAAACTCAGAGCAATCTTCCTGCCTCAGTCTGCTGAATGAAGAGAGTCCATGCCCAGTTTCTCTTGTGTGTATTATTACTTTGTGTTGGAGGGGAAGTGCATGCCATGTGCATGTGTGGAGTCATAGAACAACTCTGGGTGCAAGTCTCTATTCCCTTTACGTAACTTCTCGGGATCAAATTCTGGTCCCCAGGCTTGGAAGGCAAATACCTTTGCCCTCTAAGCAAAATTTTATTATTATTACTATTATTACTATTATTATTTTATGTGTACATTTGCCTGCATGTATGTATGTATACTAGAGGATGATGTCTGACCCCTGGAACTGGAGTTACAGGCAGTTGTGAGCTGCTATATGAGTACTGGGAACTGAACCTAGGTCCTCTGCAAGAGCAGTAAGTGCATGTAACCTCTGAGCCATCTCTCCAGCTCTATAGCCTGCTTTATAGAACAACCTACAAGGAAAAAAAAATTCCAGCTGAGCATAGTGGATCTCTATGGATCTAGGTGGATCTCTTTGAGTTCGAGGCCAGCCTGATCTACATAGAAAGCGCCAGGCCAGTCAAGGCTATCTAGTGAGACTGTATCTTTTAAAAAAACAACAACAAACATTTTCTAAAGCACTGGGACTGTTACATTTTTTTATTTTGTAATTTAGTAATGGATGCCATTATCTAAGTTAAACAAACTGTGTTAAAGTTTGTTAGGACCTTCCTTTCTCTTCAAATTAAAATCTGGAGAACATTCTAACCTCGGTCAACTCTGATCTCCTATTCCTATCTTGTTACATATAAAGTTGCACAGAGACAAATGCTTTGATGAGAAGCGTTGGTTAGAGGGCTGAGCTGGCAGGGGAAGAATACTGACAACGATCTCTGGACACAGTCCTTTCTGGGACAGCAAGAGCCTTCTCTGTAGGGAATGATGGTGCTTGCTTTGAAATGTGCCTCAAGAACAAGGTGGAAAGGCTTCAAAGACTGTTTTCTTCTTTAGACCAGCTGCCATTGCAGTTGTCACTTGTGGAGTTATGCAACCTTTGGAATAAGGGTTTGAGTTGTAGTTGCAGGTGTATAGATCACCAAATGAAGTCATAATTTTTAAGAATACTAAAATTCCTCTGCAAGATGAGTACGGTCTTTGCAAATTTTAGAGTGAGCTCATCTCCAAATTCCTAATGTGCACTTAAAGCTGGATCATTGTTTAGAGGGTCATTAAAACTGACACCATTGTTTTTCTTGATGTTTATGTTGAGGTTTTGTGTGTGTGTGTGTGTGTGTGTGTTCTCAATTATAGTAATGTTGGCAACAGACATTGAACACGAACGTCACCAGATGACGCATTTGACTTTGTAATAGGAAAAGCTTCCAGCCTTGATGTAATTGAACTGCTGCTGCAGATGGCAACTGTAGAGTGCTGTCCTCAGCTTGCTTGCTTGCTTTCTTTCTTTCTTTCTTTCTTTTTCTTTCTTTCTTTCTTTCTTTCTTTCTTTCTTTTTGATTAAGAAACAAGTAAAATGAAAAGACTAATAAATTCTGTAAGAAAGATCTTTAAAAAAAAAAAAATCAGTCAGCTACTGTTCACTCAATCGAAAGCTGTCAGCCTGCACTGTGAGAATAGAGCATATTAGGGATCAGGAGGTATTCAGAGGTAGAGCCCTTGCTTTTTGTATATGAATGAAGTCCTGGGTTTGATCCCTGGTACTTTAAACAACAACAACAACAACCTGCCAACATTGACTAATGAAAGAATATCACATTATAAATCTATATTTATAGTGACTGCCTAAGCCAGTCCAATTCAGTAGAATCTAGAAAAGGCAATAGAAATCCTTATTGTAATAGATAAACAGGTGTGTAAAGCCTTGGAACTATGTGATTTCCTTTCCTTTTGTGCCTTAATTAAAAAATAAAGGAGGTTCAGCAGTCTCCTGTTCCCTCCACCAATTACTTAGAAACGCTTCTAGGGCTTCCTGCCAGCTTTTGGCTCCTTTTGGTTATGAAGGCCAGATGCTACACAACAGGAAATGATGTGTTTCAAAGACTGAAACAGTTGGTTGTCTTTATACTAACAGATGAAGTAATGTCCTATTATACAGTGTGACCTCACAGGTGCCTTCTTGTAACGCCTTGACTTGCTAGAATTCTAAAGAGTCCATGAAATATTCAAAAGACTGAAGCTTTAGGTTACTGAGCCTGGTGGGGCCTCTGTTTAACTGGATTAAGGACTGAGATAAAGATGAGTCTCGGATACTTGTTAGCTGTTGACTAATAGGAAACAAACAAACAAAAGGCTATATTTGACTGTGCAATAGCAGGAAACAGGCTCCTGGCTGCTGTTAATTGGCATAAGCAGTTTATAACTGAATGGACATGCGTGAGGAACTCATGTCTTGATTCTGAAGAAGTCTCAGTTCAAAGGTTTTTGTCAGTAAGTTGACTTACTTTAGTTTTATTTTTTCTTAATTTCTGAGAGTTGGCCTTTATTTTGTGAGAGTTTTTTTTTATTTTGTGTTTTTGTATTTTTCATTATGTATATTCACTGCATATGGTACTATGCTGTGGACAAACATTTTCATATTAGTATATCTATAATATATGATGAGAATATTCCCTTCATATCTCCTGCCCACAGTTTGATCATCCCAGTCCTGTTGGTCCATTTTGTACCCTTAGACAGTTTTGCTCTTACTACTTTCTCTCTCTCTTTCACACACACACACACACACACACACACACACACGACTTTATGTATCTGTGTCAGCTCAGGTGTTAATTGCTAGGTAGGAACATCTTCAGTTAGTCTCTGACCTGTCTTGATGAGGTGTTGCCACTTTACAACAGGCCAGAGGAAAGACAGGCAACAGGAGATGCTAACACTGTAATGCTGCATCCTTAATGGGTGGTTTTAGTTTTGTTGTTATTTGTTTGTTTTAGATTTATTTTATTTTATATGTATGGTTGTTTTGCCTGCATGTATATATGTGCACTATATGTGTGTCTGGTACCTTTGGAAGCCAGAAGAGGGAATTAGATCCCCTGGGACTGGAATTAATGGATGGTTTTCAGCCACCATGTAGGTGTGGGAATTGAATCTGGGTTGTCTACAAGAGCAAAAGTGCTCTAAACCACTGAGCCATCCTCCATCCCCCTAATGTCTTTAATACTAGTGTGATGGTTTCACAGTACATAAGCTATGAGTAGAAAATAATTGTTGCACCATTATCCATATGCAGTTTTGTTCTTGTTTGTTTGGGTATTGCTGTTTTTGTTTTTTAAAACAGAGTCTTTGCATAGCCCTGGCTCTCCTGGAATTCAGCTATATAGAGCAGGCTGGCCTTGAACTCATAGAGTTCTGCCTACCATTTTTATTTTTTGAGACAAGCCTCACTGTGTAGTAGCCCTGGCTGGTTTGTACTGTCCTCACACCGACTGAGATCCATTCCCTGCCTCTGCCTCCCTGCTTGGATTAGAGGCACACACTGCCACTCCTGCACAGCGAATGTAGTTCTTTTTCGTTCTTGTTTTGCCTTTTGAGACGAGGTGTCAGTGCATAACCCTGGCTGGCCTGAAACTTACTGTGTAAACCAAGGCTGGCTTTGAACTTGTGGCAGACTTCCTGTTTCTGCCTCCAGAGATGGGATTATAGGTGTCCTTCACCATGTCCAATTATAGTTCTTTTTCATTCAGTGAAAAAACAGATACTAACTTGGCTGGGTGTGGAAGTTCTTTCCCTGGCTGAGCTGGCCATAAATACCCAAACGGCTGAACTCTTCATTTCACTCTGCTGTCACTCACAAGTGATTAAAGCCCTATATTAGGGAGCTTTGTAATCTCCCCCCCCCCCCTTAGAGTAGCATGTGAACATATCTTTCTTCAGCCTTAAAACTATATAGTCATGAGTTTGAGGATTTAGTTCAGTGGTTGAGTGCTTGCTTAGAATGTACAAAGCCCTGGAGTTGAGCCCCAGCACTGAAGAAGGGAGAAAAACCAATTTCACAGCCGGGCATGGGGGGCACATTCCTGTAATTCTAGAACTGATGATGTGAGGCAGAAAGATTGAATTTAAGACCAGCATGAGATAGCTGGGTATGGTACACAAGCCTGTAATCCCAGCACTTAGGGAGGCAGAGGGAGGTGGGCACTCTGTGAGATCGAGGCCAGCCTGGTCTACAAAAGTGAGTCCGGGTTAGCCAGGGCTCCAAAGAGAAACCCTGTCTCAAAAAGCAAAAAACCCCAGAAACAACAGTCTGAGGGGGTAAGAGGGAGGTGGTTGGGGATGTTACTTTAGAGCACTTGCCTTGTGTGCGCAAGGCTCTAGGAGGAGAGAAGAAAAACAAAACCCTCTGCAGATGTGGCTTGGGAGTCTGGGTGACCGAGTCAGAACCTGCTGGCTTTAGTTCCTGCTTGTCTGTGACTCACTGTGCGTATTTTGTTGACTACTTTAATAGTTTTCTGCTTCGGGTTGTCTCATCTGAAGGAACTAGGTTTATATCCTATAAAAGCATACCAAGATTAATGTCTGTTAAATGCTTTGAGTTATTGGTAACGGCTTTAGCTTGTGAAAACAAGGTGTATTTGATTGGCTTCTTTACTGGCCTTAATGTAATAACAGTAATAGATATTTTTAATATTGTTAAAATTGAAATCTTAAGAGAACACATTTTAGCAACTATCAGTATGGTTTCATTTTTAAATAGTGATATATTTGTAAGGTCAATATTTTGGATATGTGGTACACATGGTTTAATCTCAGTTGCTTGGCAGGATGATCAAGGTTTTGAATTAGAGATCAGCCTGGTCAGCAGTGGGATCTTCGTTTCAAGAAAGAACATTTTGTTTCCCCTTAGGCCCATGGCCCATTTAGTCTCAGGGTTTTGGCCACTTTAGCAGTGCCAACCATAGGTTCCAGCTCATGGAATGGGCCTTAGGTCCATTAAAAAAATGTTGGTCACTCCCATAGCATTTGTACCACTATTGTGCCAGTATATCTTACAGGCAGGCCACTGTTGTAGGCCGCAGAGTTTGAAGCTATATGACTTAGTCGTGTCTAAAGTGCCTTCCAGCCATGTGAACACTAGTCATTAGAGATGGAGTTTCTAGTTAGATGCCATCTTTACTTCTTTGGGTTAAATGACAGAACCTAAGTGTCGTCTTAAGCAGTGGTGCCCTACTCTTAGGTTGTGGAGATCAACCAGTAGGTTGTGATGTTTAGGGGCTTCCTGGGATTGGCCAGCGACCCAAAAAGATGCAGCCCAAGCTTGGCACTGGAGGTTTTACTTGGTGGCATAAGATATCTGGTTGGGGTATTGTCTACCCTATTGTTTAGTGAGTCCATTTCGGTTCCTTTTATTTATGTCTATATATTTAAGTTTCGGCATTACTAGATTTCCATATGGATTTTCAAGTGGCTTTTAGTGTTAGTTTTTCTCCCTATATTTCCTCTTTTACTCTTTCCAGTACTGGGGAGGATCTGAGAAGAGTTGGGGGTAGAGAAAAGACATAATCAAGATACACTGTATGAAAAAAGCAAGAAAAGTGTATATTTAGAGCTGAGCTTGGGCTGGTGTTTACTAGGATTTGTTATATATATATATATATATATATATATATATATATATATATATATATATATATATATATTTTTTTTTTTTCTCCTCAAAGCAACCCAGCACAAGACTAATTATGTTTCTGGGTGGGCATTACTATATAACAAAGTTTATTGTTTTTGTATTACCATTTAGTCTAGGTTAACTTTTTAAATGTCAATAGTGAAGGATAGATGTTTAACCTAATGGATTAATGCTAAATCTGATTTGTCAACCTTTAAAAATTAAGCTTAAAATTATGTGGGTTTTTTATGATACATATTTGTATTCCAGTAGCTGGAGTGATCTACCATCACATAGAATACAATTTAATATTTCTCTGGCATGGCTTGTAACATCTTATATGATTGCTCTTTGCCTGTTTTTCCCATTTCAACTCACTTCACTCTCTCTTCTTGCTTCCTTCTTACTGGCTACTTGCCAGGGTATAGAGTATGATAAGTTATTTCCTGGCTCTTCTATGATGACTTCCCATCTTTCAAGCCATAGCTAAAATTAGTTTCCTCCTTACATAATTTAACTTTTTGTTCCTTATAGTCAGTATCAAATTAATCAACAAGTACAGCTTTTACTTTGAGGTCATGTTGAAGTCTGTTCCTTTCCTCTATTTCTGTGTCTAGTCTGAGGCACTGTCCTGTCTCACTCACAGTTAGTGTCTTATTACTGTGCTTTACCTTTGTCCCACTCAGAGAGTCAGCCTGTCAAGCCTCCCTAGTCTCTTCGTCTACTTTGGAGTAAAAAGCAATGTCTTAATCTCTACTTTAGTACTACCCAAATTGACCTACCTTGGAGTCCTGATTTATTCTCCTCCCTGTCCCATTCTGCTTCGGTCCCATTGTCCTCCTTAAGAGCTTCACTCAGGATTCCTCCTGGGGCCTTTGCCGTTGCTACACTGGGAAGAGGAACAAATGGGAGGGGCCTAATGACTGCAGCCCCCAGTCCATATAAGGGAGTACTAACGTGTAGATGAAAACCGAGGGAAAGAGGTTTATGTCACTAAGCACTGCTGGTCAAGATGTGTTCCTGCCTACCATTGTTTCTGCACTGGTCTGCCCTGTAGGGTAGGCTAATAAGTTGTCAGAACTGTGTGAAGCACAACCTTTTCTTTTCCCTGGTAGGGGATCCGTGGGGAGGCTTTAATTATTTAGGGTCAGGGTACAGGTCTCTTGAGAATCTCTTTTTTCAGGGTGTTTATATTGCCACCATCATTTTGTTTTATATTTCTTTTTATAACTAAATTTCTATTCCTGGGCTTGTAATGTAGCAACACCTGTCTTATTTGCACATGTGTCTAAGAAGATAGTTGACAAGTAAGCTTTAAAACAGGGAAGCCAGATGTGATGGCTCACATTTGTAATCCTAGGATTTGGGAAGCTGAAGCCAGGGCAACAGTGAAGCCTTGTCTGAGAGGTGGAGAGGTGGGGTGTGGGTGGATGAAATAATGTGATAGCGCCTGGCTCTGTGATTAAGGGAAGTCTGAATCAAAAGCATATTGTTGCTTTGCTTAAAAGATTCGATAGGGTCTGGCAATGGTGGTGCACACCTTTAATCCCAGTACTTAGAGGCAGAGGCAGACAGATCTCTGCATTGGAGTCTAGCCTCGTCTACAGAGGGGGTTACAGGGCAGCCAGGGCTATACAGAGAAACCCTGACTTGAAAGACTAAAAAAACAAAAATAAATAAACCAAAAATTTTTAAAAAGATGTGATAGGAATTGGGGGGTGGGGAATGAGAGTGAGAGACAGACTTGTGAAGCAAGTATCTTACTCCTGGTATACTTTCCCATTTCTTGCTTTAATATCTAGTTGCCATGAGAGTCCAGGATAGGGGGTTGGAGATATAGCTCAGCTGTTAAGAGCATATACTGCTTTTGTGGAAGACCTAGATTAGGTTCTTAGCACCCACATCAAGCAGCTCACAGCCTCTTGTAACTCGAGGTCCAGGAAATCCAATGCTTGCTTCTGACTTTCAGTAGTGCATAAACCCTCACAGGCACGAGAGAGCGCGCACGCACTTACACACACACACACAAATTCAAAGGAAAAGTGTTTAAAGAGTCCAAACAACTCTTTTTTGTAATACAGTCAAGACTAGGCTATCTTAAAATCTCCTCTGCCAGTGCCACCAATCCAAAAAGTCTTCAGTGTGAATGCAGGCATATTTTCAGAACAAGAACAAAAAATTATAAATCTCTTGTTGAAGAAACATCCTAATGTGTTTAACATTCCTTGTTTCCCTGGTGAGTTTATGTTATGGCAAAGACTTTTGAGTTGTTTCTTCACCTAAAAGATAAATTACATAGATAAAAATGTTATATGGAAGGTTAGAGGTATAGTTCAATATAAGTGCTTTTTTTTTTAGTGTGAGGCCGTGAGTTGGGCTTTTCAGCTCCCTTATAATAGACATGCATACAATTCAAAATAAAAATAAGGGGCTGGAGAGATGGCTTAGTGGTTAAGAGCACTGTCTGCTCTTCCAAAGGACCCGGGTTCAATTCCCAGCACCCACATGGCAGCTCACAGCTGTCTGTAACACCAATTCCAAGAGATCTGACACCTTCACTCTAATGCATGTAAAAAATATTAAAAAATAAATAAAAATAAAAAGTAAAGAGTCCAAACAGCTAACTTTGCTTTGACAGTTGTGCTCCCAGCAGCGTGGGGGAAATTTTGGAGGCTGCTGAGAGGCCTGCGTGTGCTTTGGCTCCATGATTCATCTAAAAAGCAGAATGTCAGGATTTAATAAGTTTGTTACCTAATAATGATCTTATAATTGTAGTACTGAACGGTCATTCCTGAACGAATGCCACATCTCTATGAGGTAGTCTACGTCTTTCATGTCTGACAAGAGTGCATGAGAGAGTACTTTACCTGCCAGCAGGCCCCAGGTCAACTGAATTTTAAGTAGGACTGGCATTTCTTTTAGGCCATTCTGCATTCCAATGGGATCTGACTTCATTTGTTGGGACTTGCTTCGTTTATTTTGGGAACTGGATTATATAAAATGTTGACATAAGCTCATACTTGCTGAGTTCTAAGATCTTTTGGTTGCGCTAGATCTCCAGCTTGCTGCTGAACTTGGAAAGACGCTACTGGATCGGAACACTGAGCTGGAGGATTCTCTACAGCAGATGTACACAACCAATCAGGAGCAGTTACAGGAAATTGAGGTAATGGGAGAGTTATATCCTCCGAGGTGTGGCTCTTTGCTCTTGAACCAGTAATCTACTGCTAAAATAGTACTTGCAGCTAGAAACAGTATGCAACTTCTGAGTAGTCTTTTTTTTTTTTTTTTAAGAAGTTGAACCACCAAAGATACTTTCTTTAGTTTTTATACTTTCTTTAGGTTTTCCTAGTATGTAAGTCTGCCCTGATTTAAAAAAAAAAAAAAGTTGTTTTTTCAACCTTGGTAAAATATACAAGAAATAAACCATCTAGAATTTGCCAGAATGTAAAGCAAAATGAAGCTTTACTTAGTTTTTAAAGGTTTTTTTTGTTTGTTTTTTGCTTTTCCCTTTAAAAATTAGTTAATGTGCTGAGCACGGTGGCACACACCTTTAATCCCAGTATCCAGGAGGCAGAGATAGGTGGATCTTTGTGAGTTCAAGCCCAGCCTGGTCTACAAAGGGAGTCCAGGACAGCCAGGGCTGTTAAAAAGTTAGTTAACGCAACATATAAAGTATATGGCAAAGCATGATTGTGCAGAAGAGCGTGCATACAAAGATCCATATGTACTCCTGATGCCCAGCTACACCTGCCCACACTGTTAACATTCCTTGCATGCTGTTCCTTGATGGCACCTCCCTCCAACTAACTATTCCAAATTTAGAGTTAGGTAAGAAGTTTTGTTCTGTTTTCAAGCAGTTTATAGTGTGTTTAAATTCCCTGTGCTTAAACTCAATGAATTAATAATTCTTGATATTTACTTTCTTGTTTATTTGGGACTGGAGGTCTTGGTCTGTAATCCAGATTGGCCTCAGACTTGCAGTCTTCCTGCTTTAGCCTTTATGAGTTTTTATGAAGCACACATACCCACCAGCCGGCACTCAGATACGGAATGAAAACGTTCTCAGCCCATGCAGTCACCACCCAATAACCAGCATCCCATCCAGATACCCTAGCTTAGCCTCTGTTTGAACTTCGAGCAAGTGGAATGACGTGTGCAAAGTTTAAACTTTTTCTTCTTCAGTGTTGTGTGGTGCTGTGGACTGCACTTGTTGACTACACATTCTGGCACTAAGTTACCACTCCACAATCCTAAACTTCCCAAAATGTTTGTTGACAGTGTTTCTCACTAAACAAATAATTAAAACATGGGGTGGGGGGTGGGGTGTTTTTAATTTAGAAAAGTAATAAGCCAGGTGTGCCCCAGCACCCAAGCCAAGACAGGTGGACCTCTGGGTTCAAGGCCAACCAGGTCCACAGAGTGAGTTCCAGGACAGCCAGAGCTACACAGAACAGCTGTACTTTTGAGATCAGTAGTTTTAGAGAGAACAGTTTAAAGGCCTTGAGTACTTTTTTTTTTTTTAAGATTTATTTATTTATTATTTATATAGCATTCTTCCTGCATGTATGCCTACACACCAGAAGAGGGCACTAGCTCTCATTATAGATGGCTGTCAGCCACCATGTGGTTGCTGGGAATTGAACTCAGGACCTTTGGAAGAACAGACAGTGCTCTTAACCACTGAGCCATCTCCCCAGCACCTCCCTGAGTTCTTCTTATCCACCTCTGGAGACGTGTAGAGTGTGGAGGGAGCCCCGGCCTGTGTGTTCAGAGACTTTGGTCATAAGCTCTTGATAACGTTTGCAAATGGAGAGCTCAGCCATGTAAAGCACCTCTCAGGTCTGTCTGCCACATAGTGGAATGGTGGCAGATGTTAGCACTGCACTGGTGGAGGGTGCCCTGAAGGGAAGATGAGACCATGGGAATGACATTTCAGACTTCCGTAAATATTACATCATTATTTACTAATTTTCAGAATACTTATAGTAGAAGAGTCAATTCTCAAAAACAACAACAAAAAAACCACCTGTTGATTTAGTGGACATTAGATCTTAAAATATTGCAGGCTAGGTTGAGGGAGAGGGCTCAGTTCCTACAGTGGCTGCTGCATAAACACGAGTGTGGATCCCCAGTGCCCACATAAAATCCAAATAAGACGGCATGTATCTGTAATACAATGGGAGCAGACAGGTGGAGCCCCACCGACCAGTCTAACCTGTGGTTGGACTCCGGGTTCAGAGAGAGACCCTGTCAGAGTGAACAAAAGGAAGATACCTAATGTCAGCCTCTGGCCTCCACACACACATACGCTGCACATACATACACAAGCTAACTTGGTAAGCTTTTAATAGTGTGATTATATGTGACTTACGTTTTTATATTCCTACTTCCCCACCCCTGTATGTCCTGTGGTGGAACTATATTACTGTGATCAGGGGAAGTACACTTTTTATTGTTTAAAAGGAATTATTTCTTCACTATTATTAAAGCTTGCTTTGCACTAAATTTAAAAGACTTGGCTGTAATCCTTGATTAAAGGATAGTCCTCACACTGCTGGGAAGCCAAATTTCCATGTTTTGTTTTTTGAGCAGGGTCTCTGTAGCCCTGGCTGACCTGAAGCTCCCTGTGTAGACGAGGCTGCCCTCAACTCCTTGAGATCCACTTGCCTCTGTCTCCGCAGGTTTGGGATTAAAGGCATGCACCACTATGCCCAGATCCTGGATTTTTGTTGGTTTTGATTTGATTTGATTTGGTTTGGTGTTGGGTTTTTGTTTTGTTTTGAACAATGAGTTCTGGGGACTGAATTCAGGTCCTCAAGTTTGCAAGGCAAGCACTTTACCAACTGAACTGCAAGATGTTCTTGCTGTAAGATGGCATTTTTGTCCACTCGGCTGCTCTTCCCCTGACCCCCATCTTGCATTGGTATTTTGTTTGTTAGTTTTGTTTTGAACTGGATTTGGGGGTTTTGTTTGTTTGTTTGTGTGTTAAAGCTCCTTTTCCCCTATTCAATATGGAAGTCAGATCTGAAATATTCTGAATTGAGAAAATGAGTCCATGTATAGAATTGGAGGTGAATGGTGGGAACATTAACCAAGTGAAGAAAAAAATACTAATTGAGGGCCTGCAGCTAAGCGTGCATGGTTTGGTGCCCGCCTTACGCAGCACTTACTTAGCAGCCAGTCGTTTCTCTTTTCAGTTGCTGACCAGGTGAGACTCCCTTGTACGTTGTCTGTGACTTGAAGACTGAATGGCTTTTCAGATTAATTTTGGCTTAATATAATTAAACTAAATTCCTACCATGTGAAACAAGATTCTTGGCATTCTTGGGTTATCCTCAAAGCCAAGTCCTCTAAGACTAAGATATCACAAGTTCTTCAATGGCTTTATTGTGTCTTTATCATAGATTTTTATATAGCAAACAAGAGGCACTTTCTGTATGTTTTTAGTGGCCTCTTTGTACTTATTTTCATGTTGACTTCCTGTATGTTGGCTACAAGCCTAAGTTGACAGTTCTTTTAAGAGGCTTATCTTGGGACCTGTGCACTATGTGGTTTGTATTATGAGTGTCTGCCCTTAGGCTGCTGAGTGTGATGTTGGGGCCATGGGAATAGAGAATCTAAATGGGAATTAGTGGTTAAATAGGCTTTTTCCCAGGAGGTCTGTAGCTAAGCCCATCACAGAAGCTTTTAAATGAACCCTTTCTTGACAGTTGTACTCTGAATTGTGTGGTACTTAACATAGCTGTTGTGAACAGAAGTCCAGAAATTGATACTTAGCTAATAAATTATAATCCCTACTAAATATGTAAGAAATGGGCTAGATAGAGAACAATAGCCATTCCTTCCCAGAAAGAGAGTGACAGTGACAGTCAGGAACTGAGTTGATCTTTGTGTTGTCTTGAGAGGAATGTGGGCCCTTGAGGTGCTGCTGTAGACAAGAGCAAGTACTCTGACAAATGCATTTCATGTGTATGGATGCTTTGCCCGTGTGTGTGTCTGCTTCATGTGGTGCCTGATGCCTGCAGAGGTAAGGAGAGGGTGTCACACAGAGTTTCTGGAGCTGGAACTGCTCTTACAGACAGTTTTGAGGCGCCAAATAGGTGATGGAAACTGAAGCTGAGTCCTTTGCAGGAGTGGCAGATTAGCGGCAGGTGCACACTCTTGAACAGGTGTCCTGAAACAGCTTTTGAAGAGCTTATGTTTTAAATGAGGCCTAAGGATAATTAAAGTGCTTGGCCCATGTTTGTGCCACAGATCCAGACAACTATCTGTCAGGGTCTATGGTGACCGCCTTCAAATACACTGGTTACAGCACCCAAGTGTGGTGATTCAGTTTCAGAATCACAGGATTTAGGGGCTGAAGCAGGTGGATTGACAGTTTAAGGCCAGCCTAGGCTGCATAACCTGACCTCCCCATCTCATGTAAACATTGAATTATAAATGAAATGTCTTATTTAAATAGCCAGAAAATATTGTAGAAACAAATTCATGATATACAGCAAGTAACAAGATCTTGTGGCAACCTGAAAACTATCATTTCAGATAGTGACACATGTAATACATCATTTCTCAAACCCTATAGTATGACATGAAAATATTTGTGATTTCTATTGGTGGTAAATGCTCCCAACACTGCTGTGGTTTGTGGCTTCCATTTATATTTGAAGGAAATGCCAGCTTTCTGATAGAAATTTGCAAAATAAGTTCTCTTCCCCATCATAGTTCACAGACCCTCTCTGAACTCTGTAGACCCCAGGGGAAGAGCTGCTGGGTTCGATGGAGCCAGCCAGAAGCAGCACATCCTGAGGCAGCAGAGATGGCTCAGCTACTGGTGGTTTAAGAGCAGGTAGTGCCCTTGCAGAGGCTTGGAGCTTGGCTCCCAGTTCCTGAGTCAGGCAACTTACAACTGATTGTAACTCTGGCTCTAGGAGGAATCTGACCCCTCTGGCCTCCACAAGTTCCTGCATCCATTTGCCCATGTGGTACATTCAGATACACACATACTTAAACACAGTAAAAAATAAAATTTTAAACTTTTCCCTTTATTTTCATATGTATGGGCATCAGACTGGAGTTACACACAGTTGTGAGCAGACATGTGGGTGCTAGAAATTGAAACTGGGGTCATTTGGAAGAGCAGCCACTGCTCGTAACTGCTGGGTGATTTCCTCAACCCTATAAATCTTGAGGCGGGGGAGTCTCCCCTGGAAGAAAGGAGAGTGGGGGAAGGGCCTCCAGAGGGTGGTGTCTGCCTGCATGTCTTCAGAAGTTTATGGTAGAGATAACTATTGAATTTGAAGCTGACAGGAACACTGAGGTGACTAAGGAAATGAAGTCTGATAAATACCAAGAGTGCAAGGTTTCTCTTTAGTTGTAGCTACACCAAAATGAGACTCAGAAATAGATGTGCACTTGAATGAAGAGGTCTTGAGTTTGTTCTGAGATGAGCTAGGATGATAACAGTCAAGGTGAACAGTTTTTGTAATGGTTGGAACTGGATGACAAATGAAAGCTTACTTAATGAACTTTTATTATTTATATGTTTAAAAATATAGTAGTTAAAAACCTGGTGGATAGAATTTAGTTATCTGTATAAAGTCAGAATTTGGGTAGATTGAGAAATCATGAAGGTTAAGGTGACTAGTTTGTAACGTTAGGGGAATTCATGGTTTTAAGAGCAACATCTCCTGGGTGTGGTAGCACACACCTGTTATCCCAGCACTTGGGAGGCAGAGGCAGGTGGATCTCTGAGGTTGAAGCCAGCCTGGCTTACAAAGTGAGTTCAGGACAGCCAGGGCTCTGTTGCACAGAGAAACCCTGTCTCAAAAAATAAAAAAATAATAATATTACTATAAAAATGCTGTGTCCAACAAACTATAACTTGATTCTAATAAATGACAGCAACCAAGTGATGGAAAGGGGAAATAGCAGCCAATAAACTTAGTGAGACTAGAGTATAGCTTACAGGTAGCACATGCCTAGAATGCAGGTGTTCTGGATTTAGATCCCTTCAAAACATGGATGCCCATACCCATGTCAGAGCTGATCTTGGTGAATGCTAAACTCCAGAGAGAAAGCCACTGAGCTGCATCCTGCCTGGCCTGATGCTGTAAAACCCGACCAAGGTGATGAGGGAAATGAGGAAAGGACAGGTGCATGTAGGGAAAAGCTGGGATTAGGTGGGGCATGCTTGCACTGATGGAAGGCCCCAAATGCAGGAGCAGCCTGGAACTTAAGTGTGTATTTTATATGCCTCGATGGAGGAGACAGGTTTTTTTTTAATAAACAGCTGATAAAGTAAGTTTATTTGATTTTGGTTTTGGGTTTTTGTGACAGGGTTTGTGTAGCCCTGGCTGTCCTGGAATTCACTCTGTAGACCAGTTGTCCTTGAACTAAGAGCTGACTGCTTCTGCCTCCCGAATTTAAAAGCATGTGTCACCACTGCAGTCCATGGTATACAGCTGACAGAGGAGGCAAATTTAGCTAATCTTAGTAGGCAGTTTCTGCAAGGGAACAGTTTCAGGCTGTAGTCATCTAGGAGGAAGCTGTAGTATTTGACAGTTTTCTACATTTATCGGTCAGTTCATTCGTACTTGTATTTAAGACTGGAGAGAGTCTTTGCCTTTGCCATGGGTCTAAGGCCTAGGATCCTTGACATGGCTGTGTCCATGTCAACCACATTCGTTCTCTCAGGACTTCATCTGCTCCTTGCAGTCACTCAGCTTCCTCAGATTCCCACACCAGGGGATCAGGAGAGGGAGCATCTAAGATTTTCCATGTTCAAGATCTAAATTTCTCTGATTTATGCTCTCCATGTACTAGTAGTCACAGAGGTTCTGCTAAAATTGCAGACTTGTTTCTGTCGTGGTCTCCCTGAATCAGCATTTGAAGAGAAAGGCTCTAGGTCCCTGCAGTTGTCTTTCAGGTGAATCTTACCATTGCACATATAAAGCATAAAAACTTATTCTCAACAAAGATGACAGCAGCCACCTCTTCCTAAGCACTTTCCTCATTTGTCAGATACCAGACTGGGTTCTGTATATTAACCTTCATATGAATAAATGCATATGTAGAAGGAGAAATAATGAACAGTTTAACAGGAGTAAAATGTGTATTTTTATATACACATTAGAGATATTCAAGTGAATGACTTCTTTTTTTAAGATTAATTTAATATATATATTGTGTTCTGCCTGCATGTGTGCCTGCACACTAGAAGAGGGCACCAGATCTCACTATAGATGGTTGTGAGCCACCATGTGATTGCTGGGAATTGAAAACTCAGGACCTCTGGAAGAGCAGACAGTGCTCTTAACCTCTGAGCCATCTCTCCAGCCCCCCATAAACTGGCTTTTTATGACCCTGCTGTGGGACAGATATATCCCATGTAGTGGATGTAGGAATAATTTCTTTGTAAATAAGGCATCTGATTATGCATATGCCTTTTTTTAAGGTTACTGTGAATCAGTCCCCCAAAATAGGACTTGATATAAATTATATAAACTGTTTTAATAAAATGTCTGTACTGTATATGCATTTATTTTGAGAGAGAGGGAGAGTGTGCTACATGTGCCTGTGTGTGAATGTGCAACTGCATGCATGTGGAGTTTAGGAGACAGCTTACGGGAGCCAGTGCTCTCCCTTCCGCCATGTGAGCTGTGGAGATTGAACTCTGGTCGTCGGACTTGGCAGCAAGTGCCTTTG
This sequence comes from Pachyuromys duprasi, assembly GCA_028658305.1. Classification (NCBI taxonomy): domain Eukaryota; kingdom Metazoa; phylum Chordata; class Mammalia; order Rodentia; family Muridae; genus Pachyuromys; species Pachyuromys duprasi. The sequence goes on from CM053758.1 coordinate 17,477,965, forward strand.
CCCCTGAGCCTTCTCCCACCCCTGTCCTATATATTCTTTTGACCTTAAGCCCTTTAAGTTCAGTATTTCTAAGAAGTTAAACACATTCCTTTGGATGACAAGAACACATTCCTTTGGGTCACTGCTAGCCAAGGGCAGAGCCAAGAGCTTTCTCCTACAGATCTGAAGAGGCTTCCTGTCAGAGGTTGAGTGGTTAGTTTCCAAGGGACCAAGAGAAACTTGTGAAGGTTCAGGGCCAGTGAAGAATAAATGGAGTTTCTTTGCTACCATGCTGGATGCTAACTTAGCTCATTCAATGTCACTTCTAGCACTTACTAACATCCAACCCCTTACTACTTCTGAAGCCAGTTCTACTGAGGTCTTCCTCTTAACTTTGCAGCAAATTTATTTGGTAGCCACAAATCTTTAACTGATCCAAAGCTATTTGTAATTTTTCTTTTTCTTTCTTTCTTTCTTTCTTTCTTTCTCTCTCTCTCTCTTTCCTTCTTTCCTTCCTTCTCTTTCCTTTTTGTTATTTTGAGACAGGGTTTCTCGGTATAAGAAGGCTTACCTGTCCTGGACTCACTTTGTAGACCGGGTTAGCTTCAAAATCACAGAGATATGCCTGCCTCTGCCTCCCAAGTGCTGGATTAAAGGCACACCAGCACACCCAGCCTATCTTCATACTTTATGGAGTCCTGCCTAGACCTGGCAGGGGTGTTACAAAGCAAGTTATAAATACTAAGGTCTGTTTTTGGAGCAGTGGTGGTGGTGTTAATTCAAAGAATTTTTCAGAACACTTTTTGCCCCGAGAGATTCATTTAAGAAAGTCAAAGTTAAAGAGAGGTTGTTAGTTCCTTGTGTTGCTACTGATGTTATCTGAGGAGGGGCCATATCATATCGCTGAGTCTCATTTAATCTGTTTTGAAAGAAGACTGTTGAACGCCATCGGAAATGTTGCACACCTGTAATCCCAGAACTAGGAGACTGTGTTAGAGGAGGGCCAAAGGTCACAGCCAGCATGGCTGGGATTTATAACAGACTTAGTCTCAAAACAAAGGTCACTTGGCCCTGGTGGTACTTGAAGAGTTATGTTCAAGAAGTGTTTGTGAAGTCAAGTCTGCTACCATATGATACTTCAAACCTGGTTTTTTGTTTTGTTTTGTTTTCCTCCTCTGGTTGTGTCCGGAGAAGTAGGAGCAGGACTGTTCTGTTTGGAATGTACACTACACTTTGGTGTTTAGGTGGAAATGGAGGGAGGGAGTCCAGGTGACCTAACTACGGTATTAAGAGTGTGCTTAGTGCCCTTATCCTCAGTCTTCAGAAAGCAGTCTTAGCAGGATCAAAATAACCTGCTAAGTGTCTCATGAATAAGGAGGATAGTGGAATAGCATTCTTGTAGAATAGAAATGACAGTGCTTTGCTATATAGTAAAATACCTAGTAAAATTAATATAGTTTTCACTCATTTTTGTCTGGAAAAAGTTGATTTTTTTTTCAAGTGAAAACCATCAAAATCTTCCACTTTTTTAAGGTTTTCTTTCTTTTTTCCTATTGGTTAAACATGTTTGTTAACCTTTTCTGCTTTTTTAAAGATTAGTTTTATCTGTGTGAATGCTTTGCGTGAACGTGTGTATGCACTGTGTGCATGCCTGCTGCCTGCAGAGGTCAGAAAGACTTGTGCCCTGGAGCTGGAGTACGTGGGGAAAGCTTCGGAGTAGACGCTGACCCCGTGTGCTCCGCAAGAACAAGCGCTCTTAGCCACCGAGCCATGCATCGCTCCAGCCTCTGTTAAACATACTTTGTTTAAACTTTGTTATGTTTTTCCAAGCTTTCTTTTTGAGGGATTATTATATTTTACTTTGGATTTTCCTTTTGAATATTAAGCATATGTTTTTGTAAAATTAGACTAGCCTCATGGAACATAGAAAGTTTTAGGAAGCATTAATAGAGTTAAGGCGCATTAAAGATAGTTTGTGCCCTTTTTATTATTAAAACAGGTAGTTTTATTGAGATTTAACATTCTCTTTTCCATTAAGTGAGCCGATGAGACTGAAGTATAGTAAAAAGTTCCCATTTGGTCTTTGTCCCCGATTTCTGGCTAAAAACTCTTCTAAAACCATCATTGTCCTTAGTAATAGGATGAGGAATGACCACATTATTAGACGGTTGCAGTGGCTAGCCAGGAGAGGGACGAGCAGATCATCAGTCAAGTTCAGTTACCAATGCCTTCTGGCAGACACATCACCATGCCAGAAGGGTGCTGAGCCCACAGGAGGAAGCCCTAAGCCCTCACCTGGCATTGGCTGGTGTTGGAGAACCAGAGAATCGGCGTTGAAGCGTGCATGTTATCTTATCTGTTTGTATCACCTGATATCCCTCTTTTACAGTATCTGACCAAGCAGGTGGAGCTTCTACGGCAAATGAATGAGCAACATGCAAAAGTGTACGAGCAGTTAGATGTCACAGCAAGAGAACTGGAAGAAACCAACCAGAAGCTAGTTGCTGAGAGCAAGGCTTCACAGCAGAAAATCCTGAGGTGAAATTTCTAACTGTTACCAAGGGCAATCTGCAAAGGAATTAGTATAATTTGAAGTAGAATGTGCCTGGAGAAGGTTTGGGCAGTGTAAAGTAAGAGTTCATTTTTTTAGGAGAAAAGGATTAACTATTAAGTCCTTTCCAATTAAGAAAGCCAAGTTTGAGTGGCTCACACCTAATCCCCTTCATTGGTTTTGATCTTAATTTATTTTGACAAGCATCAACCAGCTTGTATTTTCTTCACAGCCTGACAGAAACAATTGAATGCCTGCAAACCAACATTGATCACCTCCAGAGCCAAGTAGAGGAGCTAAAGTCCAACCAAGGAAGAGGGAGGCAGAGGGCATGTGACCAGGAGAAACCAGCACCCAGCTTCTCTTGTCTGAAAGAGCTGTATGACCTCCGCCAGTAAGAGCCTCCCTTGCTGTGGGTTTGCAAACATCGTGTCACTGACAGGTTCTGGATTACAGAAGACGGACAGCTTCATTTCAAGAAATGCCCCTTGCTCATTAAACCACCAGTGCTCTGAGCAAAGCCGCTCAGCTCTTAACACTGAGGGTTCATGGGTGTCAGTAACTATGAAAACAAGTTTTAAAATTTTTCCTAATTTGTTAAATATATTACTTTAAAAATTAGTAATTCTTCTGCTGTAGTACAGATTTGGGTACTTGTATTTCATTTTAGAGTGAAAGGAAAAAATGGAAACTTTGGAATCTGGGCATGGTGGCTCCATGCCTCTAATCCCAGCACTCAGGAAGCAGAAGTAGGCTATCTGAGTTCGAGGCCAGAACATAGCAAGTTCTAGGACAGCCAGGACTACAGCGAGACCTTGTCTCAAAATAAAATTTTGAGCAACAGAAAAAAATTGGCAGAGCAAAAATTGAGGCAAAAAGAAAGTATTTCCACATAAAGAAATGACTTTATAATTTAGGTTTTAAGTTTGTGTCTTTAATAATGCTTGCCAAACACCTATTACAGTGTAGTTGATATGCCACACATCAGGAGTGGAGGCCAAAATGGACATGATCTGTGTCCTCATGAGCTTTCATTCTAACGGAGAGTCAGGTGCTCCATAACCAAGATACAAACACACAAGCTGCTTCGGACTGAATAGGAGAGAGGCCAGTTATGGTTTTTGTCATATTACCTATGGAAATTTGGGGTTTTGAGATACAGGCTCATACAGCCCAGTTGGTCCCGCTCCTGATCCCCTGCCTCCATCTCCCTCGTGCTGAGACTACATGTGTACACCTGGCACTGCATGTTTTCCAAGAGCAGATAGTCTCTCCTCAGGTCCGACTTTCTAGGGGTGAACCTAAAACTGTCCCAGTGGTTCTGATGTGTATCCCAGGTTAAAAGTCCAAACATTATGTTCCTTAACCTTGGTTTCACATTATGGAGAACATTTAAAACCCCATAGGTCCAGGTGGTAGACCAACAAGGTCAGAATCAAGGGTGTGAGTGCCAGGTGTTTAACTGATTGTGATCTGCAGGTAGAGATGAGAATCTCCAGTCCATTATATTCCTAGTCAGCAGCTGTCACTGTGCTGGTCTTGGAGTAGGTTTTCAGTATTATTTTACTTTGGGGAAAAATAGTCACAAAAACTGTATTTGCTTTCAAGAATTTGCCAGTCTCATATAATTTCATTTTAACTACTGAATGTAGCATGGAACGGTCTAGAAATTGGTGTCACAGCTCCTTTAAAAGGTTTAGTTGAACCAGGCATGATGAACCAGGCATGATGATACACGCCTTTAATCCCAGCACTTGGAAGGCAGAGGCAATCGGATCTCTGAGTTCTAGGCCAGCCTGGTCTACAAAGTGAGTTCCAGGATAGTCAGGACTACACAGAGAAACCCTGTCTTGAAAAACAAAAACAATTTAGGTGAAAAACCCCAGCACTGTCATTTGCAGTATCAGTTGACTTTTGTTTATTTCTGTTTCCCCATAGACACTTTGTATATGACCACGTGTTTGCTGAGAAGATAACATCCTTGCATAGCCAACAGAGCCCTGAAGAAGAAGAAAATGAGCACCTGAAAAAGTCAGTGACAATGTTGCAGGCCCAGCTGAGTCTCGAGAGGAAGAAGCGAGTGAGCGTGGAGACGGAGTATAAGGCGGTCCTGAAGGAGAACAGTGAGCTGGAGCAGCAGCTGGGGGCCGCAGATGCCTACCAAGCCCGGGCACTGGAGTTGGAGGCAGAGGTAGCTGAGATGCGGCAGATGCTGCAGGCAGAGCATCCTTTTGTGAATGGTGTTGAGACGCTGGTACCCGACTCTCTGCTTGTTCCTTTCAAGGAGCCCAGCCAGAGCCTGCTGGAGGAGATATTCCTGGCTGCTCCAGAAGCACATAGAAAACCACTCAAGCGCAGCAGCAGTGAGACAGTGCTCAGCAGCTTGGCAGGGGGTGACATCGTCAAGGGCCACGAGGAGACTTGCATCAGGAGAGCTAAGGCTGTGAAGCAGAGGGGCATCTCCCTTCTGCATGAAGTGGACACTCAGTACAGTGCCCTGAAAGTGAAGTACGAAGAGCTGCTGAGGAGGTGCCAGCAGGAGCAGGACTCACTGTCACACAAGGCTGTGCAGACCTCTAGGCTACTGACCAGGGACCTGACAGGACTGGTCGCCCCGTCTGAGGCTGGAGCGAGTGGCTGGGAACCCCCTGTCACCCCAGAGCCCATCAGTTCCCCCACCACTGCCCCTCCAGAGTACAAAGCACTATTTAAGGAGATATTTAGTTGCATCAAGAAAACAAAGCAGGAAATAGACGAACAGAGAACAAAATACCCGTCTCTCTCCTCTTACTCTTAATGAGATCTCCAGTTGCAATCTGCTTGTTTTCTCCCATTCGGGCACATAAGCGCAGTCTCCAAATCTTGACGTTGCTAATGATATTTGCCTCATTGCTTTGCTTGGTTGACAAAAGCAAGAAAAGAGGTGGCTGATAGTGTTGATTCTGGGGTCCCTGGGAAATCTGTTAAACTGGTCTCTGGTTGGGAGATTGAAAAAGCTGATTTCCAGGAAAAAGCCCCAGAACCAGTGGAAGGAGGTCCATCTGCTTGGAGTAGGCCGAAGTACCTACAGTGTGGAGTAGGACAGAAATGGAACAAAACTAAGGCTGTTGCTTTCCATTGCTCCTCAAACTACTTTGAACGCCAAGGGCTGCCTAACTAAAATGCTTTTCGCAAACACTGTCATTCAGAAGACTGTTGAGAAAGCAAGAATCTAATCTGAAATAGATGACGTTAAGCTCCTTAAACCCTCTAGGGTTTGTTGGCATCTGCTACCAGTTGAATGATGACTGACAGATAATCCTAATATATCCAAATTCAAGAGAATACCAATTGAAATGGCAAGTTTTAGTTTGATCAAAGCCTGTTGGTATATGCCCAGCATTCAGCTGCTTTACTCAGAGCTAGGCATGTAATATTAATTCTGTTTGCAGATGGAAACTAAAGGAGAAATCTGTTGGATGGGCTCTGCGCTGGCCACTTGGCAGCCACAAGCTGCTGCTCCTCAGCTCTTACCATTCCTAGACTTGCAGAAATTGTCTGCTTCCTTACACAGTACTGATGTTCTGACTGTGGAAGCACTTCCTCTCACTTGCACACTTTTAATTTAAAAATATTTAAGAACTATGGTTCTGATTGTTTTATGTATTTTTCTAAAAGCTGAATAAAGCTTTCTGTGAATGTGAACACATGGATCGTCGGCCTGTTGTTTTAAGTTTGTGGTTTGAAACTTTTCCCAGAACACAGCTCTGAGGAATTTGGAAGTGATTTCCCCTCATTTTCTTTTAAGCAAGAAATCCTTGGGATTTATAACTTAACAAAAATTCTGCCCATGTTGCTAAATATTGTGATTGAAAACATTTTCCACAATTATCTCACTGTTTCAGGAGTGTCTGGCTTAGTTCTGAGTTAGTTCTGATAAGCCTCTGCTTAGTTAATCGTAGTTGAAATACTTCTCAGTGTTTTCACTTAAGGGCCTGAGGCAATGGCTGAGCTCAGTTGAGTAAAGTGCTTCATGTGTATGCACTAAGATTGAGTTCACTCCACAGTGCCCATGTAAAATATATGAACATGGTGGGATGCATGTGTACTGGGGAGGCACACACCAGCAGATCCCAAGGACTCACCAGCACTAGCCTGTCTCAAAAAATAAGAACAGGGGCTGGAGCAGTGTTTCAAGCAGTGGCTCATTGGTTAAGAACACCTGAGTCTGGTTCTCAGCACCCACATCAGGCAGCTCAGCACTACCTGTAACTCCAGAGCCAGGGGTTTGTGATGCTGACCTTGAGCATGCACAAACACAGGGCTTTTTTTGTTTTGTTTTGTTTTTCTTAGAGAGTAATGATGGAGGAAGACACTTGGTGTCAACCTCTGGTCCACACCGTCAGCACATACAAAATAATAATAGTTAAATGTTATGAGTATTGATTCTAAATTAGATGTGCTTTTTGAATTAACTTAGTTTTATACCAATGAGATGAAGGATCTGAGTTCACATGTTGAAAGAGAACCAAATGCCACAAGTTTTCCATTGACCTCACTGGTGGCATTCCAGTGTATATACCAGTAGGTATTTACTCCCAAACAAAATGTAAAACTTTAATTTCAATTTTGGTTTTCTGAGACAGGATTTTATGATACAGCTGTGGGTAACCTAAAACTCACTGTAGATCAGACTGGCCTTGAGCTTGCAGCACTTCTGCCTGTCCAGTACTATGATTCTCTGTGCCTCCAGGTTTGTGTTAAAGATGGTGGTCTTACCTAGCTGATGATGACCATGATCTTCAGACCCCATTTCACAAGTGTTTGTTGCTAGTATTATGCCTGGTCTATGTGGCACTGGAGATCCAGCCCCAGGCTCGTGCATGCTACCCAGGTACTCAGCCAGTTAACCTCCATCCCAGCTCCCTCCCCTCGCTCCCCTCCGTCCAGACCTCAAACTGGTGATCTTGCTGCTTCAGTCTCTCAGGTGCTGGAATTACAGTATGTCCTGCTCCTTCCAGCTTTCAGGTTTTTTTAATTAAAAATTCAGGCTGTCTCTCTTGACTACCAACCTACCTCTTCCCTGAAATCAACTAACCTATGTATTCTCTCCAGAACGGCATATACTAGCACAGAAATGCTTGCCACCTCACATTTGTAAACAAAACTGTATTGTAAATACTGTTATGACTCTTACATTTTATGGAACTGTATCTTAGTGATAGCTATACTGTGTGTGTAACAGCCTCTGTGAAGGAGATGGTTTCCAGTCTTCTACAATTACTGAAAAGTGAATGAATACGCACATACATATGTAACATACATTTGGACCTGACTTAGAAGTGGAGGCAGAAAGGTGTGAGCACTTTGGCATCACTGAACTGTCCTACGTCTGATAACTCTGTATAAGGATGCTTGGAACTTTTACTTTTCTGAGAAAAGGTCTCATGTTGTTGGAGCTGTCTACCAAACTCTACTATTGTTAAATTAATTGCAGGAAAATGGTGTTTTGCTAATAACTTATAGTTCACTTGTTTTAATAATAAAGTTGTATGTTCTGTGGCTTTACTTCTTGTTCGTGCTTTTGGTGGTGGTGGTGGTAGAACTTGCTCTGTAGACCAGGCTGGCCTCTGCCTCCTAAGTGTGTGCAACTTCTGGTCGATTTGAATATTCCTGCTCTTAGCCATTTGTATTTTCCTTTGCCTGTTTGTTAAAGAGCACTAGTACTTAGGAAGTATACTTTTGCAGTTGAAGATTGCCAATATTTGTCTTGAATATCTTACTTTACTTTTAATGGCATTTTACCAAACAAATTTATAATCTTGTTTCTTGATTAGTTTCTTGATTTGTCCTTTTTGTTTGGTTGTTCTGATCTTCTGAACTTTAGTCTATTCCCCACCAACTAAAATGCCACACAAAAATTTGAGCCAATTTGTACTCTAGGATCTGTTTTCCATGTACCTAGGTCAGTTTAATTGCTATACTTGGACATTTATATTTTAATTTTTCCTTTTGTAGCTAAAAGGAAAACTGAAGTTTCTTTCATAGAATTTTCCCTTTTCCTTTTTTTTTTTTTCTTGGTGGAAGTGCATGTTTTTCTGTCTAAACCTGTCTAGTTCTTGTTTTGTTTTGTTTTAAAGATTTGTTGTTGTTTGTAGCCCTGACTGTCCTGAAGCTTGGGGCAGGAACCCAGAACAGGCTGGCCTCAGACTCACAGAGATCCATCTAGTAGGCTTCTGTGTGCTGGAAAGTTGTGCTTGCCACTGTGCCCAATTAAGGATTTGTTTATTTTATGTGTATGGGTGTTTTGTCTGTGCAATATGCAGTGTCCACAGAGGCCAGAAGAGGGCACTGCATCTCCCGGAACGCCTTTTACCCATTGTAGTGTGCTACATGTGGGTGTGGGGAACAGAACCTGGGTCCTCTACAGGAGTAACAAGTATTTGAGCGTCTCTCCAGACCCGTGAGGTCAGTTTTTTACGTTATTTTGTGTCTGAGTGCTTGCCTGCACATATGCACATATGTCTGTACCTCTGGTGCCCAAGATCGAAAGCTACTATCAGCCCTGAGATCCCTGGTAACATGGTTGCGAGCCACCCTGAGTTCTGGAAATTGAACACCAGGTCAGACTATTTATTTGGATTTTCAAGACAGGGTTTCTCTATGTAGCCCTGGATGTCCTGGAAATTAATCTAGACCAGGCTGGCCTTGAACTCACAGATATCCCCCTGCTTCTACCTTCAAGTGCTGGGATTAAAGGCGTGCTCACCACCCGTGGCTTTAAAAAAAAAAAAAAAAGATTGAAACATGATCTGACTGATACCAGGCTGCCTGTTGCAAAGATTTTGCATGTTTGGAAAGGTTTCTCTGTTAGGCTTTGTAGCTGGTGCACATGAAGAAGCTAATGATTCTGGTTGTGTTATTGAATACTTAAGAGTGGCCTATGGTTGATAATTCTGAAAATTTTTTAACTGATTTTTTTTGGAGGGGGGCGGTGTTCTCTAGCTGGGTATGGTGGCACATGCCTTTGATCCCAGCATTCTGGGAGGCAGAGGCAACTGGATCTCTGTGAGTTCCAGGGCAGCCAAGGCTAAAAAGAGAAATCCTGTTTCAAAAACAAAATGACAGGGTTTATCTGTAAAGCTTTGGCTGTCTTGAAACTCGCTCTGTAGACCAGGCTGACCTCAAACTCAAGAGAGCTCCACCTGCCTCTGCTGATTAAAGGTGTATGCAATTTTGTTCTTTTTTTAAATTTATTTTTAATTTATATATTTACTTTACATCCGTTTTGTAGTCCCTCCTTCCTCTCCACCCAGCCTCTCTCTCCCACCCTCTTGTCCTATCCTCCCTCCCCTGGTCCTCAGAAAAGGGGATCCCCACCACAACCACCACCAACCCACCCTAGCACATGAAGTCAGGACTGAGCTCTTCCTCATCCGCTATGCCCAGGCAATGCAGCCTGGCTAGGGCAAAGTGATCTAATTTTTATCTCATTAACTGGTTTATCTAGGATACCATAATTATGATGAGAGTAAACATACTTCTCAGTCTCAACTAATGGATAGGTCTACTGCTCAATTGGGGTAATGCTGGGTTTTTATTCACTCAATAATTTGAGGAAACATTATATCCTTTTATATCAAGTAAATCAGTATGTTTAATCAGATAAATTTTTTCCCCTTTATTGTATACATGTATATATCTTTTCCTCTCTTTAGTCGCAAAAAGTAATATATTCGGTGTCATATACTTTGTGTGACAATACCTAAAGTTGCCTATCAAACTCTTAGCACACTTTTATTCTCAGCAGCCCTAATGTTGTAAGTTATCTCATGCTACATAACTGCAGGATGTCCTCTGATCTACATCTACATATTTCTCTTAGCCTTGGTAACCACCATAATTTTATTGTTTTTATGCACTTTTAGTTATTGCACCTACAAGTACTGTCACATTTTTCTGTGTCAACCTTTTTTTTAATGCTAAGTAATATGTGTGTTTGTGTACCACGGTTATCCATGTTGTTAAAGGCTTTGATTGTTTTCATATCTCGGATATTATGGCTAGTGCCTTAATGAGTAAAGAAGGGCAAGTACCTTTCAAAGCTGGTTTCCTCTCTTTGCTGTATGACCAGAAGAGGGACTGCTGGATCCTAAAGTAAGCCCATCTTTATTTAACCATAGTTTTCCATGGTGGCAGCATCGGTCCCTATTCCTACCAACCATGTAAGATGTTACCCTCTTTCCCCACACCTTCAATATTTTTTTGATCATGACCATTTTAACAAGTGGAAGACATCTCACATTCACTGGGACTCTTGGTTTACATATCAGTGGCATCAAAACATGTTCCATATACCTGTTGGCATTTGGTATTCCTCTGCTCATTTTTAAAGCAGGTTGTGATAGGTTCTTTAATTGGCTGCTTGGCTTCTCAGTTGTTCCCTATATTGGGAACTCTTGCCCAGGTATGTGGTTTGAGTATCTTCTCCCAACCCACAGGTCCCCTCCCTTGCTCTGTTCCCCTTGCTTGTGAAGAAGCTTTTTAGTAAGTAGTCCCACTTACTGTTTTGTTGCCTGTGCTTTGACCAAATATCCAAGAATTTTTTCTTCTTCCAGTTTTGTGTTTATAAGTATACAAGTCTTATGTTTAGGTCGTTAGTCCATTTTGAGTTTTAAAATGTTTTTATGTGCCATGGGTGTTCTGTTTGCTTGTCTGTGTACCATGCATATGCAGTGCCTGTGGAGGCCAGAAAAGGGGTCGGATCCCCTGGGTCTGGGGTTACGACTGGTTATGAGCTGCCACGTAAGACTGGGAATTGAACTCAGGTCCTCTGCAAGAGCAGCCTGCACTTAAATGCTGTGCAATTAAGCCATCTCTCCAGGCCCTTGAGTTCACACACACATTCAATGAAGGCCCAGTTTTATTCTTCATCACGTAGATGTTGCTGTAGTTTAGATCTGGAGTACCCCAAACCCACAAGGTAAAAGCTTGGTCCCAGCTTGGTGTTATAGGGGGAGAGATGTTGAAGAGATGGTTGTATGTTATTGGGCATGTGCCCTTGAAGGGAGAACAGGGGTATCCCTTCTCTTCCCCAACCCACCCCCTTGGGTGAGGAGGGAAGGCTTCTGGCCTTGAAGTAGATACTTTTGTTTCACCAGCCACTTCACTAAGATGCTGCCTCATCACCAGCCAAAGGCAGTGGGACCAATGGGTCTTGTATTGAAATCTGAGAGCTGTGTGTTGAAGTAACTCCAAGTTATTCCAGTGGCAGATGATTACACAGATTTGCCCCTTACCACTTACTGAACATAAAACCTTTCTCCATGTTGTTTTTATGCCAGCACCAAGGTGTTTATTATCACGCTATAGATTTTAAAACCAGGTACTATCATGCCTCAAGCTCTGATATTTTTGTACAGCTTTGCTTTGGCTATTCAGGGTCTTCTATGAAGTCTTAGGATTATCTTCTGTATGTCTGTGAAAAATGCCACTGCAATCTTGGTAGGGTTGCTTTTAACCCATACACTACTTTGGGTAGCATGGACTTTTAAAAGCATTAAGCCCATGAACTTGAGGTTACCCTCTGCTTTTTTGAGTTATCTTCATCTCTTGCCAGTATCAGTCACTTTCTTGGCTAAGATTATTCCTGGACACATTACATATTCTGATGATTTCTAAGAGGGAGTTTTGGAGAAATGCTTCCATACTGATCCATGTACGTTGCAACTTTACTGAGTATATACTAGAACATGTTTTTTCCCTTTGTTGTACTTTTCAGGGAATGATGTCATCTGCAACTAAAGCAATTTTGACTTCTGTACATTCTGGAAGTTATTTTTCTTGTCTAATTGCTCTGGTCATGACTTCCAGTACTGTGTTAAACAAAAGTGGTGAGTAGACATCACTAATCCTGAACTTACAAACTTTCAATATTCAACACTGCATGTTGTTTTTGCAGACTTTGTTGTACATAGCCTTGGCTGTGTGAGCTATCCTCCATCTAATGAGAGCTTTCCGTATAAAGAGATTACTAAATTAGTTCATTGCTTTTTCTGCATTTATTGAGATGGTCATTTTTGTCCTTCATTCTGCTGTTACAACACAATTGTTGGCTTAAACTTTCTTAAATTCCAGACAAATCTCACTTGATGATGAAGGATCCTCTCCATACACATCTTGACTGGAGATGGCAATTTTCCTCATTTGACCTATTCATATAACATAAACTAGATTAAATAGATGCCCTAAAAATAATTCCAACCTCTCTCTCCCTGCCTTGCTCGTGTCCCGGGGTCTTGCTACATTGATCAAGCTAGTTTTGACTTCATGATCTTACATTCCCATTATGGTCATGGTTTCACAGGCTTTGAGCATAATTATTTCTGTTATGGTAAAGTTATTTAACATGTTCTCAGAATCAGTAAGATTTTACTGGTTCAGGGTATATTTTGTACTTTTAGTTGCTGCTTGGTAGAAACTGGACCGCTGACATTTAATCCTGGTGGTTGAAATAATTCAACCACAATATCTATGCTTTTTATTCACTAATACTTGATTGGTCACAACTTCCTTTGTAGTCAGCTTAAAATTTTTTAAATACACTTACTAGGGTGGAAAGCAAGGTGCTAGTGTGGAGGACAACTTGGCAGGAGTTGGTTTTCTCCTACATGTGGGTTCTGAAGACTGAACCATCCACCTCCATGTCAGGTCATCAAGTGCTGTGTGTGTGTTACACACCAGTAAGTGAAGTGTCCAAGAAGACCATAGGCCTCCTGGACCTGAGGTATAGGCAATTATGAACCATCCAAAATGGACACTGCAACCCAGTATCCTTGCCAAGTACCTTAATTCAGGTCCTTGACAAGAGGGGCTTGTGCTCTTAACTGCTGAGCCAGTTCTCCAGCCTCCATGGCCCCTGATTTTTGACAGTTGCAGATAGGCCCTGGTGTAACTTTAAATTGGGAATTGTCTAGCAAGATATTTGTTCCATAAACACTATAAACTATTTCTCGAGTGTGAGGGCAGCCTAGTCTACACTGTGAGTTCAATAACAGCCAGGGCTACACAGAGAAACCCTGTCTACACACACACCCACAAGCTTTCATCATTATTTTTCCATTGCATATTTTCATAACCTTTCAGTTTGGTCAGTTCTGCTGTTGACACTGCTATATCCTTCATTTTATCTACTGTAACTTTCATCTTCAGAACTGGTTTCTTTCCCAACTCCCACCCCCATCAAGGATTTCTCTGTGTAGCCCTGGCTTTTCTAGTACTCACCTGTAGACCAGGCTGGCTTCTAACTCAGGGCCTCTGCCTCCTGAGCACGGGTATTAAAGTAGAGACTTGTTTTAGCTTTTTTAGACTATCTGACAAAGTACTTCATTTGCCTGCCTCTCCAGTTCTAATGAAGCCATCTGTTCAGCAAACTTGTTGGGGTCCTCAGCAGACTGACTCCGTACCAGGTCAGCAGGTCAGCAGCCTGGCATCTAAGTTTAGGAGGCTACCTTTGGAACCTGAGGCGCTGCTGAGGTACACCAGTTGACTACTATGCAGGGTGAGGTTGGAGACTGGGTCTCCTAAAATTGGCTAGGTGCTCTAGACAAAGATCATAAAGCAACGTTGAACAATTTAGATACTGGGCTCATAGAGTTGGCCTGGATTAACTGAGGTCAGTGCAGTGCTACGATTTACAGGGACATACTAGACCTGGGGTCTGCTTAGGTCTGGTGCTGCAGAGGAATGAAAGGTAAGGCTGAAGGGATATGCATGGCATTGCACGTGCTTGGAGCATGTTTCTTTGTACCCTTGAAGAGCCCTGTGTTTGAAGCCTTATGCATTGGAGGCCAAATGATGCTGGAGGTGGCCCAGAACCCTGGTCCACTATGACACTAAGGTGGTCCTGAATACTATAGGAATCAACCTGATTCTGGAGTTACGCCACAGAATGAGTGACAGAACAGGCCTGAAGGCTCAGGCCATGGTACTTTCTTTTAGTGTAGGGAATGAGGGCCTGCTGAGTGCTGGCTTTGGGGTCCAAAGCAAAGGCCAGTGCTCATTTCCCAGTTCTTCCTGAGTTTTTCTCTCTACATAGACTGGGGTTAATAGATGTGTATTATAAATCTTCCTTCTTCTTCATTATTTTATATTGGCTACATGTGGATGCTAAGATCTGTGGTTTCCATAGCTCTTGTGAAGTGTTTTGGTATATGGATAGTTAACCAAATTGATGTGTCTGTAGAAGGAAGGAGTTGAGAACTGGAAAGTCCTATGATGTCATAATCTAGACTGCATCTTTTCTTTAGCATTCCATTTTCCCTATCTTAGGTTTGCTTAGCTTTTGGAATTGTGTTTTAATTCTTTGTTATTAACAAATGCCTATTTGACAGAGTACATCCCTGGTATCTTTTTTTAAAAGATTTAGTTATTTATTATTTTACAGTGTTATGCCTGCATACCAGAAGAGAGCACCAGATCTCACTATAGATGTTTATCAACCACCATGTGGTTGCTGGGAATTGAACTCAGGACCTTTGGAAGAACAGCCAGTGCTCTTAACCTCTGAGCCATCTCCTAGCCCTCCTAATTTCTAACTCATTGAATTATAGTAAAGTATCTGATAGTTCATTTTCTGAAGAAGAGAGATCAGAGCATCATTTCAACCCTCAGCCAGCAGTGATGACACTATACATACGATGGGCTGCAGCAAAGAGTCACAACTCCGTCTAGCCTAGCTCACCTTTTCTTCCATCTTCTAAGGCTATAATGTCTGGCATGTTTACCACAGCTAAATGTGGCAACTCAGCATGTAAATCAAAGCCCTGAGGGGGTTCAGAAGTATAAAATACCACATTCTGAAGATTTAGTACAAAAAAAAAACGTTTATTACATTTTGATTTAAAATATTTGGGTCTGAAGTACATTAATATTTATTTTTAAACTATTTTAATGTAACCACTAAAACCTTAAAAATTAAGCAGCTCTCACATTCCCATGGAAGGAGTCTGCCCCATACTCCCTTCCCTCCTTACGAAGTTTGTGTTCACTCTCTATCCTTCTTTCCTTTTCCATGTCTGCAACACAGCAGTGGTTGTACCTATATGTTGGTAGCCTGACCAAGTGAACAGACCAGTCTTCAGGACCTGCAAGCATTCTATCAGACCAGCCTCCCACCGTCACGGTGAGCCACAAGTGGAGTCAGGAACTGGTGTGATGGCGTCATAGACTCCCTCTCTCGTTAATACTGTTAATGCTTTGAGAGCGCAGATAACATTTTCTTCCTGCAACTATTTGAGGACAGCAGCACCATGATGCCAGTTTAGTGTTAGCATTTATTTTAAAAATACACAAAATATAATTTTTTTTTTACATCAAAGAGTGATAACCTTGCTCACACACTGGTTCCACACTTACCTGGTTGAGTTTGCACCTTTATGCGAACATTAGGAGAAGATGGAGTTGATCTAATGTTTTGCTATGGTTCGTGTAAACAGTTGAGATCGCTACAGAAAGTAGGCTGTTGTAAAAGGTAAAATGGCCTCAGAAACCCAACAGTAAAATATTCAATTTGGTTTAATAAAATTGGCAGAAGTCTTAGCAGAGAGAAACTCTAAGACTAATTATTGGCTTCTAGGCATTTTAAATATTAAAAACCTTAAGGTTCTCTTCATCTTGTAAACATAACTTTAACTTTGTTGGCATTCATTTAAAAAAGGAAAATATTAAACCATGATTTTCATAATCCTGCCCATGTCAGTGTACACTCTCTTTATTATGAGAATGAAACCAAATAAGCAAAATACATCAGGAATTTCAAATTGTACTGCAAAGAAGGCCCGGTTGGTCTCTGCTGGGAGCAATCTCACTTACGCTGACCCTGCCACTGGCCGGGTATGAGCCCCTCTGTCCTCTGGGCCAGGCAGAGCCACAGGCCACGAGGTGGGCAGATCCTCTTGCTCTGTCTTGAGGCAAGTCGAGACTACTTCTGGCTCTGCCGTCCTTCCCTGGGCTTGGGTTCGTCGAGTTAGTGGTTTGCTACTGCTGTCAAGATTGTACTGTTCCCTTAAGGTACCACATGCCACCATAGCTTACACAACAGTCCTAGGGATTAAGAAAACAGGGTAAGAGCAGATTTTAGCAGGAAACTAGCTATTGCCATCCCAATCTGATTTATGATTAATGGATAGAATACAAATCAGAAGCTGCAAGTATGCGGCTGTGAAGACACCATGTCCCTGAAGGGTTCTGAGCCACCATTCCTGTTAACAAGTATTATAAATATAGATGTGCTGCAGAAACAGAAAATAAATTCTTTTCAAGTCGACCAAGACAAGAGGATGTAATAAGGCACATCACTTACATCTAGAGGGAACATGTCAGTGGCTTTCTGTGCTCCATTTCTACAAACGCACCATAGTTCAGAAAAGCATTCAAAGTGTTTTCATATTAAGCAAAGTAGTATCCCCCCTCCCTTTTTTTGGTTTTGTGATTTTTAAAGATGGTTTCCCTACACAGTAGTCATTTTGTAGACCAGGCTGGCCTCAAACTCAGAGATCCACCTACCTCTACCTCTGCCTCCTGAGTGCTAGGATTAAAAGTGTTTGCCACTACTGCCAGGCAATACTCCTTTTAAAATAAAAAAATAAAAAATTGTATTGCCAGTGGTACAAGATTGACAGGATTCTAGTCTATAACTGTCTTCTACTGAACAAAGATGATCCACACCTCCCCACACCACCCCAACCCAAACTCTGTGTGGAAATGTGCACTCTCTTGACAGCATACCAATGCTAGTCATAGTCATTACCAGTTGATGGCCATCACACTTGGGGACTGGGGGTCGAGCTGTCTTGATTTACTATACACAGAGCAGGAATAAAGGTACCAGACACAAGTCCTTTTTCCACACACATGAGTGTCCTTAAAAAGACGGGTCAGAGCTCAAGCCGGGATGCTCTGGGTGAGGGCAGATGCACAATGCATATACCTTTAGCACTTTATCCACCTCCTGTTTGCTTAGCTCTTCTCCACATTCTTGAGTCATCCGGGCCTGGATCATGTTCCGGCGTACTCGGTAATTTTTAGAAAATATTTCAAGCAAAACCTGTCGATGCTTTAATTTTAAAAAAGTGCTAATTAATATGAGAAATAGTATCCCAAACAAGAGACCCAAAATGATGGCCCCAGCCCCACCTTGCAATATCGAATGGCTTAGCACTTCTGGTTAAAGATTAGCAAGTCTGGCCCATTTGTCCCAGATTGCAGAGAAGGAACCCAGGATGAACAGTTTGGACATATAAGAATTAAGCAGGCAGCACAGCCTGCTTAATGGCCATGTGGGGACATGGCCTCTAACCTGGTTCAGTTTTCACACATAAGCCTAACACTGAATCCTGGAAACTGGGAAATGCATTAAACTCCTAAAAATAAATTAAACAGGCAACACAAAGTTTTTAATGAAAAAGAGACTGCTAAGGGTGGTGACTCACACCCATAATCCCTACTGAGGAAAGGGATCAGCATGAGCTCAAGGCCAGCATGGGCTAGAGAGAAAACTCTTGTCTCAAAAAATGGGAAAAGACAACTTCCAGCATGCTTAATAGCTCAAAATTTCTGAAAGGATAGGAAAAGCTAAAGAAATTTCATCAGCCTACAGGATTCTCTAAGAGCTCAACTGTCTAGTAAAATAAAGAATTCAGAATACATAGAAGTTTCATTAATGTACTTATAATTAATAATGATAATAACATAAGCCTCTACAGTTTGCAAATAAAGGAAAGACCACACAAGAAGGCACTGAATTTCAACTCTGAAACGTTTGAGATAATGCTCCACCTACAGGGGAAATGATTTGCCCTGTAAAATTTTAGTTCTGTTACTACCAACAATACTTGAGGGCAGAAAAAGAAAACCATTTTTAGACATGATCAGATGGAGACAACTCTGTCCCATCAGAGGCTGGTATACAGTGAAGAGAAACTGAGATTCTAGTTGTAGGGAAGAGCCAGGCACATGGAGAAGCAGTGACAGGCTTCCGAGGGTCACATTCCACAGGTGCCACTGCTGGTCTCGTGTGTGCAAAACAGGTGCCAAGAGGAGATGAGCCCGTGAGCAGGAAGTGAAGGTGTCTGAACACCTGGTTGATCTCTAAGCCTCACATGGTGGAAGGGGAGGAAAGAGCCGACTCTAACACCAGCCATCTATATGCTAGATGATGCTAAATCCACTCATCTGCTACAGCTGCAAACGATGGCCTATGAGGAGTACAAGTGGGGACCGGCAGAACTGGAGTCAGCTTCCCCAGTTTTTTGGTCCTGATTTGATTTTAAATGGAACTTAATTTACTGCTATGTAGGAAGCCTGAATCTCCTGGTCAAGAGCATAGGTCCTTTCAGGAACCCGGTGAGAAGCTAGGCCTCACAGCCACCCTTGTTCTGCAGTTAAGAGTTAAAGACGCTGCAGTAGGGTTCACTCCTTGTCTCAGCCTAATTGGCACTTCTGCTAAAACAATAAATTTTAATCTTTGGGGTCCAAGCAAGTTCCTGATTTAAAGGCACCTGGCCCTCAGCTCCCAGGGCTGCAACTACACAAACACTGGAGAGGATCACAGGACAAAATAACCTCAAGTCCAGGTCTGAGACAGCTAATAAAGCCTGCTGTCGGGGGCCACCGAGAGCCATCTCTGCACAGTTTGCAAGCCTACCTGACATCTCTATGGAAGCTCTTCAGAACCTCGAAGTGAGGCCACCGTACTCCTGGAAACCAGTTATCTTCTCAAAGATGACTCTGCTCAATACAGCAGACCCTCAAGTTCAGGTTCAAACCACTGGCACATCCTGCCTGTCTTGGTTGAAAAACTTGACCTGTCAAACTACTCCAGATCCCTAGCTACTAAAGGCTCTTGAGAAAGAAAGATGGCAAAAGGGGAAAAAAAAAAGCACCTCACCTGGTCACTTATGTCTCCAGACTCCCAGAGGGCAAATACCTTCTGCTCATCAGGGGAGGCAGCCGTCTGTGGGGGAAACTGGCCCAAGCACGAAGCGGTCATTTCTCAGTCTCATGAGCCCGCTCCCCTGCCCACTTCAGCCCACCTAGCCTGCAGCCATAGGAAAGTGTGGCCCAGGCCTAGTTCCTCCCACTCACTGGCACTAGTGAGGGGGCTCTGGATGCCTATGCCACAACAGGGATTTGGGTGGGCATTAGTGTAATGCTGCCCTGAGCTGTCTGGGTGGGCTCATGTTCTAAAGTCTCCTTCGCTCAGGAAGTCCCACAAGGATAGCATAAGAAGTGTGGCTACAGCAAGATGTTGGAAGACTACCGATCCTTTCATGCCACTTGCTTCAGATGGACAGTCTTGGTACCTGAAAAGGAGGTCAGGGAAGAATCCAGCATTGCTGGCTTCAGTCTCTATCCTGTACTTGACACCAGGGCTCATTAGCACATAAAGCCTGATAACAGGACTTGATATGATCTCACCTGAGGGGCTGCCCTGCCCATTCACCAAAGGGTAAGCAGGTTCAGAGCTGTTTGCTCACTGTCTACAGCTACTTAGCTCACAGCAGCAAACCATGAGCCAAACTTGAGCCAGCAAGTCTACTCACTCTCTCTAAGCCTTAGCTTTTCTGTGAAAAATTAGAAGGCAGAATGCTCCAAGGCCTTTTTTGTCTTGGACATCCTATGACTACGGTCCCTGGGTCAAACTGCTCTCCACAGGGCCACAGTGTCCTCCAGATGCCAGCACTTCCAAGAGGAAGGAACACGGCCAGGGAAGAGCAGTGGATCCGCAGCAGTTCCCTCACCCTCTGTCTGTGTAGACGGCCCGGGCAAGCTCACCACCACCAGGCTAGTGCCTGCAGAAAAAAAGACCTCATTTGGGGTGGCCAGTGACCCAATCTCAGCACCTTTTAATGCAGACCTTAGCAAGAAAGCTCTGCCGGCAGAGGCCACAGGAACTGTTCCTTACATAAAGAGGCAAGGGCCTTGGCTTAAGCATCATCCTAGGCCATAGGTTCTTGGGAGCTTGGTGCCTGGCATACTCCCTATTCGTAAGTCAGCACGGCTAAACCCCAACATCCCCATCCCATTTGTTTCCCAGGATGGTTAGAGCCTAGGAAAGAGCCAAACCAACTTCCCTCAGACTGTAGCCGGACACCCCTTTCCAGCCAGAGGATAGTTTCCTGCCCCACTGTGAAGCCCACACCATTGGCAGGAAATAACTGAAGTAGAGGCAGCTCATTCTACCACCCCCATGCCTAGCAACTGAAATGTGCAGAGGCCAGAGCTTATTTGGTGAACTGGCCTGAGAGCAGAACAGACAGAGCCTCCAGACTTAAGTTCAAACTCTAGTGGTACCACTCATGTCCTAGGGACTAAATACCAACCAGGTAAGGACTTATGTTTACTGAGGCCTTGACAGTGGCTAAGGCCCTTAGATAGCTTACTTTCCTGTGTTAGAAAAACCAACACACCTGCTTCAGATGAGGACAGGGAGCCCTGAGAGCTGACACATCCAACTGATGAGCACAATGTACACCCTATCCACATGCAGCCTCACAGCCGCTGTCCCCAAGAGAGACAGCTGGAGTCAAGGCACACAGACTTCTCCCCATGCTTGATTCCTGGGAAGCTGCAGGCTGCCCAGCAGCCCTCCTGAGTGACCTTGTTTGCCTGTCCTGGCAGACACAGGCTTTACTTACAGGCACCAGTATCTGCTTGCAGCCAGCGGCCAGCACCGTATCCTGTAGCATTCGGTCTGAGATGCCGCTGAAGAGTGTGTGGCCCGGGGGTAGTCCTGCCAGGTGCAGGTTGAAGAGGCGCTTGAGTTCGCTCAGTGTGAGCACAAACTGTCTCTGAAAGGTGGCTTCCACGAAAGCCTTCAGTTCCCGGGCCACTGGGTTGCTGGCACAGCCTGGAATTGGGTGCCCATTTAGGCTGTCCCCACCTGCTGCCCGTCCAGCAGGCAGCCCATTGGCCAACTTGGTGCTGAGGCAACTACTGGGTGCAGTGTCCATGGGCTCCTCCTCCTCGGCTTCCAGCTCTTCCCCATCTGCCTCCTCCTCGCTCAGGGGTTCCTCCTTTATCTGCACGCTGGGCAGGACAGCGGCTGCCCGCATCTGCTCCTTCCGGCGCTGCAACTCCCGTTCCAGGAAGGCATGGTTCTGCTGGGCCTTGGTTTTGGCTGTTTGGACCCGCTGTTCCCCAGACACCAGACCAGCAGGCCCTGTGTAGACAGGCAGTATGGGTTAGCTCACAAGTCCCAGACAGCCAAAGCACGGAGACAGAGAGCAAAGGATACCAGACAGCTGCTGAAGCAAGGAACCAAGTGCTGTCTTCCACCCGTCCTTGCTCAAGTGGAAGTTTGCTACCTAACACTGAGGGAAGAAATCAAGCTGGGCACAGAATTACCTACAGAGCCCTGCTGTAATCCCAGCAGCTCCTACCACACCACCTGCTGCTCCAACACGCTCAGAAGCCACTCTGCCCTGAAGGACACAGTACCTCCCTGGGGTGGGAGTAAGGGCCACCGAGGCTGTCCTGCTGGACAAACGTTAGACTAACTTGGTAGTGGGGCAGAGATAGAAGGAGGGACAGCACAGAGAAGGTGAGCTTTGAAAGCAGCATGGCCCTTTTCTGGGCCTGATCCCAAGAAGGGCCCCTTCTGGGCCAGGGACCAAGTTGGGAGCCTACCCAGCCTGAAGCCACACACACCTGATTGTCCATCCGGCTTCTTTGGCATGGTCTCTTTTACGAGATTATAGACTTTTTCTAATCTGAAAAAAAGAACAAACCCTTTAAACTCTAACCTGTATGTTTACTGCCTGCCTCGCCATAGGAACAAGCCCCCAAGCCCAGGATACTGG
Source organism: Pachyuromys duprasi (assembly GCA_028658305.1). Lineage (NCBI taxonomy): Eukaryota > Metazoa > Chordata > Mammalia > Rodentia > Muridae > Pachyuromys > Pachyuromys duprasi. Next base: position 17,500,336 of record CM053758.1, read on the forward strand.
GTCACCAAAACACTGTGCATACAGGGTTGAGCCAGGCCTTCTCCCCGGCAAGCCCTCAGTGCACACAAGCCCCTAGCCAGAGCCCAGAGCCAGCGTGAAGAGAGCGACCATCTGTCTTTCTTGCTAAACTATGTGCCTTTATTCTCTGACAAGCAGGGGTGTGGCTGTATCAGCCCTGTTCTTGGGAGGACTTGGGTTCCTTTAGCAATGCTCATCTTTGTGGAAAGCAGTGCATACAGCGCCACCCCCAAGTGTCCCTAACTACCCAGATGCAGCCCAACTGTACTGCTCTTAGGAGGCAGGCACAGGGCCACCTACACCTCTTCAAGCTACCCCATAAGCTCTTACTTGGCCTGGATGCCTGACCACAGCATGTGCTGCCGCTGGACCACATCTGGATGCTTTTTGATAAACTCCAGGTCGTAAGGCAGTAAGAACTCCCAGCCTTTGTTGATCCTCACCACAGCCATGTGCTCCAGAAAGTCCTTCACATCCTCAGCGCAGAGCTGATGGGGAGGAGGGGTGTTTGAGTCATTGCCAGCCTCAGGCTCCCTCCTACAGCAAGCCCTGGGGCTAGGGTCATGAAGAACACCACTTACTTTAGTCACTGCTGCCACCTCCTTCCTTACCACCCATCGGCTCTGTGTGAACTTCCACATCTGAGAAAGAAAAGCACCATGTTCTAGGAGGCAGGAAGAGGCCTGGGTGAAGGTGAGGAAGGTGGTTCAAAGCCTGGGTGCCCTGCCTACTCGTCTTAGTGTGCACCTTGAGGGGCCTCTCCACCTAAGCCACTTCCAGCCTTTACGGATGTGCTCTCCCCTCCAGGGTGGCTGTGCCACCTCCTTCTATCCAAAACAGTGTTCAACGGAGACAGCCTTGCCCATCCCCAGGGCCTCCTAGGAGTATCATGAGGATTCAGGAACAAGGTGCCACCCCATGCATGACAACATTCCACGGTGGCAGCTGCTGGTAGCTGTCATGGTTTCCCAGAGGCTCAGGCTCCCTACAGCCCTCTCATCGCCTCATCAGCTGACATGTCCCTGACCTCACAGGAGTACTCAAGGGAAGGGAAGAATAAATGACTGAGAGGCAAGAGGACTCAGTAACACATCTTACACAGATCCTGCAGGCTCCAACCCAATTGTATGTGCCCACCTAGAGAAGCAGCCAAGAGCAAAGGGCACCTGTGCATGAGTGAATGAGGCTAGGTGGGAACAGCATTCTGCTGTCCCAGATCAGACTGCTAAGGCTCCTCAACACCGACTTCCCGCAAAAGCTGACACTATCTAATCAGAAGAGCAAATGCAGCTGTCTTCAAACAACCCGAGGCTGGTTCCCTTTATGAAAAGCCTGTGCAGAGCACAAGGGCCACCATCAATAGCTCTAAGCAGCCACAATTCAGCAAATTCAAAGTGTAAATGAAAAGGGTTCATGGCAGTGCAGATTCCAGAGACCCTGGGAGGGATTTAAGCTAGGGTTACACACAGGGCAGGGTGAGAGGAAGGTGGGATACACTAGCTCTGAAGTCACAAACCCAAGACATGGTGAAAGGGAACTATTGGTCCCATCCAAAGTAGGTGCTGCGCAGGGCTACAGATCCAATGCTGCCAGGTGGTCATAATCACTCATGACAACTGAAAGCCTAATTTATGGCAAAATCCTGATTTAAGTTACATCTGCAACCAAGGTGAGCTTTGTAATACACATGAGCCCCCACACAGGATAAGCAGAGCCCTCTGGAAAGCCAGCAGGGACCTATCAGCCCAGAATGCCCAGAGGAGAAAAGTGTACCAAGTGGAGCCCACAGTGAGGCCTGCTCACAATGACCTCCCTGCTGGACTCCGTCCCTCCACGCTCAGCCCTGTGGCCTGCGCCTGGGTACTTACCACAAAGTCTCGGCCCCTGCAGAGCACTTCAGCTGGCATACCACTGTGTGGGCTGGAGGAATCCTTGGGATACAGGATGTCACTGGCAAATCAACGGGAGGCAGTTGGTCAGCCATGGTCTGTCCACAACCACAGCCTACTTTCGAAGCCCACAGAGCCAGTCCAGGCAGCAGGCAACAGGCCTGGCTCTGTAGCCCTCTTCCCAGCCTAGGAACCCCTTCCCAACTCAACATAGCACATACTGGCCCAACCCCAAGGAGGAGTTAGGGGCTCAAAGACACATATGCTTGGGACCTCAAGGACCCAGGACTCTTGAGAAGATTCTGAAACCATGGGTAAAATGTCTGTGGCTTTAAGAGAAACTAGAGTCAAAGCAAGCTACAAGGCCTTCCCTGCCGCCTGAAGGGATATGTTAGCTGTTAGAGGCTGGTCCTGTCTGCTCTGCAGCATGAAATTACTGTGCGGAGGCTCAGGACCTTAGGTTAAAGGCCTGGAGGCACACCAACAGGCAGAGCCCCTGTAACATGACTCCCACTCTACGTCCAGCCACAGCCCAAGCCAGCGTTACTGCTCCTCTGCTAGAGGCCCTCTCCTCACACCAGCCAGGCCTGAGCAAATCACGCTCCGAGGTTAAACTCCATGGACACAGACCTGGCAAAGAGTTCTTGGCTGCCACACAGAGATGCCCACTGAACTGTGTTCAGTTCACTGTGAACTGAACCTTGTCAGGCACGTGTTGTGGACCCTTGTACTTTGAGGACAGACAGGGATGCTGAATGGTGTAACACACAGCACAGAACACACAGTAAGACTTATTTTGAATCAAAATGAGGGTTTTGTTTTTTTTAATCTCACATATACACAAAGGTAGACCTGGCTGGAGAGATCATGACTCATACACAGTAGCCTCAACACCCATGAGAAGGCTTACAGAAACCCTTGCTATATGTAGGACACCCAAGCTGATGAGAAAAGCCATACCTCAACAGCTAGGATCCCAAGAACACAAACAACACAGGCAGAGGCCAGGCAGATTCACAGAGCTCACGTTCAAACCCAGCTCTTCAGGTACCTTGTGAGATACCTTGGTCGGTGTCTTGAGGTGTGTGTGATGTGAGAGCCCCTCTTGGCTTCTCTTTGTTCACAGTGTAATACAAATAGTACTCACCCTCACATTTAACAAGCAATGTGCCATGATAAAACTCTTCCCTAAAGAAAAGTGGGTAGAGCCAGGTGCGGTGGCACACGCCTTTAATCCCCGCACTCAGGAGAGAGAGGCAGGCGGATCTCTGTGACTTTGAGGCCAGCCTGGTATACAAAGTGAGTCCAGGATAGTCAAGGCTACACAGAGAAACCCTGTCTCAAAAAACAAACAAACAAAAAAATAAACAAAACAAAAACAAAAAAAGAAAACTAAGCCAACAGCAATGTATATTTACCAGCAAAGGGCACCACCATATGGCAATAAGAGGAATAACTTCATCAGCAGGTTGGCAACCTGATAATGCAATGAACTGTTTGAATTTTAGAGCTATTTATACTTTATATCATTCACTTCACACTACACTGTTCAAAGGGAAGGTATTGATTAATGTATTTACTATAACACCATTTCACCTTTTTTTTTTTTAAGGTTTTTCAAGACAGGACTGCTCTTGGCTGTCCTAGACTCGCTTTGTAGACCACGCTGGCCTCGAACTCACAGAAATCTCCTCCCTCTGCCTTCCTGAGTGCTGGGATTACAGGCATGAGTCACCATGCCCCACTGACACCATTTCATTCTAATTAAAGTATGCATTTACCAGGGTTGGCTTGGTGTGTTCCAGGCCTCCTCCTGAGAGCTAGGAACGTAAGGGGATGACAGACTCTCTCTCCTCCCTCAGAACTGATGAAGAACCAGAGAAAGGAAGCTACTGAAAACTGAGCCATGAAGTCATGACCTGAACCCCAACAGGCAATGTAAAAAGAAAACCACACTTAGATACTTCTTAATGCAACAGTGGAAAGCCAAAACAAAGAGAAATGCTTCAAAGCAACCAGAGAAAAACAGATTACCATCAAAGAATAAGAATTAGGCTGACAGTGGACTTTTCAATAACAACTAACGTCAGAACAGCGCTGCCTGGCTGGGGAGATGACTCAGATGATACAGCACTTGCTGCCCAAGCACGGGCCACGGTTTGGATCCTTAGACCCCACAAAAAAAGCCAGGCAGGGAGCCAGAAGTGGCTCAGCAGTGAAGAGCACGCTCTCTGCTCTAGCAGAGGCTCCAAGTTGGTTTCCTAGCACCCATAGCAGGTGGCTGTTGTACAACCATCTGTAATTCCCAACTCCAGAGTGATCTGACTCCTCTAGCTTCCAAGGGCACCTGCACTCACTCACAACTACCCACATACACATCTACACATAACTAAGAGTGGCAACCTTTAATCTCAGCACTTGGGGCTGAGACGAGAGCCCCCATGGCAAGCTGGCTGGCTAGACTAAGAAAACTGGGGACTCCAGGTTCAGCAAGAGATGCTGCATCAATAAACAGAGAGCAGCTGACAAGGACGCGACCTCAGCACTGGGCCTACACACACACACACACACACACACACACGTATGAATACCACCTACACAGAGAATAATCACTAACCTAAAGACTGAGGAAAGCTACCACTGGCAGAGCCGTGTTAACCACCACAGCACTCTTAAGGCAGACTGAAGTTACCCCGGATGGGAATTCAGAAGCACACTGGAATAAAAATATGATACAAAGCGTACACACGTGGGACTGGAGGGATGGCTCAGTGGTTAAGACTGGCTGCTTTTCCAGAGGACCCGGGTTCAATTCCCAGCACCCACATGGCAGCTCACAACTGTCTGTAACTGCAGGATCCAACGCCCTCACACAGACACACATACAGACAACACACCAATGTACCAATAAAAATAAATTTTAAAAATTTATATACATAAAAAAGGCAGACGTAAGTAAGCCTAAGAACACTAACTGGATAAAGTCTTGTGAACTGTGCCTGAAAATATGGGCATAATTAAAATGTACATGTGGGAAGTGAATAGCTAAAATATTCTAAGATTTTGAGCTGTCTAGGAAGAGAGTAAAAAGCAAATGACGTGCAGCTAAGCTGTCATAGATGCATACCAAAACTGCAGGGAACCAAAAAAGAGTCAAGAGACTAACTCCCAAATTAGTGTAAAAAACAAACAAAAAAACCCCCCACACAAAAAACTAAAACACGGAATGGAAAGAGTCCTGGAAACTAAAATGCAACTAGGCAGAACATCAATAACATTCAATTTAGACTCCCAACAGCTTACCTTTTTACCACCCAGTTTCCTTGGACTAACATCGCCACCTTCTGGATGCCACGAAGAACAGCCACAGAGTCCACGGAGGGGCCCAGGAGGCTCATGAGATTGGCGAAAGGCATGACTTTCACTGAGGTGGACAGACAAAGGACACAACTCAGTGGTCTGTCTTGCCCACAAGTGTTTGTAGAGCACAAGCTCCCAGCCACCGCAACTCACAGGCTCGTGAGTAGTAACAAAGGCACCAGCAGCAATCACAGTGGGTGGTGGACTGTACGCCAGGCCTGTGAAAGCTAAGAAGCTTCTATCACTAGGCCCAGAAAGAACTGAAAATTCCCCCACATTCAGTTAGTTAGAAAAAGCAGAGCCATGATTTGATTCCAGGCCATTTGTGATGCCTCAGGAAGCCCAGGACGCCTGGGAAGATCCAGAGTCCGCTGTCCTCTACAGAAGCCTAGGCAAGGCAGGGAACCCCTAGCTATATCAGAGCCTAAGACTTCTCAGGGTAGCCCAGAGCTTGAGACTCAGCCCCCCAAAGGCTCTGCACCTCTGAGAGAAAAAGGAGCTAGTGCTTGCTAGTCCAAGACCCACTTCTACTTCACATCCCATGTAAGACTGTACTCAGGCTCTTCAGTGTCCAGGTATTCACACTAGTATTTTTTAAATGTTTTTATTTTAGTTTTTAGTTTTTTCAGACAGGGTTTCTCTATGTGGCCTTGGCTGTTCTGGAAGCGCTATGTAGACCAGGCTGGCTCGCACTCAGAGATCCGCCTGCCTCTGCCTCCCAAATGCTGGGATTAGAAGCATGCACCACCACTGCCAGACCCCGCTAGTCTTTTAAAGACAGATCGAAGCTGCCTAGGCTCCTATGGCAGGGAGCTGGCAAGAAAGCACCTGCAGGGCCAGTGGCACCTGGGTGACTTGACACAGTGGTGCATTACCCATCTGTCCAGACAAGAATGGAGCTGCTGAGCTGGGCAGACTCTGGGGAGCAGGGGCTTTGGCCCTGGAGGCAGAGAGCAGCACTCACCGTTCTTCATCAGGACCTTAATCTGATCAGCCAGGGGCAATGTGCGCAGCTGGGCCATGGACAGGACATTGCTGGGAGCCACAGGCTTGTCCCTATTAGAAGCAGGGTTGAGTAGTTAAAGGCCAGTAGGAGATAGTGGGGGACAGCGGAGGGGTAGGAAGCAACAGCCTCTTACTCACTTTTCCTCCTCCAGGCTGGGTGGCATGAGCATCATGAGGTATTCGCTGTAAGTGGGGGAGGGTTGGAGGGGTGTCAGAGGCTCTGTGGACTCTGCCTCACCCCTGTATGTAAGCACAGACCACAGCCAGGCTGAAACCTGGGGCAGTGTAAGCAAACGCCCAGCCTCTTGGTCCCCAGCCGTTCCCAGCTCCTAGACAACAGCCTCACAGAACATGAGGATCAGCTATGCCAGGCCACTCTCCTGGAACCTCCCCAGGGGGCAATGTCCCTCTTTCACCCTGCCTACATGCAGAAGGGGCCACAGTCCCAAAAGTGCCTCTCCCAGAGCCTCTAGCCAGGCCCACCTGGGTGACTTGACGAGCTCCGTGTTCTCCACCCCGCTGGACCCCTGGCATAGCAGGTACTGGCGCTCATGCTCTGAGCGGCTATCCTGTGAGGAAAAGCAAGACAGATCATGTCCCACTCCAGCCGCTCACTGTCCTGCTCAAAGCCAGCCGCAGGCCCCGCACCCGCAGCACAGCACACACAAAGCCTCTGCAATGTGGTCTCAATCATCCACCCCCCTGGCTCTAGGACTCCAGCCCCAGCGCTCCGTCTATAGTGCAGAAACACCAGCAAGGACTAAAAGCAAGCTAGTATTCACCAAGCACCTGCCATGTGCCAATCTCTGTACCAATGCTCATTCACACAGTAACTAACTCTACCAGGCTCTTACTATTCCTATTTCACAGACAAGGAAACTAAGAAAAAAAAGGGCATCTTCCTAAGGCCACCCAGGAACAAGCTGTAGAGTATCTGCAAGTCTGACCATGAACCTAAGGCTCTCCTGATAATAATCTCTTTCTGGAAGGTTTCAGTTGGTCCTTCCCCCAAAGATCAGGGAGCTTTAGTCTAAGCACCTGGAAGCTAATGTCCAATTGCTTCCTTTACCTAGTGTAGTGCCAAGTGCCATGTTGCAAAATTCTGGAAACTGGATATATTAAAACGACCCCTGGCCAGGCAGAGAGTAACCTAAGAGTATGTGACAGAGCAGATTCTCCAGTATGACCCCAGATGAAGTCTCTAGCCTGCAGTCAGCATCCATGGTGCATGAAAAACTAAGCAAACACTAGCTCCACTGCATGCACAGCGTAGGGGCTAAACCCCTAAATTGGAAACAGTGGAGCTCTACTTCCCACGCTATATGGCATGTGCTAAGTGAGATGTGGACAAGATGCAAACTGCTCACAGGACTTCCTGCTCTCTGTAGTATGGCAAAGCAGCCATACACACTGTGAAGCTAAAGGTGAGCCAGGCAGCTTCCGGGCATCACGCTCTGGCTCACCCGCACACCGTAGTAGTGTAGGTGGACCCAGGGTTCCTCTGCATGCTTCTTCTGCAGGAACTCATAGGACTGCACGCGGCGCTGGCGGGCCTGCTCCGACTCTGGCCTGGAGAACCGCACCTGTGAAGAGGTGAAAGGTCACACTCTTGGGTCTGTGGACCACTTTGCTATTGAAATTCAGTCTGTGAGCTGCCAATGCAAGCTGGGAGTGGTGTTTTCTTACTTCTGTCTGTCCTGGGCAAGGGTTTTCTGGGTGGGCCACAGGAGTGCCAAAGCATGCCTCTGAGAGTAGTTACCCAGGAAGGTACAGGAGGTTTTAAAGGCTACCCAACAAGCTGCTGAGAATAGAACAAACCTCTGAAGCCTAAGCCTCTGCCACATCACTTCAGGAGAGGACAGTCCACCAGAGTGTGCAAAGTCTAGTCATTTCTTTGCCGGCTGTGGCACAGTGTTTTCCTTTCAGTGCTTACAGTAAACTATGTACACACAAATAATACATCAACAGGAGGGACCTCATACATCCAAAGTGGAAGGCTAATATTCAAATCTTAAAATCAAACTTACTAGCATGGTAACAACTCTTCTGCACACATTAAAGAGGCAGAACCACACAACCCATCAACATGAGACTCTGAGCCTGTGTGACTTCACTGTGGCTCCTGGGCTGTACCTTCCTGTTCCCAGATACTTCTGCCATACCCCAGGATCCCAGCTATGACACAGAGCAAGATACTTCTGCCATACCCCAGGATCCTAGCTATGACACAGAGCAAGATACTTCTGCCATACCCCAGGATCCTAGCTATGACACAGAGCAAGATACTTCTGCCATACCCCAGGATCCCAGCTATGACACAGAGCAAGGCTCTCCCGCTTACAACAGGAGTCAGGCCAGGCAGCAAACAAAGGGAGCTAAATGAGCTCTGCATCTGTTACTCCCAAGGGCGGGGAAGTCCTCTCTGCTCAGACCCGGCACCGCTTGCCATCTTTTGCCATCCATGCTGCTCCCTCCTGCCCAGGACCAGAGCTCACCGTGATCTGCTTAACGTCTTCTTCTGCCTCGTCCTGAGAAGAATCCCCTGCTACAAAGCAAGCTGTCAGTGCAGCCTCTACTGGGACTGCTCATTTGGCCCCAACACAACCCTCCCTCAGGAAGGCTAAGCAAGGGGGCTGAGGTCTTTGGGCAGTGGGCTCAACTGGGGCAGTTTAACCCATAAGTGATGTCTGGAAATCTGTGAAGACATTTTTTTGGTTGTCCCAAATGCGGGGTTAGGGGATACTGGCATTTAGTAGGCAGGGACCTGGGATGCCAGCAAGCATCCTACAATCTTGCCTTTTTCTCGTGCCCAAGTTGGCCCATCCAGACCACAGACTGTCAGCAGGCTCACCCTCATTGGCTGCCTCCCTCTCTCGGTGCTTGGCATCTGCTTTATCCAGGTAGGAGAAGCTGGGCCGAAGCTGTAGGATGCCATGTAGAGGCGTCAGGTGGAGCTCACCTGGCAAAGGAAGAAGGGCTTGAACATGCCTCTGCAAGCCAAAGCTTGCTCAAAGGAATCCCAAGAAGCCCACACCCATGGTTAAATCACCAATCCTACTCCATTCCCAATCTAGCCTTGTCAGGAGCACCAAACCAGGAGCTATTTCCAACTAGGCACAAGAAGCATACCCCAGAGCAGGAGCTTATCTTCCATGAGTTTATAAGGTTCACCCATGTGGAAGTATACATACACCAGGGATTCACTCCTTCATATGACCAGATAAGGTTGTTCCGTGGATATGCCACATTGTTTATGCAGACAACCTTGACGGGCTCTGGATTGTTTCCATTCTTTAGCTCTCATGAATAAAGGCCCTATAATATCTGTGTCCAAACATGTGTGTTGGCATATTTTCATTTGTCTTCAATAGATGCTGCCCATGTATGAATACAATTGTTGGGATCTAAGTACCATGCACTTAAAAGGACAAAATTCTGCCACCTGTCTCCAATACCATGCTATGTTGCATATGTGTTCCCAGGAGTAAACGGTCTTGAAGCTCCAACACTATCAAGTTGGAAGTACCTTGCAAAGTCCTCTTCACAGTGCTTTGACTCTATGTGTCATTTCCATGCTGCCCTGATCCTGCATGGTTTAGTGTTCAGTAGCAGCCAAGACCATACACAGAGCTAGAGAAACCTAGGCTGGGTGAGGTTGTAGGCCCAGCCCACCCTGTACTCTCCAAGGATATAGCCAGCCCCAGGTACCTTGCCTGTAGAGTGCAGCTGCGTAACGGGCTGTGTTGCTGGTGGTCTGGGAGGAGCAGAAGGTCTGCTTATCCATCAGCTTCCTGAAAGGGAGCACAAAGAGCACCAGAGTCACACCAGGATGCTCCATAGAGCCTGGCCAATCCCATTCATCCCAGCATACTCCAGTGTACACCAGCTCGGTCTAAAGGACGAGAAAACCCAGAGCTTTGTGGATCAAGAGATGAATAATGGACAAGAGCTCCAGAAGCCAGTGGCCCCTGCAGCTCAGAAGCACTTGGCGGGATAAGCCAACTCGGGAAGGCAGGCCCATAAAACAAGTGCAGAGACCTGACATGATGGGGATCCTGGTGGTAGGGCAGAAAGGGCCCAATGCCTGAGGCTGCTGGGGACTCCTCTTTACTCTTGACCTGCAGTAGAACCCTAGGGGCAGGGACTCACGAAGAATACGTGCTCGTCTCATCAGCACAAGCACCATCAACATTCAGTGCAATCTGCTCCCCTTTGCTGCGGCAGTAGTTGGGATTCAGGGTGTCAATGGCCATCTCAAGCTCTACCTAGAGGTACAAAGTTCCATCCAACTTGAAAGGTGCCATGGCACAGTACCCAAGAACACTCCCAGCCAGGTTCCATAAGCAAGACTGACCAGTGTTCCTCCCAATGGGCCCCTGGGTTGCAATCCACACAAGAGGCCACCAATGAAATTTCCAACAGAAATGTCTTTTATGGTACAGACACAGTCTTGTTTGTCCCCTACTCCTCTATACCCCAAATCGGAAAGAAATTCTGAAACTAAAATATCATGCCCAATGTCAGCAATCCTGGAACAGCGTCTCCCTGTGACTAGGGACTGAGAGCCACAACTCCTACAAATGGGGAATCTGTCTCAGCTTCTCCTTGTCCTCTCACCCCATCCTGTATGGATACAGGATCTCCCTCTATTCAGCCTGCTGCAAACTAACCCATACCCACACCTGAGCGCCCAGGACCCCCCAGCTTACCTTCAACCACCTCTGAGCCTGATACTGCTGGGCCTGCATCTCCTTTCTGGAAAAGCTTTCCTGCCTCTGCTTAAGACCTACACACTGCTGTTACCCTAATCCTTCCACTGCTCCTTCTCTGGGCTTCCGGTCCCCAAAGCATCTGTCTTCTTGCTTCCCTCAGTCCCCTTTAGCCTCCTTTTACTCTCTGCACTCCATTTCCATTTGGAGGACAGCCCTACCTTCTGCTGCTTGGGCTTGATCTTGGCTGAGAGATGTGGAATGTCATCATAGGTCATCGAAGCTGGACGAACAGGATACTAGAGACAGAAAAGCATCCATCAGTCCACCCTACCCAATACAAACTAGAGCAGGGCATCAACGGTTCCAGTGAAGGACTAATCAATAGCCATCCCCATCGACACTACTCCCCAACAGAAACCAGAATACGCAGGTCTGCTCTGCCCGTCAAGGGAATACCCCTACAGCTTTCACCTGCAGTCTGATTACAATGGGTCCTCTGAGCCTCTTGCTGTTGGACTACTTTAGAGGAATGCCTTTGTCTTTCATGGCTGAGCCCATTGACACTCAGAAGCTTGAAAGCAGGGCTGTAGGAATTAAAGAGTAGTAGGGGCCCAAGGACACACTGTCACTCAGAAAGGGGTGAAAATGTGACAAGAGGAAGCCAAGACAGAAAACCAAGCTGGCCTAAGACTTCTAGAGACTGATCTGGCCACTGGCCACAGGAATTTGTGGCCCCATTCTCTCTCCTTAGCAAGCAATGTACTTGTACTTTCCACACACCCTCTCTAGAGAAGGGTCAGGAAGGTGGGTCCCTCCTGTGTGAAGCTACTTTTATGTAAATGGCTTGCCTTCTTAAGCCTACTCTGAAAGCCTAGTCTTGGCTCTTGAACACAAACACCTTTCCATATAAGTCCCCACAGAAATACTTTCTCCTCTCCCATGGAAACTGTTGATGAATGAGCCCCAAAACTGGTCCCCTGTATGCTCAGTTCAAGCCATCAATGCCTAATATCCAACAGCCTTTGCAGTGCACTTGATGGAGTACAGCAGCTTGGGCTGCAGCTCCACTTTCGGGGCCATTTCAGGTCAGCCACATTTAGCCTAGGAAGTAAGTGGTCACTTCCTAAAAACTACTCAGCAGCATCACCAGGGCTACTGCTTTCCACTGAAGCAGGGGTAAGCTTTGGAGGGAGGACAGCCTAGTGTACAAGGGCCCATGGAAGAGCCAGCACTGGGTGAGATATACCCTCCCACAATAGCTCACAAAGCCACAGCTGTGCCTGTGCTGAGGCCCAGAGCTCTGAAGTCACCCAATTCCAGGCTAAGGCTGATAGTGAGCTACAGATCCTGGCTACAGTACTGACTGCCACTTACTCCCGAGTTCTGCCATGTGTGAACAAAGACGGCACCAGCAGAGCCCAGCACACGGCGGACACACCTGCAGCCAGTCAAGGATTCAGGTAACCCTGGGGAATGGACAGGCTCTGCCTTGCACAGGTGCTGCTGCCCCTGCCGCTTGACCCAGGCCCTCTCTGCAGAGCTGGGAGCCTCCACCTCCTTCCCGTATGTTCAACACAGAATCAAAGTGCTCCTGATAACCACCTTATATGAAGAATGTAAAATGGTACAAGAGTCCAATAGGTCCTCAAAAAGCTTAATGTAGTATGATCCAGCCATTCTATTTCTAGATGTGCATTCAGGAAGTAAAAACACAGGCTCATACAAAAACACTGTATAAACAAATGTCCAGAGAGCATTATTCAAGACAGTAGCCAAAGTGTGGACAACCCAAATGCCCACCAACTGATAGAGGTGATCAAGCACTACTGTACCCTCAATGGGTGTCCTTGTATGTTTGGCTCTATGTGTACCTGAGGCCAGAGGACAGCCTTGGGTACAACCTCAGGAGCCATCCACTTGCTTTTTGAAAGTCTCTCTCACTGGCCTGGTGCTAAGTAGGCTAGGCTGGCTGGTCAGTAGGTCCCAGGTCCTGTCTCTGCCTCCCTAGTACTGGGACTACAATCACACACAACCATACGCAACTACATAGCACCACACCCAGTTTTTGAGATGGGTTCTGGAGAGCAAGTTCAGGTCTCTGTACTTGCATAGCAGTCATTTTACTCACTGAGCCAGCTCCCCAGCCCCACAGAGACATTCTTAAAACAACAACAACAAACTCTTTAGCCATAAAAATGAACCTCTAATCCAGGCTACATGGATGGACTCTATATAAAAGAGGCTGGTACTAAAGCCCACATGAAAGATCCCAAACAGGCAAATCCAAAGGTAATGGTTGCCTAGAGCTCAAGGTGAAAATGGAATCAGTGCTGAGGATTTCTCTCAGAAGGACAAAAATGTACTAAAATAGAGTGTGGTGCTGGCTACACAGCCCCAAAAAGGTTAAAATCTCAAGCATGGTTCATTTAAGTGTGGAAAAGTATGGTGTATGAACTGTATTCCAGTAAAGCTCACCATCACAGGCACATCATGGGACTGAGTTAACTTAGGAAAGCAGTGCTGGAACATAGTTGGTGCTCAATACACTGGAAGGCTAACAACTTGGGGCACCCAGGGATAGGCCCAAGGCTTGCACATGGCATCCAGGATGCTCTGGAAACATCCCTGAGCTCCACCCAGCAGCAGTGGTCCCTGTCAGCACTAACTATTCCCCAGGCAGTGGCCTAAGCACTGCCATGTGGATGCATGACCCTGTCAGGGTCTCTGAGACTGGAGTGTGACCATCTGAAACCTGAGGCACAAGGATGAGGTATCTGCTCAGGGGCTGGCAGCTGAGTCTTGATGGAGCTGAACTGGCTGGTCTGGTACAGCACCCCAGCTGCATCCCGCATGTTGCCCATCTGAGGTGATCTCTGCCATGCTTCCTGCCCAGCTCCACCACACCCTCAACATTGGCTTCCCCTCTCCTGCAAGTCCCATCATTACCTGAAAGAGATACAGCTTCTCTGCCAGACTTTTGGCCAAGTACACATCGATCTGGGAACAGGAGGAAAAGACACTTAGAGCAGGCCCAGGCACTCAGATAGGATCAGTGGCTCACAGAAGCAGCTCGGGAAGAGGAAAATGCTCAGCTCATACTAAGCAGAGGTGACTGGGCCAGGTCTCCCAGTCAGGCACATCCAGGTCTCCCTTCCTACAGCTGCCAGGGAACCAAGACAAAAGCTTGGAAAGAACACACATGCCCAGGCACCAAGATTGTGATGCCTCCTAAAGCCAGAGAAAGAGCTTTCGGGGAGATGAGGGCGAGGTATCACCTCCACCTCCTTGTTTCTTCTCTGTGCTTTCTCCTACCTGCAAGTCACCCTGTTTTAAGAAAGTCTGCAATGCTCTAGCGACGCATCTCCCTTTTTCTTACCCCACACTCCTGGCTCCCAGACTCTGCACACAAAGTGTTCACTCCTGCCCATGGGCCTTTGCACGTGCACTTTTCTTTACCTGGGATGTCCTTCGCAGATGTCTCTGACAACTCACTCATCCTTGGGAACTCAGTGGGGTCACCACTTGAACAGAAGCCAGCCAGGGCTGCCTGGCTGCAGAGGGGTCCCTCTGTGCTGTCTCCAATTCTCTCTGTGGTGACTTACTTTCTTTACTGTAGCTACAGCTTAAGTGTATTTAAGTAACTCAAATCTAAAAACTTAGTAAGTAGTATCCAACAAGAGAGGAGTCACTGCCTGTCTATGGATGGTCTCCTCGGTGACCATCAGGTACAGGGTGGGTTCCAGATATACCTAAGGAGGCCAGGCACACATACAGGACCTGGGCTGGAAGGGTTCTGAGGGGTAAGGATGACAACAAACAACTGTCTTTCTGTGAGAAGTCTGGCCTATAGACGCATAGAAAAGACTTGGTCCCATGGCTTGTGGTCCAACAGATTGTTGACAGCAGCAGTTACCTCCTGTATGACTGGGTCATCTTCTTCATTGGCCATACTAAGGAGAGCCCGCCACACAGTCCTCAACTCGATCTGCAAAGACAGCAAGAGACCTGGGCATTCAGCAAGCTATTCAATCAACCCTTCTAAAGCACCTTTCTTCACAAGCGTTTTGCAGGGAAGGGGAGCCCAAGACCAAAATATGGCCTCCTTTGTGTCTGTGGTGGAGGCAGCAGGGAGCAAGGAGGAACACGCCTGGAAAGGGCACAAGCAGGAAGACCCAGGCCAGTACATGTCAACTGTACCTCTGGATAAAAATTAATAAGCAGTTTTACAGGTTTCTTGACCACGCAAAAAGAACACCCAGGCAGGCCTGAGGAAGCTGGCAGTCCACAGCCATGGCTTAAACACTGAAGTTCTGAGGACCCTGTACTAATACAAAAGCCAGCTGTCATGTGGCCCAAGACTTTCCAGGGTCTCTTTAGACAGCTAACCCCAGTGAGCTGATCTTCTGTGCTCTGGGGCCAAAATGACCCTTTCTGAATATTTTTCTCTCAGGTTTATGAGGCAATAAGACTATGAGTAATGTGACTAGTCTCCATCTTTAAAAAAAAAAAAAAAAAAAAGACTGAATTCAGAGACAGGTTACAGGCGCTTACTCAACATCACACCACATCAAGACAATCACTGAACTTTGTATCTAGCCCTTGGGACTTGGGGGAGAGTTATGAATGGGGAAGTTCAGTGGAGAGTGGGACCCTCCAGTCAAGGAGGGTCTTATAGGTGGGCCTAAAGGATGGAAGGAATAGAAACCAGACAACTCAGAGAAGGCGGAGTTCAGGCCATGGAGACGAAGAGGGATGCCTGCAGACTTCCAGGTCTTCTGTACCAAAGGGCAGCGGTGCTCATGGCTAAGTGCTGAGATGAGCATCCCACCCCTCCGTTCCTCAGTGAGTGCACCCCAATTTTATCTACCTCACATCTGAATGATTTAAGACTCAAAAGGTGTACTAGTGAATGACTGTGATCCTAGCACTGGGGGGGAAGGGGGGTAGAGGCAGGAGAATCATTAGTTCAAGGTCAGCCTCAGCTATACGGGGATTTGGTGTCAAGTCTAGGCTATAAAATAGCCTATCTCAAAAAAACAAGATTTGGTTGGGCATGGAGGTGCCTTTAATCCTAGCACTTGGGTAGCAGAGGCAAGAGGAGCTCTGGGAGTCCAAGGCCCAGCAAGTTCTAAGCACAGTGAGACTCTGTTTAAAAACAAATAAATTTGTTTTCGGCGAGGTTTCTGTGTAGCCTTGGCTGTTCTGGACTCTGGACTCGCTTTGTAGACCAGGCTGGCCTTGAACTCACAAAGATCCACCTGCCTCTGCCTTCCCAAGTACTGGGATTAAAGGTGTGTGCCACCATGACCTGCTGTAAAACAAATAAAACTTAAACAACAACAAAGAAAGTTACAAAGATTTAAAGACACATAAGCAATTCCTTCAGGACAGAGTTCAGTAACAGCTAAGGTCCCATGTAAACTCACTTGTTGCAGACACAGCCCACTCTTGGATTGCCTGGGCACCGGCACCCGCCCCGTCCTGGGCAGCTCTCTTCCTCTCACTTCATGCCAGGTCTTCCTGTCAGTTTTGCCTTCAAAGGAGGCCAGAACCTGGCCACCTGGGCCATACCTCAATCTGATTTCCTGGGTCCTTCCTGCCCCACAATCGCTCTTCAACCCTCAGGTAGCATCACTCTGAGTGGTGCCTTCCAGGGTCCCCCATCTTCTTCAGAGAGAATCCTCACTCTTCCAGAGAACCTCAGCGGACCTCAACCTTTGCCTTAGGCTCTGCTCACCCCCCACTTCTGACCTTTCTCTTCCCAATCCATCCAGGGCCAAGCTAACTGTTGGTTCTCTCCTGTGCCCTTTCCAGGGTTTTATTCAAATGTCACCTCAAATCTAAAGTGGATTCTGTCCCCACTTTTCAAAACTGAAAACTGCCTCCAGCTGCTTTCCCTTCTGTGGCCTCCATAACACGTCATCACCATGGGATAGTTTATGCTGTATCTGTCCTTCCTGAGCAGAGGAAGCTCTAGAGTGGGGAAAGAGACAGGCTGGTGGGAAATGGCCATCACAACAGATCAGGACATGGAGGGCAGAAGGTCTGAACCATCTAAGCACAGTCCTCAGAGGCTGCCACTGTGCATCTGCACCAGCTGCTAAGTGTCACAAATGTGTGTCAGGCAGGTACCT
Organism: Pachyuromys duprasi; assembly: GCA_028658305.1. Lineage (NCBI taxonomy): Eukaryota > Metazoa > Chordata > Mammalia > Rodentia > Muridae > Pachyuromys > Pachyuromys duprasi. The sequence continues at coordinate 17,517,454 of CM053758.1, forward strand.
GCTCTGCAGGCAGCCACACTTGGTGGCCAACTGAGAGGATTTCAGGGGCAATCACGGAAACAGCACATACAAAAAGAGGCTGTGGGTTAGGAGGGTCTCAAGACCCAATTACTCTTTCATGGCTGAAATTCTGCCCAGCCCTGCCATCGGGCAGAATGAGGTGCCCCTCCCTCTGAACACCACACCTGATTGGGTTACCTGCAAAGGTCATCACCTCCCTTTAGCCTCCCAGCCAACAGCATCCAATGCAGTGGCTTGCAAAGGTTCAGCCTATGACCAACAATGATGCCTTGGTCCCATCAATGAAGCGCCAGAGCTGAAGCAGTGCTTCGTGTAGCATGACTCTTACATGCCACACAGTGATGTTTTCCACCCTTGCCTACCCAAAATAAAAATGCTGGTAGCAAGACCCCCAAGCCAATTCAACAACACTGACTAATAAATCTTGACCTGTAATCTTTATAGCCAACAAACCAAGCTTCCTGAGGCAGCTATGATGGCCCATGGCTGAAATACCAGCACTTAGGAGGGTGAGGGAGGAAGATACCAAGTTTGAGGCCATCATGGGCTTTCTTATGGCAAAACCACATCTGGGAGGAAAAAAAAAAAAACAGACACAAAACAAACAGAAAGGTTTTCCTGGCACCACTCTCCTATCCCCAATTCTCGAGAGACCGCCAGTCTTCGTGGTAACTACTCACAGTGCTTTCTTGCTCCCAACTCTTAATCTGAACTCCCTTCCATGGGTCCCTAAGCCCTGACATGATCCTGCCCCTATTTCCACATCTCTGCGTGGCCTAGTGATCAATCACTGAGCCTCCAACCGGCCAGGCCCCAACCACATTTCCAGGGCACTTCCAGGATGTAAGCCACTCCCTGCAGGATGGGGCAGGTTCCTTGATAGCCCACCTTGAGCAGCTGCTTCCAACCCCTTCCATCACTAGCACAATTCCTTATTTCCTGAATGGCTCTAACCTGGAACTTATTGGCTGCTCAGGTGTTGGCTGTCCTCTGCACTAGACTTAATACCCCATGGAGGCTTTCTCTGAGCTTCAGAATCCTCGACCATAAAGTGGAGATAAAAATTGTACTTCGTCATTGTTGTGGGATCATTATTTTTAAAGCCAAAAAATTCACAGCTCTTCTTCCAAACGCCAATCATGCCAGGCACCAATATAGTACCAAAAATATTTAATCTTCTCACTAGCTGTGCAAATCAAAATGTATAGTGCTCATCTTAGAAATGACATGCCCAAGGTCACGGCCCCAGAAAACCGTATAATCAAGAAATCCAAATCTAGTTTATGCCAAAGAGCCTTGATTTTATTCTTAACCACTATGCTGTATGTATCTCTGGTAAAAGGCAGTATGGTATAATGGTTTAGAGGTTGGGCTCCCGTGCGAAACCTTGCAGGTTCAAATCCCACCTCTACAACGTACCAGCTGATTAACAGCATGAATTGCATAACCTTGGGTCCTTTCCTATTTTCATCCCTAAACCGGCTACACAGTATGCACCGGCTTCAAAGTGGAACCTATAAGAAAGGCTGTTGCTACGTGGCAACATGTTTTCTTCCAATGTAAGACCGAACGAGACAGCCACAAACGAAAGCAGGAACGTCACCCATCTTACCCTCTAAAGCTTGTAACACGGGAATCATATTACCCCTCATTTCACAGAGAAGGGGGATAATATGACTGATTATCTTTTCCATCCCAAACCCAGCGACTCCAAAGGCAGAATTCCAGCACGGGCTGGCATGTGAACCTCCATCTCCCGTGACAGGAGGATCCCGGGTCGCCGACTCTGCTGAACCACAGATCAATGAATGAGGCAGAGCTGACCAGGTTCAGCTTCAGCAACGACCCCCGCCCGTGCAGGCGGCCCCGGCGGCCCGAGGCTGTCTCTCTCCACGACGCCGGGGCTCAGGCGCCCTCCGCACCGCCCCGAGGGTCGCCACGCCACCGGGCACCGGTGCCCTAGCAGGTGCGGTTCGGAAGCCAGGCCCGGGCGGGGCGGCGCGGCCGAGGCCTGAGTCAGCGCGAGGCCCGCCGCCGTCGGCTCCCCGACGTCCAGCCGTGCGGAGCGACCCGGGCCCGGCGCGGCCCGGAATGCGGAACGGCTGCCTGTGCGGCCGGCCCGGGTCCCGGGAGGCCGCGGCCCCTCGGCACGCAGCGCCGCGGCCCTCTCCGGCCTACTGGGCGGCGCGGCCGAGATCCCCGCGCGAGTGCAGCAGCCGCGGCCCGAACCCCGGGGCTGCCGAGCGGGGACTCACCTCTCCGCCGGCGCCGCGCGCGGGCGGCGGCAACGGCCCAGGGACCCGCGGGCTGCAGAGACGGCGGCGGCCGGGTCTTCTATCAGGCGGCGGCCATGTTGCTGCTGGAGAAACTCCGGCGGACACGTGGGGGGAGCGGGGCCGGCCCTCGAGCTTCCTCTTACCCACAATGCCCCGCCCCGGCGCGCGCGGACCCGCCCCTCCGGCGAGCTACTCCTGGTGCAGAAGGCTCGCACCGTCTGCAGGGGGCGCCGCTGCGGCAGCAAAAAACGAAGGGAGGAACCGAGGCAGGAAAAAGAAACTGCTGTTCTTGGCAGCGGTGGGATTCGAACCCACGCCCCCGAAGAGACTGGAGCCTTAATCCAGCGCCTTAGACCGCTCGGCCACGCTACCCAGCTGCGAGCTCGGCTTTCCGCGAAGCTACTTAAAGCACTTGCACGTGTACACCTCTTCGGGGATTGTTTCTTGTCTACTCCTGATAAAACTGCCGGGTTTTGTTTTTGTTTTTGTTTTAACCTCTGACTTGCTCCAGTTTTCTAGTTAACCAGATCTTTTGCTATCAGTTTACCTCCACGGAAAAAAAAAAAAAGTTTTTTTTGTCCGAATTGCGCGCGGGTTTGGTGTCTAAATATCTACTGACAAACTAACTCACGGAGATGCGCAGCTGCCCGGTCTTTCGCCAGACTTTTCTTTTTGGTTGTTTATGATTTTATTTTATTTTTTCTTCTCTTTGCTTTTGTTCTTGCCGAACTTTTAAGCGTGGATGCATGCTGACGTGCGCGTTGACAGACGTGGGCGTTTATTGTCTTTATTTGTGTGGGGGCGGGGCCCGCTGGGAGGTCGGGGGTCACCGTGCGGGGTCCGGCTTAGACGGTCAGGTCTGGGTCCTACCCACCGGGCCATCCCACCAGCCCCGGAAGACATCATTAAACACCGAAAGGCTTGCTGGCAGGAGGGTTTCCGTGAGTTCGAGGCCAGCCTGGTTACAAGGCTAGTCCAGGACAGCCCAGGCTACCCAGAGAGAGACCCTGTCTCAAAACAAAACAAAATTCACGCGGATTTCCACCACCTAGAATTAAACTAATTTCTGCATATTCATTTGTGCAACCCGTATACATGCGTTTGTTATTTTGAGTTAAGGTTCGAGTTAAGGCCGAGGCTGGCTGTGAACTCCTGATCCTCCTGCCCCCACCTTCCAAGGACTGGAATTACAGGCCTGCACCCAGCCAGTTAATATGGCCTTGTGCTCCTAATTATTTTCTCATGTATGTAATTTTTATTAAAAGTTAAAACAGGTAAGGCCTGCAAGATGGCTCAGCAGGCAGGGGCGTTGGCTGCTAAGTCTGAGAACCTGAGTTCAATCTCTGGGGCCCACATGATAGAAAGAGAATCACCCACAAGTTGTTCTCTGACACACAAACCTACATGATAGATAGATAGATAGATAGATAGATAGATAGATAGATAGATAGATAGATAGATAGATAGATAGATAGATAGATAGATAGATAGATAGATAGATAGATAGATAGATAGATAAAATTTAAGAGGCACAGGTAAAGAATAGAATATACCCTTTTAAAACTATATCTTAAAATATGGGCTAGACATAATGATGCCCATCTATGGTCCCAGCATTCAGGAGACGAATGAGTGTTCAGCAGAGTTGAGGCCAGCCTGATCTACACACAGTGACAGAGTATGTTCCAGGCCAACCTGGACCATATAGGGTTACTCTGCCTCAAAACAAAAACGAACAACAACAAAAAAAATTTAAATTATACTAGACTATGAGAAGTAAAAAAAAAAAAAAAGTCCTTTCAAAAGCACTATTCCAGTTTATAAGTAATATGAGTTATAAAATGAGCAAGATACAGCCTGCTTTTCTGTGTTATCACAGGATCTCAACGTCATGCTAAAGCTTTTCTCGGTCCGTTATCAAACTTTTGAGGTCTATTACGCTTCTGTGCTATAAGTAAACAATATTTGTTTGTGGGTTTTCTGGACAATATAGTAGGAAATATTCCGGTCTGTGGCTTCTAGTCCATGCACGGACGTTCCTCCATGTTTTCTGCCAGAAATGAAATTACTGAATCGTATGCACATTTTCTTGTCTTGGCTGGAGGTCCAGGAAGGGTCTCTCTAAGTAACTCTGGCTGTCCAGGGTCTCACTATGTAGACCAGGTTAAAACTCAGTGAGATTCCCCCTGCCTCTGCCTCCCAAATGCTGGGATTAAAAGCACCCTTCAGGCTATTAGTTCTTACTAAGTCAGTTTTGCCATGTCGGAGTTTGGGGTGGGAACAGAGCCATTCTCTTGGCATTTCACACCTGTTGCTATGAAAATCCACCTCAGGTCCGCTGTGTCTCTCGCTATTCTCTAGCTTGCGCCTCTGTCTTCTATTTACACCTCCTCTTCTCCCAGTGGTAACTCGGCTCAGTGCAGTAACCCCGACGGTCCCAAGCCCTATTCGCTGGGACAATCCTGCAATCACTCCACTCGGATTTCTAGACATGCCCCTAGCAAGCCACACAAACCTCATTTGGGGTTGTCACAATCCTGTCTTTTGGGGCATCTCATAGTTTTCTACCCCGAAATCCTTAGTCTGCTGGGGTTGTTTTTGTTTGTTTGTTTGTTTTCCATCCTTCCACCTTTAACAGTTGCACAAAGATTTTGTGGTTTTGGAAGCGTTTGTTGCTTTTAAGGATAAAGCAACCATCCATCCGGTGAGGGAATGGGTCAGGCATGGCAGGAGTCCGGGACTGAACAGGACTAGCCCTGAGATCAACAGATGTTTCCATCCGCTTAGGATATTTCCCTGTCAGGAAGGACAGTTTGTGAACTGAATACCTATCCTTCAGGATGGGAAAGTGTCCTAGTGTAGGACACCTGTGGGAGTCTGTGTCCGGGCCTGCTCTTCTAGGCATTAGTTAGACCTCAAAAAGGCTTGAACTCCATATGTATCTAGAATGGGCTTGGACTGATCCTCCTAGTGCTGGGATTAAAGGCATGTACCACTCTACCTGGCTGGTTCAATGTGGTACTAGGGATCAAGCTAAGGGCTTCATGTATGTTAGGCAAACACTGAATCACCTGAGCTAAGGACCCAGTCCTTACGTTTTTAAGGTCTCTCTCTCTGTATAGACCAGGCTGGCTCAAATTCAGAGATCCACCTGCCTCTGCCTCCTGAGAGCTGAGATTAAAGGCATGTGCCACTATACCTGGCTTATAAATTGTTAAATCTTAGTGTTAGGGAATCAAACCCAGAGTCTTGTATATAAGCAAGTACCCAGCCACCGAGCTATCCCAGCCACGTACACTATTTTAAAGTCAATGTGGTACATGAAAAAGTTCCACGGCACGGGATTTTCCAGGACAGCATTGTTAGCACATTAAAGACTTTGAGCCTGAACTCCTGTCTCCAAAAACGACAGATTCCTGATTTTGAAGCATTGTGATTCCAGGTTAGGGATGCTCAGCCCAAATGTGGGAAGAAAAACAAGTGGCTCTGACCCCTCAAACCCCTTACAAAGGAGAAAGATCATCACAGTCCGAACAGACTTCTTCAGCCCGTTTGGAAATCTGAAGTATGTTAAGTATGTTAAGGTGGGAGAAAAGAAACCAAACCTTCCAGAGAGCCTCACTGAATTACAGTATAAAGAACTTAATATGGGGGTTGGAGAGATGGCTCAGTGTTTAAGAACACTGGCCACTCTTCCAGGGGACCAAGGTTCAACTTCCTATATCCCACAACCACCTGCAACTCCTGTCCTAGTGGACTCAACGCCCTCTTCTGGCCTCTGCAGGAACTACACACTCATGGTGCAGCCAAACATACAGTCAAAATATCCATACACATCAAATAAAAAAAAATTTTGAGGGCACTTCTTGCAACCCCAGCACTTGAGAAGCAGAAGCAGGTGGATCTCTGTGAGTTTGAAACCAGGCTAGTCTACAAAGTGAGTTCCAGGACAGCCAGGGCTGTACACACAGAAACCCTGTCTTGAAAAACAAATAAGTAAATAAACAAATAAATACAAGTTAAAATATGTTAAAGCTGGGTGTGACGATGTATTCTTTAATCCCAGCATGGGAATTCAAGGAAGCATGGGCAGGTAGATTTCTGTGAGTTCCATGCCAGACTGGTATACATAGTGAGTTCCACAACAGTCATAGCCAGGGCTATATAGAAATGTCCTTTCTCCCCCACTTCTCTCTCGCTCTCTCTCTCTATATGTACATGTACATATATATACATATATATGTATAATAGAAATGCTGCGACAGAAGATGCTATATGATGCGTATACTCAGGGCCAGTGTTGTCTGTGTTTAAGGGTTTGTGTTGGAGTGGAATACTGTCAAAGGCAGTCTCACCTAGTAGTCCAAGATGGCCTCAAACTCAGTCTTCTTGCTTAAGTATTCCGAGTGCTGGGGCTACAGGCAAGAGCCAACACACTGGGCTCATACTGAACTGTGAATAAAGTTCCTGAAAGAACCTGGGCGTGGCAGCGCAGGCCTGTGATCCCAGCACTCTGAGGCAGAGGCAGATGGAGCTCTGTGAGTTCAAGGACAGCCTGGTCTACAAAGTGAGTCTAGGACAGCCAAGGCTATACAGGGAAACCCAGTCTCAAAAAAAAAAAAGAGAGAGAGAGAGAAAGAAAGAAAGAAAGAAAGAAAGAAAGAAAGAAAGAAAGAAAGAAAGAAAGAAAGAAAGAAAGGAAAAAAGAAAAAAAGTTCCACCTACCTTTTCAAAAGACTGATTGAATAGAGTTCAGGACAGTACAAGCCCAGTGCTATTATCTTGGGGCATCTTGAGCACTGTTAGAAGCCCTTGGTTGCCCTCTTGTCTGTAAACCAAAGCCTTTGGAATATACAGATAACTTAGCTTCCACAACCAAAAGGCTACAAATGCCAGGAGAGACATCTGGGCCTACAACAGAGATTTGTTCCTCTTGCTTATTTTTGTTATGGTTGTGGTTTTATTTATTTATTTATTTATTTTTGTTGTTGCTGGGCTCAAAGGCATAGGCCCTCTTACTTTGAGCCATTTACCTAATATTTTCTTTCTGTTGTTATTTTATTTTGCTTTTTTGTTGTTGTTGTTTTCTGAGACAGTGTATCTCTGTGTAACAGAACCCTGGCTGGCCTGGACTCCATCTGTGGACCAGGCTGGCCTCAAACTCGTAGATCCACCAGCCTCTGCCTCCTGCATGCTGGGATCAAAGGCCTGGCCACCACACCCAGACCAATGTTTTCATCCATGTAGTCTGCAAGTTCCTTCTTCAAACACTTTCTTTGTTCTGTTACTACATAAACTTCATCCACCTTATCATGTTAGATTGAATTAGGAATGACCTAAACTGGTGTTCTCCAACCATGATCGTTCATATTTAGCACCACACTAGACAACTTATGGTCATACATACCCTTTGAGTTCAGAGTTAAGTGTTTTCCAATATTAAAATTGGTCCTTTAAGATCACAACATAATCGCATCATTATAATTGCAAAGAAAATTAAACTTGCCTCCAAATACCAATCCTTTAGTCTATATTAAATGTACAAGGCGCCATATAGAATTCCTAACCCACAGTTTCCTCTGCAATGCTTCGTTCTACTGTCTGCTCTTTCACATTCAATGTTTCTTTAAAACTTTTTTTTTTTTTTTTTGGCTCATGTGTCTGAGTGTCTTGCATGCGTGTGCAGCTCTTGCATGTCTGGTGCCCAGGAGGATTCCATGGAATTGGAGTTATAGATGGCTGTGAGCCACCATGTGCGCGATGGGAACCGAACCTGGGTCCTCTGCAAATGCTACAGGTGAGGAGCCACTGTCCAGCAATCCAATGTGACGTTCACATGCTGGCCATTAGCTGTTCGCTCAGGTTGAAGATGAGGTTCTGTGAGTGGGGAGAGATGGTGGCTGTGGCTTCCCCCGTGGGCTGTCAGTAAGGAATCAAGACCTTGGTTAATTTCAACTCGTTGGAGGCCCTCAGAGGGTCCTACAGCTTCCTCCTGCCATGAAGTTTAAAGTTAGACAGACAGGGGGAAAGGGTGGGAGAACCTTTTTGATACTGACCCCTCCTCACAGCAAAGGACCGTTGCTTTGCTGTGCCTGTGTCCTTAGCTGCAGGAGGAGGCCGAGAACAGTGGCCCCAGCACGAAGTCTAAAGGGTTTTTGTCCTGTTTTCAAGACAAGATTTCATTGTGCAGTTGAGGTTGGCCGTAAATTCAATCGCCCTGCTCCACCTTCTCAGATGTTGGGGTTACAGGCATGAACCCCCATACCCAGCTGTGGATTTTGGATCCAGCCTTCTTGGGTCTGATGACTGGGTGGCAGGTCATGCACTTTCTGGTCTCCAGACTTTTGTTATCGACTCCATTGTCCTTAGGAGCTTGTCCCCACCCCCCAAATATATATTTTAAAAATCCCCTATCTTTGGGGATATTGACTTAAATAGGCATGATTTACTGTCATGCAGTTAAAACTCAAATTTCTTAAAAGCAAAACAAAACAAAACAAAACAAAACATTATCTTGAATATAAGTGGTCACACCAGATACTTTTTAAGCTCTTCATTTAAAAAAAAAAAAGCACCAAATGCACATCAACTTCTCAGAAGCTGATGAGAAATCTGCAGAGGCGATGATCATTGTTTTATAGATAGACAACCCAAAACCATTTTTTAAATTGACATGCATTGTGTTTTATTTGCATGTATGTCTGTGTGAGGATGTTGGATTCCCGGGAACTGAAGTTACAGAAAGTTGTGAGCTGCCATGTGGTGGGAATTGAACCTGGGTCCCCCAGAAGAGCAGCCAGTGTTCTTAACTGCAGAACCATCTCTCCTGACCCTGCACTCACATTTTTTACCTAAGGCAAACTGACATCCTAAGGGCCAAGTCCGGAAGGCTTTCTCTACTAGGATTTATTACAAATGTTAAAAATCAGGAGCTATCACATTAAGAAGTTTTCCTGCTGTGTGTGAATAGCTAACATGGAGCTATGTTGGGCTCATGCTCCAGGCAATGGAACTCATGTTGAAGGAGGGCATGGCTGTCCTTCAATTGATAAGCCCTGTGGCTTACATCAGTCTCCATCTAGACACTTCACTCTTGTTTTGTTGTTGTTTTTGTATGTTTTCATAGAAAGGGAGATTTGAGACAGTACAGGGAAAAACTATTGGGGAGGATGAGCTGAAATCTGATATATACACAAACTGTACCTGCTAACTCCAGCCAGATGCCTTGAGATCAGACATGAAGAGGCACAAATCCACGGAAGGAATGGGCATAATTGTCCCTCCCTTCCCTGCTTCACATTCCATCTCAAGCTGCATACCCCTGTGTAAACATTTCTGACTTTGCAAACCACACAGACAAAGGTGCTGGGTTGAGGGCCAGCAAAGATGGACCGGGAATCATTGCGCAGCAAAGGCAGTTCACCTGGCCGGCTGATCAGTGTGCATGGAGCAGGATTATTCTGAAGCAGTGAGTCTGAGAATGTTTTTCTCTTACACCCCGAAAGCCTGTATGTGTTGGGGACCAAACCCAGGACCTTGACTGTATGCTAGGCACAGGCTCACCCCTAATCCTGTCTCATTTAAGTGTCTCTGTCACCTGTAGCAAAATGGGACAAGCCATCACATTACAGTTAAATGCTTTTATTCCCAGGACCCTCTGTACAGAGCAGCTTTCCGACCCCTAGCTGCAGCTGAGCCCCTAGCTAGCAGCATCACTAGACAACTCTCCCTGAGGCGCTTTTCTTTGAGATGAAGATGGCTTCACTAATCTAGGCTGTTACCTGCTTCAAGCACTGGACAACATGGTTGATTACAAATGCCAGCCACTGGTTGTCTCCCTCCTTGAGCTGGATCTGGCTGGTTTGTTTTTGTCATGCCCAGCATATGCGGAAAGAGAAGATGCCCTGAGCAGCTTTTGAAGGTGTAAGACCAGGCTTGGAAAGAGAAATAGCCATTTCTGCACGAAAGCCTCAATACCTTGCAAGTTGAGACATCTACATGGTAATATTAAGACAGAATTTCATTCTATAACTCAGGCTGGACATGAGGTCATTATTGGACCAGAAGTCATTAGTAGCCCAGGCTGGCCTGAAACTCCTGGTGACCCTTCCACCCCAGCTTCCCAAGTGCTGTGCTGCAATTACAGATTTGAATCGACTTTGGAAAATATGACGTATTTTATATGCATTGGTGTTTTGTATCTGCAAGTTTGTCTGTGTGGGGGCATTGGATCCCCTGGAAGTGGAGTTACAGACATGAACAGCTGCCCTGTGGGTGCTGGGAACTGAACCGGGGTGTTCTGGAAAAGCAGCTAGTGCTCTTAGCCTCTAAGCCATCTCTCTAGGCCCAAGGGCTTTATTTTATTTTTTTTTTATAGAGTCTTAGTACATAGTCCAGGCTGGCTTCAAACTCACTCCTATCCCTGTCTCATTTAAGTTTTCTGTCACTTGTAGCAAAGTGGAACGGGCCATCACATTACCGTTGAGAGCACTTCCTGACAGGGAGGCCACGTGCGTGGGGGAACTGCAGGCCTGAGGCTTTCAGCGATCCAGGCAAGGAGCAATCAACAAGTACAGAATGTGAATTTGCAATCCCAGAATTGGGAAGGGTAAGACAGACAGATTTCCTAGAGTTTACCAGTCAGCCAGCACAGCTTATTTGGCAAGTTCTAAGCCAGTGAGAGACCCTGTCTCGAAAAAAAAAAAAGGGGGGGGGGGCCAGGGGGGGAAGGCAGCTCCTAAGGAATGACACTGAGGTTGTCTGCTGGCCAACACACACACACAGAGGAGAGGATTCACCCTGAGAGATTATGTTACTTCTTTTACAGCCTTATGTATGTGGGGGTGGGGGGGGGCTCACCTGCACACACCACACAGGTGAAGATCAGAGGAAAACTTGCAGGAGGTGGCTCCCTCCTTCCCCACATGGGTCCCAGGACCAGAACTCCGACTGTTAGAACTCGGCTCGACAGGAGCTTCATCCACGGAGCCACCTCACCACTTCTTTTTGTTGTTTCTTGGCTTGTTTTTTTGGGTCGAGGTCTCATCATAAAGCACAGGCTGGCCTCAAACTTGGATCCTTCTGCCTCTACCACTGCTGAGATGGCTGGTGTGCACCATGGCTCCCCGCCTCCAAAGCTAAATTGACTCTGATCTTTTCTCAAAGGACCTGCACTCTAGACTTTGGAATCTAACCCTTTTACAAGTTCCTGACTGGGCAGACTCAACAGTGAGATCCTGAAAAGGAGTGTTTTAATGAACAGGTAAGAATGCCTTGTTTGTCACACTCTGCTTTTCTGTTTTTTTGTTTTGGAGGTAGGGTTTCTCTGTGTAGCCTTGGCTGGCCTAGACTTGCTTTGTAGACCAGGCTGGCTTCGAACTCATAAAGACCCATCTGCCTCTGCCTGACCGAATGCTGGATTACACACAGGCTGCTGGAGCCCAGTCTCTGTCTTTTCAACACAGATAGAGGGGTGCTCTAACATTCCTGGTAGATCAAAGTGGCCATTTCCTTGGCTGTTTGGGACACCATCTGAAATTACACTCCCATTAAATCTGAACTTCTTTTAAAGAGAAAGCTCATCAAAGTCTGAGCCTGGCCTGGGGAAACGCCCAGAACCAGTGTGTGTTTACAGTCTTTATTTGCTCCAACTTCCACCCCCAGTTCTCAAACATCTTCGACAAATCCTAGGGGGCTGCGGCTGAAAGCCACTAGCTGCAGATGGCCATTAAAACCCAGCTTCAAGCAGAAAACGCCGAGGATAGCAGGCTGAGCGCAGAATCTTCAAAACATCACAGTAAGAAACAGCCATGGGATTTTGCACAGGAATGCTTCAGCCCCATATTGGGTGTGCCATGGCATGCAGAGGGCACTTCCGTTTGCAGGAAGGTCGCCCAGCTCCTAAGCCATGGTCTTTCTGTGAAAGCTTTGAGGTATATCTGCTTCCAAAGCCGGTGATGCAGGACTCAGAGGTAGTAAATACACCATGTGTAAGGGCCAAACCTGTTCTGTAAAATCTACAGTAGGAAGCGTGCTTAAAAAAAAAAAGGAATTTGGCTGGATACCAAGAAATCAGGTGCACAGTGGTAGGACATTATGAAAAATTGACACGAAAATTTCCCCATAACATAAAGGAGCCTAGCTACTGAGCAATCTCACATCCACCGAGTAAAAAAATACCACACATCCCTCTCGAAACTTAAAGAAAGACTTGTTATGGAGAGTTAATAGAAAGGTCTTCATTCTCCATTTGGATTCCCAACCATGGCTCGGAGACCCCGAGACATGAGTCCAGCCTGCAAAGGCTGATAAGCCCTGACACTGTCTGTTCCCTCAGACAGAGAGACACTTTCTTACATCTCAGGACAAAGTAAAAAAAAAAAAGAAACGGAACCTCAAAAAAAAAAAACAACAACAACAACAAAACAAAACAAAATACTGCCCCGAAAGGGCAGTTATGGTGTCTCTGCCAATTGCAAAGACTTTGACAAGAGTCAAAAAATGAAATACAAAAGTGAGTTTATAGTATTGTAAAACGATTTTTCCTCTCCCCGTTCCCCTCTTCCCAGTCCTTCTCCTTGGGACTTGCTGGCAGTGATCTTATGGGACCATCATTCCTCCATCTGAGCCCAGGCCTCTTCTGCCTTCTCATAGTATTGGTTGGCTAGCCGGCCCTTCATGGCTTCCATCGCTGCCTCGGCTGCCTGGGTGTACAAGTCTCCTGAAAGAGAACAAAGCGGGGCACAAAGAGGTGAGCCACTTGTCTTCATCAAGCTAGCAAACCTCATCCCACCCAAAAGAGCATCTGAGGTGTCTATAGCAACCCAACCTGTATGTTATGATCCAAGTCTCTAGGGGGGTAGCCTATGATCAAACCCGGCCAGCCAGAGTAGTTGTCTATTCCCTGGTGTTGCTGTGGAAGGCAAGCGCTTGCATGCCAACTGAGTTCTACCACTGAGCCACACCCCCAACCTGAAAAAGGAATTTCTGTTGTCCATAACAACCAGTCTATATGGTAGCTCAAAACTGGAAAAAATATCTAATGGTGAGGGCTAGAGAGACAGATGGCCCGCAGTTAAGACTGCTTGCTTCCCTTCAAGGGACCCAAGCTCAGTTCCCAGTGTCCATGTTGGGCAGCTCACAACTGCCTGTAATTCCGGTTCTGGAGACCCCAAACCCTCTTGTCTCCAGAACCCTCTTCCGGCCTCCTCAGGTATGTTTACACACTCGGCAAACATTCACACATACATTAAAAATAATTTAAAAATTTAAAGTTTAAAAAAATATCTAACACGTCCATCAGATTACAGTAGTTACAGTGTAGTATATTCACCGAGTGGTATATTACTTAGTAAAGGAATAACAGTAACAAAAGACAGAAATTATAAAGTAACAGAATAAAAGTAATAAAAGAAAGGAAGTCAGTGTACAAAGTCTGATGTGCTGCCAGCTTGAGGTCCTGAGTGGAATCCCCAGGACAGGGCAGAAGGAGAGAACATATTCCCTCAGCCTGCCCTCTGATCTCCATGTGCACACATCCACACAGATGAGAAAAATATTTTCTTTACAAAAGGAGTGAGCCAGGTAAGGTAGTGCATGCTTGTACCTACAGCATAAGCTGAGGTATGTTTGTAATCAGCTGGATTACACAAGACCTCGCCTCAAAACAGAGAGCAACGAAGCCAGACACAAAAGGCCGCATGTTGTGCGACTCCACTTGTAAACTGAGTCCTGAACAGGCCAATCCTTAAAGACAGAGAGTAGATTAGTGATTGCTGGGAAGGGGGACAGGATGCTGAAAGCGACTGCTAAGTGACCAGGATTTCTTTCAGGGTGTGTGAATGTTTACAGTTAGTTAATGGTGATGGGAGATGAAATGTTATGAAGAGTTCAGCTGGTTGGGGGCTGGCCTGGTGCTATGTAATTTGATGTTAAATACTGGCCCCCAAGATCTTGTCCCTGAACATTCTCACGTAAACCCATCCTTTGTAAACCTTGCTCCACCTAATTTAAAGCTGACTGGTTGATTAAAAAACAAAACAAAACTGCTGAAGCTTGGGATTTGGCAGAAGAAAGGGAGGTGGAGTTTGGGCTTCGAAGAAGGGGGTCGAGGGACCACAAGTTGAGAGGAGAAGACAGGATAGAAGGAGAAGGAAATGGACTGGCATCATGGGTTAGCGTGGGAAAGGAGCACATGGCAGGGTCAGCATGGATGGAGGAGATGGAGAACATTAATAAGTTTTTTGGGGACCATGGATGGGAGGTAGCTCAAGATTGGGGCGGGGAGGTAAAGCTAGTTTAGAGGGTTAACGTCTGCAATGCCCCAGGTAAAGGCTATTTTATAAAATATAACAGGTGTCTGTGACTTTATTTCATTGCTGGTGGGTTAAATAATGCTGCCATGATAATGATAGCCTAATAATAAACACTAGGCCACACCTTTTAAATTTACCACAACATCAGCTTCATCTTTAAAATTTCGAAGCCTGACCGTAAATAACTGTCCCTCGTGGGGGTTGGGGGAGGTTGGTTCCAGGATCCCCCAAGGCCAGCAAAATGTGCTTGAGTCAGAGAGAGTGTCATATTTACATATGGCCTAAGTGTCTTCTCCCATTTGCTCTAGTCATCTCTAGATGACTTGGAATGCCAAAATCATTGCAGGTGCCACGGAGGGGGATGCCCTGTGCTCAGGAACTGTTGTGGCTTGAATGAAATGTCTCCTGTAGGCTCATAGGTTTGAACACTGGTCATCAGCTGGTGATCCTGTTTGGGAAGGGTGTAGGATATTCAGGAGGTAGAGCCTTTCAGGAAGAAGTACGCCAGCTTTGAGGTTGCAGAGCCTGCGCCACTTCCTGTTTTCCCTCTCTGCTTCCTGTGTGTGCTTCCTGACTGGGGCCCAGCCTCTGGCTGTTGGTGCCAAGCTTCTCCGCCACAACAGACTGCGAGCAAAATCCCCTCTGGATGTGTAAACCAAAATAAGTCCTTTCTTCCTGAGGTGGTTTTCCTCAGGGTGGTCTATCACAGCAATGGAAAAGTAACAAATACGGAGAAGAATAGCAAGAAAAGTCTATGTATAATAAGGAATGAACTGACTCCCACACACTGTCCTCTGGTCTTCACATATGTGCTATGGTGTGTACATGCACACACAAACAAAAAGAATAAGAAAAGATTTGCACATCTCTTTGTCTATAGATGCAAAACTTGTGAATTGGGAAGACTGACTGTATTCTTATTTAATTTATATACATATATTTTGATGTGATGCCTTCCTCTGTCTCTCCCCCTTATTTATTTTTTTAAGTATCTGGGAGTGCATGTGCCTTGGTGTAGGTGTGGAGGTCAGAGGCCAATTCTCTTCTTCCACCTTTACATGGGTTCTGATGACATAAACTTAGGTTATCAGGGTGACCTCAGGCCCCCTCCCCTTTCTGTTGTTCCCTTATTTTTTGAGGCAGGGTCTCTCTCCCATTGAACCTGGAGCTTGCTATTTCAGCTACACTGGTTGGCCAGCAAGTCCCCAGGATCCACTTGTCTTTGCCAGGCCAAGACTGGGATTATAGATATGAATACCACATCCCGCTTTTTTCCCCTTCCTGTGTAGCCTTGGCTGTTCTGGTACTTGCTCTGTAGACCAGGCTGCCCTGACACTCACAGAGATCAGCCTACCCCTGCCTCCGAGCGCTGGGACTGAAGGCATTGTGTCACCACTTCCCAGCCCGCATCCTGATGTTTACATGGGTGCTGGGGATCCGGATTCAGGTTCTCATGTTTCAGCTCATGCCTGTGATGTTCCACGCCCCCCCCCATCTCTAAAATAGATCTTGTTAATCATATGGCACATAACTCAAATCTAGACTCAGGAGGCAACAGCAGGTCGCTCTCTGAGAGCTCCAGGCCAGCCTGATCTATACAGTAAGCTCCAGGCCAACCAAGGCTATACAGTCAGACCATCTAAAAATAAATAAATAAATAAAAATAAAAATCAGGCTGGAGCATCTGCTGCTCTTGCAGAAGACCCAGGTTCGATTCCTAGCACCCACATGGCAGCTCACAACCACCTGTTAACTCCAGTTCCAGGAGATTCAACTTTCTCCTGGCCTCTGAGAGTACCAGGCACACACATGTAGGGAAACACCTATACATATAAAATAAAATACAATACAGTAAAATTAAAATGTTCGTCTGCATACTGGGCTACATAAAGCCCCCTACTGCAGAAAGGGACTTTTCTGATAACTTGTTGTAATTCCAGTGGGGTGAGAACGATAGACCTTCACCAGCCCTCTCTTACCCCAGGGAAGGTCTACAGGCCTCACCTGATCTTTGGGGGTTCTTGTCCAGCCCGAATCCACCAGTGAGCAGCATCTCTGCCTCCCTGGCCAGCAATGCATACTGGGGCTCATCCTGTACCCCATCGTATTCTCCACCTTCATCACAGTCTGTTGTCTCCAGGGCTGTGCTGTACCAGTGTAAGGCTTCTGACCAATCTTGACACCTTGTCAGGAGACAGAGAGGGGAAAGGGTTATTACCGTGGCAATGGGGTGGGAAGACAGAGGACCGCTGAGCTGGAGGACAAGCCCGGGCTCCCACTGGGACCACGACCTCTGATCCACCAACTAGAGCACCGAAGGCCGCCGCATCTAAAGGACACCTTCATGTTGCAGACATTTTAGGTTTATGGTTTGTTTTTTTTTTAATTTGGATTTATGTGTCCCTGAGTGTGTATGCAGCTGTATACAGAAGCTAAAAGAAGGCATGGGGTCCCCTGGAGCTAGAGTCCCATGTGGTTGTGAATTTCTTGTTGTGGGTGCTAGGAATAGAACTCAGATCCTCTGGAAGAGCAGCGAGTGCTCTTAGCCTCCAAGCAAATTCTCTGGCCCCAGTTTCTTTCTTTTTTTCTTGTTCTTTCTTCCTCTTCTTCCTTTGGTCTTTTGAGACAGGGCTTCTCTGTGTAGCCCTGGCTGTCCTGGAACTTGCTCTGTGGCCGCAAACTCAGAGATCCACCTTCCTCTGTCCCCTGGAGTGCTGGGATTAAAGGTGTGCACCGCCACGGCCTTGTCAGTTTCTATATTTTCTAAGGGATCTTTCCTTAACAAAATTGGCATCATATTCCAGGCGTGGTGGCGCATGTCTTTAATCCCGCAGAGGCAGGTGGAGCTCTCTGAGTTTGAGACCAGCCTGTTCCACAAACTGTGTCCAGGACAACAGGGCTGTTACAGGGAGGAAAAAAAGTGGTACAGTATGACAGCTCTTTCACCAATGGAAGGAGAATACCTTGGGGAAGGGTGACCTCTATGACTCGGCACCCTGTGGGCTAGACATTGCAGGGCCGGTGACCTTGCTATGCCACCCTTTACCTGAGCGGCAGAAAGGGTGGGAGTCGAGGGCCACCACAGAAGCCCCTGGAGCCGCGGTTCCCAACCTTCTAATGCTGTGACCCTTTAACACCGTTCCTCATGTTGTGGTGACCCCAATTATAAACTTATTTTTTGTTGCTGCTTCGTAACTGTCATTTTGCTACTGTTACGAGCCGTGATGTAAATATCTGAGTTTTCTGATGGTCTTAGGTGACCCCGTGAAAGGGGTTGTGACCCACAGGTTGAGAACTGCTGCTCTGGAACCATCTGAATTAACAGCAAAAACACAGACCTCTGTTTCTTTATTTGGTAACAAGGTCTATGCAGGCAGGCCTTGCTTATAAGAACTCAAGCTTCTGCCTCGGAATCCCAAGGGCTAGGCCTACGGGCATCTACCACCACAGCCAGCCCCTCAGGCTCTGCCTGTGACAGCCAGCTCTGCTCTCCACTGCCCATGGAGACTGTCTCTCAGCCTAGTCACTGGATCTCCAGCTCTTTCAGTCACGCACATGAGGGAGCACCTAGGTCCTACCCAAAGTTTCACAAACCACAGAACTAACACGGCAGCTGGTTGCTTCTCTCTGGTGTTAGCCATCTGAGGGACTGTTTACAATAGATTGCCAAAGAGCAGAGAGAAGTCTGCCGGAAGGGCTCAGAGTGTCCTGAAGCATGTGGGGAACAGCGGCTCTAGGTGACTCTGGTCCTGACTGCCTGGCCTTGGCGTCCTCCACCCCCCACTCTTCAACACTGCTTTAAAAGAAAACAATCACAACAAGAGCAGGAAGAGCCAGTCAAAAATCACCCTAAATTCTATTCTCTGTGGACAATCACACTGAACTACGTAATCTTTCTGATTTTCCCCCTAAGCAAATCTTTACAGATACTGGCAAAATGGCTGTCATCTATTACATACTTTCTGTGTCTGGCACTGTACGGAAAGTATTTAATCTTCAGGGGACCATCACTAGAGGTAGACGCTATCATTATTCCTATCTCACCAAATGAAGAAACGGAGGCCAGGGAAGTAACTTGTTGAAGGTCACTGGATTGGTAACAGGAAGAGCCAAGGCTAGAACCCATGTCTGTCCTGAATGAAAGGAAAAGCATCCCATGGGGCCCAGACTACCCTAGCATCACCCGGTACCTGTCTGGGCTGAGGTTCAGGCCAGTGTCAAAAGCTCGGGCCACTAGGATCATGGACTGCCTGTCACCAGCTTCTGCCGCCTTCAGTAAGTACTCAAAGCCTTTCGTCTTGTTCTCGTCCGTCTCCTGTCAAACAGCAAGGGCACAAACAGCAAATGAGTGTGCGTGTCAGACTGCAAGGACCCCCTTGTCCATCTCCAGTTTCTTGAGTTCTGAGAGTTCTGGGCCGGGGCTGCCATAAGACATGTCCATGGCTTTTAGATTATTGACGGACTTGTTCAGCCATCCCCACCACGGACTGAAGAAACTAAATTTTAGCAGAGAGGTTGTGGCATACACCTTTCCAGCACTCAGGAAGCAGAGGCAGGCAGGTGGATCTCTGTGAATTCCAGGCTAGCCTGGTCTACAGAGTTCCAAAACAGCCAGGGGAGACAGAAAAACTGTTCTGAAAAACCAAATACAAACAAATACACAAGAAACTAAATTTTTTCTAGGTGCGGTAGCATACACCTTTAATTGCAACACTCAGGAGGGAGAGGAAGGATATTTCTGAGTTTGAGACTGGTCTGGTCTACAGAGAGAGGTCAGGATAGCCAGGGCTATACAAAGACACCCTGTCTCATAGAACAAAACAAACAAACCCTAAATTTTTATTATATTTACTTATTTATTGTGTGTGCGTGTACATGGGTAAGGTCAGAAGACGACTTGTGGGACTTGTTTCTTTCCCTCTACCATGTTGGACCCAGGGACTGAACTCAGGCTGTAGGTAAAGGTGCTTTTACCCACCGAGCCGTCTTGCTGGCCCAATGTCAGAATATCTTAAACAGTCCTAAAAGAAAGACCATACCGCACAACCCACAAGCGTTCCCTATGCCCCTTTCTCCATCCTCCCCCAGCCAGAGGCAAAGACTGGTCTGCTTTCTATTTCCAAGGACTCTGGATAGAATACATGGAATAGAATGATAGAACACGTGGCCTTTTGTGTCCGCCTGTTGCCGTGCAGGGCACAGCATGGCTCCCGATCAAACACTATTCCATCTCATTGCCTTTATCTACTCATCCACTTGGTGGGAGAGAACAATGCTGCTGTCACGTTCACGCACACACATGCCTAAAATACATGCAGATACACCACGGGCAGTTTCAGGCAGACCTGGTAGCTTAGGCTGACCGGGAACTCACAATCCTTCTGTCACAGCCTCCTGAGTTCTGGGGCAACAGGGTACATCACCACACCCGGCTTTGGATGTCTTTTTTTTGTGGAGACTATGAAAGACGCTCCCTGGAGCCTCCAGAAGGAGCACAGCTATCACCCTTACTCAGAGCATTTCTGCTGTTTTACTCTCAGGGTGGTAATTTGTTATGAGGGTCTTGGGTACCTGGTGCATTTCTGAAACTATGTCCGAGTAGCCAGTCAAAATAGTTAACTTGCTATTTAGAATACGGCCCTGGAGGTGTGGCTCAGTGGCAGGGAGCTTGCCTAGCATGTCCAAAATCCTGGATTTCATCCCCAGCAAGAGACAGAGAATGGAGCAAGAGTAAGAGAAGGAAGAAGGAAAGGAAGGGACAATTAATATGGAAGGAGAAGGCAGGAGAGACTTTCATTTTACTGTAAACCTTCTTAATATCAAAATTATTGGGAGCATGACAGCCCAGCAGGTAAAGGCACCTACCATCAATCCTGACGACCTGAGGTGGATCCCTGGGACCCAAACAGTTGGAGAGGACTCACTCCCACAAGCTGTCCTCTGATCTTCATGCACAGTGTTTGGCATGTGCACACACACACACACACCACACACACACTCTTACAGTTTTTCTAAAAGATCACAGTAAGGCATTACCTGCTCAAAAAGTGAACCAAAGGTCTCTAGTACATTTTCTCCACCCTCTGCAAGTCTGAGATCCGCCCAGTCACTGGCTACAGTCAGCTCTGGAGAGGACTAAGCCCTGAGCCTGTGTAGAGTTCAGCTTTGTCCAGCCGCTTAGCCAGGCAGAGCCTCTATGACCGTGACAGGACAGAGAGGGACAGATGAGGGCAGACACACCCACCAAGGCCTCTCAGACTCTCAGTCTCTCCCAGGAAGCTTTTCCAGTCCTTGTCCATTCAACTTTTCTCTCCTGTGCCCAAGGACCAGGAAAGGAGGGAGGAGGTGAACCCGACACCATTTCTGCCATGTCACCATCTTGTTTTAGCTCCTACCTGCCTGGCTCTTCAGCCCCAGCTCCTGTACCACCTCACCCCACATTCCAGTGCTAATGACCTCTGTCACCATTTTGCTTTTCACCACTGGGCTTGAGTATGCATGGTATCTATCTCTAAGGGAACAGCTCACTTCCCACACTCTGCCTACCTCATTCCCACCCAGCCTTTCTGTCTCACGTGGCCCATCCCTTTGTCCATCCATCCTCAAATGAATGAGAAGCTACTGAGTGCCAGGCTCTGCTCCAGCTATAGTAATGTGGTCCAAAGCATGATCAAGAGGTTCACATAGACCCATCAAAGGCTCATACAGGGCTCTTCCTCACTTATTTCCACCAAGATTTCTGCTTCTCCTGTCATTTATTACCTGGACCCATGACTTGTTACCTCCACTTACTGGCCCAAGATAGAGATCAATTGTACCTTAAAGTGATTGATCCCAAGCCAGAAGTCAGAATTCTTTGAGAGTCAGATAATAATGAGTATACTAGGGCTGGCCTTTCCTATACATGCCCAGTGCCAACCATCACTGAGGCACTTGTCATACATGTAGCCCAGGCTGGCCTAAAACTCATGATCTTCCGGCCTCAGCCTCCTGAGTGCTGGCATTACAAGCGTGACCCACCACACCTGACCACCCACAAAAATCCTCCAGTCGAAGCTGAGCACAGTCGCACACACCTGTCGTTCCAGCATTCAGGAGGCAGAGGCAGGAGGATCTCTGTGAGCTCGAGGCCAGCTAGAAAAACAACAACAACAAAAAAACCAAAACAAAACAGAACCAAATCCTCCAGTAGGTAACTTCCAGGATGGGGGCCATACCTGATGGACTGGCTGAGCCCTCCACTTTAGCTTGGGTGCACACATCCCCTCACCTTCAGAGAGACGTCAGCCAGAATGTGGTGGGGCAGCTGAGAGTACATGAGGCCCAGGCCCACGATGGCCTCCAGCTCTCCCAGGTCGGCTGCATGCTCCAGATGGAAGATGGCTGACTCTCGGTCCCACTCCTCGTCCTTCTGGCAGAAGCGCCCGCCCTCGTGGTACCGTACCATGGCCAGATGGACCTGTCACACAGACTTCAGTGTTGCTCTGGCTGCCCGGGAAGCCAAAGCCATGCCCGAGGGCAGCCCAACCAGCCTGCGGGGAGAAGCGACCAGTGGAGGAGAGGAGTGAGCCCTGGGCTCAGGAATGGGCATCACCCATACCTTCCCCAAAACAGACTTCCCGATTTTCCTCTCAAGGTCCAGAGCATTTAGCCTTTGCACTTCCAGGGCCACAGCCGAGGGCCTCGGCAGGTGCAGGCGGGAGGGATTGAGCAGGTTCCATGTCTCCACACAGACCTGATGGGAGAGACCAGGTGGACGGAGTTTAAAGGCCGGAGAAGTGAGGGGCTGGGACTGGACATGCTGTCACAGAAGTAAGCAGCCATGGCTAGTTAGGGAGGGGTAGGAACCTCCTAATGCCATCCAACTTTATTAGACAAGCGTGGCTCTAATTCCTTTGGTTTGTTTCTGACAATTCAAACAAGAGTCTTGCTATGTGTCTGGGATGGACCTTGAACTCACAATGTAGACTTGGCTGGCCTTGCGTTCAAGATCTTCCTTTCTCAGCCTCTCAAGTGCTGGGGTTACTAGTAAGCCCCCTCCCCTGGTCCACAGGGCTCCAATTCTAATTATTCAATTGTCATCAGCTCATGGGTATTGACAGAGGGCATCAACAGGACCCAGTGACCAGCTGAACAGACCCTAGTGGCCCTGAGCTGCAGGAGCCTGAGCCTGGAGCTGGATCATGGCTAAGTCTTTTTTTTTTTTTTTTTTTTTTTTGAGACAGGGTTTCTCTGTGTAGCCTTGGCTGTCCTTGGTTCACTTTGTAGACCAGGCTGGCCTCAAACTCAGAGATCCACCTGCCTCTGCCTCCCTGAGCTCTGGGATCACAGGTGTGCGCCACCACGCCCTTCTATGATGCTAAGCCTTCTAATCGCTTCCTCACACCAGTCACCAGGAAAATCTGACTCCCACAGACACACTTGCTTCCTCTGCAAGTCAACCCAGATGAGGTAGGCAGGCTACATCCATCAGACACTTCACAGAATACAGGCAGCTAAACGCCCTGCAGCCCTGAAGGAGAAAGGACTCAGCCCAGAATACCAACAGTGGCTCAGTGGAGCAACTCTGTCCTACTCCAGGTGGAGAAGGTGTCACATGACCATCAGCAGAGGGCAAAGAATCCAGCTGCTGGGGTGGCCAGGGTTAGAAGGTGCCTCTGGGCTCCAGATAACGGGGATCAGGCTTTAGGGGAGGAAGGATTCTACAGGCAGGAGGGCCTCTCAGCAAACACAGAGAGGTGAGGGTCTCACGTCATGTTCAAGAATCAGAGAATAACAAGAGCTGATGGCCGGCCTTTCCAAGAGATGCTTGACAGGCGCCATCGCTGAGACACCTATCACACACACATTGGCCAAAAGACAAGTACACTAAAAGTAGCGTGTAAAATTTCCTTCGGCCTTCATGTTCGAAGTATGTATTAAACATACACAGTGGATCTCATGGTTAGACTTTGGGCCCCTCTCAAGCTGTCAAACTGTGTATGTGCAAGTCTCCCTTGCCCAGGACACGGCCCCCAACCTGCCCTTTGCAAAACAGACATGCACGAGGCAGAGGGGCAGGCAGTGTGTCAGGAGGAGGGCAGAGCACAGCAGGAGCTGGAAGAGGCAGGCCGGTTCCTATCAGTGCATACCCGACCAGAGCTGCCCAGGCTGTCCTCATCTGACTCAGGCCTTCGGTTGCCATTGGAGTGGCCCTGCAAGGGAGCAGAGACTGAGTGATTGTGGGAGGAAGACCTTTCTCCCTTTCCTGGGGAGCAGGCCCAGCCCCTCCCAGGGACCCTCTTCTGGGGACTAGTGTCCTCCGCTAGCCCCAGGTGAAGCTGGAACCTTCGTTGGCAGAGCTCATGAGTTCATAGCCGTCCTGTGTGATCAGACCGAAATGACCCCTGGGTACCAGAGTCAGCGTGAAGCCACTGGGGAAATAGTGGTTAGTTCTTCCTCCGGCCAAGCCTCCTCCTGCATGCGTTATGTTCCTAACTATACAGCAGAGACCAGGGCCTTCCGTGCAACAGGCCTCACTCTACAGGTTCCATTTTGGTGCACAGTGAAGTCTCTGAAGGGATGACAGTTCTGAAGTCATCTCCCACCCAGACAGTGCTGGGAGGGAGACTGAGGAAGCAGGCCTGAGGACCTGCTCCCCTCCCAGGCCTTCCACCATTAAGCCCTGGAGCCATGCCCTCCTAGCTACACCAGCACCAGTGAAGCTCACTACCCAGCATCCTCTCTGCTCAGCAACCGAAGATTCCAGCTTCAAAGGTTTCTCTGCCATTTTCTTGTCCTTGGTTTTTGTTTGTTTGTTTGTTTTGTTTGTTTTGAGACAGGGTATCCTTAGTGCAGTCCCGATATGTTGATATGTTCTGGACCACTCAAGTGTGTCTCCACGCCCAGCCTGCTTGTTACTTTTCAACTTCATATCCAAGCTGCTATCTCTTCCCCCTCCTCCTCCACTTCAGCCCACTTCACCTTCTTCCCCGCACTGGCCTCCATCTGAAATCTGGTTTGCTGTTTTAATTGTACTTGTTCTCAAGAGCAACTCTCATTTGAATCAGCTTTTTATCCTCAAGGATAACGGGGGAGGCAATCAAGATTTCCAGTCTCAGGGTCTTGGGGGTACTTACGTGTTCTCGGGGCTCAGGGTCATCCAGGTCACTTCGCTTCTCGCTTGGGTATCCGCTGTCCCCACTGTTCTCAGAGTCCTGCAGAGAGAAGATGATCTTAGGGTTTGGTGGCGCTCCAAGTACCCGGAGGGACATCTAGCCATCCCAGTCACCTGTTCTCTCTCCTTTGCTTCATTACCTCAAGCAACACAGTTTTCTTCCTGCCTCCTGCTGGCCGGGAGACCAGAGAGCAAAGAATTTAGGCCCTGGAACCGGATGCCCGGACACAAGCCCTGGCCTTGCTAGTTGCCAGCCAAGACCTGGGCAACTGCTCAGCTTCTCTGAGCTTCAGTTTTCTTGGCTTTGGGATTCGTTCTAGTACCTTCCTTGAAGAGCTATTACACTTTGGTATAAAATGTGCCTTCCCCGCCAGGTCCCCAGCTAGTTGTGCTATTGAGAGGTGAATGGATCATGAGAGTGCTAACCTCGTCGATTGGGTAACCCCAGATAAACGCTCATAGATGAATGTGTTATTAGGGAGTGAGGCCCAGTCAGAGAAACCAGGTTACTGGAACACACCTCCAAATACCTTTTATCCCCAGACCCTTCGGGTCTCTTTGCTGCTCCCCACCTCCCCTGTGTCCTGGCCACCTCGAGGTGAGCAACTTCTGCCACTGTGTTCTGCTTCGTCACACAGTACTAAAGAAGCCAAATAACACAGGGTCGAAATCTGGGAAACAGCCAATGACACGTGCCTTTCCTCACTTATTTAGATAGTCTGTGTTTCTGTTTTGAGACAGGGGTTCATACAGACCGAACTGGCCTCAGACTTACTATGTCACCAAGGATGACCCTGAACTTGTGATCCTTTTGCCTCCATGAGCACCAGAATTACAGGTATATGCCGCCATACCTAGAATCTGTAGTACTGGGGATGGAACTCACGACTTCATGGATGCTAGGCAAATATTCTCTCTACCAGCTGAGCACATTCCCCAGGCCCTATGTAACTCTAGATTAGAATCTATCTGTAAAGGGAACAAGAAAAACCTATCTCATACATTTTGAGAATCAAGTGAGAAATCAGGGCTCTTTAAAATACCATCCGGTCAAGGTGATGATTCCGAACAGCAGCTGAAAATGAACTTGAGCCTGTGGGGCAGGTTCAAGTGGGCATCTGAGAGATGCCCACAGCAGATCTGGGCTGGACTGCCCCTTTTAACCTATAGCCCCCTTCCATACCACCCTGGCCTGGCAGCCGGCAGCCTCCCTCCCTTCCACTCACCCGGTGATTGTCCATGTGGTCATGGTCTCTGGGGCCCATGTTATCGGGGTCACCAAACACTGGCCAATCTGAGCAGGGACAAGCAAAGGTAATGTAGGGCATGCCCAGCAGCTGCACATGGTCTGTCTAAGGCACACGGCGCCCTAACCAATCCTCAATATGTACAGCCCAATTCCTGGCAATCCCCCTGTCTCAGCCTACCAAGTGCTGGGGTAACAGGTGTGCACCACCACGCCTGGCATTTTCACTTTTGATTTCTAAAGAGAAGCACGACATGGGAAAAGGATATCATCACCCCTGAAAAACTACAGTTCTTTCTTAAGTCTCTCTAAGTCTGCAGCTGGATAGCCACGGGATCTGTGCCTCTGCTGTGTGCACAGCTGTACATGTAATGTGCTGTTAGCACACCAGTGCCGAAGAAAGTGTGGATATGATGGAAGAGAAGCCACCTGTCTCCTGACAGTCACGGTTCTCGCTTCCTGTCCTAAGCAAGCTGTAGCCTACCTGTCTGCCTGACCTGCTGCTGCTGTTATTACTGCTTGGTTTCTGAGACAGGATCTGACTACGTAGCTCTGGTTGTTGCAGAACTCACTACATAGACCAAGCTGGTCTTGAACTCACGAGTGCCGGTATAAATGCATGGCCATCACACTCAGTGAGCTGACCATTTTGATTAAGTCTGCAGGCTGGGGAGAGCTCAATGGTAGGAAATAAGCCAAAAACAAGAGGGAGGCCTGTGTTCAGCTCCCAGCACATACCCATGTACACATAGTTCATTTAAAAAAAAAAAAAAGACTTTCATACTTCCAAACAGTTTTTACATTTAAAAAAAAACAACTATTTTATGGCAAGTGCCTCTATCCAGTGAGCCATCTTGCCGGCCTCAGCTTTGCCCTTTCGACTTATTTGATATGATGCTAACAGGTTTCCTAATGCAGAACAATTCTCAGATTTGACCATGGTGGGCCAGTAGTCTTTATTTTATTTTATTTTATTTTATTTTTTGAGAAAGAATGTAACTATGTAGCCCTGGCTGGCCTCAAACTCATAGAGGACTCCCTGCCTCTATCTTAGTCATGGACCATGATAACTGGCTTATTCGCAGTGTTTCTTCGCTGTGCATGGGATACTCCCTCCTGCGCTCTGTCAGATGCCGGCTTTGTAGCTTCACACAGCACACTGAGGTAGGCTCTCTACCACAGAGGCTGTTTTAGCATACTGGATGGCTGCATCTTGAGAGTCTGTCCTGTGATCTCACCAGTACGGCCATCTGGGCTAATCTGTCCCATTTCCTACCACCGATGAAACCAGTTCAGCTCTAGTCTGCCTGGTACCTGCACCCTACGGTCACATGACTCACGGAGGTGGTCCAGTTTCTGGCTGTGTGGTGTGGCTGAAGATGGGGAGGAAGGCAGAGAGTCAAAGGTTACATCGCTCATGTTCTCATCCCCGGAGTTCTCCGAAAGGCGAAGGAGCAAGGGGGGCCTGCTGCCAGAGAGCGTCCTTATGCGGGGGCTCCCACACTTCTCCTCTGTCCCCCTCAAGATGGTCTTGGCTGATTGCTGGGGACATTAACAGGAATATTAATGTCATACGAGAACGCTATAGGGAATGGAGGGCTCCTCTGAGCCCTGAAGCCTTTTCATCCATAACTTTCCCCCCCCCCTGAGACAGGGTTTCTCTGTGTGGCCTTGCCTGTCTCTGACTCACTTTGGGAACCAGGCTGGCCTCAAACTCACAGAGATCCACCTGCCTCTGCTTTCCCGAGCACTGGGATCACAGGCGTGTGTCACCATGGCTGGCTTCATCCATAACTTTATACATGCCTAACAGGAAATCTTGAAAAAAAAAATCAGTTCAGGATTAACCCTACAGTATCCAAAAGGGGCCTATAGATGGAGCTCAAAGGGGCTGCTAGTCTGTTTCCTAAAGCACTGGCTGTGATCCACAGGCTTGGGCTGGAAGCATAGCCCAATGTATACCCAGAGGCCAAAATTGGTTTCTGCCAATAGTTGACTAAGCTGGGTGGTTGGTCCCACTGTTCATAGTTGGCAGGCCCAGACAGCCTGGTCTAGTCACCCATGTATGTGGGTGCACATTCATGCATGTTTCCTGTCACTTTTGCTTCTGCCTGTTTTGCTCACTCAGGTCACAACAGGCCAAAGCCAAGCTAATACCATCCCAGAGGTAGCAAGATCTGCCTTCTGGGCAACAGAAGGGCTGGCCAGGTAAGCAGATGGCTGCTGCATACTCACCAACAGCTTGGTGCTCTGATTCACCAAGTCCTGCTCCCGTGGAGAGAGGTCAAAGGGTGCAAGGCCCATGCTCTTGCAAATACGGTTGCAGGCATGAGAATAGAAGAAGAGAGCCATTCCCCGGACACCTGCAGGCAGAACAGGGGTGTCTGGGTCTTACTTTTGCTCAGGGATAAAGGACAGTGGGGACACTGAAAATATGGTTGGGACATGCAGGAAAAAAAAAGCGCAACACTGAACTGGAGGATCAGATGAGCTAAGTTCCCGCCCCCGTAATCGCGGGGCCTAACAGCGCCTCAGTGTGTTCCCTTGGATGTAGAAAGCACTAACAGCTTTTAGGGGGCACGGTCTCTGAGACACAGCCTGAATTCCCTCCCCCCACTTACCGAGGTTCCCATCTCCAAAGTCAGTGCCTTTCTCCGTGTGGATCTGTGGGTCGGTATAGAGGTCACCCACACCCTGGATGTCCACCACAATCAGCTGATGACCAGAACGCTCAAATGTGAAATGGCTGAAGGCCTGTGTGGGGCCAGGAAGAGAGGGTAGTTGTAACAGACCAGACTATGGACTGGGCAGGTGCTGGCCAGCTGCGGAACCTGTAATAATCAGGTCTGCCCTGTTGAGGGCGCTCTCCGTAAGCAGAGCTTTATAGAGCATAAGATGAAAGAAGGAAATCTGTCCAACTTTGCAAAGACCCCAGGGCTTCCAGACTTCCGGACATCTTGGGGCTGTTGAAAGAAACCAGCAGAGGGCGGCAGGTGTATTGTTTTAAAAAAAAAAAAGAATCTTGGGGGGGAGGGGGGGATGGTGGTCGGTCAAACCATTAGCCATGCAAACATCAGGACCAGAACTTGGATTCCCGAACCCACATAAATGCTGAGTGCAGATGGAGGCCCACCTGTAAGTCCAGCCTTAGAAGGTGGTGATGTGATCATCAGAGCAAGCTAGCTAGAAAGACTAGCCATATCAGTGAGCTCTGGGTTTGATTTCGAGACCCTGCCTCAAAGAGTAAGGTGGAACATGATCAAGGCTGATTCCCAACATCATGTAGGTGTATGCACACACCCATGAAAGTACACAGGAACACACTGCACACGGCTGACATACACACGGAAATGGGAAGGGGTTAGGAGGTGGAAATACTGTTCCGTGGCCGGGCATGCGCCTGGCATATTGGGGTCCTGGGATCACACATGTTCCAATGGGCATGAGGAGCCTTTGAGGATGTAAGGCTCCACCCACAAGGATCTCCCAAGGGGCTGGAGGATAAAAGTGTGGGCAGAGCAAGCCCAGGGCCTCACCTGTGGTGTTAGTCGGATGTTGTCATCACGGACAAAGCCTGAGTTGGAATTATACTTGATGTAATTGCCCTCAATGTAGTGCTCCAGGTGGAAGAGGGGCTGGCCTTGTCTGTCCTTCAGCTCAATGATGCACATCTGCATGATATCCACCTGGTGGAAGAGCAGGGGCAAGTGGAAGGGCCGGGCTAGGCGCTCACCTGGGCACAGATCCTGCTCTCATCACTCTTGCAAGAAGTGCTACCTGTACCCAGAACCCACCATCCCTCCTTTCCTTTAAATATGAAGATTCCCACCTCTGGATTTTAGCATGACTCAAAGTCAGGATCACAAAGGGATTCACATTGATTAGCAAGCCTCTCTTGCAGCTAGGTGTGACCACGTGGCCACACATAGCCAATGGGAAATAAGGACTAGCAATCCCTTAACTGCGTCCTTCCCTGCAAGTCGAGCTGCTTGGGATCCATAACTGGAACCATGGTCAATACAGTCCTAGGAGGTGACAGGGTAACAGGACAGGAGGAACCAGGTCTCTGGACGACTTTAAGGACACAAGGTATCAGCCCATCAGAGCCATTTGTACACAGATTAGAAATGTTGTGTCTATGTAAGTTTATGGGTCTGTTCGCTAGTAACTCACACTGGGCCTGGCACTAATACTGCAAGTTTGGGCAAGTTGTTTCATGTCACTGTGTTTTATGTTGTCCCTCCCCCCCTTGGTTTTTTTAGACAGGGTTTTTCTGTGTAGCCCTGGCTATCCTGGAACTTGCTCTGTAGACCAGGCTGGCCTAGCACTCAGAGATCTGCCTGCCTCTGCCTCCCAGGTGCTGGAATTAAAGGCATGTGCTGCTGTGTTTTAGTTTTCTAGCACCCAGCTACGAGGATGTCAAATCTTGGCACAAAGATTAAATTCACCGAAGCACAAAGAGGCCATTGTTCATGCTATTGTTACTGTAGGTCGATGTTAGACACAGAGTTCCTAAACTGGTGGTGCTATGAAACCTTCAGGAAGTGAAGCTTCACCAACGGAAGTGGGTCGCTGCGCAGCCCTTGGAGTTTTACCGCCCAGGGTCACTTCTTGTCTGCTTGACCATCTGTCTCATGTTCTGCTGACAAACCTTTCCTATCAACTGTGAGCAAAAATTAACCCTTCTTCTTAAGTCACTCCTTTGGTCCCAATAACGTATTGGGGAATTTCAAGAAAGTCAGTATTTTTGCATTTTTATTTTATTTTTAATTGAGTTATTTTGTTGGGGGGTGAATTCAAGATAGGGTTTCACTATGTAGGGTCTCATTATGTATCCTACAACTCACTATGTAGACCAGGCTGGCTTCAAACTCACAGAGATCCACCTGTCTCTGCCTCCCAAGTGCTGGGATTAAAGGTGTGTGCCACTAAGCTTGGCTGAGTTTTTATAAAGTATGTGCAGAATGTTATGCACAGTTGGTAATGTATATACTATGTATGGGTTATAAAGTAGAGCAAAAGAGAACTGTGACTTCTAATATATTTATTTTTATTTCATGTGCACTGATGTTTTGCTTGCATGTATGTGTTGGATCCTCTGAAAATGGGATTACAGACAGTTGTGAGTGGCCATGTGGGTGCTGGGAATTGAACTGGGTTCTTTGGAAGAGCAGCCAGTGCTCTTAACCACTGAGCCATCTCTCCAGCCCTGGCCTGCAGCTTCTAATTACTGAGGACTCTGCATGGCACCTATCACTCTCAGTACCACCCACAACATGGAAAGAATCAGACTTAGGCTTCAAAAGCAATGACCCTCTAGGGAGGAAGGCCACCAGACAGGCAGGCGACAGCTGTAGAAGCAACCTGAGCCCAGACGTGACAGCTGGGACCTTTAAGCAAAGACAGCTGAAGTTCTAAGAACCTAAGGGGGAAGGGTAGACAGTTCCTGGAAGAGTCCTATCTCCAGGGTGGCTCAGTCCCTACAGAGATGCGGGGGGCGGGGGGGGGGAAGGGAGGGGGAGAGGCAGCTGGAGGGCTTGCTGGGTAGGCGGAAGGTAGGTTGAGTGGGTTGGGTAACCACATCCATTCCCTCTCTTTAGTTCAGCTTTGTTATTATTCACTTGGTACCCAGACACTAGGGGGCAGAAACAAACAAGACACAAAAATCCCTGGGGTTGCATGGGAGGAGGGTGTGTGTGCGTGAAGGGGCACTGAAATACCAGCTGAATGGATAGGGCTCTTTCAGAACACATTGCTTTAAAGATAGGAAAATAGACCAAACCAGAATAACATGATAGCGGTGACTGGGTAAGAGGGAGATCTTATTGATGAGGAACTGATGGCCTCACTATGGAGGTATAAACCGAGCCCTGGACTGTGGGAAGAGGCTCTCCATAATAACATTAGGGAAGTAATGCAGCACGACCAGAATGAAGGTCCTGGGGCAGGAAATAAGCAAGAAAGGAAGAGCATAGCAAATTGCTGAGGTCATAGTCCCTGAAAGTGGGGCTGCGGCTTTTTTTTTTTTGTCATTGTTTGTTTGTTTGTTTTTGAGGCAGGGTCTCACTGTGTAGCACTGGAGCTTGCTTTGTAGCGGCTTTGAACTCACAGAAATCCACCCGCCTCTGCCTCCCGAGTGCTGGTATTAGGGGTGTGTGCCTCTATACCCAGTAGATTGTGGCCTCTCGAGTCCACTCCAAATGTGCTCAATCACAGGCCTTGTAAGCAGATGACTGATGAATTCTGCTGGCTGCCTGAAAGCACGGCTTTCCTGAGGCACCCAGGGTCTGTGTCCAACAGGTACTCAAACAATGGATGAAGGACAGAGAGTGTTTGCTCAAATGCCCAAAAGACGAGAAGTTTTGGTTAGCACCAAGTCATGTTATGACATAAATGGGAGGAGGCAATCTGGCGGAGAACAGGCACTCCTGGCTTGGAGCACAAGTTCCTTTCCTGCCTTGGTGGTCAGGTTGGTAAGCCTCACTGAACCCAGTTCCTCAGGAAGCCCACATCCATCCCCATACCTGCTGCTTCTGATTGGAAGCCATCATGTTCCCAGACCCAGTCCATATAACCTAGGTGGGAAACCTTTCATTTGTGACTGAGGCTCAGCACAGGACTCAGGCTGCCTTACTCACATACCTTTTATGGATGTCCACACTGTTCATACGTCCACATCCTGCTCCACCTGAATACTTCGATTGGTTCAGACGTATGTACCTGATAATCAGTCAACGATGCCTAGCTCTGACCCTCATTAGAACCTCTTGGAAACAAGGTACCATCATCCCAATGAGGATGGTGAGAAACAAGGCTGTAGCCACAGGGATCAACACGACACATGACAGAGTGATGCCAACCCAGACACCCAGCCAGAGTAGCAGATTCCTGATAATGTCAGCATGGTCAGTACCAGCCATGCCTAGAGCTGCCTTAGTTTAAGTGCATGAAACAAGGACTTCCCTTCTTGGATCAAGCCAGTCTAGGCAGGCTTCTATGATCTGCACACAAAACTCAGGAAAGGAGAACTGCAACTCTCCAGGGTTGTCCCCTGACCGCCAGACATGTGCTGAGGCATGTGTGCACTGGCTACACCATAAAATAAATAGATAAAATTTTTTTAAAAAGCTGGGTGGTAGTGGTGGTACATTCCTCTAATCCCAGCACTCAAGAGGCAGAGGCAGGAGGATTTCTGTGGGTTTGAGGTTAGCCTGGTCTACAGAGTAAGTTCCCAGATAGCCAAGGCTATACAGAGAAACCCTGTCCTGAAAAAAAAATTATTTTAATTGTTTTATAAAAACAATAACAAACAGGTCCCATCTATAAACAGAGATAAAAAAAATGCTCCAATCACATAGCTCTGTTTTTCAGGAATAAATGATTCAGTACATATGTACATGGCTTACCACATCAAAAAAAATTAAAAATAAAAATAAAATAAAGATGACTTTGGCAACTGATGAGAAGGCAAAGGGCTAGGCATGGTGCTATATGCCTTTAAGCCCAAAATTCCAGTGTCTGAGGGAGGAGGACCATTAAGTTCAATGCCAGAGTAAGACCCTGTCTCAAAACACCAGGGGCTTGTGATATGACTCCATGGCACACTTGCCTGGCAAATGCTAAGCTCAGATTTCAATCCCCAGCACTGCAAAGAAGAGGTGAAACTAGGACCCCATGTTTCACCATCACCTCCAGGCCACCCACTGGAGTCTCGGGGAGGCAGGTGGGGCTCACGCACCTGTTTGGGGGGCTTGTGCCGATTGTACTCCTCTCCCCAGAGCTTCGCCTCCATCTGGAGCTGCACATCCTCAAAGTACACGCTCCTGTCCACCGGCTCGATGTAGCGTTTGGCCACGTAGTTGGAGGCCCCCTTCCATTGCTGGGCATGCAAAAAGTTGGAGAGTTTCTTCCTGGGGAGAAAGACAAGGGGGAGCCTGTCTAGAACTCAGGGGTTTACCGAGGACAAGGCTTTGGGATGTCAGAACAGCCAGACCCCGTCTGACATGGCTAGAAGGAAGAAATGGAGTATAGGAGGTTCAGGAAAGGCAGCATCCCCCCTCCTCCATCCAGAGCCAGAAGGGCTAAGGACCAGGGTCTGTGGCCTCCCATCCCACTTCCTGTGCCTCCAAATACCCAAGCAGGGGAGTAGCCATTCCCTTTCCTTCCAGAGTCCTACAACTGAGTCAGTGTGGGGTTCAACAGACACCGGATGAAGAAGAACTTGGGTTACAAGGAAGCTCAGGCCACCTGTCTCCATCCTTTGCTTGGAAATATCCCAAAGTCCTAGCTTTTGAGTCTCCAAAAGAATCCCCTGGCCAAGCCACTTACGTCCTGAAGCACTCCCTCATTGCTCCACGGCCGAAGGGCTGAAAGACAGGACAGAGTCGTCAGTGCCCACACCCCATGATCCCCTCTGGCTCTGCCTGCTCGTAGATGTCCTGGGCTTTAACTCAACCCCAACAATCCTAGGTTGTCCCTCCTGGGCCTCAGTACCAAAGCCAGAGAGGCCTTTCAGCCTGGAGACTGCTGAGCAGAGGAGAACTGATAAATCACCTCAACCTGATGGAAGAACCCACAGCTTGGGGCCAAGATGCTGGGGAGGGGCAGTGCACGGTGGAGGTTCACAGTCTTTGCTTCCTGGTCACCATCAGGTGAACAGGCCTCCTCTGCCACACACTCCAGCTGGGGTGTGCAGCGCTCACACAGGCCCAAAGCCACACAGTCAACAGACCATGAACTGAAAGTTCCGGAACCACGAGCCAAAAGAACCCTTTTCTCTTTAAAATGATTACCTAAGCACTCAGAGGCAGAGACAGGAGGATTTCTTTGAGTTCAAGGCCAGCCTGGTCTACATAGCTAGTTCCAGAACAGCCAGGATTAGATAGAGGGACCTTGTCTCAAAAAAACAAAATGAGACAGGGAATTGTGTGGGGAATTGTGTCCCAGGTGTGAGGAGCTGAACAGTGCAGCTGCCTCAAAACAGAAGGAGAAAGGCTAGAAAAAAGGCTCAGCAGTTAAGAACACTGAGCCTAGCATCCATATCAGCAGCTCCCAACCACTAGTAACTTCAGTTCAGGGCCTGCTTCTGGCCTCTAGGGGAACGGTCCTCATTTGTACATGCCTACACACACATACGTAAGCTGACAAGCACACACGTGCATACACACACTTAAAAATAAGGAAGAAAAACAGTGGAAACAGAGGGAAGGGAGGAGAGAGGCAGGCAACTTAAATGTCCATCAGTAATCTGCCACACAAACCAAATAGTTTTATTCATCCAATGAAGCAACGAAAAAAAGATGAAAAATGTTGAGCGAAAGAAGCCATACTCAGAAGACACAATGACAGAAGGATGAAAATCTCAAGGCTGAGAGGGTTTGGGGTAGTTGGATCTTGGTGTGTGAGCAGTGACTGGAAGCAGCCTGTGTGGACACTGGCCATGCTTTGTCCACCTTGGGAACACTCAACCAAGAACGCATGCTTTGCTTGTGTATAGAGGTAGGTATGGAGCCTATCGCCTCCCTTATGCTGAGGACTTAGATACACATCAATGAGGAACAGCTCTAAGTGTGTGTGTGTGCGTGTGTGTGTGTGTGCTTTTCTGAGTGTGTGCCTATGTGTGTGTGTGTTATGCTGTAAGAGGTCCCCTCACTCTGCAGGAGGAGCTCTTCTTCTCAGTTCTGCTTTGCAAGAGGCAGTTGTAGCCACCGGATATGCTTAGTAGCTTAAAAACAAACAACAACAACAACAAAAAAAACAGAAACAAAACAACAGAAAACAGGCAGTGCCACATGAATCAGTCCATTGACATTGACCCGCTGAGAAGCAAGCCTTCATGACATATGAGATGCCTAAAGCAGGGAACGCTACATTGGGGAACGTGGTCCAGATGCTTCCAGAAGTTAGGATGATGAAGGAGTGGGATGGGGAACGAAAAGTAAAAATGTTCTGACAACAGCTCCTCATCTAGGAGTGGGTGATCCCCAATCCCAGTTGGGATTTGGGTTGGCTTGATTTGTGCAGGTCACGTGTGAGTGTCTGTGTGCCTCAGGGATCCGACCCCTGATAGGCAGTCCATGCTCCAGCAAGACCTTGTGCATGCTAGGCAAGCATGCTCCCCCTGACCTGCATCCCAAGCCTGAACTGTGTAAATTCAGTGGGCACTTTGTATGGTATGTGAGACACATGTTAATGAAGTATTATTTACAGACACTGAATAAACGTGCTTCCGCAAGCCTGACATTATGAACACCCAGGATGAAATGAGAGCCAAGTGGGGGGGAGGGGGGAAAGTCAAGTGTGGTGTACGCCTTTAATCCCAGCATTCAGGAGGCAGAGGCAGTTGGATGTCTGAGTTCGAGGCTACCTCAGTCTACAGATCGAGTTCTAGGATAGCCAGGGCTACACAGAGAAACCACCCTGTCTTGAAACACACATATACACACACCAAGAAAGAAAAGAAAAGAGAACCAACTGTCCCAAGTTGTCCTCTGACCTCCTGCATTGCAGCATGCATGCCTTCACACGCAAATAAATGTGATAATAAACACACAATCTAGGGCCAGGGGATGGCTCAGCAAGTAAAAGTGTTTGCCACCTAGGGTGTCAACATGAATTTGATCCTTGGGATCCACATGGAGAAAAGAAAAACAAATTGTTGACCTCCCGCAAACATTCTGTGGTACAGGCACACACATGCACACACAAATACAATTAAAAAACATAATAGGTAAATGATAACACAGAAAAAATCCCAATGATAAAAAAGTTTAAAAAGTGGGTTACAGCATACATGGAAGGTGGAGGTAGTAAGGTCATGAGTTTGAGGTCATGAGAGCGAGTGCGGTGCTGGCCAGCCTGGTGTGCAAAGCAAGACTCCCTCTCACACACACAAAATAAATATATAAAGATAAATAGCAAGATTAAACAAAGCATGAGTGAAAGGAGGGCACTATACAAATGGCTGGAGAAAGACCCTACCAGGCCCTGTTCTCTCACGGCTCCGGCTTCTCCTTACCTGAGATGCCATCTTGATCAGAACCTCGTCTTTCAGCCATTCCCCGGTGACAGCGTTGTACCTATAGAAATCAGAGCTCACTCAGGGCATCCTGGTCCTGCCCCTCACTGGCTAATCTCTCCTAGGCTGTCTATGGGTCTTAGGACACAGCCTGCTCTGCACCTGGGCCAACAGGCTTGCTGACCCTTGAGGTGGGGTGTAGGATCCTCCCTCCCTCCTTTAAGGGGACTTGCCTAGCCTCAGACACCTATTCCTTCTGCATGGTCTTGCCATTCTACCAGGAGCGGCACTCCCTGCTGGGCTCAAGTCTGGCTTGCTCTGCTCTTTCATCAGGCCACAACTCCACAAAACAGGCCCGTGTCTGCCTTGCTCACCACAGGGCCTAGATGCTTAATGAACACACACCGGATGGGTGACTGAGGATATACATAGCTTTATAACTGGCCTATATCACTCTTAGGTCTCAGGCAGTCCAACTACCTGTATATATCCAGAAACGAGCTTGGCTGACTGTAGGAGGAGCTATAACAGCCGGTCCCAGAGAAGGAGGAAGGCAGCAGTCCCTCAACTTCGCCAAGTGCCTGGGCCAGGCACAGCCCACATGGGCAGGTATATCTCCCAAGAGGTGAGGACTGTCACAGTGCACGTAGGGGACAAGGAGGGACTTGCCTCTGAGGCAAGATAAGAACCTAGGAAAGAGTGTGGAGGGAACAGGGAGGAAGTGAGAAAGGTGGAGATGAGAAAGGTGGAGAGGGAGGGGACCTATTTAGAGATTGAGAGAGCTGAGACAGGTAGAGTGAGATATGGAGAGATGAGGGGAGAGGCGGGGTGGGGGAGACAGGTGGCATGCGAGGAAGATGAAGAGAGAAACAGAGAGAAAGATGATAAAGCGTGAAGGAATAAAGGAGGAAGAAAAGGTGGAAGGAGGGAGGGAGGGGTGGTTCTAGAATATTCCATTTCCCACTCCCAGCATCCTCTTTCCCCAGAGCACCTCTGGCAGCCCCAGGCCTGGCGGGCCCTAAACAGGTTTGCCTGGCCAGGCTCCTTGTCTCGGTGAGTCACTATGGCAAGATCCATCCCTTATCTCCGGCCAGTGGCTCCTGGCTCAAATCACCCAGACCCGGGAGAACAGGTTTTCAGAGCTGGAAACCTGGGCAGAGAGGAGCAGACACCTGGCAAGTTCCCGGAGTCTCTGGGGGGGAGGGCTCTGCCAGGTTGTCAATGTGCCTGCAGCCCGTGGGAGGCAAGCACTGCATTCTACAGTGGAGGTCACAGATATTCTGCTCCCTCACCTCTGCTCTGAGAGGCACCCAGACACTGGGAAGGGGGTGACTGTGCAACCCTGAAAGGGTCTTGCTTGCTGCTCACGACCACTAACATCATAAAGGCAAGAGTCAGCCAGGACTGGTGAAACAGACCTGTAACCCCAGCTACCTTCAGACGAGAGGCAGAAGAACAGCCATGTTCTTCTGGGCTATATAGTAAGTTCAAAGTCAGCCTAGGCAACTTAGGGGGACCCTATTGAAATAAAAATGAAATGAAGGCTGACAATGTAGCTCACAGGTAGAAAGACCATTTGTCTAGTATATAGGAAGCCCTAGGAGGTTCGATCCCCAGTAACACAATAAGCAAATGAATGAATGAATGACTAAATGCCTAGTGTGCATGAAGTTCACAGAGCATTCACTATATGCTGGGTTATTTTTTTTACATTGTTTTTTTTTGTTTGTTTGTTTTTCGAGATAGGGTTTCTCTGCGTAGCTTATGCTGGCTTCTTAAACAGATGGTTTCGTTTAATCTTTGCAGAGACCCTGAGATGGCGACAATTACTGTGCCTGTTTTTCTGTTTTACTGGCTCAGAGGTGAGGTCTCTTGCCCAAGTAGCAGGAATCCAAACTCAGGTCTGTTTAAAGCTGAATCTCAACCACCCTGGAAACAGTTCACGGGGACAGGAAACCTGTCCCAAACAGAGGGCCATCTTGTACCGAGGCTTTCGATCTTTTTGCTACGGCCGGAGAAGGAAGCTTCTTCTGGTTTAGAAATTTTGGAATGTTCCAGACAGCCATGCTTGGCATCCTCTCACTGGCAGTCTGGGCAGTATAAGACTCGGCCATTTAATTAGGTTCAGCCTGGTCTCCAGTCCCTGCTGGGCTTCAAGATACAGAGCCAGGTCAGCATAGGGCCCATGATTCCCCAGGGCCTGGGCAGCTTGCTACCTCAGCGCTGTCACAGGAAGAAAAAGAGAGAACCTATACTTATACCACCCGTGCTGGACTCCCCACTTATCCTGCCCCAACACGGAGAGGTGGACTTCTAGCGGATGAGAAGAGGCATATGGGAGGGGAACTCTGTAGCCAGCTCCTTGAAAGATGGAAGCAGAAATGATGGATGGAGAAGACAGAGTGTGTTGGCCAAGGAAAAATGGCGCGGCTGCTGGGGACCAGGTACCGAAGCCTGCTGCACTGTCTGCCTCGACCGGGGTTTGCCAGGACAAGTGTTGATGATGGTCTCGAGATCCAGAAGAAACCCGGATCCCTTAGCTACCCTACTCAACTCTCAACTAACTTCAAATAAAGGATGAACACACCTTTGCTGCACAATCCCTCCCCCCAGTGCAAAACACTTAGGACCAAAAGCTTTCCACCTTTCGGATTTGTTTCCAATTCTGAACGTTTACCCAGACTTAACTGGCTGGGCCTCCCTAATTCTAACAATCCAACATACTGTAGAACCTGAAATTGGGGTATTGTGTTAGTACCTTTTCTTCGACCCGATGTAGGACTCAAGATGCAACATGCCCCCCCCCCCACCCCCACCTCCCACCCCGCAATTACTCCTCAAAGCCCTGGGGCAAACTGCTGACCTGTGCCGAGTCGCATGTTCTGTGGCGATGTCCTCAAGATGGAACTCAGCCCAGGGGTCGGGCATGTGCTTGGCCTTCTCAATAGCATGCTTCCAGGCTTCCTGCAGAAGGCAAAGGGAGCACTGGGCCTACGCCAGGGGCAGCCAGCTGCCTCTTCCCCAGTTACATCCCCCAGGGGAGGATCACAGCATCCAAAAGAAAGGATTCCCATCCGCTGTCCTGCCAAGAACAGTCCCCGAGGGACCCAGTGCGTTCTCACGGGCTCAACCTAGGGACAGAAGTCGCTGACACTTTAATTACATAATTCTTCCCTTGCTGCCAAAAAGCTGAAAGTGAAAATAAGATTTTTTTTTTGAGGGATGGAAAGATGGTTCAGTAGTTAAGAGCATGCACTGTTCTGGCAGAGGACCTGACTCTGGTTCCCAGCAGCCACATCACACATAACTCCAGCTCCAAGGGATCTGTTGCTCTTCTAGCTTCTTCAGGCAACTAAGCCCATGTGGCATGTACATGTGTGTGCACACACACAAATTTTTAAAAAAGGTGTTTTGTTTTGTTTTTTAATAAAATATGAGTGCAGGGCAGGCGGACTTCTGAGAGTTCGAGGTCAGCCTGGTCTAAAACGGGAGTCTAGGACAGCCAAGGCTACACAGAGAAACCTGTCTTGAAAAACTAAACAATAAATAAATAAGATAAAATAAGCTAAGATAAGCTACGGTATGATATTGGGCTGGGGCTCAGAGGTGTCCCTCAGTACCCTGGCCATCCTTGGAAGAAGTCCAGCTTCCTAGGCCTCAGCTGGGCTACACATTGACCACTCTTCTAGTATGGATCCCTCATGGGGACCCTGTTAAAAATAGGAGAAGTCAGGAAAAGAAGCTGGGAGCACACACACACACCAGCCATGGCTTCCCTGTCACGAGGGGCTTTCCAATCTCTGCAAAGTCCATACTTTTTTCCCTTCTAGTCTGGAAGCTAATCTAGGATTAATGAAACTACTTGAGAAAAGAACAGTCCAGTCCACCATAGTCCCTCTACCCTGGCAGCAACTGTCTGTGCCTCCAGTGAATTCTGTTCTATGCATTTAAAAAAATAAGATTGGAATCACACATGGGGAGCAGACCACTGAGACCCCGTACTTTACTTAGTGGTCCTCACTGCCTCTCCATGCTTTCACATGAAAACCACAAGCACTCCGGAATTCTGAATTAGAAAGTGGAAGTCCTCCAACAGCCCTTCCTGCAGAAGGGACACTTGCTGCAGACACTCAGCAAGTCTCCTCTCTGCCTTTGTTAAGAGGTGTGCCCCAGGAGTGGCGTGACTCAGTTTCGTTCTGAAGCCTACTTTCTGCACGTAACCCTCAGTCTTCGATGGCCCTCCCGGCTCACGTGGGTACACACTGCTGGCTAACCTAGCACCCTTCCCAGGGCTGTGGGATCCAGAGCTGTGTAGGTGTACCCGACACCCTTGCCTAAAGCAGGGCACGCTACATTAGGAGATCATTCTTGGATGCCTTCCAGGACGTCCTAGTGCAAACAGTGCTGACTCAAACATTTTTGTCTCTACAACTGCGCATACTTTTGCAAGACCTCAGTAGGATTTGTTTGTTTTCAATGCAATGGTTGGACTGGATTTAAAGTCTGGGGGCCTGGGAAACAGGTCAGTGGAACAGTGTTCCATCCTGGGCTCAGTCCTCAGCAGTGAAACAAAAGAATTAGGAATCCCACCTACCCGCCCCACTCCACCCCCGCCAAAGTTTTTGTAAGTTACACTCCAAAGAGCAGTAAATACATCACTCAAATTTTAATGTCAAGGAAGTGTAAAGTTTACATGTTTGCAACAGTATAGAGTAACGCACTGTGTGAGTTTATTACTACAGAAATGGCTCCTTGCCTGTTGTCCATGGTTAGACTTTGAGCTTGCACTCAATCTCCCCTCCCCCTTACGAACAACTCCAGCAGATATGCTGACATCCAATGCCATTTCTGAAGTGCAATCCCTGTACTTTTAAAGGCGCATCATTGTCCCCCTCTTCTATCCCAGCTGCTGGGAAAGGTTCAGCTGTCTGCCTGGGGAGGCGGAGGCTGCCTGCCCTTCTGAACATGTCTAGACCTGTGGACACATGGTTCTCTGGCTGTGTGTATCTTGAGTGATGGCTCCATCACCGCCTAGAGCACCAGCAGCAAGGGCTGTCCCACTCAAGGCAGACAAGATTATCAACAGAAGTCCCCTGACTAAACTCAGTAGCTCCAACCAAAGCGACAGTTGAAGGGTTAGACTAGTCCATTCACTGCTTGCCTTTCACTCCTGAGGCTCCAAGTTCAATTCCCAATACCACTAAAAACGAAAACAAACAACAAAACATGGAAGGAAGTATTTTGCAGGTGAGTGCATGGCATCTGGGGAGTGGGGGAGCGGGGACAAAAAATTCACCTTTTTCCAAACCCAGGTACCTACCGTTCCAAACCTGAGCAGCCACCATTGGCTTTAATGCTACTGACCTGTGTCTGAGACAGGGTCTCAGCTCTCTGTTCTCTTGTTCCAGCTGCCCAAGGGCTGGGATTATAGGTGTTCACTACCACACCTAGCTGCAAGTGACTTTTCTCTTTTAAAGCACAGTATAAAAAGTCTAGTACAGTGACAGTTCAGAAGGTAAAGACCCCTACTGCCATCCTGAAAACCTGAGTTCAATCCCTGGGATCCACATGGTAGACAGAAGGACATAAACAGGGTCCTCATATTGACCAACTGTCTTCTTACCTCCACATAGAGGCTGGGTATACACACACACACGAATAAATAAAAATTATTAATTTTTTTAAAAGTCTGTTGGGGGGTGGTGGCGCACACCTTTAATCCCAGCACTTGAGAGGCAGAGGCAGGCAGATCTCTGTGAGTTTGAGGCCAGCCTGGTCTACAGAGCGAGTTCTGGGACAACCAGGGCTACACAGAAAAACCCTGTCTCGAAAAACCAAAAATAAGTAAAACTAAAATATCAAAAAAGAGTCTAGCATTAACATCTGGGTCCCTTGATTCTGGTTGCATCACCACTGGCTCTGTAGAACCTTCACACTTTTGTTGGCAAATAAGGATAAACATTTTGGGGCTAGTGCCCGATGTTTTTCGTGGCCCCTGCACCAGGAATAGACACTCCCACCAGAAAATGAAATATTCTCTGAAATGTCACTCATCTAGGGTGACTCTGAGCTCCCTGCCACTGGTGTGATGCATATTTTTTGCAATGAGAACATAGTCCAGGACTGCATGTATAGTCAGTCACTCAGTCAGTCTGTGTGTGTTACTGGGAATTGAACCTAGGGCCTTATGCATGCTAGGCAATCATACTACCATTGAACTATATTCTCAGCCCTGCACTTACAAAACAAAGTCAACAATCAAAAAATCAGCCCCTGGGCAGGAGGCTCCTGAGTTCAAAGTCAGCTGGCAGCGTGGCAAGACCCTCTCTTACAAGAAGAACGAAGTGGCTCAGTGGTTAAGAGCACCGACTGCTCTTCCAGAGGTCCTGGGTTCAATTCTCAGCATACGTATGGTAAACTCTGTTTACAAGGGGACCCAATGTTCGCTTTTGACGTCTGCAGGCACCGCATGTACACAGGGCACAGACATGCAACAGATAAAACACCTACATACATAAATAAAAATGAATCTTAAAAGAAAAAGGATGGTGAAGAATAGAGGGCTGAGGAGACATGGCTCAGTGGGTGAAGGGACGCCACACCAAGCCTGACAGTGTGAGCTCACTTGATGGGACCCATATTGTAGTAGGGGAAAACAAACCCCCACAAGTAATCCTCTGACACCCAAGCCCCCTCCCCACAAACAAATAAGTTAAAAAGGGAATAGAATGGCTTGGTTCTTCTAAGAACACAAAACAAAAGCAAATAAACAGAATCTCAACAATATGAACACATTTCCTGGAAAAGGCAGAGTGACGCTAGAGCGTATAAAGTGTCTGCAGAGCCCTTGGCACAGTGACAACTGAGCTAGGGCTTTTTGTTTGTTTGTTTTTGTGTTCTAAGACAGGGTTTCTCTGTGTAGCCTTGGCTGTCCTGGACTCGCTCTGTTGACCAGGCTGGCCTAGAACACTCAGAGATTAGCTAGCCTCTGCCTCCCTGAGTACTGGGATTACAGTCATACACCCGGCTTTTGGTTTGGTTTTTGAGACAGGGTCTCATGTATTCCAGGCTAGCCTCAAACTTGATATAGCCCAGGATGACCTTCAACTTCTGATCATCCTGCCCCCACCTCTCCAAGTGCTGGAATTACAGGTGTGCACAACCAGCTGGTATATGCAGGGCTTGAACCCAGAGTGCTAGGCAAGCACTCTGCCTTCTGAGCCACAGCTACAACCCTTCTTTTACCTCATTCTTTCAACGAGCACTGTATCATAGCCTTTTATGAAGCTTCCAGGGACTGAGCCCTCCTTCAATGATCATCTGTTCCATTATAATGTTCTGTCCGACTGTTGTTCTGTAGATTCCAAGAAATACAACTCTGAGTCAGCCCAACTCTCCCTCCTGGAGGAAAAGGAGGGCTTACACCAGACTCCACAGGGAAATGGAAAAAGCAGGAAGAAGTGAAGGATCACAGCCAAGTTAGGATGGGAGGAGGCTGCCTCACACCACGCCACACGCACCTAACAGCTTTATGC
Organism: Pachyuromys duprasi; assembly: GCA_028658305.1. Lineage (NCBI taxonomy): Eukaryota > Metazoa > Chordata > Mammalia > Rodentia > Muridae > Pachyuromys > Pachyuromys duprasi. The sequence continues at coordinate 17,562,019 of CM053758.1, forward strand.
ATCCATCCAGCTCTCCACACAGCAGCGAAATACTGGAAACTGTCAAAGTATCCCACAAATCCCAAGAAACCAAAGAAATGACAATATTAAAGTACATCCATGCCACAGTCTACTGCAGAGCAGAAAGGTGACTTTTTTCTTCCTTTAGTTTTGGGGATGAACCTAGGGCCTCCCATAAGCTAGTAAACTATATCCCCAGTGTTCTTTGAGCGTGTGTGTGTGTGTGTGTGCGTGTGTGTGTGTGTGTGTGTGTGCGTGCGCGCGCTTGGCCCAAGCCTGCCAAAGGGAGTGTGATTCCCGTGAACCATATGGTAGAAGGAAAGAACTGAGTCCAAGTTACTCTTTGACTTCATATTCAGGCCCCAGAATGCATGTGCCTTCCCACACACAATATATAAATAATCTTAAAAAGTAAAAAGCAGGCATGGTGGCAGATACCTTTAATCCCAGCACTCAGAGGGTGTGAGTTCAAGGACAGCTTGGTCTACACAGCAACTCATGGCCAGCCAATGCTACATTAGTGAGGTCCTATCATAAATCAATTAATCAATCAGTCAAACCAAAAATCCAAAAGAAATTCCTGTTTGCAAAGAATAGTTATAACTGGTCTCCCTAACTCCTGAGGTTCAGAGCCGTGGTTGGGAAGAAAGGTAAAGATGAAGAGAATAAAAACCAAAGCAGTCATTTGATAGGGTGACATAATGCCATGGATTCTTTGGAGCCCCAACCCAAACAGCATTCTACGTGCATCTCATCTCACAGCAGCTTGTGGGGACAGATAGATAGGTTCAGAGGACAAGGGAAGTTTGGAAATGCGAGACTCAGACAGTAGGAAGCTTTGCCCCGGCAAAAGAAGTTAAATGCAGCTGCTATTTGACCTACCCCAGCTACTCCTCATCATGAATGCATGTATGCAAAGTGTCTAGGGGCCCACAGATGGTTCCGTGGGTAAGCGCATTTGCCATCAACCTTGATGCCCTGAGCTTGATCTTAGGATCCCTCTTTCCATGAATTCCTACAATTTGTCTTCTGAATTTTACATGTTCAGTGTGGCACATAAATAAATAAACAATTGATACATGGAAGTAATATTTTTTAAGTCTAGAAGAGGCATAATCATGAAGACAGAAAGTGGATTAGTGGTCACGAGGGATGGGTAGACAAGCGATGTGAGCGTTCCCGAGGGGCACAGCTCTCAACAAAGTTAGCTATAGGGATGGATGCATAGTTTGATGAATATACTGAAAACTGCTTGATTGTACACATAAATGGGCAACTTGAATGGTATGTGGGTTATATTTTCTTAAAGCTGCTAGGAAAAAAGTGAAAATAAGAGAAAGGAGAGGAACCCTTGTAAATAAACACCCTTGCACACTTTACCAAAACATTTCGGCACATTCCTTGATAAATATGAGCCCCTACAGCAAGGTTCCAACCTCCTCAAGCTCCTCCTGTGGGCCAAACCCCAGGTCACCAGATAGCTTCCTTTCCTATGCTAAGGGCTCTTTTTCAACAGGCCAGGGGGCTTTCATCTTGCAGGAGATCAAAGTTTTGTTTTGTTTTTTTTCTCTCTCTCTCTTTCATTTTATTATTTTAGGATGCTAGAGACTGGACCCAGGGCCTCAGGCTGGCTAGGAAAGCACTCCAGCCACTGAGCCACCGACCAAGCCCTTCAGCTTTGTTTTCTGACTACATTGCCAAAGCACAAAAACTGCTTCTGGCTTACTTTCTATGGTCATGGTCTGCGGCCTGAGGCTGCCAGGGTGGAGTCTCCCAGGCTTAGGCAGGGACACCTCCCTGCTCAGTGAGTCATCACACCCAGTTTTCTGGAGTCACAGTACCAAGCTGCTAGAACCAAACTCAGAGCAGTAACAGCACTTACACAACTGAAGGTGGGAGGGATGAACAAAGAAGATGTGCCCACACATTCGGAGGGGCAGCTGGCTGGTGCAATCAGCCATTCCCACACAGTTTTAAATCCAAGGTTTTGCCCAGGCCACTCTGTTGCTAGTAAGTACGTTCTCTGGCAGGTGCATCCCTGCACAGGCAAAACCCTACGTACAAGGAAACACTGTACTCCAACGAAAAGAAACTCAGCCATTGAAGACAACAAACAAATAAATGAAACGTTGGATGCACGAAGCCCTGGGCTTGATTGCAAACACTGAAAAAAAAATCCCCAAATCAAAACACAAAACACAGTGAATTGCAGTTACTAACAGCACCGATCTGAAACAGGATCTCCACGGAGGGTGCACAAACCTGTGGACTCCTAGGCGTGTGACTTCATTTCGATCTACCATCTGGCCAACTGCCAACTGTCTGGGGATATAGGGATCACTATGTACACTGTGCTGAGTAAGGCACGTACCGCAGAGCCAGCCCAGACCACAGCCGAGCTAAGGAAGTTAGAGTTCTGTCAGTTCCCAAGGGATGACAGACCTCAACAGACCTGGGATGAAGTGGGGGAGGCATATTTTCCCTTGTTTAATTTACATGGTCTAGATTTGCTTTACCTTGTACATATATCATGTATAGATTACATATATATATATGATACAAATTTGTGTTTTAAGTTTGCATATATAGGGGCTGCAGAGACAGCTCAGGTGAAGAGCATTGGCTGCTCTCCTAATGGACACCCAGGTTTGATTTCCAGCCTGCACATGTCGGCACAAAACTAACTCTCGTTCTAGGGCCCACATCTTCTTCTAGCCTCCAAGACACAAAAGAGATGCACAGATGTACACACAGGTAAGATACCCATACACATGAAATAAAAAAATTTAAAAGTTCACATGTGCGAATTTGAAATACATAAAATACATCTGCATACATTTGTATACATACAAAGAGTTTGCGAATATATTTGCATATCCTTAAAGTGTATCTGTATTATTATGCTATTTGCATTAGGGGGTTCGTTGACTTTTTTTCTCAAAGGGCTGGGGTTGCTGTTCAATGGTAGTGCATTTCCCTAGCATTGCAAGAAGAAAAAAAAAAAGTTCTTCCAAAAGGGCTGAATAGAGCTGACCAGACCGCTAAGTGGATAAGATCACACTTGTCAAGCAAGCATGATAACCCCATCAAATTCCTGGATCTTGAAGGAAGGAGAAAACCCATTGCAGAAAGTTGTCCTAATCTCCACACAAGTGCTGAGGCACACACACACACACACACACACACAGAGAGAGAGAGAGAGAATAAATGAATAGATAAATAAATGTAAAAAATAAAGATAAAGTAAAATTGGTAATGGGGGAGGAGAGAAGAAAATGTAGAAGGGCCCAGCGTGGCGATGCCTGGTACTAGGTCCTGGTACTAGGGAGGTGGTCAGAGCCGAGTTCAACAGTATTCACGAGAGAGAGGGTTTGAGGCCATCCTGAGCTACATGAGACTCTTACAAAGAAAGCCCAAGGTGCACATCTTTAATTCCAGCACTCAAGAGACAGAAGGAGGTGAATTTTTGAGTTCAAGGCCAGCCTGGTCTACAGTGTGAGGTCCAGGACAGCCAGGGCTATACAGGGAAGCCCTGTCTCAACCCCCAACCCTCACCCCCTCAAAAGCCCAAACCACTGTACTGTGGAGAGTTTGCAGGGAGTGGATGTGGGAAGAAACAACAGGAGGAACAGAAGTAAGTACAATCAAAATTCTTGATATGCATGAGATTCTCAAAGAATGAAAACTTTGTACTAAAAAAAAGTTCAAACTTAAACCAAGCAAACAAACCAGAAAATGTAGAACTGTCCAAGGTGTGAAAAAGAATAGCCGCCTTATCTGATCCTGCCCTAAAGCAATCCCTGATGGTGACACTCTTCCTTAATCAGTCAATCTCTCTCTCTCCCCCTCCCTCCCTCCTTCCCTTATCCCACGCCTCTCATTTCAATGCTGTACATTTAAACTGAGCTCTGGGACTGAGGCCCTTTCTCACATTGGGTAAACCTCCTCTGAGGGAAGAGTAGTATCTACTGAGAGGCCTTCTGAGTGATTCTGCCCCATCCCTTGGGAACAGGGACCCTGACAGAACCCAACATTTCACAATATATACCCAGTACCTGTTGGGACCAGACTTTTTGGAGGAAGGCCAGATGGCCATTTTTAGTAAACAGCCCAGGTTACCATGTCAGCAGTTAAATATATATATATATATATATATATCTCCAATGTCAACATATATGTGTGTGTGCCAAGAGAAATGAGGGTTGGAAACTAAGCTATAGTCTTTCCTTGGACCCACTCCCATGGTAACAGTAAATGAGCAATGAGATTTAATCTGTCCCGTGCCTGGTTCAATATTTTTATCAAATGCTTCTTGGGGGTTGCATATCAGAAATCCTGCATATCAAGATGTTATGATTCATAACAGTAGCAAAATTACAGTTATGAAGTAATAACGAAAATAATTTTATGGTTGGGAGTTCCCCCGACATAAGGAACTGTACGTGTGACAGGATCCCACTGTAATACATACAGTAGAAAGTTGGGAACCACTGACTTTGGTCAACGAAAGGAAACTCTATGGGGTTCCCTCTGGGTTCCCTGGGGCTCTTAGCTGACTCCTCATGCAACCGTTCAGTGTCACTCCATGAGTCAGCTCCTAACTGTGGGCTGCGGCTGTCTGAGGTAGAGCGTCGGGGCACTGGGAACACATTGCGAAGCTCCCTTGGGATGAGGAGCAGGATAAACTAGAACCTGTTCTTCAGGGGCCCCACAAACCCAGAGGAGACTGAGTTATCTCTGGAGCTATGTGCTGGAGAGTGAGTTAAGCCCTGAAATGGGGGAAACAAACAAACAAAAACCTACCCCAAAACAAAGCCAGGCTTGGTGGCACACTCCTGTAATCCTAGCACTCAGGGAGGCAGAGGAGGGAGGATCACTGTAAATTTGAGACCAGCCTTTTCTACAAAGAGTCCAGGACAGCCAAGGCTACACAGAGAAGCACTGTGTCGAAAACTGACCGACCAACCAACCAACCAACAAACAAACCTGTCTTTAAGAACTAAAACGATAAAATGTTCTAAAAGAGACAAATTCTAAAGTCACAGGAGGATGGTTTTAAGTGGAAGTCTCAGCACAGTAACAGGGATTTTGCTTATAAGGCTAAGTCACTGTCTATGACAACATATTAAACAAGGATTTGTTTTAATCTTCTCTGTGTGTTATGATACAATGCCTAGGAACACTCGCCTTCCTCACTCTCCTGACAACAGGTTGACAGGGTGTGAACAGAACCCCAATCCACCTCTTCCTCAGTCCAGAACTCTAAGGAATGGCTTTTCGACCAAACCAAAATAAAGAACTACATTTTACACCATAAATCCCCTCACCTTGCTGGGCAAGGTGAGAATCTCTGAGTTGGAGGGCAGCCTGATTTACAGAGTGAGTTTCGGGATAGCCAGGGCTACACAGTGAAACCCTGTCTCAAAACTAGATAGATAGGTAGGTAGGTAGGTAGGTAGGTAGGTAGGTAGGTAGGTAGGTAGATAGATAGATAGATAGATAGATAGATAGATAGATAGATAGATAGATAGATAGATAGATAGATAAAATAAAAATAAATCCCTTCACTTAAATACACACATAGAGCATGTAATTAAGATACTTAAAACTATACAAATACAGATTTTTGAGGCAAGATTAAAAAAAAAAAAGACAGGGAAACTTGGAGACGTGGAAAGAGAATAGGGTCCTCACCTAGGAGTGTTTAAAATAAAATGCTCATCAGCTAAGAGCTGGGGAGCAGTCCCCCCCGCCAATAATTAACATTTCCTGTACAAGGTGCTCACATAGAGTTAATTTTCCTTCCATGGAAGAAGTGCCAGGTAACAATGACCCAGGTTCAGGCCTGAATGCATAGAATCTTGGGTAGAGTCTCCATTCCTTCTCCAAACCATCATCTAAAGATCTAAAAACTGGTTTACAATGAAGAGGTCCTGCCTTCTGCACCCCTGTGATCTAGACTTTTACATTTCCAACTGTAATCCTGCAGGTGCTCCTGAGGAAGCACCCAGCGATTTCATTTACATTTCTTTCTTTCTTTCTTTCTTTCTTTCTTTCTTTCTTTCTTTCTTTCTTTCTTTCTTTCTTTCTTTCTTTCTTCCCTCCCTCCCTCCTTCCCTCCCTCCCTCCCTCCCTCCCTCCCTCTCTCTCTCTCTCTCTCTCTCTCTCTCTCTTTCTTTCTTTCGGTTTTTCTGACTGTCTCTGCCTCCCAAGCACTGGGATTAAAGGCTCCAACCACCATGACCAGCTCTCATTTACATTTCTAAGCAATCCTTCAAACCTCACTAAAACCCAACATATGACTCCCGTTAAAACAAACAAACAACAAAAACTGGGAGCTAAGCATCCAGTACGGAAGGCAGGGCACACACTTCCATCTGTCTGTCTGCACTCTTCTTTGACAAGCCCACCCACACTCGCGCACACGCTCTGCGGAGTCTTGCCTTTCCTTCAGAGCCCCTCTCTTTCTCTCAGCCCTCATGCTGAAGCCTATATTAAGTCATCTTTTTGGGGGCTGGGAGTGTGGCTCTGTGAAAAAGCACAGAGGTCCAGAGTTGGGTCTTCCAGCCATGTCAAAAGGCAGGCAGACATGGCCGCCAGCTGTAATCCTAGAACCAAGGCAATCCCCAGGACAACCTGGCTAGCCAGAATGAGCAGAGTTCATAAAGAGACCCTGACTCAATTTACAAAATAGATAGTGATGGAAGAAGACATTCATGCCAACTCCTGGCTTACACATACACACACACTCGTGGCAACTCCAAGCTTGCACACGCATAAACATATACACATATACAATCACACACATATAAGCACCCACATGTGAACATGTATGCTGCACACATATATGCAAAAAAAAAACCCTCTACAAAAACAAAAACCCAAACCTTTATTAAACCTCCAACTCCGCCGGGCATGGTGGTTGATGCACACCTTTAGGCCCAGCACTGGGAAGGCAGAGGCAGACTAATCTCTGTGAGTTTGAGGCCAGGCTGGTATACATTGTAAATTCCAGACCAGCCAGAGCTACATGGTGAAACCCTCTCTAAAAGCAAAAACCAAATCAATCTTTGCTTCATAAACTGGCTATTGCTGAAGTTTGAGGCCATTACCATTAGATAAAGTCTTTAAAGGTTTAGGGGAAGATTCCTCGGACTGAGGAGACACTGGAGAGTTGCTTCCTGTCTCTGTACCCTGAGATACCCTGGACACACTGACAGGTTCCAAGGCAGAGAACTCCCAAAGTGAGTTTGTATCAGTCAACAGAGGACTTTGACTGGTAGAGCTGGGAATGGAACCCAGGACCCCATATGACATGCAAGCATGCACTGTATCTCCAAAACCCAGTCATTAATGAGTGGTCAGGGCCACCTGCTGGAATGTAGAATCACAAAGGGAAGCAACACACATTAAGCACCTAAGGTATGCATACCATCTGAGGTACCGTTTCAAAAAGAACAGTTAACAAGAATTCAGCCTGTCCCCCGTGAAGCCACAAAGCGAATGGCAGGTTATCTGTTTTCCTCGATCTACTCAGGGTTTAGCTAGTCTCAAAAACATTACAGGTCATAAATAAGTGCAATTGAATTAAAGCATGTAATTCAGTACCTAAGCTCATGCCCATTAAATGGTTTCCAATAAAAGCACGAGGTTCAATGCACATTTCTGTCTACTTTGTCTTATTAAAAAAAATTCTTTTAAGGGTTATTTTTTTAAATGTTATGTATGGGCATGTGCATGCCAGGTGTGTACAAGGGTGCCCAAGGAAGTCAGAAGAATTAGATCCCTTAGAGCTAGTGACAGTAACAAGACAGCTCAAGAGGGTGCTAGGATTCAAACTTGGGTTGTTTGTGGGAGCAGAATGCTTTCTCAACAGATGAGCCACTTTCCCAGCCTATTTTGTCATTTTTTTAAAGACCGGGGTCTCATGTCACAGCTGGTCTCAAGCCTGAGACAGGGCTGAAGATGATCATGAATTTCTAAAATAGGCACTGTGCTGTTGCATTTGTGAAGGGTGTGGACAGTGGTCCTCTTTATCTGTGGCTTTTCTTTATCCTGTGGTTTCAGCTGCTTGTGGCCAATGAGAGACAGCACAGAAGTATCTACATGTACACAGTACAACATGGTATCTTGAGAGAAAGAGAGAGAGAGAGACTACGAGCTACCTTATAGTTTGTTTGCTCTGGCTTGGTTCTTTGCTGGAGTTGGAACCCAGGGCCTTGGATACAGGCAGCAAGTGCTTACCACTGAGTGATACCCCCAGGTCATAGCTCTTCTTAATGTTACAATTTTTCTATTTTATTTTCAGTGACTGTCAATCTCTCTCTCTCTCTTTTTTTTTTTTTTTTTTTGAGACAGGGTTTCTCTGTGTAGCCTTGGCTATCTCACTTTGTAGACCAGGCTGGCCGCGAACTCACTGCCTCTGTCTCCCTGGGATTTACAGGCGAGCATCACCATGCCTGGCTGTGACTGCTAATCTCCTGATGTGTCTAATATATGGCTTAAACCTCTATCCCGGGTACATGTGTATGGGAGGAAATAGCACACCAAGGGTTAGCCACTACTCATGTCTCACACATCCCCTACAGTTTTAAAATACGCGGTGCATGGATAAGGATGGATCAGCATGGTGGTTCTCACCGATAGTCTCAGCACTTGGGAGGTAGAAGCAGAAAGATCAGGAGTTCAAAGTCATCCTGGGCAACACAGTGATCTAGTGATTCTGAGACTTCATGAGCCCCTGTCTCAAAAAACCAAAGCAAGCAGTGGTGGTGTCCAAGCACTCAGAAGGCAGAGGCAAGCAGATCTCTGCAAGTTTAAGGTCAGCCTGGTCTACAGGGCTAGAGCTAGTTCTAGGACAGCCAATGTTATATATAAAAAAAAAAAAAAAGGTAAGCAAATAACTAACTGTTAACCTTCAGCCAGGCACGCTCCCAAGGCTGGGGCAGGAAGATCATGAGCTCATGATCAGTTTGGCTACTTAATGAGACCCTGTCTCACACCACCAACAAACCAAGAGAAATAAGAGCCTCGTACTTTTTAAATGCTCTTTAATATTTTTCATTCTTTCTTGAATGTTGGGATGCAATTAATAAGCAAACCAAATTTATGCACACAGAATCGCATATACAAATGCCCATGAAATGAGATGTTTGCAATCTACAGTGTTCTTCAATATTTTCTATTAAATTAATTTTGTCTTATTTCTCAAAAAAAAAAAAAAAACCTCACTCATGGAAAGGTTTTCAAACAGCTATTCTAAACATTACATTTGTTTATTTAATTGTGTGTGTGTGTTCATGTATGGGGGCATGTAGGTTCCACAGCATAATCGCAAAGGCCAGAAAACCACCTACAGGAGCCTATGTGGGTCCTGGGGATCCAACATGAGTCGTCAGGGTTACCAATAGGTGCCTTCACCTGCAGAGTCATCTCACCCACCCCGAAGGGCTTTCAACCTATTTGAAAAACACTGCTATGTGGCGATAAGACGTATCTTAAGCCAACAGTCACCTTCCAGTGAATAGGAACACCCTCCCGTGCAGAATGTGCTGCTGGGGTTCGGAGACAATGAAGACATCGATCGGAGACCCCCAGTTCCCCATCACTCGTAACAGGTCGGCTGGACACAAAGTGCAGAACAGACGGCCACTCACCTTGAAGTGGAAGGAGCCGGCCGGTGACCCTGTGGAGCCGCTCTCCGTTTTCGCTAGGTTGCTGTAGAAGTTCTGGACCTTGGAGCTGACATTCTGGTTGGACATGGGGTCATCAGTGATGGGGCAGATGAAGTAGCCTTCATCATCGTCACTGTCTGGGTCAGAGTCGCCGTCGTGGCCAGCTCGGGAGGACCCGCCACCGTCAACACCTTCCAGGCGGAAGATGAGGTCTTCGTCTGCCATGTTTCAGGGGCGCCCGTGTTACCCGGGGGCTCCGCTGTGCAGCCAGAGTTACTGCGCACGTGCAGCAAGGACGGTCCTGCAAGGGAAGCAGAGTGGTGGGTGCCGGCGCTCGGGCTTGAGGGTTGTCTGGGTACCTGCATGACCGTGGTGATGACCTCCTGACAGAATGAAAACCCTGTCTTTGCGGGGAGGCGGTTGGAAACGAGCTGGCAATACGTGGGAACACTGCAAATGTCCAAGCCTATCGGCCAAGTCACTTCCGAGAACTCTTGAGTGTTTGGAAACCAGAAATAGCTAGCAAACAACCGGAGCTATCATTTAGGGACGCGAACTATATCAAACCACTCCTCTGCTTGACACCCTCCAGAACCCCCTCATATAAGGACTACAATGCACGCTTTGCGAAGCCTACACCGGCTGGGCTCCTGAACCCCTGCCGAAGACCTCAGGCCTTGGCTGCTCTTCTAGGCGACGGCATCAAGCGCATTCCTACCTCAAGGCCTTTGTACTTGCTTGTTTACTGTGCTACTTCTCACTACGGGGATGGTAGTCCAAAGGTTGCCACTTCAGAGAAATCTCCTAATTTCCAAGTCAAAGACCCTGTTTCATTTCCTTCTCGGTGATCTTCCTGAGTTGAAACTGTCCTGTGTACTTTCTTTTCTTACATTTATTTATTCATTTTTTTTTCTTTTATTGAAAATAAGATTCTTGCTGGGTGGTGATGGCGATCGACTTTAATCCCAGCACTCAGGGAGGCAGAGGCTATGAGTGAGTTTGAGGCCAGCCTGATCTACAGAGTGTGTTTCAGGACAGCCAAGGCTACGCAGAGAAACCCTGTCTTGAAAAACAAAAAATAAAAACAAACAACAACAAAATAAGAAAATAGATTCTTTTTTCACATAGTATATCCTGATTACAGCTTCCTCTTTCTCTACTCCTCCCACTTCCTCCCCACCTGGGTCCACTCCCTTTCTGTCTCTCATTAGAAAAAACAGGCTTCTAAGGGATAGTAATGAAAATATAACAAGATAAAATATAAAATAAAACCAAAATTATTACATTGGAGTTGGACAAGACACACAAAAGGAAAAGAATCCAAGAGAAGGCACAAGGATCAGAAATCTTCTCATTTGCACACTCAGGAATCCCATAAAAACACTAATCTGGAAGGCATAAGATATACACAGAGGACCTGGTGCAGGCCAAGCAGGCCCTGTGCATAGGGTTCAGTCTCTGTGAGTTCATATGGGCTTTGCTCACGCTGAGTTAGAGGGCCTTGTTTTCTTGGCGTCCTCCATCTTCTCTGGCTCTTACACCCCATTCTAGTGTATTCCCTGAGGTCTCTTACTCTCTGAATAATGTCTGGCTATGGGTCCCTGTATTTGTCCCCATCTTCTGCAGGAGCTTCTTTGATGATGGTTGTGCAAGGCACTGATCTATGACAATAGCAGATTATCATTAGCAGCCATATTGCTACTTTTTTTTTTTTTTTTACCCTAGGTCCCTGGGCTATCCTCAGGTTCTTTGTCACCCAAGCTGTGCTGGATATGGGTTCCATCTCAAGGAGTGAGCCTTACACTTATTTTTCATGTGTATACATGGTGTGTGATGCCACAGAACAGGTATAGAAATCAGAGAACAACTTGCAGGAGTTGGCTGACTCTCCTCCTACCATGTGGAACCCCAGGATGGAGCAGGCCATCATGCTTACCAGCACATAACTTTTACCTGCTGAGCCATCCTGCAGGCCCTTTTTCCTTCTATTATCCACACGCCCACTGACTGGCTTAGAAAGTGCCTGGCACAGACAGAACATTTAAGCGTTTCCCCTCAGTAAACAAACATCCTTACAATTGTCCTCTGAAGTTCCATCAGTGGAGGCCTAGTGTATAAATTATAGCATTTCTTTCTATGCAGTGAGGTACTGTGTGATGGCTAGAAACAAATGAGGAGGCCTAGAACCCAGGGACACACAAAGATGGTCAGCGGACAGTGCGCCATGACTGAAAGATGCAAGTCAGACACTCACAGGGTCAACTGACTTTCAGCCAGATGCCGAGATGACTGAATCTGGCAAGAATGATCTTCAACAAATGCGGCTGGCAGTCCCTGATTCCCTTCCTTAACACTGCATGCAAAAGTTACGTGAAAAACGGACTGGAAAACCTAAGTAAGTAAGCATCACCTCAGGAAATACAGGACATCATCATCTCGGGTTAAGTGACGACTTGGCTGCAGCAGTTGCGGTGGTGCCGGGGATGGAACCCAGGGCTTCTCATATCCAGCAGGTGCTCCAGCACTGAGCCATGACCTTGGCTGTCCTGGTTCTCTTTGACATAAGCTTTACTGTATACAACACAGGTTGTCCTTTAACTTGCTGCGTACCTGAACTGGCCTTGAACTCACAATCTCCTTGCTGCCTCCCAGGTGTTCAGATTACAGGCAATTTGCCACCACAGCCAACAAGATTTCTTCAACATGACAGCCAAAGTGCCAGGAACAGAAGAATAAATAATTAAAAGAAAAAGCTTGATAATAAACACACACACACACACACACAAAGCTAAAGGGTGTGAACAGTTATTTGTCTGGAGCAGGTGTGGTAGAGCTTGCCTCTAGAAATCTCTGTCCTCTAGAAATTTAAGACTAGCTTGTAGGCATAACATTATTGTGTAATTCAAATGCTGATTTCTATACCACCCTCCCTCTCCGACCCCCAATAGCTGGCTGCAAACTTTGTTCTGAAAATCTTTCGTCTCAATGGTGTGTAAATTCTGCTCCCCAATTTGCCCTCTGATATGCCAATAAAGCAGCTTACAACCAGTTACTGAGCAAGAGAGAGAATAGGGCTGGACTTCCTGCCAGCCAGGGGAGGAGAAATTACAGGAGGAAGTAGGCCAGTGAGCCATGGGCAGATGCCCAAGAGAGAATCAGCCACAGGAGAGGGTGAAAGCAGGTCAGGAGAGGAGCTGGAGCAAGAAAGCTACGAAGTGCAAGTATCTCTGGGATGTACAATGGGAGTAACACATCGGGTTAAGAATACTGACATGAACTCAGTGGCTGACTCTTTCTTTGATGACCTTCCCCTGGAGGGTGCAGCCTTGCCAGGCCACAGAGGAAGATGATGAAACTAGCCTTGATGAGATAAGCTAGGATCAGATAGAAGGCGAGGAAGTCCTCCCCTATCAGGGGTCTAGGGAAAGGGTATGGGGGAGAAGAGGGAGGGTGAGTGGGACTGGGAGGAGACAAGGGAGGGGGCTACAGCAGGGATACAAAGTGAATAAATTGTAATAAATAAATAAATATATAAATAAAATAAAATTTAAAAAAGAATAGAATAATAACTGCTCAGTTGTTGTGTTGTGAAGCTTATTATTAAACAAATATAAAAGAGTCCCAATTACTTGCAATAACTGGGTTAAGAGGGAAACTGAGAAACAAACATAGTTTTGTAAAATTAATCTTAACACTAACTGAGCTAGACTGCCTCAAAAACAAAACAAAACAAAACAAAAAAGCAAAACAGCAATGTCTCTTGGAGGTCTAAAATTCAATTCCCAGCCAGCACCCGTTTTTGGCTCTCAATCATCTGTAACTTCAGCTTCAGAGATCTCACAGCCTCATCTGGCCTCCACAGGCACATGTATATAAGTGCACTCATGCATGCACACACACAAATACAAGTGAAAAATAAATAAATAAAATTAACCCCCCCATATAGCTGATGTACACACGAAAAGATACCATTAGGGAAATACAGCTGAATCCACAGCCCACTAGACTGGATAGGATTTTAAAACTGGGCAGTAATAAAAGTCAGCGAGGATGTTCAGGAATTTGGAACCCACAGTTGTTGGCGCAACTGTAAAATGGTGCACCCGCTACACACAAACAGCCTGACAGTTCCTGAAAAATTTAAATACAGGGTTCTGTAAGGCCCAGCAATTCTGCTCCTAGAAGACACTCAAAAGAAATGAAAATGTCCTCACAATCACGTGTGAACAGGCTGGGTGTAGTGGATCACGCCTGTAGGCTGAGGTGAGAGGGTTGGAGGCTTGATCCAGCATGGACTACACAGCATGTTCCAGACAGGCCTACCTAGGCTACACAGAAAGACTCTGTCTCTCTGTCTCTGTCTCTCACACACACACACACACCACAGAGAGGGTGGGGGTGGGCAGGATGGCTCAGTGGTAAAGATATTCCCTGCACAAGCCTGGCAATGAGAATCATCTGAACCCACATAGTGGAAAGAGAACTGACTCCTCAAACTGTCCTCTGACCTCTACAAGCTCACCCTCCCACGCATGTCCCCAAATACACATCATGTAAGTACTCACACAATTTAAAAAAAAAAAAAAAAGGAAATTTTTGTAACTTTTCTGGACTTCAAACTGTAGACTAGGCTGGCCTCAAGCTAGGAGATTCACCTGCCTCTGCCTCCTGAACGCTGGGATTAAAGGCGTGTGCCACCACTGCCTGAATAGTTCCATTCTTCTTGTTGTTGTTTGTTTCTTCTTTCTTTTTTTCTTTTTTAATTTTAGCTCTGGCTGGCTTAGAACTCACTATGTAGACCAGGCTGGCCTTGAACTCACACAGATCTGCCTGCCTCTGTGTGCCGGGTTTGAGGTCAAGTCTGCTCTACAGAGTGAGTGACAGAACAGCCAGGCTGTTACACACAGAAACCTTGCCTCTCTCTCAGTACTTTAAAAAAACAAAACAAAACTGAAAGAAACTATACTTGAAGTGACTTCTGATTTCTGTAAATGCCCAAGAAAAGCAAAGCTATGGAAGAAGAAGTAGACCAGGGCTTGCCGGAGGCCGGTGAGGAGAGAAGGCTGGGCAGGAGAAATGAGGAATGACGTACTAGTGAATTGGTTCTAAATTGACTGCATATCTGTGTTCTGTAATGATAGTAAGATCTGCCCACCTGAAAGCAGATTGTAAGGTATAAATTACATTTCTTTCTTTCTTTTTTAGACTTAACCTATTTACTTTATGTATACGAGTGCTCTATCTGCATGTACACCTTGTAGATGGTTGTGAGCCACCATGTGGTTGCTGGGAATCGAACTCAGCACCTCTGGAGGAGGAGGCAGTACTCTTAACCAGTGAGCCATCTCTCCAGGCCCCTGTATAAATTACATTTCAGTAAGACCACATCTGAAAGAAAAGCCAGCCAAGAAAACCTGCGAAAGTCTGAAAGACATGGAAGAACGGGTTTGTTAGGGCAAACCCTTTTTCTGTCAAATGACAAAGGGGAAGAATGTCTGTGTGTGCATTAAAGTTTCCCAGTAGGCAAGGTGGTACACACCTGTAATCCCAGCCCCCTGGGAGGCAGAGGCGGGAGAGCAGCCAGGAGTCAGACCAGCCTGGGGAAAAGAGGGGTTCTCTCTCTCGCCCTACATTTCATTATTTGGTGTGGAAAGGGGAAGATGCTTGCCTCGGTGTGTTTGTGTAGAAGTCAATGGACGGCCTGCCGGAGTTGGTTCTCCACTTCCACTGTATGGATTCCCATGACTGAACTCAAGCTGCCAAGCTTGTGTGGTAAATGACTGGCCATCTCTACAGCAGAGACATCTCTTTTCTGGGGTTTGTTTTGAGACAGGGTCTCTCTATGTATGCAGTCCTGGCTGTCCTGGAACTCACTCAGAAACCCATCTGCTTCTGTCTCCTGAGTGCTGGGATCAAAGGCATGCGCCACTATGCCTGGCTAGTGTTTAGTTTTCGTCTCAGCCACCTCTTTCTTCTGAGGCTTCGGCACTTTCCTGACCACCTACTGAAACAGGGCATACATTTACATTCTAGCCCCGTACGTGCTCCTAAAGTGAAAAATTTAAATCTCAAAACCCTGTACTTGGCCTCCCTTGACAAAAAAAAAAAAAAAAATGCACCCTTGCTATCTTCTGTTTGACTTGGGACTGTTGTTTTTCTCTTTATCCTTTTCTTTTCCACTCCCAGTTTGACACTTCCTGTCAGCTGCCAAGTTTCTTTTTTACCCTCAGGGCAGGTCAGTCATCAGCCTGGGACAGAGGCCAAAGCTACCTGATCCTCTTTGGGGCTCGCAGCTCCTAGCCCCAGAGCCTGCTCTACCCCAGGACAGTGGGGTGCCCGTATCTGCCAGCAGACTCAAAACCAGGTCAATGGCTCTGGGGGGCCAGAATGGTGCCATGCCCACAGCTTCAGCTCCTGCACCAGGAAGTGTGGCTCGGCTGAGATGCAGAGCTTGGCCATTGACCATTAGGGCTCTGTTGCCCGTGATCTGGCCATACTCATCTCCCAACCCCTACCTGACCCTCCCTCCCCCCTCATTCAGCGGCTGAATAAGGAAGTAGCCTCACTGTGGTTCCAGGGCTAGCTCACGGAAGCCTTGAGACAGAACCACAGATAAACACCCTCGTGACCCTGGGACCTGGGAGCTGCTGTTGACACCAGCTGTGACTTGCCTGGCACTATGCCTTGTACCCAGGAGGCACTTGGTACACATCCAGAACTGAGCGAACCCGGTCTTCTGGGTTTCAAATTGTCATGAATCTGCTCTTAAGGAAGCCGAGGCCAGCACCTGTCAACTGTCAAAACTGTTCGCTAAGTACATAGTTTTTCAAATAAGGGCTGCATTTTCCAAA
The DNA here is from genome assembly GCA_028658305.1 of Pachyuromys duprasi. Classification (NCBI taxonomy): domain Eukaryota; kingdom Metazoa; phylum Chordata; class Mammalia; order Rodentia; family Muridae; genus Pachyuromys; species Pachyuromys duprasi. The sequence continues at coordinate 17,578,544 of CM053758.1, forward strand.
CTACTTCTTTACAGCTAGGCAAGACCACGAGCTGTGTGACTTTCTGGGGAGACCTGAACAACTGTCTATTCACTGATGACAGAACACAGAAACGGTCCTCCTAACCCCGCCAAGCCCAGCTTGGTGAACCAATGGGGCTTACTCACAGGAGCAGGGCTCACTCAAAGGCAGCTGTATCATCTGAAGCCGGCCCCACCACGGTGAGAGCTGCAACCCCGAGCTGCTCCCCTACCTCGTGGGACCGTTCTGCTGGCTGCGGGGTCTGTTCCCCAGCAGCTGGTCTCTCTGGGGAGCAGACTGCTTAATGGGGTAGCTCTCTGAGCTCCTCCCTCCAGAGGGGAGGCTTCAGTTCTGTGGAAATGCTTTCACAACACCATTCAGCATGAAACAGAAGCAGAAAAGACTGTGTACAGCTTTAGGGAAGGGTCGGTTTGCTGTTGTGGCTTTTAATATTTATTTGTGTAATGGGGGTTAGGGGCTATCTACAGAGCGCGTGTGGGGGTCAGGGGATGATAGTAGGAGTCTCCTTCTACCACGTGGGTTCCAGGGACTGAAAAACAGGTCATTAGGCTTGGCTGCAGGCGCCTCTACCTTATGAGCCTTCTCCTCTGCCCATTAGGGGAAGCTTTTTAAATGGAGAGAATGTGTTCTCTGGTCCCTTCCTTCAGGCTAGAATGCAGGTGTGGTTGCTGGAGTTTAGGCAGCTATGTTAGGCCACGAGGTACAAGCCACACCCTGAGGCTGGTAGAGGTACAACACAGGTCTCATGTCATGGGGCAGCATCCTAGCCATGGACTCACAAGCACCATACTTTGATATCAAAACCCATAAGATGATAATCAATTATGCTTTCCTTTCCTCCCCCTCCCCTTAATTCAAGTTGCTAATTATATTGGCCCCAGCAATGCTTTCTCTTCCATAGCATAAAAATGTCACAATTCCTTATGACAAGGAAAACCAGCCTCAATGCAGAGGTGTAGCTTGGTGGCTGATCTCAACTCTGCACTCGAAGATAGGCACCTGGAGCCTGTCAGATCCCTCCAGACACTACGGAACTCCAGTTGGCCTTACCTCAGCTTCCCACTCTGGTTTTGACTCCCAGCCTCCTAGCAAGCCATGTCTGGAAAGCGGCAAAGCCAAGATTCTTGGGGGTCCTCAGGGAATAGCTACTCTCTTGAAGCCAGGACCACGCTCTCTATGTCTTGCTATACTGGGAGCCTGTGGCGGCCATGGACATAAGAGACTATGCTTGGAATGCCCAAAGCAAAGCCTACTACAGGTCAAGGGACAAAGCACAGTGGCCGCTGGCCCTCCTGGGGCTCCCTCTCAGAGCCCGTGGCTGCCTTTCTATGGTAGCAAAGGCTTCAGCATCCCAGAGCCACAGCTACTGCCCTGTGCAGACCAGTGCCCACACAGGATATGCCCGGCAGCACCCACCCACAACCTAGGAGATGCACGCGATTATAAATACCTTGAAGAGTGCACATGCTCCTCAGGACCTACTCGCCCCTACTTTAAACACGCCATTAGAGGAGTTAAGACCCAAGCCACTCCACCACACCCGAGCTTCTGCGTTCTACGATTGAGCGACATTGGTTGGCATCATTGGGGCCCAGGCCTCTCCTCACAGTGATTGGGTCAGAGGTGGTCATGTGACTGGAGTCAGCACCATCCAGGTAAACCTGGAGCTTCTGCTTGAGTGACTGGAAGAAGGGCAGGGTCAAACATTCCTGGCAGGGCAGAAATTTAGGGTTGAGGCTGGGACACCACTGAGGAAAAATGATGTGTGGTCAGCCACAGAACAAGAGCCAAGGAGAAAATAAAGAGCTGTGACGTCACTTGACAGCTAGATAGGCCCTATCCACCCCTGGACCTGCAAATTGCAAGCTGGCTACGATAATCAATTCTGCCTCTGTCCCTCTCCATCTCTCTCTCCCTGTGTGTGTATTGCTGAGAGACTAGAAGTTAGACAGACTCCCTGGTAAGCAGAGAGCTAGTGAGAGCTCTAGGCCATAAGCTGGGTAAATAAAGGTGGTGAACTGGTGGGCTTCTGCCTCACCCTCCTGCCTTGAGTGAGAAGCCTGGCAGCTCAAAATAAAAGCCTTGTTGGGACAGGAGGGATGGATCAATGGTGAAGAGCGCTGTCCAACCCGGGTTCAATTCCCAGCACGGTTCAATTCTCACATGGCAGCTCACAACTGTCTGACACACCAGTTCCAAGGGATTGGACACCTTCACATTAATGCATATAAAATAATATTAAAATTAAACAAATTATCTTTTTAAAAAAAGGCCTTGTTGGCTTTTGTCTCTCACCAGCGGGCCCCTTGAAGATACACTGTCTCAATGAGTTCAAAGCCAGACCAGGACTCAGGAGGCTTTAAAACCCCCACCACTGAAAAAGAGACTGGATTTTCCTAGCACCCACTCTGCTTCCCAGAGGCTCTTTTTCTCTGTGTCCGCTCTGTATGTGCATCTCCTCATCCCCCACAATCACCGTCCGTCAACTGCTGATTCTGTCTTCGGTGTTTGAGAGTTCCTCTACCGTTTAATTCAACTGGCAGAGAAAATTAACCCGATCAAGACCTCCAGACTGTATAATTGCAGCATGAGGCATGGGTGGGGTAACACAGGATGGGGACATGGACATGCTACGCACCTGGGGGCAAATGGACTTTCTGTCTCCTACAGTCCAACATTGTTCCAGAACTCAGTGCTACAGGCATTATCTCCACATGATTTGTGTGTCCACAAGCATCAATGGAGCCCAGAAGACACCAGGCGTCTTCCTCAGTTGCTCTCCACCTGTTTTGGGACAGGGTTCTTGCTGGAGCTCAGTGACTGGCTAGGCTGGTGAGGCAGCGAGCCCAGGGATCCTCCTCATTTTCCTCATCCCCGGCTCTTCCACTATAGGCCAAGATGGCTGCATCCCGTTCTGTTTTTTGATTAAAGTTTTACGTATGTATTTGTCCGCATGAATGTTTGTGCACCATGTGTAAGCCAGAAGAGGGTGTTGAATGCCCCTGGAACTGGAGTTACAGATGGTTGTGAGCTGCCATGTGGGTGCCGAGGACCAAATCCAGGTCTTCTGTAAGAGTAGCAAGTACTCTCATTGCTGATCAGACCCCTGCATCCAGCTTTCATGTGGGTGATAAGGATTTGGACCCAAGTCCTAACTCTCTCCCCAGCCTCTATTTACATATGATTTCAAAATACTAGGGAGCTTAGAGTACAGCTAGAAGGGAAACAAGTATTGTCTAGCTTTCACATGGCTCTGGCTTCCATCCCCAGGATCACAAAATAAATAAATAACAAAACTGGGCTGGAGAATTCTCAGTGATTAAGAGTGCTTGCTGTTCTGGCAGAAGAGCCACCCAGTGGCCTATAATCATCTGTAACTCCACTTCCAGGGGGATCTGACACCCTCTTCTGACCTCCAAAGGTGCCAGGCACTCACATGCAGGCAAAACAGTCATAGACACAAAATGCTTAAATTAAAAACTAAAGAAGCTGGGCACAGTGGCACACGTCTATAATCCCCGCACTCAGGGAGGCAGAGACAGGCAGATCTCTGTGAGTTTGAGGCCAGCCTGGTCTACAAAGTGAGTCCAGAACAGCCAAGGCTACACAGAGAAACCTTGTCTCAAAACAAACAAACAAACAAACAAACAAACAAAAATACCCCCCCAACTTAAAAGCAAAAAACCCTAAACAAAACAAGGCAGATCTGGGGAGACAGTATTCACTTGAGACTAATGGAAGAGGGGAGTGGAGAAAGAACTTTTTTGAGTGCTGGGGTTGTAGCTCTGTGACAGAGCCCTTGCCGAGTATATGCAAGGCTCTGGCCTCCATCCCCAGCACTGGAGGAAAAAAAAAAAGAAAGAAAGAAAAAGTCTTTTCCTAAAGCACATGGTTAAAACTAACACCCCTTTCCTACCAGGGCCACTTGTAATGCCGCACAGATCACGTGTTGCTCAGCTCCTGAGAACAACCTTTGCAACAGTGCACAGACAGCAAAGCTTCCCATATTTAGATGCAGCTGTAATGTCTCCAACTATCCCCAGGGGTGCTCTTGGTGGGTATCACCATAACACACTTTCCCTTCCCTGTTGCTTCCCATTACATCCATTTCGAGAACTCTGGCTCTTCCTGCCTCCCTTGGTCCTCAGTGCAGGGCTCGAGGGCCCTGCACACCCAGCTTCTATGTTCTGTGATCGTTTACCATGGATCTCCTGGTGTGAAGAACCAGGCCTAGCCCCGCCCCGCCCCCACTTCTCTCTGCTTCCTCCACCCCCACTGGTGCCGGGCAAGGAGCTTTCTGCCCAGCGGAGCTGGCGGACATTCCTCATAGTCTAACATGAGCTCCTGTCCTAAAGCGACAGAGGGAAAATGAGGCTTTGATGCTGCAGATGGATGGGAAAGAAGCGAAGTCCTGGGCTCCGACGGCCCTCAATCTGACAGGCTTTTCACAGTATTAAGATTAATCATGCATGCGAAGGGCTGGCTGCATGCCAGGTGCTGAACTAAACATTTTGGCACACCTGTGACAAATGAGAGAAGCCACTGAGACACAGGGGATTTTCCCAGCCACCTTACTTTGTCACCCCTTTCCCACCGTGCTCTGTTTCCCCTCTGTGAGGTGAAATAAAGTCGACAAAGAAACTGAGGAACAGAAGAATCCAGTAACTGGCCAACACTGCTCAGCTAGCCAGTATGGCGAAGTCAGAACTTGAACTCAGATCCAGTTTGTCTCCAAGTTCTTGTTCGGACAGAGTACAGTCTTTGTTTTGATTTTTTTCATGATTTGGTTTTCCCTCTTGCCACCAGGCCACTGACTCCCCAGGTGATAACACTTCAGTGTCCCATATACCAGCCAGAGATGGCCAGCCTTCTCTATCCATTCCTGTGACCTGCACGGGTGGTTTGTGCCAGGCTTGGAGCCCTGGGCTAAGGCTGGAGGAGTGAGACACCATTCCTCCTGTGTGAACATTCACACGGCCTGGCCACGAAGAAGGCTGTGTAAACACAGGTCGCACAGTGAGAAGCGAGGCACACTGTATCCTTAGTGCAACTAGCCAGGAGTACACGGTGTCCCGGACACACGGAAGGCCGGTCCTAGCAGGTGATTAAGCGATAAAATCACCCCCTTGGGCATGCTGATCATTGGAGCTCTAATGACAACCTTTCCTACTTTGTACTCTAAAATGCCATTTGCCGATTTTAAAACAAAGAGCTCTTGCATAATGACAGATTTGATGAGCAGGGTCCAGGTTGCAGATTTTGCATTTCGGCAGAAAGGAGGCTGACTTGGCCCCTCCTGTCCTTCCAAGCAGGTTGCTGTTCCTGCCAGCCAGGAAGCTGATGTCTCTGTCCCTGTGCATTGAAGGGAGAATTGTTTCCAAAGAGAGGAGGGTCAAGGAAGACCTTATTCCTTTGAGATGGGGTCTCTTATTGAGGCTGAAGCAAGGCTGGCAGCCAGCAAGCCCTAGGAATTCTCTCGTCATGCCTGGCTTTTTGCACAGGGACTGGGATTTGAACCTGGACCTTCATGTTTACACAGCAAGCTCTCTTCCCCATTGAGCATGGTTTCTCTGTCTCTGTGCTGTGGACAATGAGCTGACACTTTTTGTTTTGTTTTTGAGACAGCGTTTCTTCATGTAGCCCTGGCTGTCCTGGAACTCACTCTGTAGACTAGGCTGGCCTTGAACTCACAGAGATCCACCAGCCTCTCCCCAAGTGCTGAAATTAAAGGCAGTGTGCCATCACTCCCTAGCCAAGCCGGTACAATTCTTACCTCTAGGGGAACATGTCCTGTGGGATGTCAAACACTTAGCAGCACCAGTGGTCTCTACCTACTATCTGTCGGACACACTTGGATCAGGAGAACTAAAACTGTCTCCAGGTGTTGCCATGAGCCAGGAGGGAGCGGAATGGCTGCGGGCTGGAGCCTGTTCCAGTCATGTGAGTGAGCTCCTGGTTGCTGCTGATATAATGACCCCAAGCTCTTGTCTTACAATTCTGGAGGCAAAAGTTCTGTGGGCTCCTCTTTCAGAGCCAGAAGCCAGAGTCTTCAAGTATCTGTGCCTGCCTGCTTTCTTATCTTCCCATCCCTCATCCCTCCCCTCCCTTCTCTTCTCCCTCCTTCTTTCCCAGTGCTGAGGATGGAATCCAGAGCCTGCTAAGTGCCAGGCAAGCCCTCTCACATGAGATAACCCCTAACCCTAAGTATTTCTAACCAGAGTTCCTGCTTCCTCAGTCTCGTCCCTTCTCTACCCTTCCACCTCCTATTTGGTTGGTTGGTTTTCAAGACAGGGTTTTTCTCTGTAGCCCTAGCTGGCCTCAAACTCAGGGACCTGCTTGTCTCTGCCTCCGGAATGCTGGGACTAAAGGGGTGTGCCACCATGCCTGACTGCCACTTCTTTATACAGACCCTGAGGTGTAGTAAGATAATCCAGGACAATGTCCCCATTACTCACCTCTAAGAAGCCCCCTTTGCTGTCTAAGGCCCCACACTCACAGATTCCCAGGTTGGGACAAGGACATCTTTAGCAGGGTTATTACTGTTGGGCCTCTGGGTGTAATGGGAACTGTCATCCGGGGCCTAGGAAGAAGTGCTGGGGCAGGGGTGGGGGTGGAGGAGAGCAGGGTGGTCAGGAGCTGGTATTTTCCAGCACCAATTCTATGCCAGGCGTGGTGGGGCTGAGGGTCTGGTCTCCCTGGGGTAAATGCTGTCTGCTAATTTGCAGGCGAGGAAATGACCCGGGGAAGGTAAGAGCTGAGCTTGACCCTGAAGGGGACAGACAGGTTTGGCCCTGTGGGTCAGGCACTCCAAGCAGCAGCACCTATGGCTGTGAGGGCAAGGAGATGAGGTAAACTCATGCGAACAGTGCCCTGACTCTGGATCTGGAAAGTAGGAGGCATACGGTTTAATGGAGGAAGCCAGTGTGGACATCTTGGTCCTTTTACTTTGACATAAAGTACTGTTTCTCTCAATAGTCAGCAGTTTGTCTGTGGGCCCTCAGTGCATGCTAAGGTTCCAGACCCTCACTTGATGCTTCACTTCCCAATTCCTGGTGCTGTCCCCTCCCCCACTCAGAAATACATAGAACAAAGCAGAAAAGTGTCTGAGTCACAGCAAGCAGGCACTGCACAGTAAAGGTGCCACAGCGGTAGAGGGTCCAGGCTGCAGCCTGCTCCAGTAAGTCTGTGGTTTAGGACAAGGTCTACTCCTAACAGCAGAACCTGCTTCCAAGCCATGGCCAAGGAAGGGATACAGAGCTCAGCCTATCTTGAGCTTTCTTTCTTTCTTTTTTTTTTTCTTTTCTTGTTTTTCCGAGACAGGCTTTCTCTGTGTAGCTCTGGCTATCCTGGAACTCACTCTGAAGACCAGGCTGGCCTAGAATTCATGGATCCTCCCACCTCTGCCTCCTCTGGGCTGGGATTTGAAGCATGTGCCACCACCGAGCTTTCAATTATGGATTTGTCTGTGGTTTCTGTTTTTGCTGGACTTGCTTTGTAGACCAGGCTGGCTTCGAACTCACAGAGATCCGCCTGCCTCTGCCTCCCCCGAGTGCTGGGATCACAGGCCTGTGCTACCACAGCTGGCACTGTCTGTGGTTTTTTCTTTTTCTTTCAAGACAGGGTCTTTCATAGACAGGCTGGGGACAGTGACCTTGAATATCTGAGTTTCTTGCCTCTTACCTCCTGAGTTCGGGGATTATGCACACACACCACCACACTTGGTTTTAGGACATGCAAAGGGTGAAACCCAGGGCTCTGTGCCTGTTTGGCACTCTACTGGACCACATTCCCAGTCTTGTTTTGCTGTTGCTCCAAAGAAACTGAGACTGGGGCCCAGTGCTCCAGACATCACAAGCTGAGTGCTGTGTAGAGCAACCTCGACTGATCTGCCCAGCCAGAGACCCTATCTCCCAGCATCTCCTTCACCTCCCTGAGACCATGTGACGGCATTTAGGCCAATGAAATGTGGCCTAAATAACTTTGCACCACATCCAGGCCTACTCAGCCGCTCACTTTCCACGGGTGGAGCAGGCTGATGTCATTTCCATGTCACCACAGAGCACCCGCGGTGTACCTTCTCTGAGCTTCAGGGAGGACACGGGCTCCCTCACCTGACACAGGATTCCAGCACACCTTCCTTCAATCTTCCTTCAGTCACCTGCCCAAGCTATTCTTATTCAATCTATTGTCAGTTTGTCTCCGGGTCAAGGGATCCATCCACTCCTCCCTCCCCTCCTTCAGAGCTGCCTCTGATTCCCAGGAGGCAGGTTCTAGTTACCTCATTCTACAGGTGAGAAAGCTGAGGAACAGAGAGGCTTAATGACTTTCCTATAATCACACAGCCAGAACATAGCCCACATTTCCTCAACCCGGACACCCAGCAGCGGCTGGCGAGCAGCCTCTCCTGGGAATTTATGAGAAATGCAAATTGGGAGCCCCACTCCACACCTACTAAATGAAACTCCAGTGTGGCCCAGCCTTCAGGGGCAAGCCAGCCAGCCCTGCAGGAGCCAGGGCGATGTTTTCCAACGTGAGTGTGCCACAGCCTACACTCGCCTCTGACTCTTCAGCCTGTGAAACAAACGCTTTACTGCTGTACTGAGCTAGTGACCGGTAGCTCACCCTCTTCTCCCTCCAAAGCTCTGTAGTCTGCACCCATAGACCCCAGCTGCAAGAGTTTAGTCAAATAGTCTTTATTTAATTCGTGTAGTGTGTGTGTACGAAGGTGACTGTGGAAGCCAGGGAAGGACGCTGGAGATGGTGACACAGGTGAGCCACCAGATATGGGGCCAGGGCCACCTAGTCCTCAGGATCTACATCTCTTTCCTCTTGCGCTTCAGGGGCAAATGCTCCCATGCTCCCCTCCCCCACACAGGCCCTCCGACAACCCAGGGCCATCCCAGGTGTGGACCCTGTGGCACCTGGGTAACTGACTCCTCAGCAGCTGCCTCAACAGGACACCTCCTCCCCCTTCACCCAAAGCCTTCCTTTTTCATCAGTCTGCGCAGCGGGTTACTGCTTGGCTTCTTCGCCCTGATCCTGAAGTTTCTCTCCTTCATGATAGGACTCAGAGCAGAGAAGGTGCCCGAAACAACTTGATCCTGCTGGTACCCCCAGGTTCCTCCATGCGGTTTTCAGGTGGAAATTAACAGCAGCCCCCTCGGTGGAAGACAAGCCTTTTGGGGTGACTCTCACCAGGGCAGGAGAAAAGGTTTGAAAATAACCTGTGTGTGGAACATCGTGGCAGGAGCCATTCAGGAAAGGCACATCTAACTCGCTCAGGAACCCTCCAAAGAACGGAGCAGAACCCCATTCTTCGAAAGAGAAAAAGATTCCCCCCCAGACGGAAATGGAAGCCCCCCCCCCCATTTCCAGCTTCCACCTGCCTTCCTCTCCCAGGAACTCTTGCCACCGCAGAGAAAGTGAAGAGCAGTGCCTAAGATCGAGGTTTGAACACGGCCTGAGCCCTCTCCTCCCACGGGCTTCGTTCTCCGCACAGCTCAACTACCGACTCTCCTGAGTCTTCCCAAAACTTCTCCACTCTTAAACTCCTGCACTCACAACCCTTGTTTACTTTACATTCCCTACATAGCCTCGGGGGGGGGGGGGGTCTGGGGACTTCTCCAGACCCCGGTTTTCTCCTCCGTAAAATCTGCTCTTAGTTCAGTGGTCCTAAGACAGGGAGTGCCCCATTATGGAGGAACCAGAAATACGGCCCCGGCCCCGGGGAGCATCCCCAAATCAGATCTCACTCCTCTGCAACACACGCGATCAGTCACACTCAGGGCGCAGCTGGGCAGGTTTCCCCGCAATCCCCTAGCCGACACAAGCTAGCCTCGGCCCGGGCTTACCCGGGAGATCCCCGCCTCCGCGCCACCAACTGCATATTAATACTCAGCCCCTTGGCGCACATGTCTCCAACGCCTGCCAACACCCCAACTCCCTCAACCAACAATACAGCAAGGGCGTATGCTGCACAGTTCCAGGAACTGAGGCCCGCACAGGCCTCCGGTGTAGGGAACCCCGTTAGGGGAACGCTGCTTGGGCGCTGCAGGATAGGTTCGCGGCCGGGACTTAGAGGAGACCCGGGTGGAGGCCGGCACGCGCTGCCTGGTGCTGCTCGAAACGGCGCCCATCGCTGGCCATCGTCTTTCACCCCTTACTTTACAGGCGCAGGCACTGAGCCCCAGGGGAGCTTGGCAACCAGAGGAGCACCCCCAGTCGCCTTTCGGGGCGCCGATGCAGCGGGGCGCGCGGGCCCGGCTCCCCCATCCAGCCCCGCACCGCAGCGTTACCTACCTCCCGCCGGGGGACAGGCGCGGCAGCCGCTGCCCACGGCCGCAAGGATCCCGAGGAGCTGGCAGAGGCTGGCGGCCGGGCGCTCCAGGGTGCAGGGCCGGTGGAGGATCCCGGGGCACGAGCTCAGGCGACCGAGAGCCAGGCCCACAGCCGCAGTGGGGCGCGTGGAGACGTCCGAGCTCAGGAGCCGAGCGCGTGCTGGAGCTGGGGGTCCGGCTGGAGTTGTGGCTGCAGCTGAGGCTGGAGCCGGAGGCTGGGATCAGAGCCGGGGCTGGGCTCTGGAGCTGGGGCGGGACTGACGCACAGGGCGCACGCCAGGGCTCACGTGGCCGCCCCCGGATGGCCATCACCTCCCTGCAGCTGCCGCCTAGTCTCCTGGCTCCCCAGCCTGTAGATCGCCTCCTGAACTTCTGGGTATGGAGCCGGTTACTCTGCTGTGTGAGTTTCCTGTCCGAACATAACCTAAAGTGCTTTCATCAGAAAATCTTTGGGTTTTCTGACTTTTGTTTTGAAGAAACTTAAGACGCTTCACAAGAAAGGGATGGGAAATGAAAGAGGAGGGGACGAAACAGCAAAAATTCTGTTGAAAAAATGCAATAATGAATTCAAATTCGTCGTAAGCTAATTTTCAAGTTTAGACACTGCTGGAAATTCCAAGTATTTGTGTAATTTTTAATGACTATCTTCGTCATGCCCTCCCCGGGGGTCGGGGAGGTACACGGTATTCCTAACTCTGAGCCTAGGGCATAGCACATACTAGGTGCTTATTCTGTGAGAATTTGGGCATGGCGCTGGACCCCTGCAGTCCCCAAAGGATGACAAATACAAGACCAGCCTGGGCTACATAGTGAAGTCCTTTCTCAAAAACCAAAATGGGTGCAATGAATGGAAGAAAGGTAGCTAGTGTGGGGGAAGATGTGATGACTAAAAGCTAATGGTGACAGCCACGTGTACAGCCATGTCAGATTCTTCCAGATACTTTAGAAATAAAAATGTGGACAGGTGCACACTTTGAGCGGTTTGTCCATCCAGCTGCATGTCAGCTCTCCAGGACATGTAGGCATCACTAGCCCGTTTGCACATACAGATCACGGGACTGGGGATTGTAAAGACTGTGTCTTGCCCAGGGACACAGCCAGGAAAGGGTGTGCTCTATATGATCTTAACAAAGCAACTGGCAATTGACAGACTTGCAGGAGAAACACCCTAACATCTATTTTACCACAGGCCTATGTGGCCTGGGCCTTCAGATTAAAAACCTAAAGACCTAAATCACCTAAATCAGGAGTTCTTCCAGCAAAACACCAGAGAGGTCCTCTTCACTTTGTACCTCCCATACCATGAGCCAAAATACATCTCTTAAAAAAATTATTTATTCAGAGGTAGGTGGATTGCTGTGAGTTTGAGGCTGACCTGTTCTACAAAGTGAGTCCATGACAGCCAAGTCTACACAGAGAAACTCAGTCTTGAAAAACCAACCAACCAAACAAACAAACAAACAAACAAGCAAACAAAAAATTTACTTATTTCATGTGAATGGATATTTTGTCAGCCTGTATGTCTAAGAGTGTCTGATCCTCAGGAACTGGAGTTATAGTTGTGAGCTTCCATGTGGATGCTGGGAATCAAACCCAGGTCTTTTTGAAGCACAGCCAGTGTGCTTCACTCTAAGCCTGTAGTTCTCAACCTGTGGGGCCTGACCCCTATTATGTGGGGGTCAAACAACCCTTTCACAAGGTTTGCCTAAGATCGTCTACACACCAGATATTTATACAATGATCCATAACGGTAGCAAAATTACCATTATGAATTAGCAAGAAAAAAACAATTTTATAAATCAGGCTAGTTGGCACACACCTCTAATCCCAGCACTCCAGGAAGCAGAGGCAGGCGGATCTCTGTGAGTTCAGCCAGCTTGGTCTACAAAGTGAGTCCCGGACAGCCAAGGCTTCACAGAGAAACCCTGTCTAGGAAAACCAAAATAATAATAGTAGTTTTATGTTGGGGGTCACCACAACATGAGGGGCTGCATTAAAGGGTCACAACATTGGGAAGCTCGAGAACCACTGTTCTAAGCAGCCTCTCCCCTCCCCTCCATGTTTTGTTGTTTGGGACAAGCTGGCCTCTGCCTCCCAGTAAGCTTCTGTGTGCTGAGCATCCATCCTGATAAACCTTTTTATCTTTGGCAAGAACCCCGTCTGCCAATTAGATTTGTCAATTTGACACAAACCCGGGCCATCTGGAAAGAGGAGACTCAAGTGAGAAAATGCCTCCTCCGACAGATTGGCAGGTGGAGCATTTTCTTAGTTAATGATGGATTTGGAAAGGCCCAGCTCACTGTGGGCAGTCTCACCCCTGGGCAGGCGGTCCTGGGTGCTGTAAGAAAGCAAGCAGAGCGAGCCAGTGAGCAGTGTTTGCTCCCCTGTGTCCTCTGCTTCTGTTCTGGTCTCCAGGTTCCTGCCCTCACTTTCCTTTGTGATGGACCATAAGCTGTGAGCTGAAATAAACCCTTTCCTCCCCACGTTGCTTTTGGTCATGGTGTTTTATCAAGCAACGGAAGCCTGCCTCGCCAGGACAGTCTGTGGGAGTGTGTTACTGGTAACAGAAAGGGTCTAACACACAGGTCCTAACACTCATAATTCTCATCGCAATCTTACTCTTTTCCACTTGGCACACAGAACACTGAGGCGAGGAAAGTGACTTTTCCAAGCTTACACAGTAAGTGGCAGAAGCATGGTTTGGCCAGACCTGGGTATTCAGATCCCTCGTGTCCTGTAAGCCTTGGCTCTTTGGTTTGAGAGCAGTAAATACTGTTGGTTCTCCCACAGGAAGTCAGCCCTTCAGACCTGAGCACTGTTGTCAGCATGAACATTTCCTGCTAAAAGTTTGACTTTCTCTTTTCTCTCTTTCCTTCAGGGTCTCTGACTGTGGCAGAACTCACTGTGTAGACCAGACTGGCCTCCGCTTCTTGAGTGCTGGCTCCAAAGTCAAACCAGGCAAGTTTGACTTTCTTGATTAAGATCCCATGTTGCCACATGAACTCAGAAAGGCAAATGCTTGTGTCTAGAGCTGCCCAACAAGACAGCTCTTAGGACTTTTGCCCCAGTCTGGCCTGTGCTTCTGGAAGATCAGCCTCGCAGCGCAGGGAGATGCGCCGCTGCTCCTGGCTAGACTTCCATTTTTGATTCCCATTTTCCAAATGGATAATGATACTGAGTATGTTTTCAGGTGCCCCTTGGATACTTGTATATGACTACAGAGCCCAGCAATCCGTCTCTCAGCTGTATGCCTAAGGGTAAAGAGAAAATGAACCACCCAAAAAAAATTGGGGGGAGGGGGTTGACAAGATGGTTCAGGAGGTAAAGGCACTTGCCAAGCCTGACAAATAAGTCTGGGACTCAGCTGGTAGGAGATAACTGATTCCCTGCAGGGCAGCCACTGGCCTTGACATACACACTGTAACATGTACACACCTACGCACATACATGCACACACACAAAATAAGTTACAGTACTTTTAAAAAAGAAACTAGAATGGATGCCCACATTAAAATCAACAACAAAACCCAATGACATACGGAGCTGGGTGTGGCGGCACATGCCTGTAATTCCAGAACTCAAGAAGCTGAGGCAGGGGCCTGGAGAGATGCTCAGCCGTTAAGAACGCTGGCTGCCCCTCCACAGGATCCAGCGGTTCAGTTTCCCGGCACCCACATAGCGCCGACAACTGTAACTCCAGCCCCCGTGGATCTGACATGCTCTTCTGGCCTCTGCTGACACCAGCCATGCACTTTGGTACAGACATACATGCAAACAAAAACTTACACATAAAGTAAAATAAATACTTAAAAAGAAAAGTTTAAAGGTGTTTGTCTCACTGTTTAGAAAATACCCGAACATATATATATATATCTCACAACAAATAAGTTAAAAATTAAAAGGCTGTGCCGGGTGCCGTGGCGTCCGCCTGTGATCCCAGCACTCAGGGACTAACACACAGGGAGGCAGAGGCAGGTGGATCTCTCTGTGAGTTCGAGGCCAGCCTGGTCTACAAATTGAGTCCAGGACAACCAGGGCTACAGAGAGAAACTCTGTCTCAAACAAACAAACAAATAATACAAAAATTAAAAGGCTGATGCTCCAGAAGGATTGCTAGTTCAAGACCAGCCTGGGCTGTGTGGCTATAGCAGGTTGATTTGTTTCTTTGTTTGTTTGTTTAAGATAATTAACTTGATGGGTGTTTACCTGCAGACCCGTTGCTTGTGGAGGTCAGAGAGTGTTGGGTTTCTTGGAGCTGGAGTTTTTTTCATAATTATGAACCACCACACAGGTGCTGAGAATCGAGCCAGGACCCTCTGCAAGAGCTACAGGTGATCCTAACACCTGAATCATCTCTCTAGCCCTGAGACAGTGTTTATAAAAAGACTTGCAGAGTCCATGAAATTACTCCTCTCCTGTCATAGGGTATTCTAAGAGCAAGGCCTATTTGCCTATATATTTGCATAGGAAAAGGTCTGGAAGAATCCGGGACAGTTTTCTTTTCTTCTGTTTTAATGTGGTGTGCCTCATTGTTAAAGGAAGGCTTTCTCTTTTAACTTTACACATAGGATTGGGCATTAAAAAAAATTATGGTCATGCTTGCAGTACAATTCAAACTTAGAACCCAGGGATTCTTGAGGCGGGGACACGCACAATGACTTTATCTTATTCGTGCTTTTCTTTCTTTGCTCCAGTTTCGCTAAGGAATACTGATTACTTTTACAACAGTTAAATGTCACTTAGAAACAGAAATCCCCACAAAAACTAAACAGCCTGGTTGCTCTGGCCTCCATGGCCTCCCCGCCCTTCCTTGCTGTGGCTGACTTTGCATTTGATCTGCCCTGGCTGTGTCCCACAGGCATAAATCACCAGAGAAGCATGGCCAGCAGGCATGGGGGAGGCCAGCCTGGAGACAGGCTGCTAGAGAGAGGCTGGTGGAAACAAATAGAAGTCTTCACCTCTCTGGGGTTGGAGTTGGAGGAAAGCAGGCCCTGAACCCCTTCAGAAACAGTTACGCCCCTCCCCAAGGCCTGCTTTTGTATGATTGGGCCTAGTGAGTGTGGACTAAACTCTGATTTGAACTAAATTACGGCAGTGTGTGTGTATATGTGTGTGTGAATATGCTCTGAGTTATTTTGGGGAAATAACCTACATAAAGAGAACTCTGTGTCCTTCCTGTGGCTGCAGAAGAGGGTGGATCTTCCAGGAGGACAGGCCAGGGCCTGACCACGTCCACATAATAGTTCTGTTAGCTCCAAGGATGGGCAGCTCAGGGCAGCAGTGCCCAGAGCCTCTTTGTGCTCAAATGGCAATGGAGTTCACATGGAGAAGCTTTTACGAAGAATTAAAACAAAAACAAAAACAAAAAAACAGGGCAGGGATGTTGTAGCTTAGTGGTAAATCCTGTGTTTAACCTGTAGGGTTGATCTACAACACACACACATACACAAACACATACCCATTTAAAAAAGCAAAACCATTTTTCTCAGTCTATTCTTTCGGCCAACATTGTCCTCAGTCCTGAAGATATGGCAATGACTTTATGACTTTATATGGGTAACTAAGAAACTACTGGAGTTGACATTCTATCAGGGTCCATTTTCCTCCTGGGAGAGGCCTATCCGGTCCCTTCTTGGGCAATGGGTAGGGAAGGTATTTATAGCATCCCATACAATTTTGGTGAGGGTCTTGAGGTACAGGTAGCAAAGGATTGCTCAGATTCCTGGGACAAGGAATCCTCTCAGTGCTTGGCATGTGTTGCCACATTTGATCTTAGGGTGATCTTCCAGGGAGGCTGAAAAAAATGGCTCATTGGGAGCCAGAGAGGTGGCTCAGAGGCTAAAAGCACTGGCTGCTCTTCCTAGAGGTCTTGAGTTCAATTCCCAGCAACCACATGGTGGCTCACAACCATCCTTAATGAGATCTGGTGCTCTCTTCTGGTGTGCATGAGAATAGAGCACTCATGTACATATATAAGTAAATCTTTTTAAAAAACCTATTAAAAATGACTCAGTGGTTAAGAGCCACACTGTTCCTGCAGAGGACAGACTTCAGCAACTTTGTATCTATATCCAGTGTCTACTTCTGGATTCTGAACCTACATACACAAACATACATAATTAAAACAAGTAAGCTGGTAGTGCTGGTACATACCTTTAATCCCAGCACTTAGGAAGCAGATCTCTGAGTTCAAGGCCAGTCTGCTTTATGGAGCAAGTAGAGCCACATAGAGATAGTCTTATCCAGGTTCAGCAGGGAGACCCTCTCTAAACAGGAGAATGATGGAGGAAGACACTCATACACACACACAGACACACACACATACACACACACCACTTCACTCTCTGAAAAGACCAGACCAATGTCTGAAAATTACGGGTCAATGAAATTGTGGGTAGAATGAAGAAAGCAAATCCTCACAGCAAATGCTGTCACGTGGCTACTACTGTTGCTGTTCCATTACAGTAAATTTCCCTAGGTCACAAAGCTAGCCAGCCCAGGGTTCCCAAGCCCATGGGGTTACTACACTGTATTAGTCTAACAAATCACTACAAATTGAGCAGCTCGGTCATCCTGGAGGACAGAATTTCTAAAATGAAGGAGTAAGACACTTCCTTTTCCTCTTGGGAGGTTCCAGGGGACAATCAGTTCTCAGGGGCTGGGGTGGGTGAAGATACTTGCTGCTAAGCCTTATAACCTGACGTGATCCCAGGAACCCACATGGTGGAAGGAAACAGCAAGTCCTCCAAGCATTCCTTTGATCTCTGCATGAACACTGCTGTGCACCCTCCCCCAGTGAGGAAATATACAAAGCGTAGGAAAGGCTCCCAGTATTCCTTGATTTGCATCTTTGTCTCTCATATTCTCCCCGCATCTCTTGTGGTTCTTCACCTCGATTCAGGGACCCTTGGATAATCGAGGCTAGTCTTCCCATCCTGATTTCACTTTCTTTTGAGACAGCTTCTAGTTAGGGATATAGCTAATGTTAACCTTGAGCACCTTACCCTACTGCCTCCACCCAGGCTGGGTGGCGGAGAAAGTGGTGGGTGGGGAAGGTGTGGGTAAGTGTGTGGGGAATTACAGGTTTGTACGACCACACAGGAATCTACTCTCCGCTCCTGAAGATCTGTAATTCAGTCATAGCTGCAAAAAAACAAAAACAAAAACAAACCCAAAAACCAGATTTCGTTTTGCCACACAAGATAATATGCAACGTCTCGGGTGTGTTAACACCCCTCTTGGGCTCCCCTCTTGGGAGGCTTTAGTTAGCATATCCACCCGCCTTTCTTTATGGCAGTTTCGTTTGCTAAGTTCCCTTAGACGTTGCAAGAAAACGGATGACCCTGAGCGTAAGTTTTGCAAAATGTAAACTGGGAGGACTTAAGGCTGCTTAAAAAGAAGTCTCAAACTTGGGGATATCAGAAGGGAAGGAAAACTTAACCTACACCTTCTTTTAAGGCTTTCACAATTCTGAACGGCAGAACGTGAAGGTTTGCCGCACGGCACTCTCTGCTTAACTCCCATTTTCCTAGAAACAGCCGAGTAGCCAGCCTCGACGCGGGGGCCTGAGAGGCGGAAGGCGGGTCTTTCCCCCACTCGGTGATAAGCGCGGAGGAGCCCACATCAACAGAAGATCCATGACAACGCTCCAGGACGCCCTGGACGTCACGCGGCCGCGGGCCAGGAGGTCACAGACTGTCCTGGGGGTGCGGGCGGCCGCTGGACCAGTCCCGAGCCAACCGGCCCCCCCCCCCGCCCCGCCCAGCCCAGCCCAGCCGGCCCGGAGGACGCGGCAGCGCAGCACTGCCCCCGCGTGGCCGCCGGCAGCATCCCGTCCACGGGAAAGGCGAAACTCGAAATTCTCCCACGCGATGGTCGCGCGTTCACGGTTGGCACTCGGGGACCGTCCTTTCCCTTCGAGGGGTGCGTCCCCGCTTGCAGGCCGTGCCGGAAACCAGGGCAAGGGAAAACTAGCGGCGGCCGTCGCCACGCAGAGGGAAGCTGGATTCATCTTGGGCGTGTGGAAACGTCCGGGGGCGGGGCTTGCCAAGTGCAGCGCACTGCGTCATCACACTAATATACTCTGAATGGCCTAGGTAGCAAGAGGGCGGTAGCGTGGCCGAGTGGTCTAAGGCGCTGGATTTAGGCTCCAGTCATTTCGATGGCGTGGGTTCGAATCCCACCGCTGCCAGATCCCTGGGTTTCCCCTTTTATCTCTTTCTACGCTCTTGTCTTCTGTCCTAGCTACTCCGTTCCCTCTGAAGCTCATTTTTTAAAAACATAAGCGGAGGGAGAAAAGAAGGAAACTACATCCAAATCGATCTGTCTTTAGGCTGGTGCACAGACACTTCATGGCTACCAATTTTCTTCCGTAAAAAAGAAAACACGAACAAAACACGAAACTCGTTCCAGGGCAAGGGGTCCCGGACAACTTGCAAATTCCTAGCAGGCAGTCTGGGTCTTAGTTCACAACTTCCAGGGTCTCTGCCAAGGGCAAAGATGAATTACGGAGAGTCCCTTCCTAGTTCTACAGCGTGGGTCCCAGGAAATGGACACCAGGCTTGGTGGCAGCTTGGGAAGCCATCTAGGGGGGAACCCTGAAGATGTCTTAGCTGGTCGGCAGGTGGGAAAGGCGTTTAATAGAAAGCTTATAAACTTGTCTCACTGTCCTGATAAGCTGTGTTACCAGATCTGCAGTGGTCTTTCAGCGTCCATCTTCTCTTCTTTAGTGCCTTTCAACAAGCCAGCACTTCCTGGCAGAGCCTCCCAGGGGCTGGTGAATTAGGGCATTGTCTAAATCCTCCAGGGATTCAATCTGTGTGTTGGGGGGTGGGGGGTGGGGGTGTGCCACATGCTTTTCCGAATGGTGAAGAGAGAAAGGAAGAATCCTTGAGACAGAGATGAGTGCTGACCCCATGCTCAGGCCTTTGTCTGGTTGCTTTGCAAGCCTTGGGGGAAGAGATGGAGAAACCCAGAAAATAAGCCAGTTGATTCTTGGCTAGACAATAATGTGAACATGTGAGTCAGTTTCTCCTGTGCTAAAGACCTATTTCTCAGGAACGGAAGGTAGAAAGAGGGAGTTTAGAGAAAAGGAGGTACTGTTAGGTGCTGCAGATGTATCAGAGAGAAGGAACCTCGCTGCCGGTTGTGATGGTTAGAGCTGTCATTTTGACAGGAGCTAAAATCACAAGACCGGCCGGCCAGCACACTGTCAGGGATTGGGTTAGCTTAGCCTCTCAGCGTGCCTGTGATAGGTCATGTGACAGCAGCGTCTCTCTGAGGTTGAGGTGTGAAGAGCCTCTCCAGTTCTGAGCACTAGCTTCCCTGGACTTCGGTGAGCACAACGGCTTCTCCTTCCTGACTACAGACACAGTGCAAGCAGCTGCTTCAAGTTCCTGACACCGTGACTTTCTCACATGATGGTCGCATGAACTGTGAGCCCAAATAAACCCTTCCTTAAGCTGTTATTGTCAGGGTTTTGTTTGTTTTTTCAAGACAAGGTTTCTCTGTGTAGCCTTGGCTGGCCTGGAAGTCAGTCTGTAGACCAGGCTGGCCTCAAACTTAGAGATCCTCCTGCCTCTGTCTCCCGAGTGCTGGGGTTAAAGGCGTGCCCCACCACCGCCCTGTTTGTCAGGGTGTCTTATCTTAGCAACAGGAAAAGGAAGTACTATGGCCAGGCTCAGACAGATTGAGATGTGTAGGTCTGGGAGAGGAAGGTGGACCGCAGAGTTCCACCCCAAACTCTGGAACAGTTAGGCTGCAAACGACATGTGTTTCATCTCCCACTGGGCCTTGGGAAGCTCTTCCAAACTATCTGAGCTACAGAGCAGTAGCTCTCCCCCTCTGATATTTCAAGTTGGTGGTGGCCTCAGATTCCTCATCTATAAATGGACAATAACAAGCCCTACTGTAAGAGGAGTTCAAATAATGAAATTAGGCCTGCTGGTGTTGGGCACTAAACAGACAGAAAAAAAAAAGGATATGCACATAACATTTTGCCTAGCATATTTTAAAACTCCTAAACAGTCTTCCTTATTTACCAGGCAGGGACACATGCTCTGAGGGGCACAGCTTATGAAGGTTGACCGGTACCTTCTCTTCCCCCTACCGCAGGCTGATAGCCACTTTGCTTTCTTCTAGGGTCCGTAGTGTTTGCTCAGCTTATGCTGGGTGCGAACCAGATGGCAGATATACATGGATCTGTTTACACACTGTTGTTTTGGGATCCACAGTCCACAACACTGGTGGCAGGGAGGTGTAGCTACTGTCCAGCAGGACTGTGGCCTCAAACTCTTAAAGAAGATAGTGAGGACCTCCGCTCATTAAGAGATTCAAATGATAGAAAAGTCATGAAATACGGAGGCTGGGGAGATGGCTGAGAAGGTAAAGTGATTTCTTCCCAAGGATTCCATTTCCAGCCCCCACAGAAAATGCTGTGTGGTGGCGTTTGCTTGTAATCCCAGAGCTGGAAAGCCAGAGACAGGTGTATCCCTAGGGCTTCTTGACCAGCCTAGGCCCTGCAAACTCCAAACCAGCGAGAGATGCTGTCTGGAAAAATACAGTAGACAGCTTCACCAGCGATATCCCCTGAGCCACATACAAACTCTTATTCTGTCTTTTATACTGGAACTTTTTATGAGACATTCAATTTTATTTTACAAACTTTTTCCCACCTTGCCCCGTCTGGTCGTGAAACCTCTTACTGTAGTGTTTGTGTTATCTCCACTCATTAACTGAGAACCGAAAGCTACCAAGCTGGGCTTGGCTATCCTTCCCCCAGCAAATCAACACACAGATCTATGTTAAGATCAGGACAAACTCAAAGAAGCCATGGCAGGGAGGAGGCCCCAATGTCCCCAGCAGCAGCACAAGATAGGTTCAGTTCCACAGACTCCACCAACCAGAACTCATCCACCTAGACCGACCCTGAAGGCGGGGCTGGAAGGGGGACTAAAGCCTGGCCCTAGGGGCTTCTACGTACGGTTGGAGGCAGAAAGGGGCGAAACCAGAGCAAGGAAGAATCGAGAGGAATAGGTAGGAGAGCACTGGAAATGACTGGGAAGAAGCGGCAGACTAGCCTAATCTCCGGGAAGAGTGTGCGGCTGAAACAGGAAGCAAAGGGCAGGGAAATGCGGCTGAGCCCAAACTGAAGAAGAAACACAAGTCTAGAAAGGCGAAGAAGGGGCGTAGCCAGGAATTGGGGAGAGGTGAGGATGCAGGGGCGGGCCCAAACCACGAGGTCAAAGCCAGGTACGAACTCTGAGTCATATGTGGGCGTGGCCTGGGGGGCGGGGGCGGGATCAGAGGCGCTGCGCTGCCCGCTGCGGCGGCTGCCGCCCTAGCAAGTGCAGGGCCAGGCCGAGCAGGCCGAGCAGCAGCAGTAGCACGAGCAGCAGCCGCAGGAGCGACAGGGCGGTGAAGCCACGGGGCTGCGGGCTCGTGGCCTGCACGTATCGGTCCACTGCGTCGGCGAAGCTGAACTTGTCCGGCGCGTAGCCAAGCTGGGCGCGGGCCTTGGCAATTTGGAAGGTGTGCGTCACTGCCACGCTGAGCACCTGTGGGAGAAGCCGCGCAGCAGAGGGCCAGGCTGTTGGGGCAGCGTCCTCTGCCTTGTTGACCGAAAGGATGAGGGGGGGGGGACAGACTGCCTCTCCGACACATTGGGATTTCAAAAGTCTGGCCGCTGAGTCTCGTTCCTGCGAAGCCTTCCTGGGCCTCTCGGAGTGGGGATGGGGAAGGGGGATAGTGGGGAGACTCTTCCTTCCTAAAATCTTTTTTCATGGAGGGCGCCACCTCCTGGATGCCCTTTCTGCATCTCGCCCTGCAGCCCCGTTTCATTCCTGTCCCTACATCTCTTCCAAGGCTAGTGCCAACTTTCTGGACCCCCGAAGGCCTTAGATGCATTCTTGAATGAGAGGCTGCATCCTGCCTGTATTGGTGCGTGGTTCTACAGAAAGAAAAAAAAAAATCTCCAAGGAAGGATGTTGGCTTCCTGTCGCCATCCCCAAACTAATTGTAGTGGGCACGGAGGGCCTCCAGACCAGCCTTCCAGCCTTCCCAGCTGGTTAACTAAGTGTCCCTAAGAGAGGAATCCAATTACGAACAAGTGATTCCTCGTTAAGCCTGCGCCGATTCCCCTGCTGCCGATTGGCCTGGGGCCCACCTGCCTCCAGGGTAATAAATGACAGCTATTGATTATAGAATTCCCTCTGTGCTCGGTGTGGACCCTTTCTATACTTTTGTCCTCTAAGATGACACAATTTCCTCCTTGCATAATTGGAAATTGAAGACCAGAGGTTAAGTGACTTTCTAAGAGTCACACCGGTGAGCCACTTTCTAGGCCCTATTCTTTGTCACGCTGGGATCTGGAGATGCCCTTCTACCCGGATTGCTATTCTCTAGCTGGACACTGGGTATGTGCTTTTCATGTGGTACTGACAGGCCACTGGGGGCCCTTGGGGTCCGGGGACCTCAGTGAGGGAAGCGGAGAGACCAGTTCTTGTCTTTTCTGCTCCAGATAGTAAGTTCAGGGCTCAGAGGAATGCAGGTTAGTAACTATCCTGAAGCGGCTGGAGCACCTCTTGCAGGGAGACGGAGCTGTGAGCTAGGCAAGCGGGGCCTGGTGCAGTGTTCTCAGAGGTCAAGCTTAATTGTGACCTCAGGACATAGGTGCCTCTCCTGAATGCTGGGAAACCCCTCCTCACATCTCAGGGTAGTTCTTATTACCATGTTGAGTTGCCTGGTTTTGGGAACATCTTCCTCTTTGTACTGTGAGCCTCCTGGGGAAGGACCACGTCTTCTTACATCCCGTGCTCACACACACACAGTTGGTGCTCAAGAAATGAAAAGTTCTTAAACCCTAGAGAGCTGGATGGTGTCTCACAGACTGGCCAGCAGAAGGCAACTGACCCCCTAGCTCCTAAACTGCCCCAGATCCTCTGCCCTGGAGCCAACAAGTTAACCTGCACTTAAGACAAGAGGAAGGTGATCACACTCTTTGTCTGA
Organism: Pachyuromys duprasi; assembly: GCA_028658305.1. Lineage (NCBI taxonomy): Eukaryota > Metazoa > Chordata > Mammalia > Rodentia > Muridae > Pachyuromys > Pachyuromys duprasi. The sequence continues at coordinate 17,601,907 of CM053758.1, forward strand.
CGACAGTTCTGCAGCCCTCCTGGCAGCTGCTTTGCCTTGTTGGTTCCTGATACATTTTTCTGAGTTGGAATCCCATCAGTATCTTGCAAGTGAGTGATCCTGGGTAGACCACTTCGGTATGTATCTAATTTCCTCCCCTGTGGGCAGGGTAGTAGTTACCAGCAGCAGTGACTGTCAAGTGACACTAAAGACTGTCACTACCCTCCATCGGTCTGGATGCTCATAGGAAAAATTGTAGGCAGTAGCTTCTCCGGAAACCCCCCCGCCCCCCCGCCACTTCCTTTCAGCTTAAGGAGCGCTGAACTTGGCATTCTGCAGCCAATTCCAAATGTGGTGTGATCTTGGACAAGCCACTGATTTCTCTAGCGCCCAGTTTCTCATCATAAAACGGAGAGTATAGTCTTTTTTTTGCCCTTCCTAATTTAGCACTAGGGGAAATCAAATGAGGAAGACCCTGAACACCACCTGCTGCCTTACTGTTTACAGTAAGGCGATTTTTAAGATTTATTTTAGATGTATTTATTTCTATATGCCCTACCTGTGTGCATGTATGTGCACCACGTGCATGCCAGAAGGTGGCGTCAGATCCCTTGGGACTGGACCTACCATGTGGGTTCTGACCTACCATGTGGGTGCCTGGAATCAAATTTGGGTCCTCTGAAGAACAGTGAGTCGTCTAAAATGATGAGCCACAAGATGTCCTCTTTTTGAATGGGACATACTAAACAAATATGAAACTGCACACACATCAGCTGGGTGTGATGGTGCACACCTTCATCCCAGCCCTCAGGAGGCAGAGGCTGGTGGATCTCTGAGTTTGAGGCCAGTCTGCTCCGCACAGTGAGTTCCAGCTGCATAGCGAGACCTGTCTCAGAAAAGAAAACAACCTCCCCAAAAGTATAAACTGTAAATATGAGAATGGTACTGATATTCTGTGTACAGAAGACACTTAATGCACACTTACTGTTAAATAAGCATGGATGGTGAGCCTAGAGGCACTGGGGATTTGTTTGAGTGTGCGCACATGTGTGTATTCAGAACTGGGTTCAAAAGAGTGCCTGCTATGGGACCTGCCTTTGGGAGCTCCAGGTTTGGCTAAGGAGATAAGCTGCCCATGTCTGAAATGACAGCTATGAAGTAGGAGTTTGACCTGGTCCGATTTTCAGTCCATAGCACAGTCTGAGCAGAAACTTAGTTGGTAGCGAGCAGTAGTTTGGGGCCTACCCAGAGGGCTTGACAGTAGCGGAGGAGGAGAGGAGAAAGGTGCAGGGCTGGGGTCCCCCACCCCCCAGCAGCCCACTTACCTCACTGCGGGTGAGTAGTGGGGGGATGGTGCAGATGGGCTTCAGTGCCAGGTGTAGGTACTCCATAACGGCCGCTGTGGGAGAGGGCGGGTGAGAGGGGCATCGTCTGCCCTGCTAGGGGGTCCCCTTACAAAGGGCACTAGATTTCGTTAAGTCAGCGGCATTTTGGGGGGTAGGCTGAGGGCCTGTTAGCTAAGAAATATGTCACAGGAATTTGGCACAGAGTAGTAGCGAAGGACTAGAATGCAAACAGGTCTGAGAAGACTTGAAGGTGTTTCTGTTCCCTCAGCCTCTTTTAAATCACATTTCATTGACTTATTTTGTGTTATATGTTTATGTGTGTGAGTGCACACATGCCATGGTGCATATGTGGAAGTTATGGGACAACCTGGGGGAGTCAGTTCTTTCCTTCTACCGTGTGGGTCTCCGGGCTTGAACTCAGGGCATCAGGCTTGGTGGTAGCACCTTTACCCATTGAACCATCTTGCTGGTCTTCACGCTCTCACTTTTGAGGCAGGATCCTACTATGTAAGACTGGCGTCAAGCTCTCTGTACGGCTCAAGCTGGTTTTGAACTCGTGATCCTCCTGTCTCAGCCTCCCAAGCGCTGGAGTCACAGGTGAGCCGCTACATGTGGCTCGCTCTCTCCTGTATTGACGTACTGACGCGGGTAGGAGAGGGGAAGAGTTGAAAGTGCTTCCCTGCCGCTCCTATTCTGACATCATCACTCTGAGGTGTGGCTGAGACTTCGCTCGTTTTAAACGTCCAGGTGGCTCTAGCGCACTGCCAGTGTGGAGATGCTGCGAGCTGCAGCCAGCTTCCGGAGAACTCCGTGTTTGTGCACAGTTCTCCCGAATTGCCATCACCTGGGCTACAGGTGAGGCATGTCAATCATTGCGGTAAGGCTGCGCAGAAGTCAGCAACAAGTTTCCTAGTCTTTGATGTGAATTGCAAACATCCTCATTACATTTAAGAAGAGCAGGGCTGGCCTCTGATGTGCCGGGAACACACGTGCCTTTGTGACTTGAGGGCCCGCTGTTCCTTGGGCGGCTCACCGCAGTCTTACTGGAAGGAGGCCAGCAGAGGGCAGCAGCAGCACACGCTGTCTTGGGGTGGGACAAAGGAGTGGGAGCAGATATTGACCTGCGAGGGGCGGGGCAGACTCCAAGGTCAAAGTCTCCGCAGACCGGAAAGCAGCCCTAGCATCAGGGTGACTTGGCAGAGGCATCATGCCTTCCTGTATCAGTCTAGTTGTCAAAGCTTCGTCTCCCGCTCTCGTGGAACCACTTGAGGCAGGGCTCAGAGCCAGGCTCTCCTTTGACAACGCTTACGGTCATACCAGCCATGCAAGAGGCTCAGGGTTAAGCCGAGTGGGCCGAAGATGAAGATGAGTGGCTCACTGCAGCCGTGGTTACACAGAGACACTCACCCTTCAGAGTGCAGGGTGAGGCTGGGTACCCCTGCGCAACCTGTTTAAATTCATTACCCTCACTCCCCGGGTGCCTCCTTGGCCTCATCCTCATCCAGGCCCTGGGTTTCCAATAATATAAAGCACACATGGCTGTGTGCATACCTGGCACACAGGGTATGCACACACACCCATGCTGTTCCTTACCTGTCAGATAAACACAGGAAGTTGGGACCTGGATCCAGGGCTGACTGTACCCCAGCTTCTCAAACTGCAAGGGAACATGATCTGACATGAGAATGGGTTGTTTAGGGACTGGCTGATGAGGAAAGACCACCTGCTGCCTATATCCTGGCTGTCAGGAGACCCTATTAGCCCAGAGAGACCCTCCAAGGCCATACTAGTTTTGTTTTGTTTTGATTTTGTGACAGGGTGTCTCTCTGTAGACCAGGCTCGCCTCAGATCACAGAGATCTGCTCACTTCTACCTCCGGAGTGCTGGAAATAAGGGCATTTACACTATGCCCAACATCATCATCATCATTTTGCATACCAGTCTTAAAATGAGATCCATTCCTTGGTCAGGATAACTCAAGTAGTTGAAAATATAGAACAAATTTATTTTTTCTTACATGCGATTGCAGGAAATCAGTTCTCTTTTTCCACCATGTGGGTCCCCAGGTTGTCAGGCTTGGCAACAGGACTCTTTACCTGCTAAACTATCTCTTATCTTTTTTTTTTTTTCCAAGACAAGGTTTCTCTGTGTAGCCCTGACTGTCCTGGAACTCACTCTGTATTCCAGGCTGGCCTCAAACTTAGAGATCCGCACCGCCGGGCCTAGGGCAGGTTTTTAAATTTAGAATCTTTCCCATCATTTAGTTTTTACTATATCCACCCACACCTGAACATGTTTCCAGGTTCTTAAGTAGAATCTGATTTTTTTTTCTCCCCCTTTGGGAATTGACTGTACTATTTAAAAACAAGATAAAATCCGGGGAGTGTGTGGAAGGCAGAAGGAGGCACAGCGAGGACCAGGCTGGCAGAGGATGAATAGAGCTGTCTGCTGGCGTTAAACCTCTTCGGGTCAAAGGCAAACAAAGGCTGTCAGGCTGGAAAGAAAAGGAGCACTCCTCCACTCCTGGGGTAACAGGGGGGGCCTGCAGTCCTGGAAAACAGTCTGGCGGTTCTTCATTGGAAAGTTAAAATGGAAGTCGCTGTTTAGCCCAGAAACTCCAAGCAAGCACAACCCGGTGTAATCCCGGTGGGGTGAGGGTGGGGGTGGGGGTTGGGTAGGGAGGGGGTGCTCACTGCCATCCCAGTCTACTTGGTGAGCTCCATCAGAGAGACCCGGTCTTAAAAGAAAAGTGAGCAGTGCCTAAAGGAACAGCATCAGAGCTTGGCCTCTGACCCACACAAGCGTGTGTACTTACGTACATGCACACATGTACACATAGGTGCAGGCATACACGGCTACATTAAAGAAAAAAAAGAAAGAAACGAAGTCTTGACCCGATACCTGTCGCAACACAGATCAACCTTGAAAACTAAGGGGGGAAGATGCCAGACACAAAAAGTCACTTATGAAATACCCAATTTAGGCAAAACAGGAGAGAGGAAGCCTCATGTAGCTTGGCATGGGTTGGGCTTGGGGTTAGAAATGGGGTTGGTGGAGACAGGGTCGTGCTGCTAACAGGTACAGGCCTGTTTTGCTTTTCTGAAGACCTGCTTTAAAGTTAATTATGGTGATGTTGTATAATTCTGACTATGGTTTCAAAAAGGAAACCAAATTGGGTTGTATCCTTTCTGTGGGTGAATCTCATAGCTCGTAAGTTACATCTGAATAAAAGTACTCTTAAAAAAAAAAACTTTACGTGCGTGTGTGTGTGTGTGTGTGTGTGTGTGTGTGTGTGTGTGTGTGTGGGTGTTTTGCTTGTATGTCTGATTGGTGCTTGTGGCGGCCAGAAGAGGGCGTCAGATCCTCTGAGACTGGAGTTAACAGACAGTTGCTAGCGGCCATGTGTGTGTGTGTGTGGGGGGGGCTTAAACCCAGGTCCTCTGGAAGAACAGCCAGTGCTTCTAACCACCGAGCCGTCTCTCCAGCCACAGAGAGCGCTCTTTAAATGGAGCGATCTAGAACCGCCATCGGCACAGAAGTACAAGAGGACCTCTCTGCCTCTGGCCTGGGATGCTGTGCTCGCTTTCCAGACAGGCCTCGTCCAAAGGAGACTTTGGGGTTGCTGAGAGAGGTCAGGGTTCCCAGAAACGGAGCTCCTCCCTCCGGGCTCTGGTGACCTTCCAGATACCTGCCTAGGGATTACGAGCAAACCTGCTTTTCAGTGGTAGACTTTAGCATGGGCCCTGGGTTGTGTTGCAAAAAGAAACAACCGAAGACTCACACGGCCAGAATCAGTGTAATCAGGAGGCAAGTTGGGAGGGGTCTGTGGCAAAGGCAGGAGCACACGGTTATCACTCAGGGGCAGCCACAGCCTAGCTCCGGCTGTACCCGGTGCCACCCACGCCCACACTGCCGGCGCTTTCCAATGTGGATTCTTGGGTTTCGGTGGTAGGAAAGGATGCAAAGGCCGACGGGGGGTTTTAAGGTCTCGCTTGGGGCCCCGCGGGGCCAGAACACCTACCAGGGGGGCCATCCATTCAAAGAGGTTGACGCTCTCCCCGTCGTTGATGTAGTACGCCTGCCCACTCTGAGGGCGACAAGAGGAAAGAAGAGGTGCAATCAGATGTTGCCCACAGCCTGACTCCCCCTTCCTCCTGGTTCCCAGCAGCTGTTTCAGACATCGGCCTGCCTCTGCCTCCCAAGTGCTAGGATCAACACCTGGCTAATTTGACTCTTTTAATTGGCTTCTAAAGGATCGAACTTGGCTGTTTCTTCTTCTCCTCCTCCTCCTTCTGTAGCCTTGGCTATCCTAAAACTCACTCTGTAGACCAAGCTGGTCTCAAACTCACAAGAGATCTGCCTGCCTCTGCCTCCCTGATTGCCGGGATTGACCTTGGCTTCTTAAGGTACAGGTGGTGGCCTGGAGTTTGGTAACTGAGTGACCACACTGACAAGCCCTGTGACTCTGGTAGAATCAACCTCATTGTACTTCAATGTCTTCAGCAAGATGAGAATTATGAAGACTGCAGTGACACACTTCAGTTTGAAGCTGTGCTGTCGCAGGATCACTGTGAAGAAATAATTATGATCGCTGACACTTCTACTCAATCTCATGACCCTGGGACTCCTGTAGGCATGATTCTCCTCACCTGCAGCCTGAGGGTGTGTGTGTGTAGGAGGGATGGGATGGAGTGAGGGGTGTGGGTAGAGTATGGGGATGGGAGGGGGCAGGGATGTCACAGGACACTCACAGCCATGTAGCCCTTAGCCATGGTGAGGGCCTCAGCCGCCAGCATGTGTGCCTGCACCAGATTCTGCACATGGACCCAGTTCATGCGGGTCCTGCGGTCCCCAAACCGGAACATGAACAGTCTCTTTTTGATGTGGCTCTGGGTGCGGGGAAGAGATGACAATGCAGGCTCACCGGGTGGCTTTACTCCCTTATCTACATGCTCACAGCTTCCAAGGCGCCAGTTACAGGCTAGACTCCCAACACCCATGTCCCACATCCTCTGGACATCTCTACTTGCTTGCCTCACAGATGACCTTGGGACCATGTTCGACCTTCCTCACTTTTCTCATGCCTCACATTCCAACCACCTGCATGCCCAGCTCCCTCAACCATTATACCTATTCAGAATTCAAGCACTTTCTCCTCCACTGCCACCCTCATCTCTCACTTTGGGGCCTGCAGCAGCTTCTTAACCATCCATTCAGTCTGCACCACCAGCCACATCTGTCCCTGTTCTGATGAAGACAGAGGCGTGTGGGCTAGAAGGCTGACAGTACCCAAAAGCCCTTCTAGACATGGCCCAGCTACTCTACAACTTCCCCTTCTGCGGACTGCCCCTCCTGCCCATGCTACCACAACCCCAGGGCTGTGTGTCTACTCCTGGACAATCTTGGAGCTTTCGGAGAGTTGTGCCTGTCTGAAGGTTCTTCTCCAAAAGTCTGCTTGACACACTTGGCTCCCTCCCCACTTGGAGGCTTAAAACCTCACTTTCTCCAAGGGACCTCCCCAACTTTCCCAAGAGTCCAGTTCCCTCACTCTGCCCACTTTTCTCTCCCTTTGTGTTTGATGCAGGCATGCACCATTACACAAGGCTCCTTCCAACATAGATTTACTTTAATCTATCTCCTAGTGTGAGAACAGGGACCACATAAGGGCAGGAACTGTCTGCTCTGTCTGATGGTCCATCTCTGAAGCAGAAGAGTACTGAGCACACACTAGTAGTTCCACAAGTATTTAAGTGAGGGAAAAGTCACTGTAGTTGATCTGGTGTCCTGCTAGAACTCAGCAGAAGGAACTGCCCAGCCCTTGGGGCACCCACATGAGAGCGTTTCTGAGGTCATAGCTTTCTTTCCCCCTGACTTGAACTGAGGCCTGGCTGGCACACTGACAGCTTTGACCCCGGTAGGTCTGAGGGACTGTGAGCTGGTGGGTGTCAGGGTGACCTCCCAGCACGGAGAGTCTCTGGCTGGGGACATTTCCTTTCGACAGACATAATGGCAGGGAGCTGCGAAGGCCCACTCAGTGTGCACAACATGTCAGCCTGATTCCTTTTGCCTCTGGTGCCAGGAAGGCTGGGAGGACCTACCGCCACCCTCGGAAGGTGTCTCTGTTCTTCAGGACCATAGATCCCTGGGGGGCGGAGCACACAGGTACGGAGGGTACCTCCTCCTAGGACAGATGAGAGGGTGGTCAGGGGCCTGCAGAGAACTGCACTTGGAGGTAGGAAACCCACAGCCGATGAAGATGGGAGGTCAAAGCCACCAATACTTCCTGTTTCTGTATGGGAGGCCCAGTATAAATACCTTGTGCAGCCCAATTTCTTTGGGGACCTGCCCCATTGCCACCCCAAGGAGATGCTTAGAGGTGGTGTCCTTAGGATCTTCTCACCTGGAAGTGACTCTCAGCAGCGTAGGTATTGGGACCACCAACCCTGAGGGCAGTGGCCATCATCTCCTACCAGCCTTTGAGCCATTCATGACCTGTTCTGCTTTTGCTACAAATCTGTTTTCCAGATACTTCCATTGTATGTTCCCTTTCCCCATCAATCAGCCAGGGCCAGAACCTTCCATCTTTACCAAATAACCCTCCCTTCACAACAAAGCCCAGTGTCATGGATGATAGACTGGTCCCCCAAAGATATGCCTACATTCTAGAACCTGCTAATATGGCCGTGTTTAAAAAGGGGCCTTCAAGGGTGAAAATTAAGGATATTGGTGAGCTGAGGTCATCGTAGACTTTTTGCTGGGCCTAATCCAATTACGAGTGTCTGGAAGAGACCAAAAGAGGGGAAAGAGGCCACAAGAAGGTAGAAGGATTGGAGTCTTGCAGGGGCCACCTGAAGCTGGAGGACACAAGGAGGGTCCCCTCTTCAGAGCCTCCAAAGGGAGGTCGACCCCCTAACAGCAGCTAACACCAGGACCCCATGCTCTAGCTTTTAGGTGGCAAGAGACTATTCTAAACAGCTGTGGGTTGCAGGACACTACCATCGCAGATTCAGGGGGACAAGGCACCGTGACCTACTTACTAAGACTGTGTCACCTAGTTCAAGTGAGACCCAGCTCAAGTGAGGGCCGTCTCAGGACCTCACTGGATCAGAGGCTGCAGTAACCGCCTCTGGGGACCATGGCTGGCCTCCTGGGAGGCAGGTGTCAGCTGAGCTTTTTTGTGGCCTATAGCTAAGTTTAAACTCCGGGTCCCTGGAGGCATGGTAGAGGGAGGTCAGGTTGCAGCCAACGGTGGCCGGAGGGACACTGGGTAGCCACGTCACCGAGGGGGCAGGCCTAGGGTATCCGTGACTCTTCTGAGCATTGAAAGCTGGAGATGGTGCATATAAATAATTCCAGCCAGAAGATTAGGTGTCTGGGCTGGCGGTAGGTGAAGGGAGCTGTGCCTTGGCAGAGAAAGGAATTCAGCTGCATCAGATCCTGGGGAAACACAGTGGATATGCATACCAGGATCAGAGGTCAAGGATGATAGACTAGGTCATGCGAGCAGAGATATTGTAGGGAAAAGAGCCCACCATCGGGGGTCTGGTGTGCTGCCTCTCGAGTAGGCAGGCCTGGATTCTGGCACTAAGAAGCTCCTGGGCTTCAAAGTCTAACTCTACTGTCCAGTGCTGAGTGACTCTGAGCTTAGCCAGCTGACCCGTCTCTATTTCCTTATGTGTAAACTGGAGTCTATAATTTCAGGCCTCTTTTGTTCTTCAGGCCTGATTGGTTCCCTCATTTGTCTTTTTTTTTTTAATGGTACTAGAGCAGTGGGTCATGACCCCTTTTGGGTTGCATATCAGATATCCTGCTTATCGGATATTTAGATTATGATTCACAACGGCAGCAAAATTACAGTTATGAAGTAGAAATGGAAATAACTTTATGTTTGGGGGTCACTACAGCATGAGGAGCTATATTAAGGGGTCATGGGTTTAGGAAGAGAAACACAGTACTAGGGATAGACTAGGCCTCGAGCTAAGCAAGCTCTCTACTGCCGAGCTGTGTCTTGGTGCTCCTCTGCCCCCCTTTTTAAGGCACAGTCTTGCTCTATAGCCTATAATGGCCCTGACCTCACTCTGAAGCCCAGGCAAGCCTTGAACTTGTGATTTCCCTGCCTCACCTTCCTGAGTAGCTGGTGTGACAGAACTTTGCTACCAGGCCCAGGCAGATGATGCCATGTTGGCTGTTTTGTTGTTGTTGTTTTTAGCTTCTTTCTTACTTAGACAGTAACAGTGATTTACAACAAGCAGATTGTATGAATGGTTTCAGCTCCTGGGTGGAAGACCAGGAATGCCTACATTCCATCCCCCACTCAGGAATGATATGGAGTCGGCGAACCTTTTACATATGAAATTAGAACGCAAAAATAGGGGCCGGCATGAGGAGAGCGCTCAAGTGTGGCCTGTTCCTGTTCTATTACTGCTGCTCTGTAGCCAGAGGAGAGAATGCAAGGGAGACAGGCAGGTTTTCCTGGGAAGTTATTGAAGGTTAAGTGCTAAGGTCTCTCACTTGCACGGTCCCTTCAAAGAGCTCCTTGCATGTTTGTAATGCTAAAGAAGACTGCTGAAAACTAAACCCACTCCCACACTCCCATAAGACAGCAAAGAGAGCAAATGTCTAAGTTTTCCTCACTGTAAACATGGCATCTCAATGTCCAGGCTGTGTCCTGGTTGGGGAGGCTCACGAAAGATGCTCAGAACACATTGAAGGCCAAAGGCCTGGACCGCTGGGAGATGTTGCTTAGATGGCCATAGGACCTCAGACACACATTTTACAGAGCCAGCAGTGGGCAGGCGTGTGTGTGATAAGCATGGCCCCGTGGTACTCACCCAGGAGAGGTGTCCCGTTGGCCATGAGGGTCAACTGGTCAGCAATGGCTTTGGTTCGAGAGTAGTGGTCCATATGCTGCCGGGGAACAAGGAGAACACAGCCACCAAATGCGCTCAGTTATGTTATTAGCAATGCTGGCCCAGCTGGGCTCTGACTACCCCATGACTGCACAGTCCTGACTCAGGGAGGCACCTGCCAGTCTGCAACATCTGGCTGGGACAGTGATATTGGATGTAGGTTGGGTGATGCAGTCATATGTCATTCTTTAGTGTTCCCGGGGCATTTTCACAAGCTGTCTCATTTCTGCTCTCTATAAACCGCCTCCATGGTATTCTTAGGCTTAGATGAAGAAACAGAGGTTTGGAGTACATGATAACTTGCACCCTGTCACAGAGGTGAAAGGTGCCAGGCTGGGTAGGGCTCGAGGCCAGGTCTATCTGGATTTGAAGCTTCCATGGACAAGACCAGCTGAAGCAGGAGAGAGCTTGTACCATTCAGTTTGGGAGTCGATCCTGCTGGGATGCACCAGGAGCCTGGCCCCATCCATGCCTGTTCTTTGGGCAGTCGGTTCTAGCCCCTGCTGCCCCATCCTCCTCCCCCAGAAGTTGGTACCTTGTCCAGGGGGAAGTAGGGGACGGAGTCCTCATTGCCTTGCTCGATGGGCTTCCCACCAAATGTCACATTGACTGTGCTGGTGTACACGAGCCTTGGAACCCGCCGGCGGACACAGACTTCAGGAGACACACACAAACACACATACACACCATGGCCAGATCGTGAGCAAGGAACTTGCTCAGAAGATGCTCAAAAAGGCCTCTGTGATCAAACCCACCCATTTCTACTCAGTCTTCACCTCCCATCCCATACTATCAGAGATCTCCCAGAATTTAGAGCTGTCTGGGAGGGGAAAGCCTCCCCCCTCAACTTGGGATGTGGGGGCCAGGGCTTCTTATTCTTCCTTCTGGTGTGGCTTTGGCCCCCAGGCCCCCCCTGTCAGGGCAGGTAAGAAGACAAGACTCACTTGATGGAACAGACAGAAAAAGTGTTCTAGAACTGGAGAGAGTTAGGGTCAAGGTTGGGCACGCCCAGACAGCCCAACAGGGACCTTCTATCTGATGTTTCAGTGAGTGTCCTTTATGTCCTCCTCAACCCTGAGTTCCTAGACATGCTAAGACTGCTGATGTTCCCTACAGGGACCTGAGCAGCTCTGTAGACAGGAAAGATATTCCACCTCCTGCTGGCCTCAGTTTGTACAGGCTAGGTAGGGCAGAGGGGTCCTGCTTCTGTTGCCTCCAATCTCTGCCCCCACCCCAGAGCCAGGCCAGTGGCAGGGGAAAGAAGAGAAAGGGTCACACAGCAGGCCCACTCTGAGCACCTACCATTAATCACTAGTTTGGTGCCGCCAACATTTATAGACTCAATCTGCTGTTTTTGTAGCTAAAAGACAAGAAGGAGATGGGAAGTCACATGCTGCCTTCTGCCTTGTGGCTGAGGCCACAGGCTGGGCTCAGGGTCGGCAGGGTTCTCACTGAAGGATACATGGAGTAGTGGGCGGGACCTGGCATACAGGTTGGCAGGGATAAGTGACTTCAAATGTGTTGGATCATATATTTTTTGAGACAGGGTTTCTCTGTGTAGCCTTGGCTGTCCTGGATCTCGCTCTGTAGACCAGGCTAGCCTCACACTCACAGAGATCCACCTGCCTCTGCCTCCCCGAGTGCTGGGATTACAGGAGTGTACTACTGCACCTGGCTGTGAAACATTTTTTTAAAGCATATCTAATGAAGAGGAAAGTTCCTTCACACTCCTGGTTCCAAATCTTCCTCTGCCCTCTCCAGAGGAAACTGCTGCTAACAGCTTAATATGTTTGTATAGAAAACCTAACACCATCATACACCCACGTGTATTAAGTAAACATTTATCCTGGCTTTAAAATGTTTACACATTTACTTATCTGCATGTGTGGGTGTCTATGTGGGTGCCAAAGTACATAGGTGGAGGTCAGAGGACAGCTTGTGGGACTCGATGCTCCTCTTCCACAGTGTGAGTCCTGCATCAAACCGAGGTCATCAAGCTTGGCAATAGGCACTTTTACTGGCTAAGTTATTATTATTGTTATTACTTTATTATTTTGAGACCAGGGTCTTTCTATTTAGTCCTTGCTGTCCTGGAACTTGCTATGTGGACTAGGCTGGCCTCAAATTCACTGAGATATTCCTGCCTCTGCCTCCAGGGTGCTCGGCTTAACGGTGGCTGGTTAGGTTATCTTACAGCCTCTTAGCCTTTTATTTTATTTTTCCTTGTTTAAGGTAAACAGGGGATAGCAAACATTATCTTGAACTTTGGAGATTGGGTAGGTTAACACTTTTGAGTCTTCTCATTCTTTTGTACAGCTGTGCAAATTTTGACAATATACTTGTTACAACTTATTTCAATAACTAATGGGCCACCGTGTTACTTCTGGTACTTTGTTATTAAAAACAAAGCTATGCATAAATAGATGAGTATAATTTGAGTCAACTGGAGTATGTTTTGGGAAACACTGATGCAGTGTTCCCTAAAGAGTTTGTGACATAAACCGCAGTCCCTCCTTTCCAGATGAGGAAGGAAGAGCTTGGAGAGGTAAACCGGCCCTTGGTCACACAGGTGGAAGGGACCAGCACTGGTGACTGATGTCATGGATGTCCAGTCCTTCTCTGGAGGAGGGGAAGAGCAAGAGGGAATGCTCAGGCATCAGAGTGTGGTAGGTGGGACAGGACTTGAACACCACTCAGCCCTGCTCTGTGTGTGCATGTGCGTGTGCGTGTGCGTGTGCGTGTGTGTGTGTGTGTGCAGTCTCACCTTCTCAGCCCCAGACATGCCATAGGAGGCCACATGGAAGACACAGTCCACCCCCTGGAAGGCTTGGTACAGGGCTTCTTCATCTCGGACATCAGCCTAAAACAAAAGTAAGAGCTTCAAATCCAAAGCAGTGGCCCAGCCCAGGGCAAGCATCTGGTGGGCCAGGACTTACTAACTCCACAGACTGTCAGCGGGCGCCACCCCCCTCCATTCTGCTCTTGGGCCCAGGGCTGGCCTAGGTTTTTTGTATGCACTCTTACTGACTCCCCATGAGCCTCTTGTAAAATACACGTGGTTACAGTCTCTTTCTGTGGACAGCAACCAAGGCTCAAGATGGCGTAACTGCAGCTGGGAAGTACAGGAGGTGGAGCTGAGGACAGCAAAGCTGCTAAGAGGGAGAAAGAGCTTTCTGCCCGAAGACCAGAGTGTGACTCCTGGAGTCACAAAACAATGGGTGCGGTGGCTCACGTCTGTAATCCCAAGCACTTCTGTGGTGAGATGGGAGGTGGGCACAGAAATTTACCCGGAAGCTCTTAGACTAGCCAGACTGCAGTGTGTGGCATGGGCGCGGAAACGAGAGAGGCCGGCCTCACTTACCGTGGTGGCAGGAGAGAGCTGACTCTGCAAAGTTGTCCTCTGACAAACATATGACTGCACTCTCTCACACACACCACACGCACACATACATACACTGCACACATCACAGACGTACTCACACATCACGCCCTCACTCACCACACGCGCATACGTCACACACACATAATACACACATCACATACACGCATATCACATACATACACATGTACCCCATGCATGTGCACGGATACATCACATACACATCACACATGTAGAAACACGTCACACACACTGATAACAAAGCCTAAAAGTAAAAGAGAATTGGAGCTAAAGCTGGCTGCAGAGCCTGAGATCTCAAAGTCCTGGTTCACATCGTGTCTGTCCCCTCCAGCTGCCGTCCCCTCCGCGATCCCCATCTTTGTACCTGGACGAACTCGGTTCCTGAAGGTAGTGGCCACTGGGGTCTGCGGAGATCAAGCAGGATGACAGAAGCGCCCCTCTTGGCCAGGCTGGAGCCCAGGCTGAAGCCCAGGTAACCCCCTCCTCCTGTCACCAGGACCTTCTGTTTGGGGGCCTGTGCAGTTTTGGCTGGAGTCTTCTGCTGTAGGGCTGGTCCTGGGGTTCTCGCTGATTCAGTGGGGTTAGAGCCAGTCCCAGAGCCTCGTCTGCTCCCAGACCCTAGTCCTGGCCCAGGTACTGACTCACCTACTGGCTGAGGTACTGGCCCAGCTCCTGGCTGAGGTACTGGCCCAGCCCCTGGCTGAGGAACTGGCCCAGGTACTGACTCAGATCCTAGCCTGGGTCCAGACCTAGCTCCTGGTCCAGGTAAGGATCCTGCTCCTAGCGCAGGTCCCAGAGCAGTAGTAGGCCCTGAAGTAGTACCAGGTCCCAGCCCGGTCACAGAAATGGTGCTCGGTCCTGGCCCAGACCCTGGAACAGCACTAGGACCAGGCCCAGACCCAGGTCCTGGAGTAGCTCCAGGTCCCAGCCCAGAGCTCAAAATCACTCCAGGTCCTGGCCTGAGGCCTGAGCCCAACCCCGAAGTGGACCCCAGGCCTGAGGCCCCTCCACAGGCCTGGCAGAAAGGGCAGCCCATCTCGCCCTCGCCTGCAGAGCGACAGGCTTCTAGTGAGGGGCCCACAGGGTTGGTCTTCATCCTCTATAAAGCCATACAGCCTAGAGGCTGTTTTGTCCACCTGTGGAGAAAGCAGAAGAATGTTCAAGGGTCATCTCAAGGCACATGTTACCAGGTCCCTAGGACTGAGGGGACCCTCGGGAGAATTTCAGCCTCAAAGATCTCTCAGGGCTCCAGATTTGTTCAGAGCCCTGAGAACCTCCGTGTGGCTACTGACTGCTTAGGGAATCAGAGAAGGCACCCTGTCCTTTGACTTTGTCACTGAGTAAACTGAGGTTCAAAGTCCTGTTGCAAGACTCAGATGTACACTAAACACACCTGATTTCCACACAGGCCCCATGAAGCACTGGCCTCTTCACACACTGGGTATGGTGCTATCTGAGCTAGGAATCAGGAGGGCAAGGAGGACAAGGCAGAAGAAAAGAGAAGGAAGAAGAAAAGGGAGCGGAAAAGGAAGAGAAATGGAAGGGAGAGAAGAGCAAGAGGAAGAGGAGGACAAGAAGGAGGGAGAGGAAGAAAATGAAGGAAAGGAAGGGCAGAGGGAGGAGGAGAAATGGGGAAAAAAGGAGGAGGGAGAGAGGAAGAGGAGAAGGGAGAAGAGGAGGAACAGGAGGATGAGGAGGGAGAGAAAGAGATGGGTGAAGAGGAAGAGAAGGAGGGAAAAGAGGGACCAACCACATAGGGCTTAAAGGGCTCAGTCCCTGGAAACTTGTCTGTGACTGCCAGGTTTGCAGCTGTTCCAGACACCGGGTGCCCCAGGAGCAGCTGGCTGGCACCACAGATTCTGTCTGCAGCCTTCCCAGTCAGGTGGGTGGGCCTCCTTATTCTGGAGCTATAGCTGGCTCAGGCTCAGGCTCAACGGCCAAAGATGACGGAGGAGGGATAAGGGTCTTTTCTACCCTTATCTACCTGAGCATCAGGCTGGCCCCAGGGCCAGGTCAATGTTATACAAGCAACGACTGCACTGCTGGCCCTCTTCATACCCTGCGCGGTGCATAATGGCTACACAAAAGAGCAGGTGTTCGCTGAGTGACTGACTGACTGATGAGCTTGTGGTGGCCACAGGACAGGGACCCTGACAGTTATTAAGAGCTATTCATGTGTCCTTTCTGTCATTATCCTGTTTGTTTTGGGGACAGGAATGCAGCCAGGTCCCACGTAAGTGGTGGTGGTGGGGCATCCCAAACCAGAGTTGTTATAGAGGATACCTAATTCCCCCAGCCCACCCTTCTACCAGGAGAAAGGACATAATTTTAGAGGGGAACCTCCTTGCTCAAGGCCCAGATGATTCTTCTGGGGAAGGGTCTACGGATGCTTATGGTAGCAAAGGCTGGGTGTGCTCTTGGGTAGAATGCTTAAACCTTCACTTTGCCTCAGTATCCACAACTGTGAAATGGGCCCAAATCATCTTGGCTGCTCTCTCTCCCTTGTGCAGTGGTCCTGAGAGCGATGAGCCTTTGCACATCACTTCAACATAGGCTGCATGAAGGCTCTGCTGACTTCTGTCTCCCTGGAACAGTGCCTTGCTGCGAGCTGGGGGGAATAAACAGGAGCCTGTTCCTTAAGGGAGTGTAGGGCTATGCCAGGACCGAATCTGGGTATAGCAGTGCTAACTTCTGGCAAACCCAGGAAGTACAAGCCGCAGTTCCCATTACCCAGCAGTGGAAACCGAGGCCCAGGAAACATCAGGGAATTGTGAGTGAACTACAACAAAAGGTAGCCTGGGGTGATGCGCACCTGCAGTATCAGAATTTCAAAGACCTCAGCAGGAGGATGGCCACGAGTTTGAGGCCTGCTTGGGTTATATAGTGAGTTCCAGGGCAGCCTGGGATACAGTCTCAAGAGCCAAGTAACAAGGTCAACCAGATGGTTCATCTCTGCAAGCCTGGCCGCTTGAGTTGGATCCATGAGGAGGGCAGAAAGAGTTGACTTCAGAAAGTTGTCCTCTGACCTCCATACACGTGCCAAGGCAAGAGGTGCCCCCATCCATCTGTCTCTCTCTCCCCCTCTCGCACATGCGTACACACATACACACGTGCACATATTAATAGTTAATAGTAGTAGTAATAAATAATACTATATTTAAAACCAACAAAAATGAAACTAGCCAGGGGACCCAGTTCTTAATCCAGATCCACGGAGACACGGAAGCTCAGTTTGATGAAAGGGCACAGCAGTGGCAGGGACCCACGGGGGAAGCACCCCCCACCCCCTATCCCCGAACTCCTGGTGGCTGACTGAGCATGCTCCACGTAGCTGATGAACGGAGGTGCGGATCCCCATCCCCTGGTCCTCTTTGCCCAGCCCTCACATTCCGCTCTGCACTTACCTGGCTCAGGCTCCTGCAGCGCTGCCTGCTCCTTGAAGCCTCTTGGGTCTCCGCGCCAAGGAAGGCACCACTTGTGCAACCCCAGCTGGGCTGGTCGGGGACGGCCCCGCCCACTGCCTCCTCCCCCGCTGTCCAACCTGGCGGCTCTGTGCTCAACAGCTTAGAGCCTCCTCGCAGCCTCACTCACCTGAGGGTGAGCAAGCAGTGAGAGGGCCGTGTTTCCGGAGAACAGAGGCAGAGTTGCTGCGAGCCTGCCCTATCCTTTGCTCTACTCCCCAGCCACCGTTCTTCTATCATTCCACCTTTCCCCCCATCCAGCTCTGTCTCTCTCTCTCCATCTCCCTCTCTCTCCTCTTTCTCTCCCCACCCTCTGTGTATGTGTGTGATTTTATATGTGTGTGTGTGTGTGTGTGTATGTATGTGTGTATGTATGTATACACACACATATCCCTTTGTTCATCCATTTGTGAGTTTGTCTCTATATTTGTCTTTCAAACTTCCACCCACATAGCAATCCATCTTTTTATCAATCCATCCGACCTTCCATCAGCCCATCTTACCATCTGTCCAAATTTCTATCCATCCAATTAACTTTCTATACCCCCTTTTCCTTCCACCTACCATTCTTACTTCCTTTTACTCCCCTTTCCTTCCCACTTACATGCTACACAAGCACTCCACCACACAGCTACATCCTCACAGCTACATGCCCCCTTTACTCACCTCCTCTGTAGCCCAAGTGGGCGCTGAATTTGTGATCCTCCTGTCTCAGCCTCCCAAAGAGCAGGAATTAAGCCTGCACCTCCAGGTTTTCCTTCCCCACTCTATTTCAATAGATTTTTTTCTTTTTCTTCTTTTTAAAAAAAGATTATTTTAATTTTATGTGCATTGATGTTTTGTCTGCATATATATAATGTCTATGGGAGGGTGTCAAGATCTTGGAGTTACAGTTGTGATCTTCCATGTGTGTGCTGGGAATTGAACCTGGGTCCTCCAGACTCCAGCCCTAACGGGGGCTTCTTTACTGTTGGCCTTTCCTCCATGCTGGGGACTATGCTGGCTTTCCCATCCCTGGAAAACTCAGGTTTGAGAGACAGTGACAGAAAGGCTGGCAGGTGTCCAGCCTCCTACACATCTGCTACTGCAAAGCCACGGGGCTCTGAATAAGGAGCACGCTGCTCACCTTAGTCTGAGAAGGGCCACAGAAACCTCTCCACCTGCATCAACCAGCTCTGAGAACACTAAAGGAGGGAAATCCCAGACTTCAGCCTGCTCCTGCCATGTGCCAGCAACCTCCATCATTCTGCTTCAGCCTCATTTTAGAGGTGGAAATGCAGGTTCAGAAAGGAGGCTCAGGGAGTCGTAGGTATGGGCCTTTGGGATCCTTAAGTCCTGGCTTTGCCTCTTTTGTTGTTGTTGTTGTTGCATTGACTTATGTGTATGTGGGCATGTGTGTGTGGAAGTCAGAAGACAACTTACAGGAGGTGGCTTTTTCTATCATATGGGTTCCTGGTATTGAAATTAGGTCATCATTCTTGGTGACAAGCCTCTTTACCTGCTGGACTGTCTTGCCAGCCCTTTGCCATGCTCTTGCTGTGTTTCTTCAACCACACACGGGAAATGGTGTGCAGTTTGCCCTCAGGAGACGGTGGGCTTATGTCTGTCGTGACAGAGTATATACAAACCCTAGAACACGGAGCTGCTCAGCTGGTGCTCAACCAACAGTAGCCATTACCATTGTGTGAGAAGGTGAGATTCAAACCCATTTCCTCTCCATCACTTCACTAGCCTGGTGTCTTCCCTAACCCTCATTCACAAGACCAGCAGGACCACAGAACTCACATTCCCCAGTCAGCTGCCCAGGCTGGCTGGCTTGCCAAGAGCATCAATCACTCACAAATGTCATAGACTGTGTCCTGAACAATATGTTGAAGCCCCAACCCCTAGTACTTCAGAATGTGGACATGGGATTTGTTAAGCTGGGGTTCAGGAGAATGAAGAAGGCTCTCATTCCAGTGTAACCTCTGTAAAAATAACGAGGGGTTAATCTGGGCACAGACATGCCCATGGAGACAGTCAGGTGAAGAATGGAGTTAAACCTATTTTTATGGGTATAAATTTATATGGATATATATACCTATCTATATATGCCAGAGCTCAGGAACTGTGGGAACCCAGAAGCCTGGACCAGATCCTTCCCAGTCCCTCTAGGGAGACCAGATCTGCTAAACCCTAGATCCTGGATCTCCAGGCTCTAAAACTGTGAGAGAATAAATTTACAGTAGGCTGGAGAGACGGCTCAGTGGTTAAGAACACTTGTTGCTCTCACAGAGGACCTTGATTTGGTGATTAGCATACATATGGTGACTTACACCCATCCATAACTCCAGCTCCAAGAGATCCAATGACCTCTTTGGGCATCAAACATGCATATGGTGCACATACATACATACATTCATTTCCACAAAACACTCAAATCATAAAATAAGTGTAAATCTTTAAAAATACCTTTAAAATAGTTTAACGATTATTTTTCTAAGACAGAGCTTTGCTGTGTTCCTTTTTCAGGCTGGTCTTAGACTCCCTGTGCAGGCCGGGTTGCCTCAAGCTGGTGGCAGTTCTCCTGAAACTGGGTAACTTTATAAATAAAGACATTTTGTTTTGGCTTAAGGTTTTGAAAAAAATATTTTAATTTCATGTGTGTGAGCGTTTGGCTTGTATGTATGTACACATGCAGCGGGTGCTTGCTGTCTCAGAGGCCAAGAGATCTCCTGGAATTGGAGCTAAGGATGCCATGTGGGTGCTGAGAACCCAACAGGGTTCTCTGGAAGAGCAGCCAAATGCTCCTAACCACAGAGCCTTATCTCCAGCCCCAGTTCAAAGTTCTCCCGGGCACAGTTAAAATGCTGAGTCTGAGGATAGCCTCCTTGCTGGTAGAGTTCTGAGTGGCCCGGGGCATCGTGTGGAAGAGCCAGCGCATTGTAAATGTGTCTCTTTTGGTCTCTTACTCTTCCTATAAAGCCACCAGGATTCAGTCTCGGGAGACCCAGCCTCAGGACCTTGTATAACTTTAGTTACTGCCCTCCTCCATCTCTGAACATCCTAATGAAATACAACTCAGGTGAAGACAGAGCTTCCCCACCTCCCAGCATCCTGGCTGCTCGGTCTGCACTCCCCATGGCAACTAGCATTGTGATTTCTGTCTCAGTAACGAGCATTCCTTGTTCTTTAATTTCATATAGAGTTGCAAGTACATACTGTATGTCTGAGTCGTTTTGTTCTTTTCTCTCCCTCCCTCCATCTTTCCCTCCCTTCCTCCTGCTCTCTCTTCCTCCTCCCTTCTTCCTTTGCCTTTTTTTTTCTTTTTTTTCTTCTTTTTTGAGAGAGATTCTTACGCAGCCCAGACTTGCCTTGAACTGGCCAATCCTCCATATCTCCTTCCTCTCCCCCGCCCCCCATGGTGGTACACAGAGAACCCAGGAGTCCGTGCATGCTAGGCAAGCTTCCTACCAACCGAGCCACATCTCCGGCTTCTGTCAGGTGTGTTTGCCCGCCATTGTTGATGAGTTTGACACATCTTATTGAATGTAGCAGCTGTAGTTGGCACACTCTGTCCATTGCTTCGTAGTTCGCCACTATACAAATTATGCCACGATTTGTTTGCACATTGTACCATGGTTGGACATTAGGTGGTTCCCAATTTTGGGCTTTAACAAGTAAAGATATCGCACACAGTTGTGTTCACACTCTCATTTTCCTCGGAGTGGGATTGTTTGGTCACACTACAGATGTGTTTTGCTTTTATAGAAAATTTCAAATTTTCAGAGTGGTGAAAACTCACATTTTCCTTCCCTGACCCCCATTCCAGCAGCATGAGCACCCCAATCAGTCCTGTTTTGATATTGACAGCTGGATGCTCAGTGCTTGCCATGTGACAAAAGCAGCTGCATCCTGTTGTGACATTAATTTATGTTTCCATGATAGATGAGGCAGTTGAACTCATTCCCATTGTTCTTTTATGAGGAGTTACGGGGGGTTGTACTTTTAGCCTAGCCTCTCCTGAAACTCCTGATTCTCCTGCCTCCGATTCTCAGGTGGCGTGTGCCACCATGTCTGGTTCAATTTGTGTGTGTGAGAGAGTTACTGAGGATTGAACTTAGAATCTTGGGCATGTTGAGCAGGTGAGTCACACCGAGAGGTTAATTGTATATGCATAGCTACTTCCCATTTGTGCTTGTCGGAATTGCTGTTTAGTTTTAAAAATAACTATATTTAGTCAGGCAGTGGTAGCACACCCCTTTAATCCCAGTACTTGGAAGGCAGAGGCAAGTGGATCTCTGGGTTTGAGGCCAGCCTGGTCTACAGAGTAAGTTCTAGGACAGCCAGAACTACACAGTGAAAC
Source organism: Pachyuromys duprasi (assembly GCA_028658305.1). Taxonomy (NCBI): domain Eukaryota; kingdom Metazoa; phylum Chordata; class Mammalia; order Rodentia; family Muridae; genus Pachyuromys; species Pachyuromys duprasi. The sequence continues at coordinate 17,623,347 of CM053758.1, forward strand.
ACTTTCTTGAAAAACCACCACCACCACCACAACAACAAAATATGTTTTTCTTTCTCATGTTGAGCTTAAATCATCTATATAATCTGAATGAGGCTCTTAAGGTTTTATTTCGCTAAAAATTATACACACACTTAAAGTAATTTTGACTCTTTTAGTAAAAGCAGTTTTCACACTTAAGGAAATGATTCCAGATGATCTAAATCATTCTCTTGTGCACGGTGTAGCTGGGCTCAAAGGATAAAGCCTACCTTTTCAGAGGCTGGAGTAGAGTATTTCCTCTGGTTAGCCAGGGATGGGACTCAGCTCTTGGCTGTGTCTTTCTCCAAGCTAGGCTTGTGGGTGCCTGTTTTCGCCCATGGATCTGGGTGGTAAGAAGTACACAGAGGAGCCAGGAGAAGCAGCCTCACCCTCATCTGGTTGCTCTCCAGAGCTGGGCTGCCATACTCAGGTGGGTGCTCAGTGCTGACCATGTGACTGCCATATGGCAGGTTCTATGGATGGTCAAGACAGCAGCTTCTTGGGAAAACCATGGTCAAGAAGAGTCAGGACATGGAGCAGGGCATTTCTGCCTGAAGTGTTGAATACCACAGGAAGCACAGTTGGTCAGGAGCATCTAGATCTGCCTGGAGGTTCTTAGCTCTGGCTAGGTTTCAGGGATACCTTCACAGTGGAGCCGATGCCATCTGTGCCTTGACAGATAAACAGGAGTCACTAGGCAGAGGGTAGCAGTCTAGTGGCTAGAGTGTGCCCAGGAGGCCCCAAACACAAGTGAGAAGGCCTTCCTGCCCCAGCCTTCAGAGTATCCCCGGGAGAAGCATTTTATTCCCTGCAGGTATTCCAGGCATCACAGCTATCTGTTAGTCTGCTCTTTACATCGGGGTGCTCTGTGGGTAGTCTCCGTGGAATGGCTTTTCAAATCTGAGGAGTCACAATTTCTGATCCTTCCCCACGGGTACGCTTATGGCTCTCGGAGGGCACCGGGCAGGGATGGCCTCCACTCCTCTTAACACGGGCACATGTCTCTAGCCAAGGGTGGCCTTTGGTTTCATGTTATTTTGTGTCAGGAGCTGGGATCTAGAAGGCAGAAAGCAATGAGAAACAGTTCCCTGGGAGTGGATAATGAGGTGGTGGGGTGGAGAAAGACAAAGACTGAATTTTTTTTCTCATATGTAGATTTTTTTTTCTTTGAGACAAGGTCTCAGTATGTTACCCGGGAACTGTGTTGATCAGGCTGGCCTCGAACTCACCTGCCTCTGCCTCCCAGTAGTGTGTCCATCTGGGGGGCTTAAACAGGTGGGAAGGGCAGCCTGACAAGCATACCTGAAGAGCCGGGCTTGCTTGAGGAAGCTTCTAGCCTTGGTGACTTCCTGGCCCAGTATCTTTAAGTCATCGCCTTCAAACAGCGGCAACTTGGGATCCTGGGGGAAGGGGAGCTGAATGTAAAATTCAACGTACTAACTTAACTAGACGAGACCTGGAAACCTAAAGTCTCAGAAGAAGATGGTTAGAGCAAATAGCCTCTCACTGGAGGCAGGAAATCCTTGGTGGGCCTCAGCTTGGACATCTCCATCTATCCAGGCAAGGCACTCCTAACATGGGATAGTTGGAAGTTAGATGCTTGAGCATCACTTTGGGGGGTTGTGTGTGGTGGATGGACCAAGGTAGTGTCCAAACGTCAGTGAATTTGGCTTTTCCCTGGGCCCAGGGGGCAGAAGTGTGTGTGCCTCATCTATACTGCTCGTCAGCTCATCTTCAGCCCTCTCTCCATTTTTTTTTTTTCCTAGTAAAACAGGCCTCACAGGATTAACTACGGAGACCCTAGAGCCTAACTGTAAACACAGATCTCTGAGACGGAGAGGAAGCTGCCTCCATTGCGCCACAGCAGCAGTGTGGCAGCAGCTGTTCCTGCTCTGCATGCAGACCCCTTGGAATAAGGGTGCTGATGTATAGCCGTAACCCCAACGCTGGAGAGAGGGAAGCAGGAGGATCAAGAGTTCAAGGCCAGCCTCAATTAGTGAATCTGAGGCCAGTCTGGACTACATGAGACCCTTCAACAACAACCAAGGCCTGGGGATCTGGAGACGTAGCTCGATGGAAGAGTGCTTAGCTACGTCCTGGATTCAACTTTCAGCATTTCTGAACAGCAACGACAAAAGTGAAGCTAGGTATGGTGGCACATACCTATGATTCCCTGTACTAGGCAAGTGGAGGTAGGAGGCTTTAGAGTTCAAGGCTAGCCTGGGTTGAATAGCAAAATACTGTCTCAAAAAACTAACTCGAAAACAAAGTTAAATATGTTGCACCATTTTCCTAATAAATGGGAAGGGGCTCCCTGGAACCTTTGATTCCTCAGCGTTTGGCACATAGTAGCTACCTGATAACTTCATTACAGGTTGATTAACAGATGAACTGAGTGGCTGTGTTTCAGAGAATGAATGGTGAAGACAGGAGTCCGTACGAGTGAAAGTGGTCCAGAACCTGAGACCAGTGGTCTCAGGGGTCCGGCTTTACCCCTTTACATACTTTGGACATACACCTCAACTTCTTGAACTACTTGTCTATGTAAGGATGAGGACGTAAGCGTGGCCCTCCAAGGAAAGCAATTTCTCGGCACATTGTAAGCACTCGACATGTGGACGCTGGTCTGACCTAACAGTGGCCTTTCCAATCTGTCTCCACCCTCAAGGGGAAGTGGCCTAGAGGGATAGCTGTGGGAAACACGCCTGTTCAAAGAGAAAGCAGAGACACTCCCCTTCCTCCTGGTAGGTGGAGGCCAGTACCTGTGGAGGTTTCTTGAAGCCTCTTCAGCAGATTCACCTTGACGCCTGGTGACCTACCTTTTCCTCCATGAAGTCCCTGGAGAGCAAGCCTTGAATCCCACGGAGGGTGTCATCACTCACAGGGCAGTGGTAACGTCCCCCGCTGAGGGAAGCCAGCTTCCTCAGGAACTCAACTGCTTCTCTGAAGGAACAGAGGCTCAGGGATTCGCAGGGGCTAGGAGGGCAAGCAGAGCTCCGGACCCACAGTGGGACTTAAGCCTTGTGAGCTTAAGGGAAAGAGGCCTGGAGTGGGCCTTGGCTTACACCATCCAGACCACTGCGAGCTCCTTCATGCACACTCTCAGCTGGGGCACACACATCCACTAATGTCTACTGTGTTAGTTAAGCCTAAAGGGACACAAATATGGCCCATATAGAGTTCACAGTTTAGTCAGAGGGAGAAAATATGTACCCAACTGATCAGTTTCATTAACAACGAAGTTTATTTTATTTATTTATTTATTTTCCTGGGGATTGAAGTCGGGGTCTCATGCATCTAAGCATGCACTCTGTCACCGAGATTTGCTCTTAGCCCTGGATGATAAGGGGTTCTGTGAAGGGGCTGCGTCTTGTCTAACATGTTCTTCTAAGTGACCATCTGTAGTAATGCTTGTTCTATCAAGAGCAAGAGAGTTAAATTGCCAGCATGGAGGGGGAGGGGCTCCAGAAGTTCTTCTCCTGGCTGAGGAGCTATTGACAGTTGGGGGTGGGGAGAACTGCTTTTTTCTGGTCTCATGGCCATTGGTATGTTGCCTGTGCCCCAATAGATGGGCCCATATCCATGCACATACAGGCAGCACAAACTGGACTCAGTGTGTTACATTAATAAAAGAAAGATGGGTCTGGAGAGATGGCTCAGTGGTTAAGAACTCTTGTTGCTCTTGCGGAGGGCCTGCGTTTGAGTTCTAACATCCACACGGTTGCTCACAACCATCTCTATCTCCGGTTCCAGGGGATCTGAACCTCTCTTCTGATTTCTGAAGGCATCAGGCACTCATGTGGCACACATTCCTACATGTAGGCAAAATATTCATACATATAAAATAAAAATAAAATTTAAAAAACCCAAGAAATGTAAAGGGAGATATTGTGGAAGAGCCTAAGGGAAGTTGGATGTGGGAGTCGGGTGGTGGGGGAAGGTATACTCACCCGTGTGTATGTGGATGAAATTGTCAAAGGAAATTAAGACTATGTTAATGTTTTCTTCTCTAGTTGCCCCAAATATTCATAAATGCTTTACCAAAGAGGGGGTTGGGGGAGAGAAAAGGCCAGAAGGGGGAAGATAACAAGATACATAAACTGGGGTGCATCAGTTCAAGGGTGCAGAGTGATACAAGCAGCTTGCTGCTTGGCTAGTCTGAGGTGGGGAGAGGGCTTCCGCTTTGTGGTGTCCAGGCCATGAATAAAGGCAGCATGTCTCCTAATTCCCGTGTTTAGGGGAGGCCCTGGGTTAGTGGAGGGCTGCGCTCCAGGAGAAGCGAGGTCAGCCGGCTGCTGCTGCTCACCTGTCTGTGCTGGTCAGGGAGATGGTGTGCACCTTCACGTGTCTATCCTTCTGGAACCTTTGGACAGTGTCAAGGATAAGGCCGCAGCTTGTGTCCGGCTTCCCGTCGGTCAGGAGATACAGTCCTTGCACAGCCTGAAAGCCGAAGGCTTTCTGAGAGAGCACGGGAAGGGAGAGTCACCAGGAAGGTCAGAAACGATGGCTCAGTGGAGACTCTGCCCCCAAGGGCAGTGTGTCCCAAAGGATTCTACACAACTGCCCATTAGGACTGAGATTCTGGGCCATCAAGAGAGCTTCATGTGTAACTTGCCTTCTGTACACAGCCTGGCGACCTGAATTTAATTCCTGGAACCCATGTAAAGTTGGAAGGAGAGAACTAACTCCATGAAGTTGTCCGTCTTCCACGCATGTGCTGTGCCATGCCCCTCCCGCCCCCACATACACACACACTAATGATGAAAAGAAATGTGAGAAAAGGATGGAGATTCCTCTTCCAGCCTAAGATAGACCAAGGGGGCGTCTGAGGGACAGGAAGGAGAGCATGGCCCACTTCCTGTCTAGTTAGTCCCAGACAGGCCACTCGACTTCCTTAACCTTCTGTGTCGCTGGGCTGCTAGGAGGATAAAATAGAGTAACATGCTATAAGTCCCAAAGCATCATGGACTATCAGCAGGGGTGATAGTCATGCTACATGGTAGGGTCAGTGGCAGCCCTTGCCTTTAAAGCGTCCAAGACTGAAGTGCCCCCCTGGGCTTGCAGGCTGGCGACCCACTGAATGGCTTCGTGACACGCTGCTTCCGTGCTTGCCACCAGGACGTTCTGCCATGGCTTCAGGTCCTCTGCGAAGCTGAGCAGGTTAAAACTGGGGAGAGAGGAAGGGAAGGGGCCGGGGAGAGGAGAAAGGATAGGTGAGAACAGGCCAGTTTGTACTGAAGGTGTGGAAGTCACCTCTGTGAGGGCTGTTCTCTTGAGGAGACTCTACAGTGAGTCCAGACACTGAGGGGAGAGAGGGTACCCCCTGAAAGATCGCTAGTTGCAAACGTAAGTAAGCTAAAATGCGGCGGCAGAGCAAAATACAACATTCTTCCTTCTCAACAAAGTACTCAAAAGAACATCTCTTGTTTCTGAAACCTCACTGCCTCTTGGAACTGTGAGGAGGAAGTGGGCTTAGCCTGGGAAACCCAGGGACCTGCCCTTTGATTTTCCCGACCCTACCCACCCCAGCCCTGACCCTACCCACCCCAGCCCTGACCCTACCTGTCACAGTTCGTCCTCAGCTGCTCCCAAATCAATAGAACCAGCTCTGTCTTCATCTGCTGCAAGTGGGGGGACATGGACCCCGACATGTCCAGCAGGATGCACACGTTGTTTTCCAAGATGGTGCCAAACAGCCTGCGGCTCCCTGCTCCAAGATGGGTGACAAAGGTAGGGAAAGGGGCGGGACATCATGTCCTCATGGTAGCTACAACGTACGAACACTTGCAACACCTACTACCTCTGTGGTAATTGGTCATAAGTTCTCCCCTGGGAGATGGCCCTGTGGTGTTGGGGGCATCAGCTGTGCAAGGGCAGAACTAGCTAGTCAGGAGATCAACATTTAGAAAGCCAGGGTGAGAGACTGGGTGGAGATACCCAAGGGGGTATGGATGAGACATAAAAAAAGAAGTAGTTCAAGGTCCAGGAACTCAGCTCAAGGGGAATTTCAGAGCAACTTGGCCAGAATCCCACAGCTTAGAGCCTAGGTTCTGTCTTGGTCCCTTAATCCACACTTTAGTCAGGCATCTTCTAACTTTGTTCTTCTGATTACACAAGCTGAACAGAGATGACAGTGGGGGGAGCTCAGCAAGTATTTGATATGATCAGTGTCATGAACACTGGGGCTCACTGGGACAGCTGAAGAAAACTGACAAATGGCTAGAATATCAACTAGCCATTAGACCAAGTTTGTTGAGCCTTGTTGCCCAGGGTTTCCCAGGATTCATCTGGTTGTCCCGAAGCAATGCTGTCATGAGGAGAATGAAAGGAAATCTATCCTGAAATTATCAGGGTGTTCTATGAGACTAATCAGCCCTCCAAGGTCCTAAACCACAAACATCCCATTTAGAACCCAAGGGCAGGAACATAGTGTGAGTTTCCTTCCCATTTCACCTCCCAAACCTCTTGCACTCTGCCTGCTTCATCTTCCCACATACCCCCTACTTGGTCAGCATTCTTTATCTCCCAAAAGGGGAGGACTCAGCAACTCTTGTTCTGCTCTATCCCCCAAGAGTTTATCATCCACAAAGCAACCAGAGGGATTATTGAGAAACCCAACTTACCTTATGGAAAATCTATTCATGGCTTCCCGTTGCCCTTGGTAACACAAGTACCCTGGCTGCATTCTCGGTCTCTGCCTCTCTTGAATGCTCTCTGCTTGGCTCCTACTTACCAAACTGTCTCTTTCCCAGTCTTTGAACTCAGAGTTACACCTTCCACTCAAGGCCTCTGTCCCAGCCTGTCTTTCTTCTTTGTCTAGTTACCATCTACACAATCTTTAAACATCACTGCAGGGACACTTTCCCACCCAAGCCAACTGTCCCTCACAGTATCACACCCCTCTCCTAGACAACATGATCCATGAGCTCAGGGACCCTGATGGGATTTGTTTTCTTCTACACACCTGGCAGGAGAGCTCAACCTTTCTTCATTGAATGAGTGAGTGAACAGATGAATGAAGTATTCCCCAGGTGAGTTTGTGTGTGTGAGTCCTGGGGACTGAATGTGTGGCTTTGTACATGTGAGGCAAGCATGCTACCGCTATATCCCTGTCTCTCAGGTGACTTTGAAGTACAGGTGCTTGGGGGTGGACCTGTATGTGAGTGAGGTGAGACCCTTGCTACAAACGAAGGCACTCAGTTATCAGCTCTTCCAAGTGGCTGGCATGAGCTGAGAACAGGGAAAGGTATATCTCCTCTACTCCCCCTTTGCCCTGCCCTAGCCCATGACCTGTCAATCACCTCCGGAGGTTAGGAAGAGAGGCTTTGGAAAGCAGCAGTCATGGTTACACACTATGGCTACAGACTATAGCAGGCTTTCCTGAGGAAGACTTGACCTAATGAACTTATACAGGACTCTGCTTGGCAGCACAGGCTACCTGGGGGACCCATAAGGCTCTCTCCTCCTGGCGCCTGAAACTCTCCAGACCCCAAAGCTAAACTGCTTCCTATTGATTTCATTTCCTGTCTACTTTAAGATGTCAGCCTGGCCTCTTGGTCTTCATGCTCAACCAAGACTTTCCCTGTACTCTTGGTCTTCTGGCCCCTACCTTTACAAGTGCCGGGGCCACAGGTACGGACCACCACACCTGTAGTTGCAGTAAGCCCTCCTCTGGAATATGAGCCTCGGCCTCTTTAGCCTACCCCATCCATGTACCTTTCTTGGAGGTACCTTAGTACCCCAGGGGAAAAAAAAAGAGAGAGAAGATATCTTATGGGTTAGAATCCCTTTCATTCTATCTTTAAAACTGGGTTCAAGTTGGCCCCATTAATACATTGCTTCTCTCATAACCCCCATTTCCTACCATCCTGACTGCCATGGTCAGAGCAGAGACATTGTTAGCCATGAATAGCGAGGCAAAGAAGGTAGACAGCGTTGTAGGTAGCCTGGACAGGCAGAAGCTGTCTCTGGTTCCCGTGTCCCATTTCCATCACCTGGCACCTTGCCTGATCTCTGGACCCAGAGCTCCCTCAGTACAAGGAGAACCAGTTGGCTAAACCCACTGGCCTGACAGTTCTTGAGGTGCTGGCCTTGAAGGACTGACCCCGAGTCTCTGATCAACCTCACCACTTCCTCTCAGCCCCCTCTCCACCTTTCTGGGCTGTAGCTGCACTCACCAGACAGCAGCCACTGCAGCCTCTGTGCATAGCACCTCATCACCTTCTCCATGGATGCGATGTACCTCTCCATTTCCCACAGCGTCCGCCGGATGTGTCTCACTTCTCCCTGGGGAAGGCAAGCAGAGGCTGACGCCCTGCCCGTCAAGAGTTGGTTCACAATCTCAGCACCCCTAAATAGTCCATGGTTTCAGTGGGTTAGAGTCCATGACCATTGTGGTGGGAAGCATGGCAGCAGGCAGACAGGCATGGCGTGAGAGCAGTAGCTGAGAGTTCACATCTGGATCTAAAGGCACGAGGCAGAGAGAGCTAACTGAGAATGTCGTGGGCTCTTGAAACCTTAAAGCCCACCCCACTGACACACCTTCTCCTACAAGGTCACACCCCCTAATCATTCCGTCAACAGAGGGAAGTGCTACTTTAGGGAGTGAGGCCACACAAGCAGGAGTAGACGCCAGTGTCCCCTGATGTTCTCTAGGCCACCAGCAACTGACAAAAGGTGAGGAAGTGGGGGCTGAGGAGCTTCACGCTGTGACTTACATTGATCTCTATGCTGGGGAGGAGACTGCAGTGTTTGGGGGAGGCCGACCCCCGGGCTGACTTCTGATGTTTGCAGTGGGGACCCAGGCATTTGGAGAGCTCCAGCTTCAGTCTCTTCAGACCACAAGTGGCTATCCACTGTAGAATACAAAAAGCAACTCAGGGCATGGTCAGGCCCAAACAAGTGACTTGTCTTCATTTTATGTATGTATGTATACATGTATGTATGTATGTTTTGTTTTGTTTTTGAGACAGACAGGGTCTCCCTGTGTAGTCCCAGCACTTGCTGTGTAGACCAGGCTGGTCTTGATTCATAGAGATCTACTGGCCGCTGCCTCCCCTGTGCTGGGATTAAAGGTGTGCACCGCTAGGTCCGGCTAGTTCTCATTTTACACAGTGAGACTGATTGTAGTTATGTGACTACTCCAAGCCACCCAGCTAGGAGGTAGCAGACTCAGCTCCTGAACATTTTGCTATTACTGCATGCGCCACAGTAAGCAGGCGTTCTTTTTTTTTTTTTTAATTTATTTATTTTTATCTCAATCACAGGTTAGGTACTTTGAATCCAGGCAGGCGTTCTTAACACGCTTGCCTTCTCTTCCAAGCATGCCCACCCTCCTGGAAGGCATGGTTGGTAGAAGGCTTTACTAAGGGGCATGTGCTGATATGCACAACTTAATACCTGTTGACTTGAGCAAACAGTGTCCTTCCTGGGCAGCTGAATACAATAGTTAGTCCTTCTAACAGACTTTTCTTGAGGGTACCTCTTGTACACAAAACCTAGGAGAATACAGTGGTATTACCATGGATCTATGTCTCTTTTTCCTTCCTCCCTTTCTCATGTGAATTTCCCTGCAACTGTTGCAGGGAAACTGTTGCAAATCATTTAGGTATAATTTGCTGAAAATGTAGAAAGTAAATTGTGAGGACTAGGGGTGGGTTGCTCAGGGTTCCCTTTCTCCATTTAGCAAGAAGGGAATCCAGCCAGGATGGGTACTGTGGGTCTCCACTGTCAAACTGACTGGATTCAGGACCACCGAGAAGACAGGCCTCTGCGTGTTATCTTTGAAGGAATTCCCAGAGAGGTTTAGCTGAGGAGGGAAGCCCCCGTTCTGAATGTGTGGGGCACCATTGCCCAGGATGAGATTCTGGACAGGATAAAAGGGGATAGAAAGAAACACCAGCATTTCTTTTTCTCCGCTTCCTGACTGTGCACACAGTGTGACCAGCTGCCTGGAGTCCCTGCTGCCATAGCTGAGGGCGTCTCCCTCCACAACAGCAACCCAATGGTAAGCTTAGGGAAACGTATTCCTCTCCTAACTGCGCTGAGGGCTCAGGAAACTGCCCCTCCCAGAAGGCACCAGGGGGGTTACTAGGTTACCCAGGTCCCGGAGGTCTTCAGATACATGTTGGTTTTAGCTTACCCACACTATTCCCAGACCCTGTGTAGAACAGAAAGGGCACTGTAACTTTTCCCCTGGGCTTGGTATTCCTCCTCCGTTTCACGGTCCCTTCTTTCTCAGGTTGGCCTGCAGCTGGAAGACATTTGACTTGTTGGCTGGGTGACTCTGTAGGTGCCATTCATAAAGCTCTGCTGCTTGGGCTGCCTCAGTTTCAGCTGAGATCCACCCTGGGCCAGGGACTCTTGGGTTCTTAGCCTCCATCTCAGGTTCCTTGCCCTTGTCAGGACCAGTAACAGCTGGAGCTACCATCACCAGGTGCTGATGCTTCCTGGACCTAGTGTTCAGGGCTTAGTGTGCCCTGTGCCATTTCCTCATGCTCCCTGAGGTTACAGAACCTTTTTCTTCAAGATAAAGATACATAGTCTCAGGTTTACGAAGTGAGTAACTTTCATAAAAAATAGCTATGGCCTCTTTTGATGGAAATTTTGGGCCTGAGTTCTGTCAGTAAAATCAGCAGATAGGGAACTGACCTCAGAGGGCTGATGGCTACCGGCTTTATGAAAAGCATCTTGGCTGATGGGCTGGCACCCAGTTGTGCGTTGCCAAAGTTTAGTCACTTCCATTATTAATTCGTGCCTCAGTGGTGTCTGAGCTGGACCCTCCACCCCCGCCTGTCCACTGCCACGCCTTACCTGGAGAGACCCTTGCTTCACCAGCGAGGGGATGACACTTCAGGGATTCCATTTGGGGGCTTGTTTCTCTACCCCGGTCATCTTTAATGTTCTAGAAAACAGGCCGTCTTTCTTATCAGAGGCCTGCTGCCTGGGGGAGGCAGTTTCCCAGTCAGCCTGACCTCAACCTACCAATCAAGAACGTTTATGGGGGGGTGTCTAAGGGAGTCAGGCACTGAAGACATGTTTGGCTCACCTTCTGCAGCAGACTTCACGGGGGGATCCTGGGTTTGGGAGTGAAAAAGTGTAGGAATGTGTGCACTCACCCATGTTCTGTGAAAGAGCACTGGAAGAAGCCATTGGGTGTTTGCCAGAATGTTCTTTACTAGTTTCCTGCTTCTCTTCCTACTAGATTAGAATTTCTGGGCCTCCAGCATGACAAACAACCATTTAGGTAATGTCTATGCTCTAATTTTGTGGTTGTTTGTTTTAAGACAGGGTCTCACATGTAGCTTTTGCTGGCCTGAAACTCGCCGTGTTGACCAATCTGGCCTTGAACTCACAGAGATCCACCTGCCTATAGCCTCCCAAGTGTTGGGATTAAAGGCGTGTGCCATTCTGCCAGGCTTTTCTATGTCCTCTTGGGTCCCTCAGTAAGGAAGTCTTTCCTTACTGGGCACAAGTAGAGTGTAGTAATAGTTTAACAAAGTCACCAGGCCAGCAAAGGAACCTTCTCATGACCCGTGGGGAAAAGGGCCTAGATGCCATCACTCCAGGGAGTGCCCAGCCTGTCAGGAGGGCTCAACAGAAGTCATGCTTCAGCTTAGACCTCTTGATACTGAGTCAGCTCATGAACAACTTAAGAACCCAAAGGAAGGCCCTGAGATTCTGGGGTCTTCCCAGAGTGGGGATATTGAGAGGGGTGGGGAAGAGCCTAGGCTGCTGAGCTTCTTTGAGTGAAACCTGGGGATGCATGGTAAATGCAGCCCCATGGTTAAGGTCTGCGTCCTGGGATAGATGTCCCTATTCTGAAATGTGTTGTGTTCGCTAGTGCCTCAGCCATCCACCTGCTGAACAGCCTCCAAGGTTTCACTGACTCTTCTGCTCACAGCACTGTCCTGGGAAGGCCTCCCCCTCAAGAAGGCCCTGTGACCACTTAGGTGAGGAGTGAGTATTTTATGCAGAACACATTTGGTAACCATGAACAGAAATAATCCCCAGCAGACTTAGGTTGAATCTGAGAGTCCCATCATGCTCCTGCTAAGCTTGGTCTGCAGTAGCAAGGTCCTGCTAGTGACCTTATTTTTCCCCTACAAACCCTTCAGGTTAAGATACATGCAGAGGAGAGTAGTTCCGTGGAGATTCTAGAACTAGGCTAGGGAGCAAAGCTGAGATAGGCATAACCAAGTGTACAGAGGAGTGTGGGAGCCATAGGTGCCCGCTCTAAACTAAGAGGCAGGTCCTCTTCCCTGTGACCCCCGTGGGATGTCCCTCCCTGAGTCTCTGGCCCACTAGTGCTAGCCCCGGGACCTGGCCCAGTCCTTTTGAGATCTAGGAAAGACAAGGAGACAAATGGGAAAAAATCTGTGTGTTATTAGGGAAGGGATTCAAACCATTTTGGCCACGGAGGGGGCTGTGGGCTTGGGAGGACAGAGTTTCTTGGGCTGACTTTGCCTGAGCGTCCTTGGCTTGTCTTTCTGGAGGGCTGTGTTTTGCAGTTCTTTTCTTGAATGGTTCTTCAGGGAGGCCACAAGGAAGGCACACTGCAGTGGGAATTGGGTGGTTAGAGCACTCTGGCCACTGTGGGTAGACAGACACGCATGTGCAGCAGGACAGAATCCTCTTGATACCTCTTCCTTCCCAGAGAATGCAGTTTGGGACTGAGAGTCCTGTGGATTAGTCTTATGGAGAATAAGGACCCTCTTATTGTAGTGGACATTGGGCAAGTTAGTGTTTGGTATCTCAAGTCCTCAGGCCAACAAGACATGAGAATGGCAACCACTTTATACGCAGCTGCTTTGCTCTGCCTCTCCTATTTCCCCACCACGATGCTCAACCCCACCTGTGCTCCCACAAGATGCTCAGCCTCACCTCAGATGATAGTCAAGAAGCCAGATGTGGGCTGAAGTTTCTGAAATGGGGAGCTAAAATAATTCCTTCCTCCCTAACTTGGTTTATCTCAGTATTGCCACATTATGAAGAAGCCAAGATATTGCTTTACCGATGGGGAAACCAAAGCTCTGTCAGCTAAAGGTTCTTGGCCAAAGCCACACTACTCATTAGTCAAGGAGCTTCAATTCACCTTCAGGGGCCTGGGCAAGTTAGCAGCTGACCTTGCTCCAGGATGAATACAGACAGTTGTAGAAGCTGGGAACTTTCTCAACTTCCCAAAAGCTATTCCACTATTTCATACTCAGAGCACCAAAGAACACTTTTTGAACATAAGCAAACATCCAAAAGAAGAGGAGGTTAGGGTGTCATTATCCACTAATACCTTGTAAGTTAGTTAGGGGCAAGAATGGGATGGTTTGCATTTAAGAAGTAGGAAATTTACAGACCTGAGCTAAGTCTTTTCAGAAAGAGAGCTAAGGAGGTTTGGGGGGCCACCAAATCTGAGTCTACCGACTCAGTGGTCTTGTAGGAAAAGCACATGTGCCATGGCTCTGCTATCTCATGTGGAGATGTCATTCTACAAATGGCAGGAACTAACACTTTGAGATAGGGTGAGATCTTCACAGACCCTTCCCATGGCTTCTACAAACTCCCTGTCCATCCTAGGCTTGGACTGTTCTAAATCTCTATCTCTACCGCTTATCTTTCCCCATCTGCCTTCAGGCCATCCTCTTTCATCCTGTCCCAGGCAAGCTCACCTTTCTCTCAGCCTCACCCTCTCTGTACCCACCACAGACTGTCCCTACATTCTCTTTCAGGTGGACAATGAAATTGTTGTCTACCAGTTGCCTCAGAGAGGACCTTAGGGACTTCTTCAGGTTGTTTCTTATCCCTCACCTTGTATATTTCCATCGGGTGTAAATCTGTAATTCATCTCTAAATGTTCTTCTGCCTGTCCCCATACTCCGGTTCTCATTGCTCTGATCCCTTCCCATCTTTCTTTCTTTTTAAAAAAGATTTATTTATTATGTAAACAGTGTTCTGCCTGCGCACCAGAACAGGGCATCAGATCTTAGTATAGATGGTTGTGAGCCACCATGTGGTTGTTGTTAACCTCTGAGCCATCTCTCCAGCCCCCTTCCCATCTTTCTAATTTCACCTGTGCTCTTCAAATTTCCTTTGGAGAAATAGTTTTTTAAATTATTATTACTATTATTATTATTATTATTGGTTTTTCGAGACAGGGTTTCTCTGTGTAGCTCTGGCATTTTGTGGCAGCAACCATGGCAGTTAAACACAGGAACTGTACATGTACTAAAACCGAGCCCGAGGCATACCTTTTGGGAGTAGCTGAGGGCTTTTTCTAGCTCAGATATGATGGCTTTGCTGTCATCGCTCTCATAAATACCTGGAAACAAGGCACATTTTGAGCATAGACGAAGGATGTGGATTTGGCCAAGTGCCACTATCTCTACGCATGAAGGCTGTGTGGAAGAGACAAGCCCAAAAAGGCAAGATGGGACCTCAGTGGACTGAACTGACCAGTCCCAACCCTATATTGTCCAGTGGTGTGTTGTCACCAAGAGGGTAGCTGGCCACAGGACTCAGTGTCCTGGAAGTCACAGGAAGGGCAAGTTCAGCACAAAGGTTCTTGCTACTCTAAGGACTGGGAAGACCTACACGGTAATTATTTACAGTTCCTTGTAGCCAGAGTTTACTACTTTGTGGATTTTTCTTTCTTCCACCCTTCTCCACCCATTTTTGTTCTTTCCTTTCAAGCCCCTAACACTAGATAGGATAGAAATAAAGGAATAGGAAAAAAAGGAGGTGACATTATCATTAAACTATTTCCTATTGATTAGGGCATTGAGCTCCTTTGCCGTCAGGATATCTAATTTCTTCTTAGCTCTTCTTTGTACATGACTGCTTAGCAAACTGCAAACAACAGCAGCCAACAACCAGCCAGCAACCCCCCACCACTACCACCCCACCTCTCTCTGCCATTGTGTTTATGTTCCCCCTGAAAAGTCCCCAGAATTTCAAACATCACACACTCACAGAAACTATTTGCAGCTGGCAAAATCACCTGCTGTGAAGCAGCCCCATATCTCTACTCTGGGATTAAAATGAAAATATCCCCATAATATTTCTGTGTGTGTGTGTGCTTTAAAGAAACCAAAAATTTCACTACATTGGTTATTATCTGAAGTGAACATACCAGTGTCACTCTTGAGTGGAGACACTGGGCATTGATGCTGTCCTGCCTGGGCTTCTGTCCTTCAGGACGTGTCTAGGTTACTCAACTGCTGAACAGGGCAGATAGTCCCCTACTTCCCAGTTACAGTATTACAGTGAGGCTTAAGTTACAGTGTATGTAAAATGCCTCAGCTGTGTCCGGTGTCTCATAGCCGTTCTGTGTTCGCTATTATTAGTGATCATTGCCAGAGATGTCAGTGACCACACCCAAGCAAGATCATAACAAGAAAGATCTGAAAAGCTCCCACCCCAACGATGCAGTGACAGGGACCACAGGCATGCACCTGCCTCTGGAAGTCACTCCATCTGTGAGTCACAGAGATTGGAAGAAGCTAGTGCATCCCAGGTGATTGTGACGATTTGTGCATATGCACACCATCTAAACCATCGCTTTTAAAGGTTGCTTCTTGGGACCATTTCAGCGTGAGAACAATGCTACTGCTGAGACACAGTCTGGAAAGAGAGAGGCCAAGGATCAGGGAACACTAACGCACCTGTTTCTCCAAACCAGTGGAAACGGCCCTGGGCAGCCCGGGTGATCTCTTTGTAGGCGGCAGCGGTGTCAGTGCGGCTGGCATAGCAGGCAGGGACCGTGGTGTCCATCTGTGGCTCGCCCACGTAGAAGAGGCAGACATTCAGCTGGAGGTGGCAGCCGGCACAGGCCTCTGCCACATAGTCCCTGATTATGTGCTGTGGAGAGGAGGAGACAGGAAGTCCTTCTAGCTGCTGATCTGCCAA
The DNA here is from genome assembly GCA_028658305.1 of Pachyuromys duprasi. NCBI lineage: Eukaryota > Metazoa > Chordata > Mammalia > Rodentia > Muridae > Pachyuromys > Pachyuromys duprasi. The sequence goes on from CM053758.1 coordinate 17,639,262, forward strand.
CAGCTCAGCAGATCACCTTTCTTTTTTCTTTCTTTCTCTCTCTTTTTTTCTTGTCTTTTGAAACAGGGTTCTCTGTGTAACAGCTCTAGCTGTCCTGGACTCACTTTGTAGGCCATGCTGGCCTTGAACTCAAGAGATTCTCCTGCCTCTGCCTCCTGAGTGCTGGGATTAAAGGCATGCACCATCACCACCCAGATAATCATCTCTCTTTAAAAAACAGTTTGGGGTGGGGGAGTTGAAGAGATGGCTCAATGGTTAAAAGTACTGGATGCTCTTCCAGAGGACTTAGGTTCAATTCCCAGCACTTACATGGCAGCTCACAACGGTCTGTAACTCTAGTTCCAGGGGATCTGACACCCTCATAGATGTACATGCAGGCAAAACACCAATGCACACAAAAATAAATAAATCTTAAAAAAGAAAACTATTAAAAATTAAATTTTTTTCAATTGTATGTATCAGGTGATGTGTGTGTGTATGTTGGGGGAAGCGGGTATACGTATGTGAGTACAGGTTTCCATAGAGACCAGAAGAGGGTCTTAGACCCTCTGGAGCTGGAGCTGCAGACAGTTGTGAACCACCTAACATAGGTGCTGGGAGTTGAACTTGGGTCTTCTGCAAAAATAGTACATGCTCTGAACTAATGAGGCATCTTTCTAGCCCTGTGACATCCCACTGTGTACTTGGTTCAGTGCTGTGTGCAGAGGCAGAAAGACATGAGCTGGGGACATGATGTCTTCCCATGTTTTAGTGGGGTAGGGCAGGGAATTGGGCCTGAAAGCCTAGTTATGCCTACTGCGGTCTGTGAGAACTGGTATGGGCATCCTGGGAGCTTGTCAGTAATGAAGACTCTCAGGCTTCTCCTGAGACCTGCTGAGCCAGGAGCTGTGTGGTGACAGTATCCTTAGGTACTTGTATGTGAGAAGAGGTAGTTTAGATAATCATGCTGGGTTGGGGGTGTTCTTCAGCGGTAGCATGCTTGCCTAGCAAAAGCAAGGGCCTGAAGTCCATACTCAACACAGCAGAAAATAAAAGACAAGAATGGACACGGTGGCTCACGCCTTTAATCGCAGCACTTGGGAGGCAGAAGCAGGTGGACTTCCGTAAGTTCTAGGACAGTCTGGCTTAAATAAACAAGTTCCAGGCCGGCCTTGGACTGCACGGTGAGACCCTATCTCAAAAAGTGAAAAGACAATAGATGTCTGGGATGGAGGTTACTCACCACATCTTGGTCAGGGACACCTCCTGTGAAGAGGTAGATGCCCTGAGACTCATGTTTGTTTTTGTCTTTGAAGTCCACTTCTATGGCTTTGCGCAGGGCACCGAGGACATTTCTGCTTCCTTGGCACTGTAGGCCCAGGGCCCACCTGGGGGGGGGCAGGGACATAAGAGGAGAGGAGAGGAGCGGCGTGTGAGGCCCTGAAGACCAAAGAACAGTGAGAAGAAAGTTGTTTTCTGATGTCTGCCCCTGGCTGCAGCAGCGCAGGGCTGCAGAGGGCTACATCCAGGCAAGGAGGGGTACGGAAAGACAATGCCCCCGGGCAACTGTAAGGCACAGCAACAGAGAAAAAGGCTCTGCCTCCATCACCTACCGCCAGGCGTTTTGTAAGCTGTCATGGCTCACAGGAGCCATCTCGGGCATCCAGCTCTCAATCGTGCTTCCAAACCTTTGAGGAAGAGAATGGGCCTGGTTTTAGGAGACATGTCCATTCTGTGTCCCCCTTCTTTGGCCTCCACAGGCCTTAAGGGACACACAATTCTGACAGTAAACACCAAAATGTTGGAATGTGGCTGGCCTGACGTAGTCACAAGATTTTCTTGTTTGCCATAATACACTGAAGCAAACTCAATGGAGTCTCAAGCAAAAGAAATGGAGTCCCTCTTCTCTGCAGGAACTTCTTTGTCCCCCCCTGGGAGCAACTCATTGTTTCTCTAAGACTCTTGGAAGCTCAGGCTCCTCTCACAGCACACTTTGCCCCTCAGGCTGAACTATGGTCCCTTTCTATAGGTACACATGATCTCATTTTCTTTTCGAGACAGAATCTAAGAATCCTAAGAGGAGAATTTATTCCTTTATGAATGACAAGATAGCCTTCTTTGGGTCAAGACGAATCCCTCTTGCTGAATGCTGGCTTCCTCTGTGCCAGTCTCTTCTGAGAATCCCATAAAGCTCCTTAGTAGACACATTCCATACCCCTCTTTCCTGTCACCCTGACACAGCTGTGAGCCCTCCACTCTTAAGAGTTTCAGGAAGCTGCTGGATCTCCCAGAAACTTCTCTCTTTTCCTTCTGACATGATGGCCAAGCTCCCTGGAAGCCTGTATCCCAACCGTCCCAGTTGCCCTTCCCACTGCAGGCCATCGCTTTCACGCTTCTGCCCGGGAGGGTTGTCTTGATTTCCCCTACCACTATGGTGGTGTGTCCCTAGGAGTCAGTTCACAGATCTTCTGCGGCACTTGGGTTAGAAATCCAACAATATAAAAGAAGCAAAACATCATCTTGTTTCATTGCCTTTCCTAAATTTTTAACTCTTTGTTCTATGTTTTTCATTTAAAATGCACAGGTAAATATATTTATAGAAATGGAGATTAAAAAAAAGAAATGGAGCTATTCCACATGTATAATTTATAACCTGCCTCCTTCTGTTCCTTTGGACATACATACATGTATATAAAATGTACGTGTATATATAAATATATAATATACATATATATATATATTCCCTGTAGCACAGGCAGGGAAATGAGCATGCTAGGCAAGAGCTCTATCACACCTTTCCTTTGTCTTCCCAGCACCATTCTCTGCTGTTTTCCTCCTCTGCTCTGGCTTCCCTTCCTGTTTTGTTCTGTTTTGTTTTTTTCACTCTCTTCTTTTGCCAAATCCTGGTGCTCCCTCTGCGCTCTCTGTCTTTCCTCTTCCCTACAGGGGCAAACACTGTTTCGACTATATAACTGGGCACCAGTGTCTCCCTAACCCATGCTTCTCTGCTAGGACTTCTTCCTGGAGTCCCTGCCAGGACATCTTTTGAGATCTCTGATCTTTTGAGATCTCCAGACTTTGCCATGTTTAAAACTATCCCTCCGAACTGATTCTCCTGCCTTTGTCTCCCGAGTGCTGGAATTGCTGGTCACTATGCCTGGCTAAAAACCCCTCTGCTGCCCCTGGACCGTTGGCTCCCACCCTTCCTACATTCCCTATAGCCAAACTGCTACTCACTCTGCGGCTTGCAGCTCCCCAGCGCTCTCTCTTGCTTCCCCCTCTTCTCTTCCCTTTCAGCCTGAGGGCCACATCAGGACTATAGCAGAAGCCCACAGGCCTCTTCCCCTCTGGTGTCACACCTCTGCAGCTCGTCCTTCACATTGCCGCCTCGGCATTTGAAGAGGGAAACCTCATCATGTTTGCACCTTGTTTAAAGCTCCTGAGCATGGACCTGCATGAATTCTCCACCATTTGGCAAAGCCTCATTTCTGTATATTCCCCTACAGTTCCATCATGCCTCACATTTCCGTGACCCTTCCCCACTGCGCACCATCCTTATGAGGGGGCAAACCTTTCCCATCCATCAAGACCCAGCTAAAGAAGCCCTTCCTCCAAGAAAATTTCTTAACCTTCCTGGGCCCAGCCAAAATGGGCTAAGCCTGCCTTCCATCCATCATGATCTATGGAACCTTCTACCAATTCATCAGGAAACACCCAACAGCACTTATTTCTTAACATGTCTTCCCTCTATTAGGTTATAAGTTCCTTGAGGACATTCGGACATTCTTTTTTTTTTTTTTTTTCCAGACAGGGTTTCTTTGTGTAGCCTTGGGTGTCCTGGTCTTGCTTTGTAGACCAGGTTGGCCTTGAGCTCATAGCAATCTGCCTGCCTCTGCCTCCTTGAGTGCTGGGATTTCAGGCATGCCTGGCTCATAGCAGGTTATTAGTCAGACCTTGTTGAACTGGCAGTTAGATAAACAGATGAAAACATTGTGTAAACTTTCTCTAAGGAGGGGAGCAAGTGAGAGGGGGGAAAGAGGGGTAAGGGGAGACCATAGGGGTGAGTATAAAGAAGTATGTTACATACATACATGACAATGTCATAACATAACCCATTATTTTTGTGTAATGTACTAGTATGTACTAATAAAAGGAAAATGTTGCCCTAAGCGTTTTTCATTAGAATTTATGAAGGAAAGATTAGGTCCTAGTCTATTAGACTTAATAAACTGAAAACGTGCCCTGTGGGCTCCTTTTAGGTCTTCTCTAGTTAAAATGGTATGCAATTAAAATATGTATTTTCTCTTTTTGAAACAAGTTCTTACTATGCATTCATGGCTGGCCTGGTACTGTGAAACCCAAGCTGGCCTCAGAATTGTAGCTCTCAAATGCTGTGATTATGGGCATGAACTACCATACCTCGCCTCCCAAATGCTGGGGTTTCGGGTTTGTGCTAGCACATCTGACATATGGTGTCATATTTAAATTGATTAACGTATGTATATGATATACATAATTACATATAAATATTTATTTTTCTAGTTTTTGATTTTTGGTTGGTTTTTGTTTCTTTGTTTTGTTTTTTTGAGACAGGGTCTCTCTAATGTAGTTCTGGCTATTCTGGACCTCACATGTAAACTAGGTTAGCCTCAAACTCACAGAGATCCTCTTGCCTCTGCCTCCCAAGTGCTGGGATTAAAGGCTACCATGAGAGTATATACAATTTAAAAATCATATTTGTAACTGACAAATTTTAAAGTAACCCATATAACATACATAATTTTAAAATGAATATATATTTTTAGAAACGACATATTATGATTTAAAAATGATAGTTTGAAAACTATAGCTGAAGCCGTACATAGCTTCAAATGTTGTTTACTATTTATTTATAAATTAAAATTAAAATGTGATTTAGAATTGGAGTACTAAGGGTTTGCGGTGCTTGCTAGAACCAGGCTCAGACTAAAACCAGGGCATGGCAGGGTCTCTCCCCTTTCTCGGCTGAGTTTGCTAGTGTGAAAGCCAAATGGGGTAACGAACTGAATTACATTACCCTGGTTGATCAAGTCATGTGTTTTTGGGGCCACTTACCACCTTTGCCCCAACAGGATAGACCTGCAGCCATTCAATTATTCAAGACCCAAAACAAGATCACCAGAATCAGATAAACTGATGGGCGCCTTAGGACGCCGGACCCTCCTAACACCACGGTTTGTGGTCCTGCTGTCTGCCTGGAGGCTCTTCCCGGTGATGGCATCCTCACAGTCCTCTTCCCACAACCGCACGGGGAACTCCGGGGACTCACGCGATAATGTTGAAGTGGTCTTTGTTGGCCAGCTGCTCCTCCAGCAGCAGACGCAAGGAGTGCTGGATATGAATAATGTACATGGAATTGGTCACTGAGACGTCCAGCAGCACAGCCACCCTAAAGAGAAACACAAGCTTCAACAGGCAACCCGAATCTCTCAGATAATGCCTGTTCCGTTCCATTTTACTATTTAAAGATTTTTCCAGGGTTTTTTTTTTTTTCACATCAAACTCATAGATGGCCAAGAATCTCTGTGGTCTGAGGACCAACAGCTGTAGGTTTGTAACAGATGTGTAACAGGCTGCTGTGGGACTCTGTGTCTTTCTTCTGTAGTGGGGGCCGTTTTAAGTGCTGAGGACTGCCCGTGCTGATTTTCAAGTCACAAAACCTTGCTTCCTTTTGGTGTGTCCCCACAGAGTATTTACAAAAAGATTCCTTATAGTCAATTATAAACCATCAAATATGGTATACTGGGACATCTCATCCACCCCCATTCATCATCCATCATTTCTTCTGGCAACAGCATCCTCATTTCTCCCTGGGAAACAGTACTCTTCACGTGAGAGTGTTTATTTGTTTGTTTGTTTGTTTGTTTGTTTTTCAAGACAGGGTTTTTCTGTGTAGCCTTGGCTGCCCTGGAACTGGCTCTGTAGACCAGGCTGGCCTCAAAAAAACAGAGATCTGCCTATCTCTGCCTCTTGAGTGCTAGGATTAAAGGCATATGCCGCTGCTCCTGGCTCAAGTGAGTTTTGTGGAGCTGGCACATATCATGCTTCAGGAGTGGGTATTTGATCCTGGGCATCCAGACTATCACACCTCCTAGCCAGTCTCGTGGTCCATAGATGCTCAAGCCCTGGAAATGCAAAGCTGGTAGAAAGTGCTTCCATAGCTATATGGCCACCTGCAGGGAAAAACCCATCTGAAAACAGAACCCACATAGAGAAAAAGCAGAGCTGAAGTATTCTTGACAACATGGAAGCTCTGGATCCAGCTACACAGCTAACAAGTCTAGTCTAGAGCTCTCAGTTACCTTCATCAGACTTCTATTTACGTTGAGCTTCTGTTATCCTCTTTGTGTGTGTGTGTGTGTAGCAATATTAACCCAGGCTAGCCTCAGATTCTTAACACCCTGGCCTCAACTTTCTAGGAGCTGGGATCACAGGTGTGCGTCACCAGGCCCATCTCCCTGTTACTTATAAATAAAGGAATCTTGAGCTGCAATGATGGCGGTTGAGAAATGGTGGCTCTGAGGTTGCCCAAGGGAATGATGAGTTGAATGAACATTTGGGTCACACACCAGACCCCACAAGGAGCAAGAGCGCATTTCGAAGGATCAGTACCTCCTTTCACAGACAGTACCCCAGATTCTTCTGCTGGCTAGGGACAGCCACTGGAGCCGGCTCTCATACATCTGCACAGCTTTCGCGATCTGTTTCTGTAAAAGCATGGGCCACCGTGAGTGAATGTGCCAAGGATGACAATTAAAGCCCGGGGCTGTGAGGAGGAGAAGCACTCCAGACAGCTTCTGGAAATAGTGCATACAGGCAGTAGAAATATTTTGCTAAGTCCAGGTGCAAGTCCATGATGCTAGCCTGTCACAAGACTAGGAAAAGGAGAGCCTAAGTATTTCCTTCAAATGTGAGACAAGGCAGATATCACCCCAAAAGATTAGAGACTCTCATTTGGGGCGTCCATGTCCCTACCTAGAGAGGTGCCCTTAGGAGGAACACAATTTGACCAATGGCTTGTTGTCTATAGAGGCCATAGCACCTTTTTGCAACCCAAATTCTAATGGACTGGACCCATTGCTCACCTGGTACTCATAGAGCGAGAGTGGGTCCACATGAATACTCTTCATTGTTCCATCATGCCATTCAAACTGCACCATTGCTCTCTGCACTCAGGCATGGGCAGAACAGAAAACAGGTAAGCAGACACATGAATGGGAAATAGCACATTAAGTTGGGCACTGGGCTCTCCAGTTCACATGCACGAGAGAAATGTGTCCTGGACACATCCCGAATCAGATTTCCCTACTCATTCACTCAGGCCACCACGTGGCCTTGTAAGCCTTTGGGAGAATGAGCCATGCCTGACAGATACATTTGGGGGTGGGGCAGGGATTGTCCTCTAAACATCAAAGCCATTAAAGCATGGTTGGAGGGTTGTAGAATAAAGAGTAGAATCAGAGATGTTAAAACATACTGGCATCTAGGTGTGGTGACACACACCTTTAATCCTAGCACTCAGGAGGCAGAGGCAGGCAGATGAAGTAAGCTCCAAGCTAGCCAGGCTACACAGTAAGACAAACAAACAAACAACACACACACACTATCTACGGTTTCTTGCCATTTGAGAACCTGGACAGACCTTACCTATTTGCTATCCTGTTTGGTCATGCTCCATCACACCAACACTTTCATCTGTGGCTTCATTTAGGTTAGTCTTCTATGAATCACCAGAACGGTCCACTTCCTGCATCTCTCTCTTTCCTTTCAGCCCTCCCATCTTCCCGATCATCTCTCTCTTGTCCCATTCTTCTACCTCACCATTTTCCATCCTTTCTTGAAATTTTCTTTCATCCTTTCACATTTTTTATGTTAATCTATCTTCCCATTTTCCCCTTTCATACTTCTACCTGGGCCAATTTTCGTCCATCCACCCCCCCCTGTTCATTCATCATCAGTATTTCCATCCATCCATCCATCCAATCTACCCATTTATCTGTTCACTCAACCATACGTCCATCTATTTGTCCATCTACTCACCTACATTTCCATTTATTCAATATTTCTGTTTTCCAGTTCATCCACCCATCCACCTAATCTTTCAGCCCTTATCTATTCATCCAGATAGCCACCTAATTTTCTATGAAGAGTCACCAACATCTCCATCCACCCAGATACACATCATTCTCTTCCTCCTTTCTAATTTTCCCTTCATTTGCCCATCCCTCAGCCACTCAGGGGAATATTCCTTGACTGTTTACTTGTAGTAGACTTGAGGACATAGAGTCAAAGAAGAGAGTGTTCTAAAGGATCATACTTTGTAAGGCTCCACATGCAGAAATATGTTTTAGCAGCCACTGTACAAGGGTGTACAAGGCAGTTGAGGGCAACAAGAAGACAAGTCTGTCCTATTTGAGTGGGGTGGAAGATAACATTCCTGGACAAGATGACCACGGCATCAAAGGCAACGTCTGGTACCTTCCTCAGGAACCCCACTGGTCTCTTCTGAGTCTCTAACTGAACCTGGAGCTCACCAAGTAGGACAGATTGGTTTTCTAGTGATCCCAGGGAGCCTCCTGTCTCTACCACCACTGCCCTGTGCCGGGCTTAAAAGTACACGTGTCCTACCATGTCCGACATTTTCACATGGGGCTGAAGATCGAGCTCAGGTCTTCCATGCTGGCAAAGCAAACCTTCTAGAGGCTGGGCAATCTTTCCAATTTCAGGTCTTTGAAAACCAGCAGTTAGGGTAGATTCTTTGTTTGCTTGTTTATGCTTTGGTGCTGGGGACTGAGCCTGGGGCTTGGGACATGTTGAATACATTCCACCCTGAGCTGCGTCTCCAGCCTTCAGTAAATCTACAATAGATTTCATAAGCGCTCTAGAGCCCTGGATGGAAGGCCTGAATGCTACCCAGACCCTCATACCCTTATCTGGCTATGCCCTGTGGCTTCCACTCTCTGAATGTAAGACAGGATGGGACAGGACTAGAGAGGAACTTGACTTTGAATCACCTCGTGGATAGTAGCTGATACAGTTTTCTGGAGAACAGGCACAAATTCTTCCATATGACTGAAAACGTTGGGTGCCAGAACCTGATAAAGGTTTAACTTCTTAGCTGAAAAAACAAACAAACAAACAAACAAACAAAAACAAAAATGTTAGCATTAAGGCAAAAGGCCCAAGCCTGGCCAGCTGCTTTTCCAGGGATTTAATACCTTTCAGACCGTTGACCTTCAGCCATTCTGCAGAAGTTTTGTCTAAGTCTGGGAACTTGATCTTGAGAGGGGCGTCATGCTTTGGGAGTTTAGGCAAGAGACTTGTGAATGGCTCTTTGGCAATCTCTGTAGACATCTATGTGCAATTTAAAAACTCATGTTACACAATTGCATTTTAGAACTGGAAGGTTCTTCCTCATTCATTTTCTTAAACCATTAGCAAGTGGTTTGAAGGCAATTCTGCTGTCCCTTCCCATCATTCTCACTCCCATCTCTGAGGATTTTCTAAATTTTCAGAGAACAGGAAACCTGATCCTCTTGTACACGCCCCCTCTACTCTTCCCACACCCAGGATTGCAAGATGACAAGTCATCTGCCATGGCTTAGACCACAAGGCTTCTGGAAACTCAAGTGACCGGGTACATCAAGTCACTGAGGGAGCCTTGGCCTGGCCTCCCTTCCTGTTTATATACAATTTTAAAGTGAAAAAACCTGAGGCCCTAAGAGGTTAATTCATATAGTGTGTCAGCAACAGAAAGGCAATCCCAGCCATCAACAATGGAGTGCCACCTACTTCCTTGATCATGCAGACCATTTCTTCGCTAGGGCTGCTGTGACCCAGAGCTTGCACCTGGCTGAGGAGGTTTTGAGCCTTCTGCATCTCTGCCAGGAGCTCATCCACGTCCCTGCTGCTGTATAGCTGGGGGTGATGGAAGCAATGAGCTGTCTGGAAGTCACAAGGGTGTCAGTAGTTGCCATGGTAGGAAGAGGCAAGCAGCCAAGTCAATTCCCAAGGTTGAGGGGCTGTCTATTTGAAACTAGGGTAATAATAAACCAAGGTCCATACACCGTACAGATCTCTCCTCTCCTTTATCGCCCCCGCCGTCCCCTCCCCGCATCTCAGCATAAGGTCTCTCTCTATAGCCCTGGTTGCCCCCGAGCAGGCTGGCCATGAGCTCACAGAGGCCCCCCAGCCTCTGCTTCTAAGTGAGTGCTAGGATTAAAGGCATGCATCACCAGGCCCAACAAGATAACCTTTTTCGTCAATCAACTGTTTTCATTCATCTCCTTTTTCTAGCCCTTAGAGTCTGTGACATCCATCAGCAGAGCTGGGACAGTGAAGTAGCAAAATGGGATGTTGCCTGACCTTAATTTCTCAACATGACTTTGTACTACGTAAAGGAGGTTAGAAGATGTGGGAGACAACCTTGTGAGGGGCAAACACTGCATCGCTTGATGCCCTGGATGGCTGCTGGCAGGTGTGGCTGCTGACTGATGGTTACATTCCTTTTGTTTTGTTTTGAGACAGGGTCTTGCTATGTAGCTGGCCTAGAACTTGAAATCTTCCTGATTCCCAACAACTTCATCATCGTGACAGGTATGAACCACCAACACCCCAATAGACTGAACCCTCCACCAGCCAGGTGGAGCTGCTGTGTGTTAACTCTTACCTCCTCTAGGACACCGTGTAGGCCGTGCTTAGCAGGGGGGGTGGAGGGGGTGGCGAGGACATGAACGAATGGACTTCCATGGACTGGAACACCCCTTCCGCCCTTTCTTGAGTCTCTCCCAAGAGTGGGGGCTTATTTGGGGGAGAAATTTGGAGCCGTTGTTTCAGTCTGGGGGCTCTGGTGGGAGCTGAGACAAGCTGGGGGTGTGTTCGTATTCGTAAAAGGGATGGAGGAGTCAGCTCAACCAGCTTTGAAACGTCTCTAGACTCACAAGTGTGGGACCAGCCCATCAGACAAGCTTCCCGCAGAGCTTATGACTTCAGCTTGTTCCTGTTCCCTCCATATTTTTTCATGGCCTATGATTTTACCTGTGCAAAGTCACTGAGCACGGAGGGCAAGCCTGGTGAAGCAGGGAAGGCAGGCACGCGCATAGCTCGTCTTCGGAAGGCTTACCTCTGATTCCGGGCTGTAGCTGTGGTAGTAACCCCCAAGCGCATTTGTGAGGTTCTTCAGAACAGCCTGGGGGGTGGGGGGATGATAACAGTCAGCCCTGCCTGGCAAGGCCACACTGATATCCTGATAGAACCTTTCCTCGGCTGAACTTTCAGACCCTCCTGCCCTTCCTGTTTACCAAAGGGAGAAGCGGGTGCAAGAGAGGCGTGCTCTGGTCCATAGCCTGGGTGGCCCAAGGTCAGATACTCACGGAGGGCACGTGATTATCACATTTGTAGGTGGTGACATGAATGAAGAGGTCCCGTCCCAGGATGGACTGCTGGATGTAGTCAGATAGGAATTCAGAAGGCTGATCTGGACTGGGGAGCAGACGAAGAGGACGCATGGCTATTCCCAGTGAAACTGTGCTGTGAACATCCCAGTAATCTCCGGGACCGTCTCACTTGAGTGTGTGCTTATTTGTGCCTGCATGTGTTTATGCATGTGATCGTACATTCATGTGTGTGTGCGTGTGGAGGCCAGTAGCCCATGTCTTATGGCTTACCACTCTCTACATTATTTTCTGAGGTAGGGTCTCTCACTAAGCCTGGTTAGGCTGTCTTGCTGGCCAGTAAACACAAGTCATACCTGTCTCTGCCTCCCTAGTGCTAAGATTACAGACGTGCAATTTTTTTTCCCCCTCCCATGAGTTCTGGGGATCTGAACTTAGGTCATCATGCTTGAAAGCACTTTACTGAGCTACCTTCCCATCCCCCTTTACTCATTTTTAACTGATCACCTGTGCCGCAGGTCACCTGGGTAAGATATGCAGGGCTGGATAGTCCTGGCCACCCTGCCCAAGTGTGTGTGTGTATGGCCTAGGAACACAGTTATTCTCTCAAACGTCTGTGGAACATCATGCTTGGTGATTTTTTTTTTCTCGGACACCGCTTGGGTCATCAAGCTCCTTCATGTAATCTATTACCTTCTTGGTAAGAAAGGAGACCTACCAGCTTCTCAATATGACCACCAGAGAATTCAGTTCCTTGTGAGCAAAGACTTTCTTCAAGGCTTGTAGCAGATTGCTGCTTCCCTCAGGCTGCAGTTTCTTTACCCAGAGCCTGAGTTTCTGAAGGCTGGAAGGAAAAACAGCAACCTAACTCCAGGCCCATGCAACTTGATGACCTGGGTCTCCAGGTTCCCTTGGTCTTGTCAATAGCCTTTAAAGGCTCCATGCTGGGACAGAATGCTCAAATTGCAGACTAGGACTTGTTCTAAGACCTGTGTGTGATTTTTGCCATTGGGTGACATTACTAAATGTTCTTATACAAAGCTAGTTGGTATAGCCTACCACATACCTGGACTGTATGGGGTCTATATGTGGGACAGACAGCCTATTGCTTCTAGTGTTGGGATGCATGGAATGAAAGGACAGTGAAGCAAGCATGAAGGGAAATAAAGCAGTGAGGGAGATGAGGTGAGTACAGGCTGACGCAGCCACTGGCATAAGCCCATGTCCTGTTTTACAACAAACCTTTGTTATAAGTAGAAAGGGTGCTCTCTAGAACATTAATCAAAAGCACAGGATGAGGGCTGGGGATGTAGTTAAGGAGAGCTTTAGCCTAGCATGCTGAGGCCCTGGGTATCGTCCTTAGGATGAGAGGGGGAAATAAGCATGGTATAGTAGATTTACCAGCTAAGAAGACAGCTATTTACTGTCCTTATCAAGCATTACACGCTGAACCAGGATGGTATTGCTTAGCTTCTATGTGGCTGGCTGGAAGCACAGCGGCTCTGTCAAGATAGGAAATGTTCAGCTCTGTTATCTTTGGTTCTTATTTTTATTTTAGGCATCTATCCAATCTATCATCTATCTTCTCCCCTGCAATCCATCATCCATCCATCCATCCATCCATCCATCCATCCATCCATCCATCCATCCATCCATCCATACCTGGCTGGCCTAGAACTTTCTATGTAGACCAAGCTGTTCTCAACCTCACAGACATCTGCCTGCTTCCATCTCCCAAATGTTGGGATTAAAAACCAGCACCGCCATATCCTGCTCCATTTAATTTTATGGGGCCACATCAGATCTGTTGTTTATCAAAATGCCCTTACACTGCATGTCTCTCTTCAGGACTCGAGAGCATGGGGAGCTGAGTCTTTTCCTCATAGCTCTTCTGGGAGGTGATGTTGGCATGAAGGATGAAGTTGATCTCTGAACTCTATAAAGGCTCTAAGAGCAAGAAGGCACAGGCCTGTGTACCTATGCCCTGTGTGGATTGGAAACCACTCACTGGTAAGAGTGGACCTGGCTGAACTCAGATGTAACAAACACTTCTGCTCTTTCCGCTTCAGCCCGACAGAAGGAACATCCCTGGTGAGGGCTTGCCTTGTATCTGTAAAGCTCTGGGTTCAACTCCAGCACTACAGTGAAACCCTGGTTTGGTGCTTTCATTATTGTTGCTTGTCAAGTTCCTGTTTGCTCCTGCAGTGGCGGGGCTGGAACCTAGAACCTTGTGCATACCCTGCAAATGTTCTCGAGGTGGGATTTACTATGACTGTCTGACTTTTGCTGCGTTAATTTTCACTGCTACTTCCTAATTATGGCAAGTAATATGGACTTCTGTTATGTCATTTACAGGAACTTCCTTTCAAAAATATAGAGTCGATGTGATTTTTAAAAAAATGGATGGCACATGCGGCCTGGCAGAGAAATGACACAGGACATAAGGGAGACCCAGCGATGACTGAAGCTGAGGAGTTACTCTCAAGTCTCAGGGTGACTTCCTTCACCTAGACATCAGCTCAGTGAATAGTGGGGTGTCACTTGTTTTATTCTGCAGGACAGAGAGAGGGGCAGAGCTGTGGCCTAGGCCAGGATGGACTGTCCTCTCCACAGCTGGTGCTGGGTAAAAGGGAACTGAAGCTTAGGCTTTTGATTGTTTTTATTGTGTGAGCATGCCGTGCTATGCATGGCGAGGTCAGGAGTCAGTTCTTTCCTTCCAATCATGTAGGCCCTGGGGGATTGAACTCAGGTCATCAGGCTTGGCGGCAAGTGCCTCTACCCTAAGTTTAGTTTCCTCCCCTCCTCCTGCTCTGCTCTGAGCTTTGCAATTCTAGCTGGGCATGTTCCCTGCGCCCATATTTCCTCATTTTCAAAATGGATATTATAATCCCGTTGCGATGCTGTGGATTTTAAATATGCTCCTACTTGTAAAGTGCCTACCACGGTATGCCCGACACCATAGGGTCAATCAAAGACACTGTCATCGTGGTGAACAAATTTCGAATCTCTGGCAAAAACAGACATTCTTATGTACCTCCTTCCAAAATCCCCCAAATCTCACACTAGCCCATCCAACTACAGGGCATCTATGCAATAGAATAGTATGTAGCCACTACCAGGGAGGTGAGTCTAGATGTAGTGATGGGAAATAATAGTAAAAACTGGGTGAAAAGCCATAGCAGAGACCAGGGTTGTGAGCGCCTGCCGATGCTGCATACTTGTCGTGGTCCTAGGAGGAGGGCCTAGGGTGCCCTTACACGGTGCCCTTTGCCCTCCTTCTACTCCCAGTTTCTCTTTTGAGAAAGGGTCTAACTAAGTTGCCTAGGCTGGAAACTCTAGCCCAGGCTGACTTTAAACTTACGATGCTTCTGCCTTAGCACCTTGATTAACTAGAGATACAGGCATACACCACCAAGCCAGCGGTCCTGCTTCTGCCTAAACCAGACGGAACAGGGTGTGTGTGTGTGTAGCACATCTGTGGAGACAGCTAAAAAATGTCATTATGGGGCGGTAAGAGTGTGAGTGGCATTAGGAAGGAGACTCAGTCACTGTCGTTTAATCCAGCGGGGCTCTCTGGGTTATTTAAACATGCACGTGTTATTTCTACAGTAATAAAGCCATCGCTTCTAGTTTGCTGCATAAAAATGGTGTTTGGGGCTGGGGGTGTAGCTCGGGGGTAAAGTACTTGGCCAGAATGTTCAAGGTCCTAGTGCCATCTCCAGATCGTCAAAAAAGAAAATAAGAAACAATAAAAAAAAAAGTAAAAAGCAAGCAAGCTGTCTTGTGGTGGTTTTATCCTTCATTCTGTAAGGACTTGTGGAGGTGGCCGTCTTTCCAACTGTTGCCTGATTAAGCTTCTGCTGCTGTGACTCATTGCTGTGTGCTCCCCTAGCTGTTGTGATTTGGGGGTTTGTGCCTTAAACACTCAATGGAGTGTTAGAGATCAACAGGCAGTGTTTGCCCAGCATGTACAAAGCCATGGTTTCCATCCATAGCATTTCATCCACCAGATGCACACCCGTGACCCCAGCACTCAGGAGGTAGAAGCAGGAAGATCAGAAGTTGAGAGCTGTCCTCAGTTACATAGCAAGCTTGAGGCCAGCCTGGGCTACGTCAGACCCTAATTCAAACACACACACACACACACACACACACACCAAAGATTTCATTGACCCAGAACAAGTGAATATCCTGGTGGAGACTTGGCAGCCACTCACTTGGAGGGGCTGATGTCCACAGGCTCGGGCCACAGGGCTTGGGGGGTGACGCCGAAAGACAGGACATACAGCTTTTCCTTGAGGCTCAGCTGCTCATCGATGAGACTCTGTGGATAAAAGGACAGGAGCGGCTCAGAGGGCCAGGGCTCTGTGGAACCTGGCTACACCCTCTGGTATAGGCCGCACTTGTGGGTGGGAGAGTTGAGCTGTGCTAAAGAGGGACAAGTAATGGATGAGGATGGCTGTCCCCACGGAGCCTCTCAAAGCTCTGCTCTATCTTCGTAAATACAAGCTGGTCCCTATCTCATCCTATAAGCATTTCCTTGGAGAAGCGCTCTTCCCCATCACCTCACAAGTCTGTCAGCGCCAGACGGAGCTCTAGAGAGCTTTGCATAAACTCCTCCCATCTTGAGAGCTGTGTCGGGTTGCCATTTTGACCTCCTCCTTGGAGGTACCAGGGGCCCATAACCTGCAAAGGGTGGAGGTAGCTGGGGTTTGACTCCACTTTTCTGCTTTGGAAATGCCAAAGACACCAGAGTAGCTTTAACATCTGGGAAAGGCCAGGAGCCCAGCGCTCTGATGTACTAGGCTGCGGTTGGCCCCACAGATGCCAGTCTGTATCCTGCCCTGAGGGAATCTGGGCTTTTGCAGGGGTGGGGGTGTCTAGCTGGGAGGTTCTGCTGGGAAGAATACTAGAAGTTCACACTGCAAGCGAAAATGAGTCTGCGGTGAGGTTTCACAGATTTCGACATATTTCTTCCCCTCGAGGTGCTAATTGAGTGAGAACCGTTCTTTGTGAATGGTCCTGTTTTGCATTTGCTATAAACAAAGAGAATTTGTACTGCAGGCAGGGGAGGGTAAAGAAAGGGGGACGGGGACAGGGGTGTACCAGAGACTTACTGTGAGGTCATTTTGGAATTCATCTTTCAGAGGGTCATTGCTGACCTGGGACATGTCAATGAGCAGGCCCACTCTTGTTCCCTTGATGAGGCCAAATACCTAAAACCCAAGAGGAGATGTGCTAAGAAGCAGCCCTGCTCTGCACTTCTGTGGCAGAGATGTGAAAACCCCTCTCACTGCAACAGAGAGAGGCAGGTGGGAGCCTCATTCTACAAGGGGAAAGCAACCTTTGAGGTCCTGCCCGACTTGGGCTCCTGGCACTGTCTGTTCTGGGTGGTGGCTCCTTCTGAAGCTGCTGACGAGCCTCATACAATAACATACACTGCTTCAGAGTAGTTATAAGAAAGCATGCATCGGTGGAAGTGATGCCTGGTGGCTCACGCTATCAGCTTATTTTACCTAGTCCCTTTCTGTCCTTATTTATGCTTTGTCTTCTCAGTGAATGACAGATATGTGAAGCTCAACAGCGGCCATGGTACTTCTATGAGTTTCTACTTAAGCATCTAACAGTGATCATTCTCCCCACATCAGTGCTGTCAGATTCTACATGTGTGTGTTTATCCTGCAGTGAGAACATCCGTGGGAACTAGAGATCTTATTCACATGAACACAATCCTGCAGAGGCAGAAGGACTACATAGAAGCCTCATTCTGTTAAGGTTACTGTTCTGACAAGAATGACGATTTGACATTTTCTGTCATTTCTACAACATCCCTTTCCTGAACTTCCTTAGCAAGTGATTTTTTTTTCTCCGTTTTTGCTCATAAAATGGAAAAGAACTAAAAAAAAAAAGCAGCTTCCTGAGATTGGGGTGCTTACTGCACAGCCATGAGGAACTACCTGGGTTTGTAGCCCCAGTTCCCACATAAAAGCTGAGCAAGAAGCACATGCTTGCAGCCCAAGAGGCTGGGAGGCCAGAGACTGGTGGATTCTGGGAGCTCATTGGATAGTCAGTGTAGCCTAACTTGTGAGCTCCAGGCTTAGTGAGCGACCTTGTCTCAGAAACTCAGGTGGAGTATGATAGATTAAGATCCTTGATGTCAGTCACTGGCCTTCTTGCATGTTTGCTGGGGTGCACGCATCTGTACATGCACATGAATACATACAATACACATGTTCCTGAAGAGAGGAACCAGTGAGAGGGGCAGGGTTGTAGAAGAATTTTAATCTAGCAACATGGCTATTCTGGCAAGGGATTGTATCCAAAGACCTTCTAGGTTTGTGTGATCTGGCTGGAATGACAGACTTTCAATCCCTCTGGCTGGAATATAGACATGCCCCTAGTATACACCTTTAATCTCAAACAAAAGTTAGTTTATATAAGGAAGCACCCATGTTTGAAGTGACATCTGATTGAGGGACAGACAAAGTGAAAAATCATGGAACAATTTGGCAGAATAGGATAAGCCAACTCTCATGAGAACAGACAGGAAAGAGAGGCTACTTAAGAGCAGTACAGGATAGTTAAGACAGTAGCGGAGGGTGCAGTAGAGAGAGGAGGCAGTTTCACTGGGAGAGTTTTGCAGGGACAGGCGGAAGAGAGAACAAGCTAGATACAGGTGAAGACAGAATGAGCCAGAGGATGAGAAGGAGACAGAAGATTAGAAAAGATTGCTAGAGTTAGTTTAAGGCCAAGCAGATCAATTCAGTCAGAAGTTGAGAGAAGCTGGTTTGAATCAATCAGGTTGGAGAGGAGTTTGAGCCAGAAATGCTGAGTTGAACCAGCCAGGGTTTAGAAAGAACTAGAAAAGGGCCAGTTATTCAGTAGTGAGTCTCTAAGACAACAGTTACATCTGCATTCACACAGGGTAGATAAGGGTAATGGAGATATAAGTCTCAGCAAAGTTGAATGATAGACATATGGATAAAAATGTCACAGTGAGACCCATCATCTTGTGCGATGGCTATGTGGTAAAAACAATTAGCAGGTTGGTAGCACTTCCATGCAGAATCTGCCAACAAACTACCTGTTTCTGGAACAGTGGATCTATGGCTACTACCCCATGCAATAAGCCTGCCCTGTGACTCAAGTTAATGGATCCTCCCTGGTCAAATAGAGACTTTGTCCTGGCAGATGGCCCCTCTCCTAGTTCAGAACGCCTATGTATGCCTGTATAATCTCCATTATGATACAAACAGGCTAGCCTATCTTACAAAAGATTTAAATTCGCCTTCATATGTACTGTTTTTTTCTTCTTCCAATTAGAGCTATGGATCCTTATCTTTCCATGTCTCTGTGATTCAAGTTCAATTCTCACCTTTCTCTTCTTATGAAGCTACACTCATGAAGACGATTAGTGACCTCAAACTTTATTGAACTCAACATCAAATCTACATTTTCAACTTCCTTGAACTCCGAGGAGCCAATGACACAGTTTGCCAATGACAGTCTGTCAGCATATGACAGTTAGTTCCTTGTTAGGCAAACCCTCTTCTTTGTTTCATATTGTAAGTAACTACTGTGCTGTCCTAGGATCCTGCTACCTGACCATCCCCCCTAAGGGCTCATAAGAGATGCAGACTCTCACTCAGTCATGGTGGATCAGGCTTCCTATGACTCCTGTATTTGAGAGACTGAAGTAGGAAGATTACTGGGCTACAGAGTGAGACTCTATCTTCCTCAAAAAGAAGACTCTTGGGCCCTACCCTAGAGGCTGCCTATAAAGTGTTCCCCCAAAGACTCATGTGTTTAAGCTTGGTTCCCAGGTGACAGATCCAATTACCATGAGACCCTGGCCCTAATCTATCTATAGATCTATCTATCAAAGGATACGTATCTTTCTATAGATCTATTATTATTAGGATGTGGTAAAAAGTTTTGAAGGAGGAGACCTACTTAAAGGGACATGGTCACTGGGGTATGTCCTTGGGGTTTATGTTTTGTGCCCTGTCATCTCCCCTCTGTCTTCTTTTTCCTCTTCCTCCTCCTGTTTTCCCTTCCCTCAACTGCCATGAGGTGACCTTTGCTCTATCACATGTTCCTCGCCATGGCATTCTGCCTCATCACAGCCTAAAAGCAACGGACTTAAAAGCTAACGATGGGTGGAGACCTCCGAACCCAAAGACCAAAGTCACTCTTCCCTCCCTTATTTTCCCCTGAGGACTTTTGTCACAGCGATAAAACACTAACACACATTTTTAAGTTGGTGTGCCTGACAATCAATAAATGGGACCTCATGGAACTGAAAAGCTTCTGTAAAGCAAAAGACACTGTCATCAAAACAAAACTACAGCCTACAGACTGGGACAGGATCTTCACCACCCTATATCTGACAGAGGCTGATATTCAGTATATGTAAAGAACTAAACAAGTTAAAAATAAACAAAATCAAGTAATCCAATTAAAAAAATGGGGTACAGACCTAAATAGAATTCTTGATAGAGGAATATTGAATGGCAGAGAAACACTTAAAGAAATGCTCAACATCCTTACTCATCAGGGAAATGCAACTCAAAACGACCCCGAGATTTCACCTCACACCCATCAGAATGGCTAAGATCAAAAACTCAAGTGACAACACATGCTAGAGAGGATGTGGAGAAAGGGGAACCCTCCTCCATTGCTGGTGGGAATGTAAACTGGTACAACCACTCTGGAAATCAATCTGGCGCTTTCTCAGACAATTAGGAATAGCGCTTCCTCAAGATCAAGCTATACCACTCCTAGGCATATATCCAAAAGAGGCTCCAAAAGTACACAATAAGGACATTTGCTCAACTACGTTTGTAGCAGCTTTATTTGTAATAGCCAGAAGCTGAAAACAACCCAGATGCCCTTCAACTGAGGAATGGATATAGAAATTGTGGTACATCTACACAATAGAATACTATTCAGCAATTAAAAAAAAACAAGGAAATCATGAAATTTGCAGGTAAATGGTGGGAACTGGAAAAGAACATCCTGAGTGAGGTGTCCCAGAAGCAAAAAGACACACACGGTATGTACTCACTCATATAGACATATAAGATAGAATAAACCTACTAAAATCTGTACACCTAAAGAAACTAATCAAGAGGGAGGACTCTGGCTAAAATGCTCAATCACCATCCAGAAAGGCAAAGCGGATGGACATCAGAAGGAGGAGAAAACAGGGAATAAGTCAGGAGCCTGCCACAGAGGGCCTTTGAAAAGCTCTGCCCTGCAGACTATCTAAGCAGATGCTAAGACTTATGGCCAACCTTTGGGCAGAATGCAGAGAATCTTATGAAGGAAGTGGGAAATAGTAAGATCTGGAGAGGACAGAAGCTCCACAAGGAGAGCAACAGAACCAAAAAATCTGAGCACAGGGTTCTTCCCTGAGACTGATACTCCAACAAAGTACCATGCATAGAGATAACCTAGAACCCCTGCACAGGTGTGGCCCATGGCAGTTCAGTGTCTAAGAGGGTTCCATAGTAATGGGAACAGGGACTGTCTCTGACATGAACTGATTGGCCTGCTCTTTGATCACCTCCCCCTGAGGGGGGATCAGCCTTACCAGGCCACAGAGGAAGACAATGCAGCCACTCCTGATGAGACCTAATAGACTAGGATCAGAAGGAAGGAAAAGAAGGCCTCCCCTTTCAGTGGACTTGGGGAGGAGCAAGCGTGCAGAAAGGGAGGGAATGGAAGGATTGGGAGGGGAGGAGGGAGGGGAAAAAAGAATTATTGGAATGTTGAAACGTTAAACACTAAGTTTGGTAATAGGTAAAAAAAAAAAAGTTACTTTCATACACAGAGTACATCCAAAAAAACAAAAACAAAAACAAAGAAGAGAGCTGCAGTTTTAATGTCAATGCCTGCCATGCCATCATAGCATGAGGAATGGATTTCATTTTTTCCCAATTATACATGTGTACCTAGTGTAAGCAGGTAATAGATATACTGTTCATTAAATTTAAGAATTTCCTCATAGTTAATTGTGACTGCTATAACAAGCAATCCAATTAAAAAATAGGGTATGCGCTAAACAGAGCACTCTCTGTAGAGGAATATAGAATGGCTGAGAAACACTTAAAGAAATGCTCAACATCCTTAGTCATCAGGGAAATGCAAATCAAAATGACCCTGAGATTTTACCTCACACCCATCAGAATAGCTAAGATCAAAAACTCAAGTGACAACACATGCTGGAGAGGATGTGGAGACAGGGGAACCCTCCTCCATTGCTGGTGGGAATGTAAACTGGTACAACCACTCTGGAAATCAATTTGGTGTTTTCTCAGACAATTAGGAATAGCGCTTCCTCAAGATCCAGCTACACCACTCCTAGGCATATATATAAAAGAAGCTCAAGTATACAACAAGGACATTTGCTCAACCATGTTTGTAGCACCTTTATTTGTAATAGACAGAACCTGGAAACAACCCAGATGCCCTTCAACTGAGGAATGGATACAGAAATTGTGGTACATTTACACAATGGAATACTGCTCAATAATTAAAAACAAGGAAATCATGAAATTTGCAG
>CM053758.1:17661739-17793119 GCA_028658305.1 Pachyuromys duprasi
TATGGGTTTATTTCTGGGTCTCCTATTCGATTCCATTGATCCACTGTTTCTTTGCCAGTACTATGCAGTTTTTATTACTGTTGCTCTGTAGTACAGCTTGAGATCAGGGATGGAGGTATCTCCAGAAGATCTGTTATTGTGATTGTTTTAGCAATTCTGGGTTTTTTGTTTTTCCATATGAAATTGAGAATTGTTCTTCCAAGGTCTGTAAAGAATTGTGAAGGTATTTTGATAGGAATTGCATTAAATCTGTAGATTTATTTTGGTAGGATGGCCAGGAGCCATAAAAACTGAGCCCTGGGGCCCCTGAAGAGAATGATACCCCAACCAAGGACAATGCATGGAGAAGACCTAAAACCCTGGCTCAGATGTAGCCCATAGACTCAGTCTCCAAGTGGGGTCCCAAGTAAGGGGAGCAGGGGCTTTCTCTGGCATGAACTCAGCGGCCCACTCTTTAATCACCTTCCCCTGAGGGGTGCAGCCTTGCCAGGCCACAGAGAAATACAATGCAGCCAGCCCTGATGAGACCTGATAGGCCAGGGTCAGATGGAAGGGGAGGAAGACCTCCCCAATCAGTGGACTAGGGGAGGGGCAGAGGGGGAGAAGAAGAAAGGTGGGATTGGGAAGAGATGAGGGAGGGGGCCATAGCCAGGATACAAATTGAATAAATTGTAATAAATTATAATAATAAATATGTAAAAATAAAGAAAAGTTAAAAATAAAATATATAAAAATATAAAAAAGAAATCTTCGCACCAAAAATATATAGATATTACATATCACTTCCTTATTATCATCACAAAGTATTTACTATGTGCAGGGTACTACGTTAGACCCTGTTGGAGACATTAATAAGACAACAGCTTTTTTTTTTTTTTAGGATTTATTTATTATGTACAAAATGTTCTGCCTGCATGTACACCTGCATGCCTGAAGAGGGCACCAGTTCTCATTATAGATGGCTGTGAGCCACCATATGCTTACTGGGAGTTGAACTCAGGAACCTCTAGGAGAGTAGTCAGTGCGCTTAACCTCTGAGCCATCTCTCCAGCCCAAGTCAACAGCTTTTATCCAAAGATTTAAGTGATAATACTTTAAATGGGCTGATACAATATAGAGTGTAACATCCCACCTAACTATAATTAGTCAGGTGTTTTTAACAATCTTTTTTTTTTTTAATTTCTGAAAACAAATCAGCTATACTTAAAGCATTACATGTTTTTTAATTTTTAAAGACAGGCTGGCCTATGCAGTTTGGGATGACCTTCTGATCCGCCTTCCTCCATCTCCCCAGCCGGGTGATTACAGGAATGCCAACAAGCACAAGGCTTCATGCATGCCAACCAAGCACTCTCCTACATGAGTCACAAGCTCAGCCCCCAGAGAGCTGCGGAGTATTATTCTTGTTTCCAATTCTTGAAAATCACAAATCAGAGAAACCTAAGTTTGAAGACTGGCCTGGGTCTCTTTTCATGCCACCCTGAACACATCAGATCTCATCTGAAAACCGGCTTCAACCTAGCTACATCCTTTTTCTCAAATGAATTTTCTGCGGTCTCATGTTAATAATTTTATAGCTGTAATCTAGACAACATGATTTTTAAACCTTCACCAACAGAACTCTCATATGAGAAACTGCCATTTCTCCACCTTCACCAACAGAACTCTCATATGAGAAACTCCCATTCTGTGCCCAGTAGAATGTGCAGACCCTGACAACCTAGCGCACACATTCTTTCCCTTTACTTTCCAAGTGCATGGTGGAATGCTCATTTTAAAGAAAAAACCTATTAAAGTGAAAAATCTTGGCGAAGTTTCACAAGGCACAGAATTTTGCTAAGATAAATGAACTGATTTGTGTAGTATGAAGTATGAGCTGAATAGTTACACTCCCTTATGAAATAATGTTTAATAGACCAATATTTACAGTACTTGTTACCCAATAAATCTAAACAACATAACACATACAGTCTATATGGTTTAAATTTAAAATATGTAGGCAATTAATTGTATTTACATGGAGTTTTTTCATAAGTAATAGTAAAGTTAGGTCTAGTTTCTAAATTTTGATTTAAATATGTATTTAATTTTTTCAAACACATACATTTATTTATTTATTTATTTATAACCTGGGTTCTGTTCCCAGCACCCACATAACAGGTTGCAATTGCTCTAACCTTTAGGCACTGCATGCATGTGGTGCACAGGCATAGATGCAGGCAAAATACCCATACCCATAAAGTTAAAATAGACATAAATGTTTTAAAGAATGGCTGTGAGTTTTTATTCATGATCTTTTTGTTAATGCCTAGTCTTACTGGCTTCACCATATAATGTGTATGTGTTCTGGAAATGTCAGAAAATAAAGCAGAGAATGCATAACTATTATTATTGTTGTTGTTGTATGTGTATGTATGTGGGTGTGATATGTCCATGTACACATCAACTCACGCACACATATGGACATGTACATGTGGGAGCCAGACATCAACACTGGCGTCTTCGTCAGTCAGATCACTCTCTGCCTTATTGTTTGAGCCAGGATTTCTCGCTGAACCTAGAGCCCATTGATCCAGGTAGGCTAGCTAGAGGATGGCCTTAGAGATCACCTTGTCTCTGCCTCCCCTTCCTCTTCCTTTCTTTTTATTAGAAATAGTTTTTTTTTCCCTACAGTATATCCCCTTCCCTCATGTCCCAGATCCCCCCACCTCTCCACCCATCCAAATCCATACCTTTCCCTCTTTAGAAAACAAGAACATTTTAAATTAAAGAAAAAGAATTGGGGCTGGGGAGATGGCTCGGTGATTAAGAGCACTGTCTGCACTTCCAAAGAACGCCCGGTTCAATTCCCAGCACCCACCTGGCAGCTCACAACTGTGATTCCAGTTCCAAGGGATCTGACACCTTCATACTAATGCACATAAAATTAAATAAATTATTTAAAAAATAATTTAAAAGTCAACAAAGAAAAACCACAAGAAACACACACATACACACACACTGAAAAAGAAAAGAAAAACCCTATAAAAACACAAATCAAAAAAACATACAAGCTGACGACTAGAAAGTTTAAAAAAAATGTCCAAAGCAACAAAAGCAAAAAAAAAAAATCTACAAAAATGCCATTTAGTTCATTTTGTTTTGGCCATCCACTAAGGGCATGAGGCCTGCCCGTAAGTGTGGTTTATAAGCCCAGTGAGATGCCATTGGAGAAAACTCATCTTTCCTGTGAAAGCAGTTGTCAGTTGGAGGTAGCTTCTTAGTGACAAAGTGTCAACTTCCCCTCTCAGTGCTGGGACCCCATCTGACTTGACCTATGCAGTTCCTTGTGCATGCTTTCACAGTATATCTGTGAGTTCATATATGTGTCAGTCCTACTGTGTTTGGAAGACACTGTTTCCTTGGTGTCATCTGTCTCCTCTTCCTCCTCTTCTACAGAGCTCCCTGAACCCTGAGGGGAGAGGTTTGATGAAGATACCCATTAAGGAATGAGTGTTAAGGAATAAGTGTTCCCTCACTCTCTATACATTGTTCATTTGTGGGTTTCACAATTAGCCCCCATTTACTGCAGGAGGAAACTTCTATGCTAATGGCTGAGTGAGGCACTGAACTATGGGCCTAAGAGAAAGCTGTTAGCAATCATTTTATTGCTAAATTCCTTTAGCAGAACAATGGTATTTGGTTTTCCCCTAGGCCCATGGCTTAGCTAGTCTCAAGTTTTTGGCCACCCAAGCAGTGCCAGGCTTGAGTTCTAGTCTGGCTGGTTTTATGTCAACTTGACACAAGCTAGAGTCATCTGAAAGGAGGGAACCTCAGTAGTGTTTTTTTGTTTGTTTTGTTTTGTTTTATTGTCTCCATAAGATCCAGCTGTAAGGCGTTTTCTTAATTAGTGATTGAGGGGGAAGGGCTCTCCCCATTGTAGGCAATGCTGTCCCTCAGCTAGTAGCCCTGGGTTCTATAAGAAAGCAGGCTGAGCAAGCCAGGGGAAGCCAGTAAGCAGCACCCCTCCATGACTTCTGCACCAGCTCCTGCCTTCCGGTAGGTTCCTTCCCTGCTTGAGTATCTGTCCTAATTTCCTCCAATGTGAACATATGAGCCTAATAAACACTTTCCTCCCCAATTTGCTTTTGGTAGTCTTGTGTTTCATCCCACCAATGATCACCCCAACCAGGACAGGTTCCATCTCATGGAGTGGACCTTAAGTCCAATCAGATGGTAGTTGGCTTCTCCCACAATATTTGTCTCCGTTGTGTCAGCTTATCTTGCAGGCAGGTCGTCCTATAGATCAAAAGGTTTGTAGCTGGGTTGGCGTTTAGCCTTCTCCGTTGGTAGTATGCAGAGTACCACAAATGTCAGCAGAGATGAAAGCTCTAGTGAGGCACTAGCTCAACTCTCCATGTTCAGTGAAATGTGTACGTATTGTTTCAGCAATAGTGCCTTACCATCAGTTTGTGGAGAGCAACCAATAGCCTTTGGTAAATGCCTGAGTTGTTTGGAAGTTTCCTTGTGACCCTTTTGATCAACAACTCAATTAGATGTAACCCATTCCTGGGATTGGAGGTTTCACTTGATGGCAAGAAATGGGGCTTTGTCTCAACTTAGATCTCTTTCATATATGCATCTATTTTAAGAAGCTTCTACTTTAATAGGTTTTGAGGAGTCATAAAAGATATATTTTAAGTGATATATCACTCCCACAGTATCATTTGTTTAACATTATAAAATCTTGACATTTCAGAAGCAGCAAAAAATGGTAAAAGACATAACTGAAGAGGTGGATAGAGGTATGTTGCCAATGTATATGTGTTCAGTTTAGAGTAAATTATCAATTTCTGAGACAAACTGTAAGTAGGAAATGGAATCTGCCCTTTGGTTTGTAGAGTCTACATTAAAAACATGCAAAAGCAGACATGGCTAGTAAGTACTGTTCAGTCCTCATTTCTGCAGCTCCATGGCTTTTCAAAAACCTCATTTTCATTCATTAACATCTGCAGTCAACATTTTCAAAAGCTACAACCATCACCTATTGGTACTTCGTCAAGCAATCACACTTACTAAACTGTCACTTGACAAGTATCATTTAACATCCCATTTTGTATTTCTTGCTGGCTTACCCTTTGCCTGGAGGAGGAATACTGATTTCCTCCTCACGAAGACTAGAAATGAGAATGGTTGCTGTCCAGTGATTCTGCCTTCTCTCACCACTCACCTGCTTTGGACAGTTGCTCCTGCTTTCAGTATCCATGGGTTACTCAGGTTCTTCCTCACCTCCAGTGTTTGCATGGCTGACTTTCTCCTCTCTTCCCCCAATGTCAGCTTACAGTTGAAGCTCCACCAAAGGGGCTACCATATCAACACAATACTGGCATGTAAGGCCCGCTGAGTGTTGCAGTGGCTCCTGTGTTTTACCTGTCAGTCTCTGTGGCTCAGTATAGACACTGTACATCCATCTGATGAGGGGAATGAATACCATGAAGTGATTATCGAGGGCTGGGATATATCTTTTCAGTACTCATCACTTAGCACAAGGCTGATTAAATGAATAAAGAATGGGAATACATGCTTACACTTACCCTGATTATAATCAATTCAGTGTGTATATATGAGAAAACTGTATTTGTTTTGGGTTTGTATTCTAGTGAAACATACATATTAGTCATTGTGCTCAGTCTTTCTTACTGACTCCTGCTGTTAACTGTGAAGTCTCTGAAGTAAAGGTGGTAATTCTTAATTTTTCTTTCTAGCTGCAGCTGAACTTGAGTCTTGGACCTTGAAAGCTTATCCTTCAAGATCTAAATAACAAGTCAAGATCTACTTTAGGGGGATAACAAAAATATGTAGAGATTGAAAATAAATGATTTTCTGAAAGAAGACAGTTTATTTAGCGACCTTTTATATAACACTTTGGTAGTTTCCCATTAAATATGCTGTGTGATAACTTTATTGAAGGAACATGTTTTTGTATCATATGTATATGATAAAAATCCTATATTCAGGGGTGGAAAGATGGCTCAATGATTAAGAGCACTTGCTGCTCTTGCAAAGGCAGAGAATTTAGTTGTGAGCATCCATACCAGGCAACTCACAGCCACCTGTAACTCAAGCTCATGTGATCTTACACCCTCTTCTGGCCTCCAAGTATGTCTGTATATAATTGCATCCACCCATACACACACACACACAAACACACACACAAACACACATTAAATATTTTAATCCTATATTTAAGCTGTCTTTTAGCATAAACTAACTTTTTGTGTAGTATTTTACGAGTGAAAACATGTATGATATGTCCCAAATTCCAACTGTTCAGCCAAATCATCAATCATCATTTCTAGAATTAAAAATCATTTGGATGGTGGCTTTTCCAGTATTTACCAGTGTAAATGCACCTGCAGACATGGACCTCACTTTAGGGTAGTGGCATTCTGCCCGCTGTCAGTGCTTTGATGTGTTGCAGTCAATATATAGCTCCATTAAACTTACGATAATTTTGAACTTTGATGCTTTTAACTTTAAACACTACTTTATAGCCTTTTCCTCAAAGAAAAACAACTTTTGCCGAAAGAATTTCATTGTTTCTGCTTAACTCTTTTGGAAATGTCCTAAACTAGAGCTTCAAATACTGTCACAAAGAACCTTCCCCTGTGGCTCACTGCAACATAATCCTACTACAGCAGGCACTAAGAAATAGAATATAGCTGAAACACATCACAAGGACTTCAAAATAGCTATTATGAATATGTCCAAGGCCCTCTAGAACAACACAAAGAATCAGAACCTCAGAGGTAAGACTAATCAACAGAGTATAAGAGATGGAAAGAGAATCTCAGGCACTGAAGACAAGGTTGAAGAAACTGTTGTTTTTGTAGACAGTCTTACCATGTAACCTGGCTCAGGTGGAACTCACTATGTAGACAGGGCCTGCCTCTGCCTCCAGAGGGGGAGTGCTAGGATTAAATGCATGCACCAATAGCTAAGGATTGTAAAGTCAACTTTGTTCTTTTATAAATGCACTTAAAGAGAAAGTTTGTTACTAGAATTGTTTGCCAAAACAAGTATACAACCGTTAGAGTAGGTCAGTGTTCGTTCATGTACTAACTTAAAATCACCTCCTGTGCCAATACTGTGAATTACCTAACACCGGAGCCAACTCTACCTAACCTTGGTTTGAAGATCCACCCTGAAGGCAAATGTTGGCAAGGTATTTAATGACCGATCTTGGATAACATTTAGAGTCGAATTATAGTCATGGAGCAATTCAGTCACCTGCCAAGAGAACATGTTTGCCTGCCATCTTGTCCAACCTGCATTACCACCCTTCCTGAGGTTCTAGTGTGCCTGTAAATCACCTCGAAATCTTGTAAAAATAGATTCGGATGCGTTAGAGAAACTGGAGATTCTGCACTTCTAACAAACATACACTCGCATGCACACATATTCCAAATACTTATTTTCGTCACGCGGAAACAACGGGATTTCTTTTTCTGCGTAGGTACATGAGATCGAGCCCTTGCTGCTAACTGTCCCCTTGGGCTGCGGGCCCACCTGCAAGTGGGTCGATCTGTTATAACGCGGGGCTCGTCTCCCCAGTCTCTGCGGTCACCAAGTGCACCGTTCCGTGAGGACTACAGTAAAGGTGGCCGAGGGAGGCTCTCGGCGGGGAAAGGAAGTGCCCAGACTTCCGGACTGGCGCGGAATCACGGGCAGGTCCGGGACGAAAGTCCAGCACGTCTGGGGTGACCGTGGCGTTTAGGGACGCAGTTAGGATGTTAGCCTGCGTGTTCTTGCAGGAAAGGAACACAGAAAAGGTCACCTGAGCTCCCCGCAGCGCGCCAGCCTTCAGCCTCTCAATGACAGGCGCGAGGCTGGTCCCGCCTCCAGGAGCAGTGGAGCACGGCGTGTGTAGAGAGAGTCGCTCAGCGCAGGGGGCGTGGCCAAGCTCGCAGTGCACGCCGGGAAACCCGGTCGTCCGACACCATCTTGCCCAGCTACCGGCGGCGGTGACCGTGGGAAAGGGCATCCACTAGAGCCATGAAGCTCCTCAGCAGGGCAGGGTCCCTCTCGGTGAGCACGGGGGCGCGCGCGGGGCAGGGCTTGTCGGCAGCCCCGGGGCTGGTCGCGGAGTGTGCGGCCCTGGCGTCAGGCCTGGGTCTGCCCTTCAGGTGAACCCCGCGGAGCAGCGGGCTGCCGGCGAGCTGAGGCCTGGGGGGCTCGGCGGGTCCGGGGAGCAGGCGAGCGCTAAGGCCGGGAGAGCCGGAGAGAAGGGTGGCGTTGAGGGTGGCGGTGCTGCGACTCTCGGGAGACTCCTGAAGGTCACTGGAGAAGCAGGTAGGGCGGAGGCCGACGGCGCCCGGGCCGCTTGCTTTCCCAGACGGTGGGTCCGTTTCGCCGGTGCGGGGCGACGCCGATCTCGGCGCAGGTACCTCCGTTCCTGTCGCTACAATATGTTTTTTTTCTCGGCCTCTTATTGAAAGGCTTCCTCCGGGAGGGGCGCTTGACCTGTCCACGAGGCTTCCTCCTAACCCTAAATTACATAGTTGTCACTTGAGTGAAAGCCCTTACAGACCGGTTGCGTGTGGAACTTTTCGTTCCTAACAAGTCTTTGGGAGGGTGCTGCTAAACATCCAGCCGCCCAGCAGCACCTGCAGCACAGAACTACAACGCCGAAATGCCAGTGTTTTCTGTTAAGAGACCGCTAGATAACGATGCAAAAGTCCGGGCCTGGGGATGGTGTTACCTTGTGCTTACATATATGTATTGTAGAATTCTACGGTTGTAATCCTTACACCTAGACCAACCAATTGCTAACAGTCCTTTGAAGGCAGGACTTTTTCATGTGAAGAAGTTGATGTGTGTTTTATTAAAACAAAATAGAAATTGTATGATAATTGAAAGGATAAGGCTTTCCTGAAAAAAAAAAAAACAGAAATGCAGAATTTTTAAAATGTCACAACCCCAAACCTCTAAATCTTGCTTGGTAATGGAACTGTGGATTATTCGTATGTGGACTGCTGTGCCTGGATATTATGGAATTACATTTTGGGAAGTCACAGCCAAAAAAAAAAAATTGCAAGTGGCTATATACACCTTACCTGGCAAACTAAACTGATAAAGAGCTCATTCTGATTCATAATTTAAAAACAGAACCGAAGGGAAAGCAGTAATACTAAGAACAAGTGAAAGCCAGCACCCAGATTAACCCAGCTCTAATGGCTTTGTGGTCAGCAATACAGCAGTCTGGGACTTTATTTGCTGCCATGACCATTAGTAACCCTGTGAAGCCTAGACATAATTGGAGTAACTGTATTCTTGTGGGTCATTTGTAAATATATATGTACGAATAAATTCAATGCATTTATATCTGTCATCCAAGTTATACAGATTATACTGAGAATTTGCTATTAACTTAATCCCTTGTTAATCTTAGAATGACGTAGATATTTGGCCAAAGAAGCTGGAACCCTTCTTTGGTTGACTATGCCTAGAACAGCACATAAGAGGATGCAAATGAAATGGAAGTGTCAGGGGTTTGAGAAAGGATCCTTACATGATCAAGGTGATGAAGGTTATTTTAGGTGGAAAATAAAGAGACTGAAAAATGAAGGAAGCCATAGTACTGAAATCTTAAAAACATCCAACTGTTCAATAACTTTGAAAACATTACAACTAAAAACGCCTAAAATTTTAATAAAATAATCAAAGGGTTGCATAATTTTTTGTTGTTGTTTTTTAAAGATCATAGAGAACTCATTATTCTCTAAAAATCACAAATAGGTAGAAGTTTAACAGTGACTCAAGCCAGAGGAATCATAAGTTTCAGGTCATCCTGGGCTACATTGAAAAAAATTTTTTTTTCAATAAGGGGAGAAAAGAAAAGTTATCTACAGGAAAAAAAATGGCTTGGGTGGATTAAGTGGCTAATTAAAGAGTTATTTGTCTGACCTTCCCATGATGGTGATGACTTACTTGAGATCACTGTGTTGAGTGGTGGTGCTAAAGCATTGCTTTTACATGTAAAGGACTGTTCTTATGAGATCACACATAACCTCTCTTTGTTGTTTTTAGAGATTTTATTCCCTCAAAGTTGCCCCGAAGGTTAAAACTTCAGTAGCCCCGGGAGGAGCGCCTCTGCAGCCGGGGAGTCTTGAGGTTAGTCCTGCTGAGTTGCTCATTGGAGCCCACATTCACCTGACTTAAACTCCTTGTTAAATACAGGCATTGGTCACATCTCTGTTCTCTCTTAACTACAGTTTACCAAATTACCAAATGGATTGGTGATTGCTTCTCTGGAAAACTATGCTCCTCTATCAAGAATTGGCTTATTCATTAAAGTAGGCAGTAGATATGAGGACTCCAACAACTTAGGAACTGCTCATTTACTACGTCTTGCCTCTACTTTGGTGAGTATCTTTATTACCTTAGAGTTTGGAAATCGTGTGATCTTGGGCTTATAGGGAAGAAAGAAAAAAAGGGGCTGAAGAGATGATTTAGTAAAGCCCTGGATCTGCTAATAACAGTTAAGAAAATAGATTTTGACATAGCGTGATGTGTGGCAGACTTGGCATTGAAGAAATATTTTTAAAAGGCATCCTTTCTTTTTCAAGACTACCAAAGGAGCTTCGTCTTTCAAGATAACCCGTGGAATTGAAGCAGTTGGTGGTAAATTAAGGTTTGTTGAATAGTAAGAAATAGCCAGGGCTAGAGAGATGGTTCAGTAGTTTAAAAGGTTCACTGTTCTTGCAGAGAACTGAGTTTGGTTTCCAGCTCCCACTCAGACAGCTCACAACTACTATAATTCCAGCTCTAGGAATCCAACTCTGATTGCTATAGCCAGCCACATTCAAATGCACATACACTCTCACAGACACATGCTTTATATACATCATTTAAAACAAATCTTTCGGGGTAAAGGAAGCTGGACATGATGGTATATGCATTTAATCACAGCACTTGGGAGGCAAAGGCAAGTGGATCCTCCAGGCCAGCCAGGACTACACAGTGAGACCCTGTCTCAAAGGAGGTGGGGAAACACAGAAATGATCAATTATAGGGTGACTTCCCTTTGTTAACAAAGGGATTAAAGATTTCTTAAACAGAAGGGGGAAAATTGGTGAATTTTCATCAAAAATGTGAAATATGGCTATACATACAGTAGATACATGTTACCGTTAGAAGTAAATATAGTGTATACAATGTGCAAAAGATTTCTGCTTGGGAAAAGTAAAAACCATAAATTGGGGAGGAAAAACAAAACAACTAGAAGAAAAGGGAACAAAAGGTGGAAAAGGCTTTTTTTTTCCAAAGAGGAAACCAGAAACAGTATCATTAGTGTGATAATATTGTGCCATACCTGTATTTTTTAAAGACTGGAAGCTGAAAGTCCCATTCAAGGAAATGGATAGAGTGATGGCCATGATGGGACTCTGAAGAGCTCATAGTCTGAGGGTTAGAAATAGCTCTGTGGTTAAGAATGCGTACTCCCTCCAGGAGCCCTGTATCACCAACTCCAGGACATCCCACACCAGCTTCTGGCCTCCATAGGCACATGCACATATACATAAATAAAATCCGTATTTAAAACACAGCACTTAGGAAGTGAAATAAATATGTGTACCTGTGTAAAGAGTTTAAAGACAAGGTACGTAGGGTTATGATTTCTGAAGTTGGGGAGAATAAGGCAGTTATCTAAAGTACACAAAGGAGTCTTGTATTTGCCCTTTTTTCATTGTAAAATATGTGGAACATAAAATTTGCCACTTTAAATATCTGTCGGGTTCTTTAGCATTAAATGACATTTGAGACATTTGCTAATCATTACCACTATCCACCTCTGGAACTTCATGTTGTACTCAGCTGAAACTGTCCAGTAAACTGTGACTTTTTGTTCCGTTTTTCCTTGGCACTATTCCTATTTTCTCTGATTTTGACTGTCCTTTATTAGAATGTTAGCTTTATATTTTGCTGTCATTTTGTTCTCTGCATGAATAAATTATACAAAACATGTTCATAGTAAGTTATTTAACATAAAGTCCTCGAGGTTCATCCAAGTTGTACCATGAGTCAAAAAAATTTGATTGCTTTTTAAGGTGGATTTGTCATTTTTCAAAATACTTTAAAAATTTAGCTGAATATATATTCTTTTCACTGGTAGTACAAAGAATTGGTGCTTTAACAAAGAATATGTAAGAAAAGTTATTTTTTAATTCAGATTATTCACTGTAATTTATTTTTAATTCAGTGTGACTGCATCAAGGGAAAACATGGCTTATACTGTAGAAGGCATTCGGAATGATATGTAAGTATTTGCATGTATTAAAACATCTGCTTTTATGGGGATACAAGGGGCAGATTATACAATGACATATCTGAAAATGTCATAGTGAAATCTTCTATTATATAAAAAGTTCAGCTGAATAAAAAGTTTTGGGGCCAGAGATAATGGTTTAGTGAGTGATTAAGAGTACATACTGTTCTTGAAGAGGACCAGCAGTTGGTTCCTTCGCCCACTCTGGAGCCTCTCAGCTGCCTGTAACTCTAGTTCCAGGGCTTCTCATGCCCTCTTTTGGCCTCCACAGGTACCTGGACTCAAATTTATGAACCTAAAATCTAAAGAAAAAAGTTTATAATAAGAGTAGAAACAACATTACTTTTTTAAAAATAATACCAAGTTTATATTAAACAAGGTGATCCAGACTCAGAAGATAAATACCGTATTGTCTCAGTAGGCCCTGGCTCTTAATGTTGCACAAGTGTGCAGGAGAGGGGGTGGTCATGACACTGAGAAGGGAGCCACGAGGTGTTGAAGGCAGGGAGGACAGTGAAACGCCTATGATGTGGAAGGAGAGAGGAGGTGACGGGCTGCGGAGAAGTGCAGGTGGAGGGGGCAGAGCAGAGGACGGGAGGAAGGGGGTAATAAAATGTCTTAGTGTGCCAGGGTTAGCATATACATGTGTGTGTGACACAGACACTAAGCTACTACTCAGTTGACTGTGTCACTGTGACCTTAGACTTTTATTTTGGAATATTATTCACAAACCTGGTATTAGACTCCTAACCACGAATAAGATTACAGTTCAGAATCTTACCCCTAACCCCCACAGGTAATATCCAAAGTCTTTGGGACCACACTCAACTTATTATATAGTGAAATGACACTTTTTTTTCACGAGACATACTGAATGTATCCTATCTCTTAAAAGAAGCATTTTATTTTACTTTATTTTATTTATGTATACGGGTGTTTTGCTTGCATGCATGTCTCTGTACCACATGCATGCATGGTACTCAGGGAAGCCAGAAGAGGGTGTTGAATCCCCTAGGACTGGAGTTAAAAATGGTTGTGAGCTGCCATATGGGAATTGAACCTGGGTCCTCTGGAAAATCAGCCAATGTTCTTAAACCTGCTGAGCCATCTCCCCAACTTAAAAGATTCCGCAGACCCAGGAGTTTACTATCTTAAATGTTGATTTTTATATTTTGTTGTGGTCCTGGAAATCACTTAGAGCAGTGGTTCCCATCCTGTGAGTCGCAATCCCTTTAGGGGTCCAATGGCCTAAGGCCATTGGAAAACACAAATATTTACCTTACCTTTCATAGCAGTAGCAAAATCACGGTTGTGATGTAGCAATGAAAAGAGCTTTGTGGTTGGGTGTTGCCACAATATGAGGAGCTGTATTAAAGGGTTGCAGCAGTAGGAAGGTTGGGGCACATCAAGCTAGCTTTCTGTCCTTGCTTTTTCAAGGCGTTATTCCATAGCTCAGCCAGCCTAAAAGAAAAGCTCTTCTGCTCCGCCGTAGATCAAAAGTATGTGTCGACACAGCAGGTGTTTCTGACCTCCTCTTCCTCACTGCTGTTCTGTAGTGAGATCCTGATGGAGTTCCTGCTCAACGTCACCACAGCACCCGAGTTTCGCCGTTGGGAAGTAGCTGCCCTTCAGTCTCAGCTGAAGATCGACAAAGCTGTTGCCTTTAAGAATTCACAGACTCGTGAGTACATTTGCAGATTCTGTTCCGTTGTTTCCCCCTTGGAGGGTCCTTCCAGAGCACAGCCCACATTTTTTGTCTTACTCGTTTTTTGCTTGTTTATTTTGGTTTCTGTTTTTGTTGGGGTATATGTGTGTTTCTTGGTGTGTGTTGGTTTATTTGAGACAAGATGTAGCCCTGGCAGTCCTGGAATTCACTCTATAGAACAGGCTAGCCTTGAACTCAGAGACCCACCTGCCTCTGCCTCCGAGCGCTGGGATTAAAGGTGTGCGTCATGGCACCCAGCTTGTTTTTTTGTTTAGTTTTACAGAGAGAGACAAAGAACAGAAAGTCAGTGGGAAAAACATGAGCAAGATACATTGTATAAAAATTGTTTTTAAGAAAAAAACACTCCATAATTTTTAATATAACTAATTTGCATTGATATTTGTAATGTTTAATTATATAATCTTAACAGATATATTTGGCAAAGCAAATCTGTAAACACATACTGCTGGCTTTTAGACATTACACAGCTTCTGATAGAAGCAAAAATGAGCAGGTGGACCAGAACAGGGACCAGCTGAGGTGGCTCTGAGTGGCACCAGGGACCAAGTGCAGGACTCTAGAGAGGGAACCTATTATACCTTAGAGGTTCGAGTGGCTGATTTATCATGGGGATGTTGTGTCACAGAGGAATGTGACAAAAACTGTAGACAAGATGGCTTACATGTCCAGAGTGGCTGCTTCTCACCACCAGGGTTCCAGCCTTCATCTTTTTCTGACCAAACATGTCCTATTACATCTCCTGGCTGCTTCCACCTTCACCTCGAGGATTACTAATTTAGTCCAGCTTCCTAGTTCCTTCCCAGTGATCTTTCTGCTTTGAAAACCAAATGAACATCCTTTAAAAATAACTTCTAAGTTAGAGTTCAGAACGCTTGTCTAGCCTTTATAGTTTTCATCTGACCCCATCCTTATTCTTTTAGTTTATTATTAGTAGTAGTAACAATAGTATTAACACAAAATTGTGCTTATTAATGGGAACCATGTGTGTTTGATACTTGTCTAAGTGTGTAATGTTTAAATCAGGTTAAACATACCTATCTTGTTAAATATCTTTCATTCCTTAACAGTGAAGACTTTACAAAGCCTTTCTTTCTTCCTGCTATGTGACATCTTCTCTTTCCAGCACTTACTCCCACCCCACCCTAAACCCCCACACATAACCCCAAGTCAGACTTTATCTGTTTCTTCTGCGTTTTATGCTATTCACAAATTATTCACCTGGGACTTGCTCAGTCATTCTAAAAGACTCTTCCCAGGTTTTCTTTCTTTCACTTTTCCATTTCCCACTGTTGTTCCATATGGCCAACTGCATATTTCACTGCTAACATTGTACTCAACAATTTTATTTCATAATTTTTCCCCTCGACATTTTGTGGGCATTGTATGTGACTCATCTTTGTTTCTAGCAACTGGCACAGTGCCTGGCATCAGGAGGTATGCCCAAATAATGAACAGATTCAGGAAATATAGTTCTAGAGAAGGCACAAAAGTCAGAGACAGCAGTGCCAGGGCACTAGGAAAGAGTAAGTTCAGGTCAGTGCTACCTTTTGACTGCCCAAACTGGTTAACCTAAGCCTGGTGCTTCCCTAGCTCCCTGTGTCGAAGTACAGTCAGATTCAGATTAAATGAAATGTTCTTTCTTGCAGAGATAACTGCTCTCCTTTTCTCTGTATTCCGCAGGCACAACTACAAAAGTTGCTAGAAGTTGTGTGGTAACAAATTTCAAGTCCCTGAAAACTTGAATGGCAAAGCTGTATAGTCTTATTGCTGTCATTTAAAAATACCATAGCTGTCCATACATTTGAGTACCTGTTGTTTATCTGTCTTTCAGGTGTCATTGAGGACTTGCATGATGTTGCCTATAAGAATGCCTTGGCTAATCCCTTGTATTGTCCTGACTATCGGATAGGGAAAGTAACCTCAGAAGAAGTAAGTGATGGAACTGCATTTCATGAATGTTCACACCTAGCCACCAGACCACATAATCCACAGGAATCCAATGACCTTAGTTTGATCCCATATCCCACCATGGAAGAAGAGAGCTAACTCTCCAGTTATATTTTTGGCCACCATGGCACAGTCATACCTGGACTCAGATGCACCATAATAATCAATACAATTAATTTTTTAAAAGAAGTAAAAATATTTACTAATATGTAAACATTTCATAGCATATTGTAAATAAGGGCAATTTTTTAGTTCAGATAGACCAAAAAAAATCACATTTAAAGCAAAAAACTATTAATAGACAAATACTAAGGTGTTAACTATGATAAGCTCAGTACTCTCAGAGGCCATTAATGTTTTGGTTTGTTCATTTTTTTTCTTAATGTGTTCCTAGACTAAGGAAATTAGCTAAGACATTGCCAATACCTTAGCAATTCAGCTTCAGTAGAAAAACATCCATAAAAATCCATCTAAGGTGACTCAACAGATGTTTACAATTCATTTAGGTCATAGCTTATTGATAAATTGGTGAAAATTCAGCCAGTGTTCCCTCTCAGAATCACTTCAGTCACTCTCTGTAACCCTCCAGTAGATAGTGCACCTCTGCAGTGTAGAACAGTGTATCTCTGCTAATAAACCAGTACATAGCTACTTTACCTAAAAAATGAGGGGTTTTTTTTCCTGCCCCCAAAATAAATTTTCAGCCCTTGGAGGTTGCACTTATTACTCATAATAAGATAGATGCTAGTCCTGCTTTTTGTCTGCTTAGCCTAAGGTAGTCATATAAACCAAGATTCCGAAATCTCACTGATGTTGTAGGCATGTAAGGCTTGTTGGATGAATGAGTAGTTGGGGTATTTTCTCTGTATAATAACCTTGACTGGCTTCAGATTCAGAATCCTTCCCTCCTGTGTGCCAGGATCACAGAGGTGTGCTCTACTGTATCCAGTTTCAGTTACCTGTTTTTAAAGATTCTATGATTCCACCTGCAATCAGCTTCATCCCTCTGTAGTGTGGGTATCAGAAACAGTGGGAGTGAGGGAAAGTGATAATGTTATTTTTGTATGAACACTCTTAGGCAATTCTGCAGAGTATATTAGAAACTGCGTTGGTAACTTTCCCATTGCTATGATCACACTCTTGATTTTAAAAAATTAAAATTAAAAAAAGCCACTTACAGGAAGTAGAAAGTTTATTTTGCCTCAAGAGTTTGAGAATACTGTCTGTCATGGGGTGTGAGGCAGCTAATCACATTGTGTCTGCAGTCAGGAAACAGCTTGATGAATGTTGGTGCTCCGCTAGCTTTCTCCTTGTTTGTTCAGTCCTGGATCTCAGCCCGTGGATGTTGCTGCCCACATTTAGGGTGGGTACTTCATTAGTTTGGTAAGTGGGTTAACCGTCACAGAAACCCTGGTGTTGACTGGCCTGATCGCACGTAAAGTTGGAGACAAACTGGTTTCCACCTTGAGTAGGACAGAGCTATCTCCCCAAAAGAAAAAAGAAAAAGGGAAGAAAATGAGAAAGAGGAAAAGAAACAAGGGGAGAAAATGGTTAGGAGAAGTCTAGTTCTAGCAGTCTCTCATAGAATATTATACTGTTGTTTGGTTACTTGTGTCACAATACAGTAAATTAGATACACCGTTGTAAACCCTGTTATTATTCTGAGGGCATAAATTTAGTGTCGTTCTTGATTTCAAGCCAGTATATACTCTTGTTTTCATTGATTTTTTTTTTTTTCCAATTTTGTGTCTGTGGTGTGATATATATGTATGCATGTGTGTGAAGGTAAACATTTGCACATGCATGTGGAGGTTCAATGAAGTTGGGGATCATCCTTGATCACCCTTCCACCTTAGTTTTTAGACAGTCTTTTAATCAGACACAGAGCTCTGGGGGTTACCTGACTCTGCCTTCCATGGCTGAAATTATAGGCAGGCCACCATGACCACCTGGCATTTTCATGGGTTCTGGGTTCCACACTGGTTTTAACGCTTGCATGGCAAGTGCTTTAATCACTTTTCTCTAGCCATTCATTCAGTTTTAATTGAGACACAATTCTCACACTGTTCATTATGTTTAAATTCAGTGATTTTATTAGAGTTTTCATCAGAGTTGTAGAAGCATGAGCACAATGAAAGTCTTGTTCTGTTAAGCCATAGTTTTAGTGATAAAATCACAGTGTGATAAGCAATATCCTTCGTAGTCCATTAAGACAACATTCAAACCTGGGGATTTGTTTCCTGCAATAATGCACTTGTATGCTTTTAGCCTTTTGCATTTCTACTTTACTATAACCTAATAGCTCTTCTTTACTTCCTCAGTTACATTACTTTGTTCAGAACCACTTCACAAGTGCGAGGATGGCGTTGATTGGACTTGGTAAGTCTGACATTGCCTGCATGTCAGTTTGCTTTCCAAGAGTAACCCCTTAAGCTATGTGACATATGCACAGGGTTGAACATTCTGAAAACTGTAAGAAGACACTATATGATAGGATTTTAATTGCTTGTTTGGGAAACAAATTCCAGTATTTACTGTTTCCTTCTTGATAGTGTTTGCAAAATTTGTGACAAAGGTAAATTTTTATAAGCAAAGAGCATCACTAAGAAAATTTTAATCTACAAGATTGGCAAAAATTAAAAAGTTGGCAGTTCCCAGTATTACCTAAGACTTGGAGAAACACACACTGAAAATTTACTGGCATGGTGGGCATGGAGGCGAATGCCTTAATCCTAGCATGCCAGAAGCAGATAGGTCTCCTGAGCTTAAGGCCAACCTGTGCTACATAGTGAGTTCCAGACCAACGGAACTACATAGTGAGATTCTGTCTTGAAAAGGAAAAGAATTACTGATAATATAAATTGACAACTTTTTAATATATCTATTAAAGGTTCTTTATTTTGGATTCTATATGACCCGTTGTCAAATATGTGGCTTTTAGATATATTACATGGATTGCCCTTTGGTATACAATGCAATATTCCAAAAGCTATTAGAAACATGCTAATGTCCATTAAGAAGGTATTGGTTGAATAAATGATGCATTCATAGAGTAGCATATTTGTAACCATTTTTAACTACTTATAAAAATACAAATTATGGAAAACAACTTAGAAACATTAAAGAGCATACCACTACTTTTAAAATAGGATCTTGGAGTATAGCTCTTTGGTAGAACATATTTTGTCTAGCCTGCTTGAGGCCTCCATTCAGCCTGTGACACCACAAAAGAAGCTGATCAGCGATGGTGCATGCCTTTAAAAGAAAGGAAGGGATGGAGGGACAGGGAAGGAGGGAGGTAATATATACTAGTAACTATACAAAAGAATAGATGAACATAATAGTTAAAATTGTATAATGATACCAGGAAGAGAGTATTTTGGCAAGAAGGCTCATATTTTCTTTGCTGTTTAGTTCTGTAATATTTGTACTTTTGGATTTAAAAATAATAGTCTGTATGTGTGTATGATTAGCAGCTGAGCACTTGCCACCACCACATGTATGGAGGACAGGGGACAAACTGTGGAGTCAGTTCTCTTCTTCCACCCAGGTGGGATCTAGGGATCCAACTCGTCTCCAGACTGGTGTAGAGCTTTCACCTACTGAGCTGTGTCAAAGCCTGTTTGCGTTTAATAATTATGTATTTTAAA
This sequence comes from Pachyuromys duprasi, assembly GCA_028658305.1. Classification (NCBI taxonomy): domain Eukaryota; kingdom Metazoa; phylum Chordata; class Mammalia; order Rodentia; family Muridae; genus Pachyuromys; species Pachyuromys duprasi. The sequence continues at coordinate 17,681,370 of CM053758.1, forward strand.
ACAAGGGAAAACAGATGTTTTATAATTATCTGGTAAAAATATTGACTCTAGCTTTGTTTTTGCTTCCATTGAAACAGGCGTGCGCCATTCTGTCTTAAAGCAAGTTGCTGAACAGTTTCTCAACATGAGGGGTGGCCTTGGTTTGGCTGGTGTAAAAGCCAAATACCGTGGAGGTAAACATTCTTTCTCCTAGGTTTAATAGCATGTGCCAGTGGCATTTATCTGCAGGAATGGCATGTTGAGGCAGTACTGGCTTGATTGTTAGTACTGAACCATGTCAGTACAGAAGAAAAGAAATAGATGTCTGGGGTGTTACGTTAAACATGCTTTGACTGGGGAAGACCTGGTAAGGCACAGACCCTACTCTACTGGGTCAAAGAGTCCTGATGAGTAACGTCAATGGCAATACAGTTACTTTTCTTCCTCTTTCCTCCTTACATGATCCCAGGTGAAATTAGAAAGCAAAACGGAGACAACCTGGTCCATGCTGCTATTGTAGCAGAAAGTGCTGCCATTGGAAGTACAGAGGCAAATGCATTCAGTGTCCTTCAGCATCTGCTTGGTGCTGGACCACATGTCAAAAGGGGCAACAACACCACCAGCCTCCTGAGCCAGAGTGTTGCTAAAGGAAGTCACCAGCCTTTTGATGTGAGTCTAAGCAGTCACTATCTCCTGTTTAAGCTTCCAGAAACATGTTATTTATGATACAGTCTTGATTATCTACTGAAGATAGTCTGATTTTAAATTTTAAGATGAACAAATATAAGCTTGATTAGATGGCTCAAACCTGGTATTCCAGCACACTAGAAGCAGAGGGAGGGATAAAGTGCCTACCTTGCAGGCATGGTTTCAGTCCCCAGAAGCCATGTAAGAAGGCTAGGTGTGGTGGCACATGCTTATAATCCCAGTGCTGGGGAGGTAAAGACAAGGTGGGTCTCTGGGATTCCCTGGCCAGTCTGCCTTGAGTTCCGGGCTAGAAAAAGACCTAGTCTCAAAACCAGTGTAGTCACTGCCTGACAAAAATATGCATATATGCACATACATATATATACACACATATGCAAGCAGAATGCACAGTTATGTACAAATGCGTTATATAAAGAAAGAAAATGATATTAAAAGAAAGACTTCATTTTCCTTATTTCCCTAGATTAATTGGTATCTTCTCTTTGTGCTCATGTGGCTAATTCCTGAGTTTTGCTCTTCTTTATTTTCCAAGCAAGTGGGAAAAACAAAAAACAAAAACAGTGAGTTGTTTACAGGTACAAAAGATTAATTGAACACAAAAATGATGACAGTAAGAACAGGGAGGCTGGAGAGATGGCTCAGTGGTTAAGAGCACAGCTGCTTTTTCAGAGGTGCTTGGTTCAATTCTCAGCAACTATATAATGGCACACAGTCATCTATAATGAGGTCTTCTATCATTCAGGCATACAAGCAAATAAAGCACTCGCATCCATAAATAAAAAATAAATATTAAGAAAATGAACAGAAGGCTTATGATAACTTTTGTTTGGTTGTTTTGGAGACAAGGTCTCAAAACTTGCTGTGTAGCTGAAGACAACTTTGACTACTTAATATTCTTGCCTCTACTTCCCAAACACTAGGATTACAAGTGTGTGCCATCATGCTCATGTTAACTTTTGATACTTTTATGACAGGAAAATGCTTTCAAAATGTGATATTTGCATCAGGAATGTATGAAATGTCAACCAGGCATGGTGGCATACTCTTGTAATCCCAGCACTTGAAAGTTGAGGCAGGAGGATCAGAAATTCAATGCTAGCCTACACTACATTGCTCAAATGAGAAAGAAAATGAAATTGTGAAATGTTAACCAAGTATTTATAGTTCCTTGGCCTTTAGAAGATAGTAAATGAGCTATTATGGTAGTGCATATCTGTAATCTTAGAATGTGGGAAGTCGAGACAGTAGTAATAGCAGTTTAAACATACCCATCTTGATAACAGGTTTGAAGCCAGCCCAGACTACATAACATCCTGCCTCAGAAAGAGACAGACATGTACATGAGTGTCAGACTGAACAGTGGTCAGTTTCTAGTACAGTGCACAGCACATGTAGATCTGGTGCTTCAGTAAATCCTCAGTCCTTTGACACCTCAGTGGAAATTATAGTCAACATTTTTCTGGGTTTTGTCCCTCTGTTTAACATTTGAATGGTAGTTGTAAACATTTTTAAACAGAGGAACTTTTGTATATGCATTGTGTATGTGTTACAGTGCACAACACAAGCATTTTAACTTCTAAAGAAATTTTGAAAACTATGAAACCCTTTGGGCCCTCTGTATGGAGCCTTGGGGTTCCATTGAACAGTTTGAAAATCTTTGTCTTAAATTTAATCTCCTATAGATTTTCTTTCCCTTAATTCATCATCCATTTTCTTGATGTGTCAGTTTTCACCAATGATTGTTACTGATGCATCATTGTTAGAACATTGGACTAGAACTTGTTCAGAAATGAATCAGAAACTGGAAGTATGTCTAAGATTAACTTAATTATAATTAAACTTGAAATATATTTTTGTGCTTTACATAAACTATACCAGTGATTCTCAGACTTCATTGTGCATAAGAATCATCTAGAACACGTGTTTGAAATGTGGGCTTTTCAGGCTGTATTCACAGGGATATGAATTAATAAATCTGTTTCAAGAGTCTGTAAAACAGCTGGGTGGTGGTAGCAGTGCGCGCCTGTAATCCCAGCACTTGGGAGGCAGAGGTAGGTGGATCTCTGTGAGTTGAGGCCAGCCTGCTCTATAGAGTTCCAGGACAGCTGGGGCTACACAGAGAAACCTTTTCTCAAAAACACAAAAAGAATCTGAAAATCTACATCTTTTAACAACTTAGGTGATATACATACATATATATGTATTCACATAAATACTGAACAATGCTATTCTGGACACCCAACATCAAATTTGGGAGCTTGAAACTTGACCTACCCTATATATTACAAGCTAAATTTCTTGCTACCTTAGATGGCTATGGCCACTAGGCAAAATTTATATCTAGCCCTTTACCTTTAGTTAATAGAAGTACAAGCAGATTGGTGAGACAGATGTTACCAAAAGCAGAATAAAGAGTCAGGTCTGTCACATGCTACAGTCTCAGTCTATCGCTTAATCATTGTATTCTATAATTGTTTGTACTGCCCTTAGTCATCAAGAGAAGCTCCAAAAAGCCCAAAAGAGAAGAAAATGAGCAGCTGTTTTAGGAAGGTTTAAAATGCCTCAAAACTCTTTAAAGCTTTGCAGTTCTGAAAAGGATAATCTATGCAGAACATTTCAGCCCTCAACAGAATTAAGTAAATTATTATGTTTTGTTTATGTAACAATGGCACAAGTTTTTATCCAAACAACCTTGGGAAAATTGTGATCTCTTCTACCTGGAAAAATTGTACACAATAAAGTTCCATTATATTTCAGGTTTCTGCATTTAATGCCAGTTATTCAGATTCTGGACTCTTTGGAATTTACACTATCTCCCAGTCTGCAGCTGCTGGTGATGTAAGTTACAAACTCATTAACCCCCAAAGCTTTCTTCCCATTGCCATGTTTTTAGTTAAATGTGAAATGTCTGGATACCATGGTTTGTCAAAGATCTCTATGGTATAATATCATTGAATTAACTGTTATGGGGAAAACTTTACAAAGTGTAGAATAATGCCTACAGGAAGTGGAAGTACATAATAATGCCTACAGGAAAGAGAAATGCATACTTTGGTCCTTCTTAGACATGTGTTCTGACATTTGTATTTCAGAATCCAGGAGTGGTGAAGTCCAGGATGCATGTTTATAGGTCTTTTTCATCGAGACAGTTTTAGTAAGAAGACTGAGGGTGTGGCTCAGTTGTGATGTATGAGGCCCTGGGTTTAGTCAGCATTGTCATGTAAACTGGATGTGGTGGCACATGCCTGTGATCCAGTACTCTTAATCCCAGTAACAGGCAGGAAGTGGGAAGATCAAAAGTTTAAGGTCACCCTTGGCTACAGATTGCATTTTGGGCCAAAACAAAACAAAACAACAACAAAAACCAGAAGGAAAAGAAAACTATCTGAGGTTCTGGGCAACAACACAATTTGGGGGCATGAAGGGAATAGCAAGCAAAGAGGAAATGGTATTATTGAGTGCAAAGGAATCAAGAAAGGTTGGTGGAGTGAGAGAAGCAGTTTTTACCCTGCAAGTTTTAAGCTGAAGAACATATAACATAGATTTGAGCAGATACAGAAGTTAAAAAAAAGACAAATGGTTCAAATTTAGGAAAGGAGGAGCAAGTGTCATCTACAATAAAGGACATTTTAGTTCAGCAACAAAAGCTAATGCTCAAGGACAATGCTAGGTCATGTGGAGGGTAAGAGAAATTTGAAAGTGTGAGGTTTGGGCAAGTGAATGACTAAAAGCGAAAATGGACCTGCAATGGTGTGGCCATGGATTTGTAGTATAATCATCCAGGTTTGATTTATAAGTTTTCCTCATTGGCATTCAGTGCCCCAACAGGAAAATTAAGGAGGTGGGTAATAGGATTCATGCCAGGTCAGAGTCCTGAAAGTTGGCAAGTTAGAACTAGGAAGAACATAGGAAGTAGTTGAAAAGATTGTCAGGAGTTACTGAAGGGATGATTAATCAGTGTGGGCCGGGGCCCCTGACAGGTTGGGAAGAAGTGGACAATTGAGGCATTGGAGATCTTGATAGAATAAGGACAGTGATTAGAGTGGGGCCATGGTTTGGAATTGGAGACTTTGGGAGGGCTGTGGGACCTTAGGCAGTTCTAGGTTATGCTCAGTCTGAGGTCATGGCCATGGAAGTGGGTAACAAATATGGAAAGGAAATCAATGTCTTAGAATTTAGGTGATTACAAAGAATACGTCTCAGGTCCAGAATGTGCCAGGATTGAGGTGAAGAAAATCCTAATTTGTTTGTTCAGCAAACATGTATGAAGTACCTATGTTAGTGAAACTTTGGATTCTTTCAGTTTCTCCTGTTTTGATTTCTGGACTCTTGTGTTCCAGGTGTGCGCATGTGTGTGTGTCTAGTAAATAGTAACATGGAGTCTTATTTTCCTCAAGGAAGAGGCACCCTCTTCAGCCTGTATAAGTTTATGAGAAGCTTGGTGGAGCCTGTCAGGCACAGCTTCACTTCTCAGTGCTGCAACAGAGTCAGCATGTAAAGGGAAAGGCTTTAATTTTGGCTTATAGTTTCAGTTTGTCATGGTAAGGAGTGTGTGGTGGTAGAGTTCACAGAGGCAGGATGTCACATCTTCTGGATTAAGATGCAGAAAACAGGAGCAGAACCAGCTGTATTCTTTCCTTCCTCCCTACGTCTGCTCACTAGGCCGTATCCCAAATGCTCTGCAACCTCTCTAAGTAGCACCACCAGCTGCCTCCAGTGTTCAATTATAGAAGGATCAGGAGACCAGACTGTTTAACACTAAACTCTCAGCATTGCATAAACAGCGGCTTTAAGGAGCACAAGGTGACCACAGGATTCCCAGTGGACACTAGAACTCCCTGTAATGGTTTGCTCACTAGAACTTACTGTAATGTTTTGCTCAGTAAAGGAGCACTGATTACATTGGGGGACCTAGGCTCTGGCCACTGATGACCAGTTTTTACTTGCATGCGCCCTAGGTTATCAAGGCTGCTTACAACCAAGTAAAAGCGGTTGCTCAAGGAAGTGTTTCCAGTGCAGATGTCCAAGCTGCCAAGTAAGTTTCTATATTAATTATATATTTCACACTTCACTTAAAAAACAAAACAAAAACAATGCTATATACTTATAAGAGGAATAAAGAACAGTATTAAAAAGAAAAGGAAAGGCTGAAATTCACTGTACCTGGCATGGGTTCAATTCCCAACATTGCAGAAATGACCATTGTTTCCCTGCTGATGGTTCATCTTTTTTATATTAAAAAAAAAAAAAGGAAAGAAAAATTGGGGAGCTGAAGAGATGTCTCAGCAGTTATGAGCAATGGCTGTTCTTTCAGAGGACCCTGGTTCAATTCCCAGCACACATATGGCTTACAACTCTTAGTGATCCAACATCCTCACACAGACATACATGCAGACAAAACACTAATCAATGCTCAAAATAAAAATAAGTTATTTTAAAAATTGTTCAGACTTATTTTTATGAGTGTGCTTATTTTGCCTGTCAGCATATATATAGTGCTTTGTGCCCTCAGAGGAGAGAAAAGGGGTTTATATCCCCTGGATCCAATGGCTAGGAGTGCTGGGAGCGCTGGAAGCCAAACCCAGGCCCTCTGCCGGAGCAACAAGTAACTCTTAACCACTGAGCCGTTTGTCTGCAGCCCCAGCGTTTTTTGTATGGTATGGGCTTACGCATGCCATGGCACATGTTGTTCCCTCCTTCCATGATGTGGGGTTCAGGGACTAAGTTTGGGTCATTATGTTTGGTAGCAATCACCTTTATCCCCAGTAAGTCTTCCCAGCATAGATAACTCAGATGCCTTTTAATGACATGTTTCCAAAGAATAACAATTCTCATGGCGTAATTGTGAATTGAGTGTGTTCTATTTCAAAGTGATGTTTAAGCTGTGGGGGCATAGAAGACATTGTATTGTATTGTACCATACTTTCCCACCTGCCTTCTCCATCATGCCTTTTATCAGGGAAATAAATCCCACTGGAGTAACGGGATTTGATGCTTTGTGGGTGTGTGCTTCATGCATAAAATTATCAGCCATGTGGGTGATATATTAAGAGTCCACATAAGTAGGTATTTTTTTTCTAATTAGAAAGGCGTAAAAGGTAAGATCAAAATAACTAAATAAAAATATAATCAGAGCTGGGCATGAAAGAGCACATCTTTAATCCTAGCAACTCGTGAAGAAAAGGCAGGCAGATCTCTTGAGTTCAAAGCCAATAAAAAAAATTTTTTCTCATAATAATTGCTTCATGATTAAAACTCATCTTTAAAGTTTTACCTAAGGTGTACTCTAAAATCAAAGGACAGCCTATTGAGTACTGTTTTGTATCAACAGCTTTCCAAATAATGTGAATAAAAAAGATTGCTGAAGTGAATAAATACAAGACTTAACCTGTTTGAAATACATTTACTGCCTTGCTGTTGAAAGAAAGAAAGATAAACTGACTCCTGCTTTTTATTGGACAGGAACAAACTGAAAGCTGGGTACCTAATGTCCATGGAGACTTCAGAGGGTTTCCTGAGTGAAATTGGGTCACAGGCTCTAGTTGCTGGTTCTTATATGCCACCATCCACCGTCCTTCAACATATTGACTCAGTGACTGAAAGTGATGTCGTAAAGGTAAGCAAATGAAATGTTTCAACCTTAGAACTAACTTAGTGATCAACTTTCAGAAGAACTGCATGCATTTCCTTGGGCTCTTAACCATGTCTACATTGATAGCTTTCCTAGAAACCTGGGTGTATGTATCTTCCTCATTCAAGCAAATGCCTATTAGGCTGAGCCATTTCAACTTAAGGTCAAGAGGTTTCATGGCCACTTGTTGCTCCTCTTCAACACAAAGCACTTTTTACCATGCAATCTCACTGTTTTCTATGTTCTTTCAGCCTAAGACCTTCTAATGCTAGTTTTCTCACCCCCTCTTAAATGGAGTTGTTTGTTACAGCTGTGCAGTGCTGGCTGAGGGGGGAGGCCAGCCTGTTCTACAGAGCAAGTTCCAGGACAGCCAGGGCTACACAGAAAAACCCTGTCTCAGAAAAACCCTGTCTCAGAACACCACAGACAGGAAAAAAGAAAAAAAAGATTGAGTTGAGTGCTAATAAGGTGACTGCGGTAAAAACCTACCATCCGTGGAGCTTCTGCAGTAAAGACACCACTCCCTTTTCTGTTGCAGGTGTCTGAACCATCCGTCTTCTCCCCATTGTGTGGTGATAATGGGTAGAAGGGACACGTCTGTTTGTATAACTAACCTTGCCTGCATTTTAGTTGGCCCCAGAATTCATCATGACATAATCTAAAAAGTGTACTTACATGTAAGGGCTTTATCCTTGCTCACCCACTTCCACCATCTTCTCTTGCATCAGAAAGGCTAACTTGGGATAACAGAGGAGCTCCTGCTCTACGTAGTTGTGCCCTATGGTAGTACACTTAATATACCCTTTGAATTTGAAATAGTAGTTACAGATGCCTGGAACCCCCCAACATTCTAGGGGCTAAAGTGAGGAGATGGTGAATTTCAAGCGGCCTGGATTACATACATACTCTACCACGAACAGCCCCTTTTCCAAAATAAAAGGGACACCAAGACACAAAATTTACTTTTATGTTAACAATAAGGATGTTTTGATTGACCCAGGGCTTTTGCCATCATAATACAAAACAAAGTGCAGCCTACCAGTAGCTGTCTTTCCATGTCTCATGAGGCTGCATTATAGAATCGCTGTCTTACACTGTCTTGTCCATAAATAAAATATGTGGTTTATCTAGTTGGCGATAACATTATTTAACTTTCTGTTTTATTTAAGGCTGCAAAAAAGTTTGTTTCTGGCAAGAAGTCAATGGCAGCAAGTGGAAACTTGGGACATACACCTTTTCTTGACGAGTTGTAACACAGATGCCTATCTTCAAGGCTCAGCCCAGACCAGCAGACACATCAGAGTCAGGTCTTAATTCAACGTTTTCCTCAGTGAAGTAAAAAACTTAAAAGCAAGCAAATATGTGGATAGTTACTCCCAGCTGCCCTAGAGCCAATAAAGCACTGTGTGTAAATGTCATTCTTGCATTCTTCCTAGGCAGTCAACAGGTATTTATTATATGCTGAGATCTTTGTTGTAAATGCTTTCAAGAAGACAGTAATATAGTAATTGAGTTCACCAATTACAGCAATTAAGAAATTTCAGAAACTGTTTGAAGTGAGGCTAAGGAGCTCCAGAAGTAAAAATTCCAGGTTATTATTGGTGGCTTTTAAAATAAAAACAAGATTAAAATCACTCATTTGGGGATAACAGCAATCGAACGGCCTGGGTTTTGTCCCCTTTGCAGTAAAATGACATTTCTAAAGACCATCATCTCAGCTGGTTCCTTCATTTCTGTCTAACTTTCCTTCTCTGTGGCAGTGTTTTCTCTCCTGTCTCTTCCTCACTTGCGTCAGTCCTGTCTCCTTTAAATAACTCTCAACCTGACATTACAAGTAAAAGTGTCACTGAAAAGGTCGGGGCAGGGGTTGTGATGTAAACAGCCAACCCAAAAAAATGCAAAGAAAACTTTACCTTATAAGACAAGTGTTCAGCCATTCTGATGATTGGGTTCTTCTGCCTGATGGTGTGAAAGCTGAGTGAATGATGATATGATTGGTCTTTGGAGCCTGTTAGACCACAGGGAAGTCCTCAGCTGTAGAAGGTCTGTGAAGGGTTTTGTTTTGTTTTTTTTTTTTAGTCATAGAAGAGCTAGTAAGTCATGTAGGAAATCTATAGACTTGCACATGGGAAGGCATTAAAAATTGGATATTTAAAAATAAAAAGTCCTGTGGCCACAGATTGCAAACCAATATCTAACCAGACTTTGGTACCTGTTGACCTTTGCCCTCCTCAACCTGTGCATAGTCTTCCAGGCAAAAGACATCTGAGTTGGAGGAAGCCTCAGTGGAGGAAGAGGAGGAGATGGCCTTGTCTTGCTCTACCATTGTCCAGTATGGAGAAGGGGGCCTCAGTTCTCTCTGGTCATCTTTGTGAATTACTACATCATAGTTGACATCTTTCCCAACACTAATAGTATGGTCCTTCTTTTTATATCCATGCCATTCTGTGGAGATTGATATTGGTGTCCTTACAGGATGATTCCAAACTGACCGAGGATATCTGTAATACTTAAGTCTTTTATCTAAAACTGCATCTTCATGGTCACCAGTGCTTACAAAAGACTCATCTTTTGTCTGCTTTGTTTTCTTTGGTGTGCTGAAATGAAGAGTGAATACAATATATTCTTACTATCTTAACAGTTAAAGTTCCCCAAACAGCATATCCTATAAACTACTTTGTTTTTTTAAATTAAAAAATAAAAAAGTTCAAGGCCAGCCTGGTCTACAAAGCCAGTCCAGGACAGCCAAGGCTACACAGAGAAACCCTGAGATGGCCCATGTCAGACAGGTCACAACTGCCCTTACCTCTAGTTCTGGAGTACCTATGCCTTCTTCTGGCCTCTGTGGACACTGCGCTCAACCTTCCCACAGACAGAGACATACACACACTTAAAATTAAAACCACTGTTTTCCTTTTTTATGAAAGTCTAAAACTATGCCAGGCACATCAGCCCATGCCCGTATTCCAACACCCTGGAAGGCAGAGGCAGGCAAATCTCTGTGAGTTTGAGGCCAGCCTGGTCTACAAAGTGAGTCCAGGACAGCCAAGGCTACACAGAGAAACCCTGTCTCAAAAAACTAAGCAAACAAAAAAAGAAAAAAAAAATCTAAAAACACAGTTACCTTCATTACTTTCTATATCATTGAAGTGTTATTTGAAATGGATTCTTAATGCTTGAATAATTTCAGATTTATTCTTTCATATGTATGAGTGTTTTACATGTGTTTGCCACATGGATAGTGGTAACCAAGGATGTCAAATAAGGTTGTCAGATCCTCTGGAACTGGAGTTCTGGATAGTTGTCATTTAAACTTTTAAAGTCCTCTAATAAGACATTTTATGACTTTCTTTGACTCATAAACTACAGAAATAACAACAAATATACACATACTTAAATGAAATCTTGATCTATGAGTTCCAGGACAGGCAGAGCTACACAGAGAAATCCTGTCTCAATAAATAAACAAAACACTTAGAAAATAACACTCTCCTGTATGAGAGCTTCCAGCTCCATGTGACTGTTGATTTTTTTATTAGTTTCATTTGGTTAAAATTTGAATTTCTTAGGTGCATATTTATACACATTTCTGGGCTCTTGGTTTCTTCTAAAGTGAGGGTGAGACAGGTGACAAGAGCCAGGTGTAGTAGCACATGCACACCTTTAACCCCAGAACTTGGGAGACAGAAGTAGGCAGGTCTTTGTACGTTCAAGGCCATTATGGTCTCAAGACAGCCAGAGCTACATAGACCCTGTCTTTAAAAACAATGACAAGAGGATTCAATAGTACTGTGCTTAGGAAGTCCTGTTGCAGCATGCAGTAAGCACTGAGTAAGTGTGTGTGCTGTTTGTGATTTGTGGTCAAATGCTGTTGGAAAAGACGCTTTCTCCAGTCTACCTCATCTGAGGGGCAGCAGCTCTCCCGCCCAAGCCTGTGCTGTCACCACATGGGAACACAGGCCCATCTCTATTTTCAGGAGATACTGATTCTTTCCAAGAAGTATTTGTAGATTTGGCAACTAATTCAAATACTTTTCACTTAAATTTTTTTTGACATATGCAGAAAAGCATAAACTAAAAAAATTACAATGAAAAATCACAAAAACCCTGATGGTTACCACTCAGGTCAAGAAATACTGTTTGGCTACTGTTTAAACTTCCCACTCACCCTCCTTGCTAAGTCTCTGCTCTTTGTAGGCGGGAGCTGTGCAAAGCACACCTGTGGGCTACATCTGACCCTGGACTCCCAAGTTGGAGCATCTGGTGTATAAAGGTCATTTTCTAGTCTTGATCCGTACCACAGCTACAGGATCCTGCTGAAATTAAGGGCCATTCTTGTGCGGTTGCAGTGGGTTTAACATTGTAGAAAGAGTCTCATGTTCTAAGCACCCCAGCACACCTCTTTTTAGAAGGGTACCTGTGGTCCTGTTAAGAGACAAGCTTTTAGAGGGTTAGTTGAGGGGTTGTCAATTTTTCATTCCGGGAAAGTTCCATGGTAGGTTTAAAAAAAAAAACAAGACCAACTCTTGCCTTCATGGAGTTTACATTTTCCCAGAGAAACAAACAATTGATCACTGGAGTTGCTGTAGAGAGACAGTGCTATGAACACACATGACAGGTGGTTCTGACTGTCTTAACACTCCCTGTAGGATGGCTTCTCAGTTTACACTGAACCTTGGAGTAGACATGAACACAGTGTAAGCATGGTGTAGACAGCAGAGAAGTTAGTGTGAAAAGCTGAAAGCCCAGAGAACTAGACGGATGGGGAAGCCAAATGAGAATGGTATTCATCCAGGCCACAGAAAAGTGCTAAAGACAGTTAAGGACTGATATTTATCCTAAGAACAAGAGTTCTGAAGTTCTAAAGATGGAATCTGCCATGGTCATATTTGTATTGTAAAAGGGTCATCCTATGTAAAGAGTGAAAGACAGAAGTGGATGATCAAATGGTGACTTTGGAACAATGGTAGCAGGAAGAAAAGTGGCTACTGTGATATGATACCAAACACTGGCAAGTCTTAGTGACTGCTTGAGGGGCTGGCAGAGGAGACGGACGAATCAAACATAACCCTAACATTTTGGCTTCTTAACTAGCAGAATATCCCAGTAGGATACTTTATGATGTGGTTTGGGTATGAAATGTACCCTAGAGCCCTGGGCTGAGGACTTGGTCCCAGCTGCTGCTGGAATTTGGGGAGTTGGAAACTTTAGGGAATAGAGCACTGTAGGGAATAAGTCACTGGAGGAATGTTCTCTGCGCTATGCTGCCCCTCACTCTTTCCTTTCTCTGCCACCATGAAGTGAAGTTCTTCGACCACACATTTTTCACCATTATCATGTTCTGCCAAAGCACCTGGGACTAAGGACCACTGACAAAACCATCCTTTGAAGCCATGAACCAAAGTAAATTTCTAAGTTACTCAGGGTATTTGGTCACATAAATGGGGAAAAAATATAACTGGCTTTTGATTTTAAGGATAGATTTCAGTAGGTTGCCATCTCAATGGAGATAAGTGGGTGGTTTAAGGTAAGTGGAGATAATATGCTTTGCAAGTGCTTAGTGTCTAGACAGTAACAAATCAGAGCCACTGAGACAACCTAGGAAACTGAGAAGAACCAAAGACTTAGCTGCTTAAAACACCAATAGGAAGAACCAAGAGGCAAAGGGAAATCAGAGCGTGCTCTCACAGAAAACTGGGGAAGATATGTCAAAGGTAGGGATAAAAGAATTGGGTAGTTGTAAAGAGTCTAATGCTGCTTAAAAGGGAAGCGAAACAGCCAAGCAGTGTTGGTGCACGGCTTTAGTTCCAGCACTCAGGAGGCAAAGGCAAGCAGATCTCTGAGGTTGAGGCCAACCTGCTCTGCAGAGCAACTTCCAGGACAGCCAGAGCTACACAAAGAAACCAATAACAATTATAAATAAATGTCTAAGTAAATATATTAAGGTGAGCAAAATAAAGACTCCATTGAAATAGGTTTCAGGACAGCCAGAGCTACACAAAGAAGCCAATAAAAATTATAAATAAATAAATGTCTAAGTAAATATATTAAGGCGAGCAAAATAAAGACTTGACTCCATTGAAATAGGTTTCAGGACAGCCAGAGCTACACAGAGAAACCAATTTTAAAACTGAATGAGTAAATATATAACTAAGGTGAGCAAAATAAAGACTTGACTACATTGGAATTTGCTGGGAGCAATTCCATGTTGGATTGGCAGAAGCAAGCAAGCGAGCTTCCTAGAGGCAGCCCACTCCAGGAATGGGTGTATCCCTGGTGTAGGCAAGGCCCCAAGGATTTTGCCTCGGGAGTACTTATTGTTATTATACTGCTTTTCCATGCTTGTCTCATATCTGGCATTGTCGAGACCCTCACTGCTTATTGCTTCACTCTGTTGGGCAGATTTCCTGTAGATTATTTTGAAGATGTACCTTCATAGTGCTGTTTAAACAAATTGATGATTTTAAAGAATTTCTGACTTGAATCAAGTAATTTTAAAACCCTCCTGCAGTGTAACCAAAACTTGTAGCAGCTCTGTGAACCTCCATGTGAATTATACCAAGAAGGAAAACAAGTTTGAAACAAATTAATAACCAAGTAGATACATTCATTCTAGGTTTAGTCCAAGGATAAGGTCCAGGTGTACACCACAATTTGAAAAACCATATTAATATAGAAATAAAGAATAAATGGTTAGCTATACAAGACAAGACAGACACCTGTTTCTTAGAAAAACCTTAACATAACAAACTTGCTTTGAACACATAATGTACATTTGAAATAAAAAAAAACTTCTGCTTTGAACTCATAATGAACATATAGATAAAACCAATAAAACCACCGCTTTAAACTTATAATAAACAAAGTAACTAGTTAGATATTAGGATCAGTAGCCATTTTTATGTAATGATTGTATCTACTTTTGAATGAGGTAATTTTTCTCTACACAGAACCTTTGTATTAGATAGTATAAGAGCCTAAGACAAACATTTGCTGAGGCCACCCACTTTATCCAAAAATTGTGTCTGTCTGTTTTTATGTCTAATTGCCTGTATATATTGTCTGTATGTTTATATGTATATATTTTTATTTGTATGTTTACATATGTGGATAAATGGTGTCTTTGGGAGCTTCCTTGTTTTGTCTGTTGATTGCATGTGTGAGGTTAGTAAAACTCCACTTGCTTTGTCTGCCAAATGTGTATGTTTTCGCATGCTTCTAAGTTTAGCAAGTAATAAGCAGTCCAGAGTGTTTCATCGGCCTTCTTAATTAGGACTCTATCTTTCAGCCAGCTGCTGTTCACTGCTGAGCCATTAAGCTAAAAGGAACTAAGGTTGTTCTTTTTACAATCCCTTGTATTTACACCAAGAAACTGTCAAGGCTGTGGCCTCTTGTACTCTTGAGTTAAAAGAGCCACCAGCTTACCTTATTAAGATGCTCTGCTGTTAAACAATAAAAGCTTTTAGCCAGAGAGCTGTTTTGGTGGCAGAGAAACCAGAAGGTCTGGATAGCTCAGTTGATAAAGCTTCAGACCCTGAATCTGAAGGTTCAGGGTTCAATTCTCTGCTATCTCTTCCTTTAGAGGCTCTTGGGACCAGCGGCCCCTGGGAGTTAGACTGTATATAGAGTTGAAGTGTATATATAGAGTTAAACTGTATATAGAGAGCCCCAAATAGCAAAGCTGCCATCCTGAAAGACTAAAGAGTTAAAGTATAGAGAGAAACACCAGCCAGCAGCTGGTCATCGCCAACACTAGGACCCACCTTGGTTTACCCTGTGTGCTGGAGATGGCCTCTAGCAGGAATTACAGTATGAAGGTGGCAGATGATCTGGGAATAGGCCTCAGATGACAAGAGATAAAAGCAAAATCCTATATTGGAGTACCTGGGATTTGTGTCTCCTGAGAAAATGGAGACCTCTAATAGCTTTTTCATCAAATTAGGACAAAAGGAACAGAAAGAGAAGGGAGAGACTTATAAAAGGGCATTGTGCCAGTTGGGTTTTGTCAGCTTCACACAAACTTAGGCATATCTGGAAGGAGGGAATCTTAATTGAGGAAAATGTCTCCATAAGATTGCCCTGTAGGCAGATCTATGGTGTGTTGCCTTAATGAATGGTATGGGTGGGCCCAGCCCATTGTGGGTGGTTCTATGCCCTGGGCAGGTGGTTCTAGATGGTATAAGAAAGCAAACTGAAAAAGCCAGTAAACAGCATCCCTCCACATTCTCTTCTGCAGTTCCTGCCCTGGCTTCCTGTGAATGATGGACTGTGATATAGGAGTGTAAGCAAAATAAACCCTTTCCTCTATAAGTTGCTTTTGGTCATGGTGTTTTATCACAGTAGTAGACACTCTAAGGTAGGCATAAATGTTATAGAGAAGGTTGCAGAAAATTAATGCAAGAGAGAGAACAGGAAGGAGGAGTCTCAGCACTGTACATGTCCCTATGGCCGTCAGGTTGATGTCAGGTGTCTTTGTCTGTCATGCTCCACCTTTTTGAGAAAGGGTTTTTCACTGAACCTGCAGGTCATCAGTTGGGCTAGACGACCTTGGGTGACTCTGGGGTCCTCTTCTGTGTGGCCTGCACAGCTGGAGTTAGACATGTTCCACCATACTCAGCTTTTCCACGGTGCCAGGAATACAAATGAAATCCTCATGCCCTCACAGCAAGCACTTACCCATTAAGCCAGTTCCCCATCCCCATCTTAACCTGTGTTTTAGGACTGGACAGGCTATATTGGCATATGCAGATAGATTTGGGAACAGAGTACCCATTAATGACTGCTGATTCAGTCTCTGGTCCCAGTTGCCTTTATAACACTCCATGTGAGGTCCTGCAGAATGTCCTTGTAAAAGCATGTAGTTCACTAAGCCCTGGCAGTATCACCAATCCCTCCTCCCAAGGCTATTACCATCTGATGGTTCTCACATTAACCAGAACCTTGCACCTCACACACAAGCTTGGGTTTCGGAACATTGTCCTGAAGTAAACTACTTACTGTGGGATTGGAAATTTGGTCTCGGGGAGTAAATCATATACGTCTTGCCATTCTTGGGGTATGTCAATAAAGTTGCGGTAAACCTTGATTTGCAGCACTGTTCCTATGGTGATATTTTGCAAAAGCTTTAAAAATTCACGGAGTGTATATCCTAACACGTTGGCATGTCCAACACTAAACAGAACATCACCTGAAAAAGGAAAACAGTTACGTTAAAATAATGGGTTGAAAAGAGCCATACTGGCTTTACTGAAATATTTTATGGGTTCATATGTTGGTTCGTTGTGACCAAACCCCAGGTCGAGTCTTGACTTACTAAGAACACTTTCCTCTGGCATGAGTGTTCTTGGCATGATAAAGATGCTTAAGCAAGTTTCTTAATAGCTGTTTAATAGTATTTGGGGGACATTTCTGAAATCCTTGGTTTACCAGAGGCTAAAAGCATTTAAAACCCAAGCCATTTACATTTAGGATTCTAAACATTAAAAACAATGAGAGGCTATAACTAGTCCAGAGAAGCCTCTTGCCATCCTGCCTGCCTGGGATCAACAGGCCCCCTCCACAGCAAATAGGCTAAGTTAAGCACATAGGCTTCTGTTTGAGTTTTCTGCCCCTTCCTAAATTAAATCAGGCAGATAACTGCATGATACATAAGATAATTAGCTTGTGTTCATTATGCTTACGGCATGCATATACAGACAGTGTGCTGATTCCAAGGAACCAAAGCTTGTACCCCTCTTGCCTCCAACTCTTCAACAAGTCCCACTACAACCTGCAGAACTGGTTCAGAAGACTCAGCTAGACCACTCGTTTAAGACATACTTCACAGGGAATCGTGATAGTCACTCACATGGAACTTCTGAGTACCCAGCAGATGGAAAGACAGTTGTATCTTAACAGAACCGCAGGCCCCTAAACAAAATCTGAAAGGATAATTATTCACTTGTATGAACTTAACCCATCCTACTTCTCACTCCCACCAGCAATGATGAAGACCTATAAACTCAACCTGGCCACCAGGTGTTCCTGCCTGGGTCACTGAACCTTCATTGGGATGACAGGAGCATCCGGATCTCTGGACCCTTTGGTCCAAACCTGGTTCTGAAGATTTTCTGGCAATTCTGTCAGACATTGCCCTAAATTGTGTGCCTAACCACAGTTTCCTGTTGCTTGCAATAAAGAGCATGAATGTTAATATTAAGCAAAGCCCTTAAAGAGCAATACAGGTTTGCCCTTAAAGGACAGATTCACTCTGGGGAAAGTCTTAGTTTTCAGTACTTCTCAGTGTAGAGCAGATGAAGTCCTGAGAGTAGTATTGGCATGGACAAGGCCATCTCAAGGACTCCAATACATATGGAAGTAGCCAAGCCTTCCCCAGATGAGGCTGCTCAGAGCATGCCAGAGCCTTCCTCTGGTCCAAGTATGAACGTTTTGACCAGTGTGCAAAAACTAGCAACTGCAGCCTCCTCCTGGTGAATGACTGCATCTGATGCTGCCCAGTTACAGAGACCTCCTTCTGAGACTAGCTACCTCCTTCCTGTGCTGTACATGGGTGGTACCCTCCATCGGAGTGTGCACACCCACCCAATCCAGCTTCTCTGTGTCTGCGGTTCCCGCAGTGCCTGTAGTTTCTTCATTCCTGTATTGCCCCATCAGGACTTTATAACTGATAAAGGATAACATGTTCCCTGTGTGTGCATGTGAAGCCTGGACCCCCAGCAAGCCTCACACCAAGACACTGAAACACAAACTCAGAGAGAAGGTCCAGGAGGAGGCTCTTGCTGCACCCCAGTACAGGCTGGTCAGCAATTACACTAATCCTTAGCAAGTGTTCAAGCACCGCCAGGGACACGCTTCTCTAGAGCCAGATCCTATCAGAAACAAAAGCTCCCACTGTTCTAGAAAGTAAGTACTTAGAAAGTCGAAGAAATCCTTCTGCATTGGTTTTGAGAGGTAGATAAGACAAGCCACAGACAGAGCTAGGCACAGTAGTGCATGCCTGTGAAGCCAGCATTCAAAAGGCTAAGGCAGAAAGATGGAAAGTTCAAGCCCAGCCTGGGCTGGAGGTGAGACTGTCTCAAAAGGCAAGGCAAACAAAAACAAAAGCATGTCCTGAGAATTCAGCTCTCAGAGCTACCTTCAGGCTGCTCAGGATGAAACAGCTGCTCTTCCTGCTGAGGTTAATTACAGTAACAAAGTTACCCTCTTATGATGATGTTAAAAGGGGTGTTTGTAGCTAAAAACCTTGGCTTGACATTCTGCTTAATTGTGTTGTAAGAGGGTGACTTTTACCAAGAGGACAGAAAATAAATAGCTAAATTCCCTGGCCGTTCTGGCTGTCAACCAAATGTGTCTGGGTGTGAATGTGATTGCTCTGGCAAGAGATAGTAACACTGCCTTTCATAGACACCAGTTTGGATTTACGGACACCAACCTCATCATGAAATCTTTTTTTTCTTTTTTTTTTTCTTTTGCTTTAATAGGCTGTGAGAATGACATTGTTGTAAGCCTATTTAGATTGCCTATGTTGAATCAGCAATACAGCAGCCATACCACTACTGAAAGACAGGTCTTCTTTTTCTTGGTTCCAACTGAGACGGAAGTTGTATACACTTCCTGTTGTTTAGATCATGTTTGTTTGGCTCTCCACTGTTAGTAACCATAGGGCCTACACATGAAAAGTAATTAAGGAAATGTAGATGAATGAATGAGTGAGTGAGTGAGTGAGTGAGTGAGTGAGTGAGTGAGTGAGTGAGTGAGTGAGTGAGTGAGTGAATGAGCCTGATATGACTAACTGAATGAATGAAGCCAGCACATGGCTACTGTCCACTGTCAACGCTGTATTAATATGTTAAAGCTGTAGTGATAGCTTATGGCTTTGTGTATCAGACAGCCACAGAAAACCAGCACCAAATTAGCAAATAAAGATAAAACACCAAAGACAACTTTAGAGCCCGTGAGTGAGAAATAACAGGGGGCAGGTATCAAGGAAATAGCAAATCCAATGAGCGCTGTTAAAAATAATGGAAAAGCAGACTTTGAAACCTCGGCTCTGAATGGTAACTGGTTGTCACGAAGAGATGTGGTACCCGGAACAGCTGAGAGCCTGGGCTACACCAGAGAAACCCTGTTTTGAAATTAAAAATTAAAAAAAAAAAGAAAAGAAATCTCACTTCTGCTCATTAGGCCAATGGTATGGGTTTTCTAGGAGGTCATGGGTTCATATCTCACCTTTGACCGCTATCCTTGTACTTGGGCTTGCGCTCTCCCCATATACATACATACATATGTATACATCATATATACCGTTATGTATGTATAACTATTATGCATAATGTTAGGTTTGGTTTGCTGTTTTCAGACAGGGTCTCATGTAGCCTCCTTGAATGCCTCCTGACCCTTCTGCATCCACCTTCCAAATGCTGGGGTGACAGGCACGTAGTCACCTAATTAGCTGCGGCAGTACACAGATCATCTCAACTCTTGACGTGCCCAAACTCCATTGTCCACATCCCAGGAGCACTGCAGACATTTTGACTAGGAGTGTAAACACTTTGTACAATGCCTAGGACAGATAATCTCATTCACTGTTTGTTCCTTAAGGGTAACACAATAAATGGGTCAGCCCTGTAGGTAAGTCACAAAAAAACTTGAGGCCAGGCATGGTGATGCATGCCTGTAATCCCAGCACTCGGGGAGGCAGAGGCAAGCAGATCTCTGTGAGTTCGAGGCCAGCCTGGTCTACAAAGTGAGTCCAGAACAGCCTAGGCTACACCGAGAAACCATCTCTCGGGAAAAATGAAAATTGAACTTGAGGCTGAAGAGATGACTCAGTGGTTAAGAACAATTGCTGCTTTTCCAGAGGACCTAAGTTTGGTTTCCAGCACCCCTCGCAGGCAGCTCACAACTGCCTGTAACTCCAGCTCCAAGGGATCTGATGCCCTCTGAACTCTGAACTCATCTGCTCTGAAACACACACACTAATTAACCATAAAAACGATTTTTAAAGTTGAACTCTAGATTGCTCTGGACCTCTGAGAGCCCACTCTACCTGCAGCCTGAGATTGTCACAGTCATGTATCAGTACATGCTATATTTATATGCTGATTTGAATGAGAACTAGCCTCCCTCCCCCACAGGCTCAGTTATTTAAACAACTTGCTTCCCAGTTGGTAGGAGCCTCCTTTGGAGGAGGAATCTGTCGCTTGGAGGAATCTGCTCACTTCACCTCAGTTTGCCTCTGCCCTCTGCACGTGGCCAGATGGGATCTCTCACCCTCCTGCACCAGCCACCTGCTGCCATGCCTCCCTGCCGTTATGGCCTCTCCCTCTAGAACCATATGCCAAAGTGAACTATTCCTTCTACACATTTCTCAAAGACATCCAGAGTTCTGTGGGCTGAGTAAGTGTGAAGGCCAGAATCACACATACATGGCTGGTGTGTATGATGGCCCACCTGGAATCCAGAGCACACTGGCTTGTGAACTGCAGGCTCTAGGTTCATGTGAGACTCTGCCTCAGTATATAAGGTAGAGAATGATAACATTAGTCTGTGGCCCCTACACACCACTCACACACACACATATTAAAAAAAAAAAATAACTAGCTATAGTGAAGCCTAGAGTACTTGTTTTCATAAGAATGAGAAATAATTGGCAATGTTTCTAGAGTTTTTGTTTTCAAAACTCTTCGCAACCTTTTACCAAATCCTAACAACCTAGAACAAAGATGGGATTCTCCCAAATTAAATACGAGGTCCCTGAGGCTTGAAAGATTAAGTGACTTTGCCAAGGTCACAGAATGAGAAAGTTACAGATCTTGGACCTGATTTCAGGATAAATGGCCTGAAGTGGTTTTCCTTTTCATGACCTCATCCCACTCTGCATCTCCCACTCCTGGGTACCACACCAGGGCCCAAGGCAATACTGGAAAAGCACGTCTTGCATTGGATAGAAAATGCATTCCCCCAGAGACCTGAAAAGTGATGAGACCCTACGACTTAGAGTCGGGGGAGGGGATTTTAAATTCCAGCTCCTAGGCAAGCTCCCATGTATCTGCATATTGCATAATGGTTTGGTGCAGAATATGCCCCTGTTGAGAAGGTGAGATGGGATCATGTGTCCCAAAAGGCTAGCCATGATTAGCACCTCCTGGGAAAGAAGAAATCTTCATGTGCAGCTGTGTAATGATGCCGGGCCTGTGTCTGCATCCCGCTTACTGGATGAAAGTAAACCTGATGAGGAGGTCTCTGCCATTAAGCTTCAGTCTCCTCACCTGCAAAAGGAGGGCAGTAAGAACAGGCCCTCCCCAGAGTGTCATAAGAACCAGATGAACAGCGTTTAACTGATGTATATACAAGTGGTAGCAACTGGCTAGCCCATAGGAAATTCTCAGCCAGCATCCTATCGTGGTGCTGACTCCCTGAAGGCAGGTGGAAAGGAGGCAAGCGAAAACCGCAGTCACCTGGCTGGAGTGTTCCGTCACTGGCTGCAGCCCCTTTATTGATGAGGTGGCTAATCTGGAGGTAGGGCCCATTCTGGATGATGATCAGGCCCAGTCCCAGGCTGCCCACAGTGAGTTTAGTCTGCTTCATTCTGTACAAGTTGTGTGCAAATGCCTTGGCCTTGGGGCTGTATCCTTTCACTGAGAAAACAAGAGGAACTTGTTTCAGTCACTTCACAGGACAACAGCATGGTGCTGTGGAGCTCCGACTTTGGGGGCAGTTCCAAGGTCAGTCTGTTCTTCTGTTTCCCCTTGGGGAAAATGAGTGTTGTAAAGTACGTGGAAACTCAACAGGACAGTTAAAGGGCTATTGTACAGGCCTAGCGCCTCATGGGTATTTAATATCAGGTATTATCATCCATTCACTTGACAGATGTTTATTGATGCAAACAAGCAGTGTGCTCAGGCCCTGGGCTCCCTGTGGTGAACAAGATGGGCTCAGTGCCCCTGTGGATCTTACAGCCTAGTAGAGGACACAGCTGTAAACAAATTGGATGCTAAACAGGAAGAGAAGGCCAGAGGGCTCTGAGGGTGAACAACAGGGACCTAAGTTTTACACAGGGATAGGGACCAGGTCCCCCAAAGGAGTAAATACGAATCAAGGTGAGAGGATCAACAAGCTAAGCAGGAGGGTGCAAACAGAATCAAGACTCTAGGACAGAAAGGGGACATGGGGACACGAAGGAGCGGCAACAGGCAGGTGGTGGCAGGGGCACTGCCTGGCAGATGGGCCGCTGGCCAGGGTTACCTTAAGGAAATATTGGAAGTAATTTAAGCTGCACATGATCAGGTTGTCACTGTTTTGAATAAAGTCACCATGCTGGCCTCTGTGTGATATGTGGAGCAAGAATGCAGATAAGAAATGAAAAGCAGACTGCAGTCACCCGAGCGTGTCAAGGCCCCGGCAGTAGAAATGGACAGTGGGATAGCCACATGGTAGCTGGGAGGGAACAGACCGTTCCATTCCACACACAGCTCCTTCTGTAAGGGCCAGCAGTGCTCTGAGATTCACCAGGCCTTGGCCGAGTCTCTGTGACTCTGCGGTATTTCCAGGATCACTGCTGAGATGGGTTTCCCCAGCTTCCCATACCCAGCTGTGGGGACCTCAAAGCAAATGCCCTTGCTGGACAACTCCAACGCCTTCAGTGGGAGAAGTAAAAGTTAAAGTTAGATGTGCTTATAAAGTAATCCAGTTTGGAAAGCTGTCGGTGGTGTGGAGGAAACATGTTCCCAGCTTTCAGTCTCCAGGACCCATACCGCAGGAGGAGAAAACTGACTCTCACGAGTTCTGCCCTCAACCCCCTCACCCACACACACTAGATATAATTTTTTAAATTTAAAGACAGCAGGGTGAAAGAAATCACCCCATAAAAATTTGTGTACATGATTCCATGTTTGGCCATTCTCCATGGGAAAAGCAAAATTCTAGAAAACAATAAAAGCACAAGAAATTGGGGTGGAGAAAAAAACAGCTGCAATGTAATTTCAGGGAGGTGAACATGTTCCCTTGCTTCACTGTGGTAGTGGTGAAGTGTTATATATTTATGGAAACTCATAGAGCAGTCCACTAAAAAGAAGAACATCTCACTGCAGGCAAGTTGTATCTTGAACAAACAATGGTGAGAGATTCCCAAGTGTGACCACCGTTTTACAAGAGAGGCAAATCCAAGGAAGCCTTGAAACCCAAGGCATATCACCCTTGTCCTATTTCCCCACTTACCAGTTTTGCTTTTGAGGGGGCCTTTCTCCATTCCTAGGGCGGGGCTCTCTTGACTCTCCCAGAACCGAGGTTGGCATCTGTCCCAACTTCCAACAGTTTGGAATCCTGGAGGCAGAAGATCAGGACCGCAGGCCACGGGGAAACATTGGCGCGCAGTCATTCTCGGAATGGCCGCCAGGGGCCGCTGCAAGGCTGCTTCCCAGAAGTTTGGGCAGCCAGGTAGTTGCCAGGAGACTTCAGAAGACCCTGAAAAAACGTGGCACGAGTGAAAACCACTCCAACGTAGAGTATGAAAATTATATGAAAAGAGAAATTTTTCTGCAGGAATTAGCAGAGTGCCTGCTTCATTCAGTGAATGAGAGGCTCTTGATTCATTGGTGGAGAAACAATGGAGACAGAGCGAGAGCATAGAAGGGAGAGACCTCCAAATATGAGCAACAACATTGCTGGAAGACCATAGAATATTCCAGAATCCACTGCCCTCTATTAATGGTGGTTTCCAAATATTGTTACATCAACAGCTCTAACTGCCTTGCCAGTGTACTTTATTCGCGTGTTTTAGATGAGAAAGAGCCAAGAATGGCCTGAAAAAATGAGTCACTATTAGAAGATGGATTATCGCTCCCCTCGTTTTCCCAAAATAATCCTTCACATTCACTCAGGCAACAAAGAGTCCCCGGAAACCACCATGTGGCTTGTGGGGATGCTGAGGACATGAGCGTAGATGAGACAAACAGGGATTTTATCCTCTTGGAACGTGTATTTTCTTTTTTTTATCTCTTTCTCTCCCACTTCCCCAAGACAGGGTTTCTCTGTGTGGCCTGGCTGTCCTGGACTCACTCTGTAGATTAGGCTGATCTCTACCTGCCTCTGCCTCCCAAGTGCTGTGTTTAAAGGCATGAGCCATCACCACCTGACTTTCTTTCTTTGTTTTTCTTTCTTTCTTTTGTTGTTATTGTTGTTGTTTTGTTTTGTTTTGTTTTTAGAGACAGGGTTTCTTTATGTAACCTTGGCTGTCCTGGAACTAGCCTCAGATTCACAGAAATCTGCTCACCTCTGGGGTGCTGGATTAAAATTGTGCACCACCATTGACTAGCTTGGAACTTGTATTTTCAACACATATGGAGAGAATTTTAGGAAACTATAAATTATGTGAAATGAATTTTAGAAAGTAGCATAATGAACTGGATCACCACTCTGATGAAAACTGTATTAACCACCTTGTCCCAGGGTATCAAGTTCATTAACAAAGAGTAACCAAACACCTATTGGAAGTCAGGCGCTATACCAAGATTTTTTAGGGTGAACCTGGGTATGTCTCAGCTTGATCATCTGTTTCTGTAGCTCCACCAAAACAATAAACCAAGACAGGTTTTCATTGGCTAGACCCCTTCTTGTAGAATTCTGTGCAAAGGGAACCCCCTGTTGATTTCTTGTGACAGGCCACCCCTTTCCTCTTCCACCCTGGCTGGAATCTACTCAGGTGCCAAGCGTACTTTATCAAAAAATGCATCCTTTACCTCCATCTTCCTGCCAGTGGGAGAATGATTAGAAAATGTGGGGGTAGTGCGCATCTGTCTTCTTTCATTCTTTAGAAGTCATACTGACTAGGCGAAATGTGTGATTACAAATTCAAGGACACTGCTGTCCAGACCAGTTCTGAACTAAATAACTTGACCTCCCCTCCATCTCCTTTTGTAACCTAGAAAACTTTTGCCCAGGATCTCATGTCCCTCCAGCAGTGAGTGACCAGTGCAGGGTCATCCCAGAGCTCCCAACAAGCCTAGCTGTGGCTTTGCCATGGCTGCCCTATGCCCTGTGACTTTCTGCCCACCTGCCTCTTTTCTTCCACTCAGAGACACGAGGCCCAAAAGTATTCCCTAATAATTCCTTGCAAATTAGCCTCTTTTCCAGAGAACCCAACCAACCTATGGCCTCAAGTGCTAGAGATAACCTGAAGTGTGGCTGCTAAGAAGGGGTTCAGGATCTGAACCACCAATGGAATGAGGACCGATCATTAGAGAACTTAGGCAGTCTCTGGCAGAGGGAAGCTCTAAAACCCAAAATAAATGGGATGACATAACAGAGGAGGACGATGTACTCACATAGATCATGGACTCATGATAAGATACCTTGATCCAGGAGTCGTCCGCAATAACAATCCTTAGAAAAAAGCAGACTGCTGCTACAAACAGAGACAGGGAGCGGTGTCTGGCACTCAGCTGATCCATATGGTTGTCACAGCTTTCTCGTCCTGTTTCTTACAGTAAATGGGTGACTGTAACAACTACATCTTGAAAATGTGTAACAACAAGGGCCTTACACTGGAAATGAGGGCCTAAGCCACCCCACCATGGAAGTTACATCCGAGGTTCTGGTGGAATTGTAAGAGAGGAAGATGATAGCAGTGTCCCCCTCCCACAAGAAGGCGACCACGATCCTGCAGGAGCTACTCTCAGACCCTAAAAGAAACAAATCAAACTCGAGAACTAAACCATAAAAAGAAATAGAAGCTTTCTGTTTCATCTTGTTTTATTTTGGGGACAGTCTCTCTTGCCTCAGCCTACCAAAGACAAGAATTACAGGGATGTGCCCCCACACTCAACCTTCTATATACTTTTCAATTTTTTTCTCAGCTTGGTACTTAAGTACACATCTTTAACCCCAACATTCAGGAGGCAGAAGCAGGTGGCTCTCTGTGAATTTAAAGCCAGTCTTGGCTACACAGTGAAATTTAGGCCAGCCAGGCCCACGTTTTATAAAATGTTTATTACACTTATTTATATATGCGCATGTGTGAATGGGTATGCATGTGTCATGGTCAGCGTGTGGGTCAGAAGAGTTGGTTCTTTCTTCCTACCGTGGGAGTCCTAAGAATTGAATCAGGTCATCAGACTCCGTAAGAAAGCACATTTCTACTGAGCCATCTTGCTGGCTCGCATTTCCCTGCAGTGGGGGTGGTTCATCAAATCATCCCAGCTCTTGCATTCCATACCAGCTTGGACTACATAAGCTCCTGTCAAAAGGCTGGTAGTAGTGGCATTTGCCTTTTAAAGATCTCCACACTCAAGAGGCAGAGGCAGGTGGATCTCCGAGTTTGAGCACAGCCTGGTCTACAGAGGAAGTTCTTGGACAACCAGAGCTACACAAAGAAACCCTGTCTCAAAAATGAAAAATACAAAAATACTCTATGATTATTTAGTTACAGAATGTATTACAAAATGTACCTGCAGAGTAAATGCTGGCCTGTGTAATACAGGTACAAAGGGCAGAGGGACTGATCCCCAGCTATGGAAAGAGTTGTATAGGTCAAGTGATCTCAGCTATAGGTTCTTAAGGGTGTTTCTGTATGTGTGCCATCATGTGTGTGTGTGTAGGACAGAGGTCAATGCCACTCTCCACCTTTTTGTTGTTGTTTTTTGAGACAGAGTTTCTCTGTGTAGTCTTGGCTGTCCTGGAACTCACTCTGTAGACTAGGTCGGCCTTGAGCTCACATTTAGTTCTATATGTACATGTGTGGGTGGGTATGTATGCATGTGTCATGGTCAGTATGTAGGGGTCAGAAGAGTTGGTTCTTTACCCTAAGAACTGAGATTAGGTCATTAGGCTCTATAAGCAAGTGCATTTCTACTGAGCCATCTCACCGGCTGGCATTTCCCTGCCGTGGGAGGGAGATCTGTGCCTCTGCCTCCCACATGCTGGGACTAGAGGCGTGCACCACTTGTAAGGGCATGGTTTGGCCACTATTGCCCGGTTCCTCCTTTTCAAAACAAAAACAAAAAACACGGCCTTTCCTTAAACCTTAAGCTCGACAATTTGTCTAGACTATCAGGTCAGCAAGCCCCAGGGGTCCCCCTGTCTCCATTTCCCCCAGCTGGGGAATCACTGGCGATATGTCTGGGTTCATACAGGTTCTAAGCAACACCTCATGTTTGCCCAGTAGGCACTTTACTGCATGAGCCAGCACCCAGCCCTTTGCTGTCTTCACGAAGAAATGTCCCTGGCTGAATAGGCTGCCTTCTCCAAGATTACACACAATTTCTAGGGTAGCTAGTACCTAATGGCTGGTCAGTGCTAGAAGGCTTTGTCCTGACCACTTGAGCTCGAGAGCTCTCTTTCAGTCGGCCAAAGCCTCTTGTGCCTGCATCTGACTTCTGCCCACTTCCACTTCCTTCCTTTCCCTCACAGGAATTGGTCCTGAAAGAGCTCCCTAATAAACTTCCTACACACCACCGATCAATAACTTTTCATCTTAGAGATGGTTCTGAGAGAACCAACCTACAAGAGAAGCCACCATTTGAGCCCTGGGTCTAAGCTTATCTCCGGATTTGGCTTCTGTCTTCTCTAACCCTAAGAATCCCAGGTTCCCATAGGCAACACATCTACCACTCTCTTGGCCCATGTAGTAAACCTGACCCAGGCAAAGGGTGTTCATTACCCTGTCAGGCCAAAGCCACTCCTTCAAGTGCAGATGGATGGCAGTTTCTTTCACTTCTCCCTGAAGTCCCATCTGGATTCAGCCTCTTCAGAGCTGAGCCCTACCATGTATCACAATAAAGCACACTATATTCACAGCCCTTTCCAGCCACAGTATGGCTATTTATGTCTTCAGACTGCCAGCATAGATCCCTCCTGGGGCCTTTTATGATCTTCTGAGTCCCCAAGGACTTTCTGCCATAAGGAGCATGGTGGCTCATCTCTGAATAGAAAGATCCCAGCTGTTTTATTCAGGTGAGGGATGGGATACTTCTATCACACAGAAAGTCTGTTGGGGGAGATAGGAGAAAAACGCCCAAAGCAAGGGCATGGATTTCTCAAGTTCAAGTCAGCAGCATGGCTGGAATTAGAACAGACTTCTGCATCCTTTTTGCTCTACCTCCTTCCTCCCTCCCAAGCCCCTCAGCTTTGCTTCTATTAAAATCCAGGTAGAGCTATAGAAAAGGGAATTGTTTTGTCCTATGTACCTCAGAGACATGAACTCTGAATTACCAGTGCTATTGGAAAACACAAATATAGTGAGAGGCTAAAATGGAAAATAATGGCAACTCTGTGAACAGTGTATTTGGCTCCTGAAAACTATGCCCCTATCCTAGTTAGAAAGAAAAGGTAGGGTAAATCACTGCTTCTACAATGATATGCAACCACTAGCCTGATGGGAAAAGATGTTTTCATCCTTCTAAAACACACACACACTTTAATCTGAGGTCTAGCATCTTGGATGGAGGAATAAATACCAAGAAGTTCTGGCAAATACTGTGAGGGTAAAAAGGAGAATTTATACTTGAATTTTTTTTTTAAACACAAGACTTAAGGCAGTATCATTCTACAGAGCTGGAGTCAAAACAGTTGCGAAGTGTTTCAACATTTGACCTTGGCCAGTTATGAACATCAGTGGTTATTAGTCAGGAATTCTCTTCTGCATAATTACAGCTGCTTTTATTCTGGGCAATCAAAACAGTAGAAAAGACCCCAAAACTACGGCTCCTTCAAACTTTCCCAGTCCTTTCAAAGAGAAAGTGAAGAGCTACCACAGTAAACTGATGGGCATTCTATCTGGATCCCCAGAATATATGAATTACTTTGTGTCAGTGTCTCTGGCAGAGGAAAAATAAATTATGTCATTAAATATGTACTTTAAAAAAATACTTGCCCGGAGAGATCGGTGTTGGGGCTGAAAACTCTTTAGACCAGCAACTGAATCCTTTCTGCTAAACTATGTGGTGCCACTGTGATCCCTGCACATTTCTGCAAGGATGCTAGGTTTAGTGGAATTTGAAACCTGCTGAGTTTTGTGGACGTGTACACATTCCAAAAATAGAGACAGATGTCACTCTTCTAGGTCTTTATAGAGATAGCTTAGGTGGTACTTAAGTGGAAAAATCGTCTCCATTTGTTCTATGGATTGCTGAGAAAAAAAGATGGACCTAAAGTCAGGGTTAATGCTGATTTTGCAGAGAGCCATGGTGGAAAGAAACTTCCAAGGAACAGCAAAACCAATCATTTGTTCTCGCAACAACTTATATTACTGTTTTCCTGTTTGGGCTTTCAATCTAAGGGTCTCCCTACACCCTTGCTATGTAAACAGTATCCCTAAACACCGGGTTGGCGCAAACTAAGGAGCACTTCAGGTTCTTCATTCCCTTCCCTGTTATCAGCAAGTCCTTCCTCCTGCCCATTTTTCTCTATCTTGACTACCCTAGCTAACAGCCACAGTTCTTTGTCTTAGACTACCTGGCCATTTCTGGTGTCCCTACATCCGCCGTCCCTCCCTATTACCATTTTTTACACGATGGACCGTCACTAAATAAGGTCACGTCACTATCCTTGTCGACAACCCTCCAGTTCCTTCCCACGGCATCTGGAACAAAATCCAAACATTCATCTGGTGAATTTAAAGACAGGATCTCACTATTTCAGCCTAGGCTTCCGCTTGCCCAGTGCTGCGATTTACAGACGCGTGCCCACCCTTCCTCAAACCACTCTCTAGTGACTCGGGTCATTTTGCAGGTCCGAACACGACAATCTTTCCACGTTCTCTCTCCCCAGCGGCTATCTCCTATCTCTGGAATAGTCTGCACCTAATCCTCACAGGACAAATCTAAGATCTTAGTTGTCTCCGTCCGGAACCACCGCTGAGCCCCCGGCAGCCCCCAGCACCGGGCTGAGCCGACCGGCCCTCGGGAAGACTCGGCAGGGCAGTCCAGGGCGCCGCCGGCCGGCGCGCGGTTTCGCTTCCGGGTGAGGGGCGGGCGGGCCGAGCAGTTCCGGGGCGGGCGGCGGCTGCGGGTCCCGGCGCGGAGGGCGCGAGCGCGCGGCGCGGGCCGAGGGCCGAGGGCGGCGGCGCGGGGACCCCGGGGCCCGGCGGCCCATGGGGCGCGAGGCGTGAGGCCGCGGCCTGCCCTGCGGTGGGGGGTGGGGGGAGCGGGGCGGGGCGATGGATAAACTGACCATCATCTCAGGATGTCTCTTTCTGGCCGCCGATATCTTCGCCATCGCCAGCATCGCCAACCCGGACTGGATCAACACCGGGGAGTCGGCGGGTGAGCGCCGTGCGCGGACCGGGAGGGCGGCCGTCCCCGGGTCGGCGGTCCCGAGGGTTAAAGGTCGGCGCCGGGGAGGGGTCCGGTAGAGGCTGCTTAGCCGTGCTTCCCCCTTTCCCCTTTGAAGTGTATGTGATTGTAGTCTTTGCTTTATTTTAGGCCCGTGGGCTATAATAATACTAATAATAAACTTCATTTTATGGAGCATCCTTCATTCCAGCGCATCTCACGCACACACACGCGCGCGCGCTCTGGAGATATCTTAATAGTAGTTAGAAAATTAAATAACACATTGGAGTCGCAGTCAGCCCCAGCGGCTATGCCTGCTGGAACGCTGGAGCTGGAGGCGGGGGAGTGTGTGGGGTGCCCTCAAGGAAGAGGCGGGCATCTTTCCGAAGGGTATCCCAGGTGAATGCGCTGGCAGGATTCTCAACTCCAACCCTCTCTTCCTTCTCTCTCACGCCCAGACCTGGGAGACCAAACCTTTAATTAATGTAAACAGCTGTCAGGAGAGCCGCTCCGTGTTAAGGAACAGTCTTGTGTTTGAACTGCTTGTTCAATGCAGGTGAAGGGACTGAGGAGTGGGAATGTCAGGACTCCTTCAAATGATGCGTTATAAATGTATCGCTATGCTGTCAAACTTCTTAAGTGTCACATAGGGTTCTCAATTTATCCAGCAATATTTTTAGCTCTTAAAAAAAAAAGCTGTAGCTGGAACATTTGTTGCTTTCTCCTCCCTCTCCTCTCTTATCTAGACCTAGTAACACAAAATCACTCTGCCTTGTTTACTGGCAGAGTAATTAACGTAATTATTAACGTAATGCCAACTAATTCTAGTTCTCTGACTAGCACAGCTGTTACTTGTAACAGGTTTAAAAAGGGGAGTTTGGGGATGGTGTGGAATTTGGTAATACTTGTGGGCTGTGTTCTGAGAGTGTTGCTGGCCAGGTATTCAGCTATGTGTGTGACATTCGGTTCATTACCACTGTGTGTGCAGTGATTCTGTTGTGAGACTTTCTTTGGGGCATCATATACTTCGGAGCAAAGGTTCGAATTGTGAGTAGAGAGGTGCTTATTAATAAAAGGTTTTTAGATGGAATCCCTGTAGGTAGTGGATGGAATGTCCGTGAGCAAGATAGATTTGAGGAGGGAACTGTTGCTATACATTATATAAGAGAAGAGAGCAGTCATGGTGCAGCGTTCCCGAGATGATGTGGCAGGGGCTGCTCACCCAAGATAAACGGGAGAGTGTAATGAATGTGGTGCCTTCAGGAGTGAAAGTCTTCGGCAAAGACGTGAAAGGGACAGTAGTCCAAAGTTTGAAGAAAGTAGAAAATGTTTGAAAAAGGGAAATGGCCGCAGAGAGCGTACCAGGCTTTGTGGATGATGGTGACTCTGAACGAACAGTGTGGCAACCTTCCTGCCCCACTGACCCCTAGTTGTGTCCAACTGCTTTGAAACTGGGGTAGCTTATTTTGGGGGTGGTGAATTTTCTAAATGCCCTTGAAAATAAAACATCAGAAATACTAATATGAAATCTTATAGATGCCTCAACAAACTTGGAGGTTTTCATATACCTGCAAAACAAAAACCCACAAAAAACCAAAGCAGCCAAGTTGTTGAGGGTACTGACCAAAGTGACTATGTAGTGATAGCTCAGAATAAAAAGCAAAAGGGAAGGGGGTGCTGATGATCAATCAAATAGCAGATGGCATATGGTCAGTGGAATTGTGGGCACAATGAAATTGAAGAGCAAAGTGAGAATGATTGCTGAGCACAGTGCAGGGAGATGGTGGGCACAAGATCCAGAGGGTTGCAGCGAGGGTCTGTGCTGAAATGAAGTGTTAAACCTTAGAGGGTTTTTTTGTTGTTTTTTTTCCCCCCACCTAACAATTTCCCTTGATACCTCAGGCAATCCTTTAGTTAAATATTCTGGGGCTAAAAGAGAACTAATAAGAGACAATAGGAAGTTTCCAGAATTCGCTTAGTTCTTACCTTAGGTGGGTCAAGAACTAGATTCCCTAAAAGTCACAAAGATGGGAATACAGGTTATTGTTAGGGATCTGCCTTGCGTGGGAGAAGCCCTGGGTTCAGCAGCAGCTGGCAGGGGGTGGGGGACGGGGTGGGAAACAGACTGAAGTATCTGCTAGTGTGTGCCTTCTGACAAAGGTGCATTTGAACGGGGTGTGCTCAGTGTGCAGTTTTACCTGAGCAGACAGATGTTGTCGTGAGTTTAAAAGCAAAATAAATAAATAATATGAACAATAGTTGTATTTTCAAATCAGTAAAACAATCACAAGAGTACAAGTAGGATGTGGGTGGTAGGGACTGGCCTCACTCCAAGGTTTCTGCAAGGGTGACTTCACGTGGTTGCAAAACCTTAGCAGTTTCCCTGCAGTGCATTATATTCGGTCTACTCGGGTTTTGTTTGTGGTGTTTCATTGCAGTCTTTTTCAAAGTTTATTTTACTTTATGTCTATGGGTGTTTTTGCCTACACATGTCTGTGCGCCATCTGCATGCCTGGTACTGGAAGAGGCCAGAAGAGGTTGTCACATCTCTGAGACTGAAGTAACAGATGGTTGTGAACCTCCATGTGTGTGCTGGGAAACAGGTGAGGGTCCTCTGGAAGAGTAGCCAGTACTCTTAACCACCGAGCTATATCTCCAGCCCTTTTATTGAAGATTTTAAATAATTTTTGTTTGTCTGCTTTTTGTTTTGTTTTGTGTTTTGAGACAGGATTTTTATTGCTTGGCTGTTCTAGACTTGCTTTGTAGGCCAGGTTGGCCCCGAACTCACAGCAGTCTGCCTGCTTCTGCCTCCCTGAGTGCTGGGATTACAGGCATACACCACCATGCCCAGCTTTTACATGCTTTTTAAAAATAGATCTATAGCAGAATTCTAGAATTAAAGTGGTCTTTACAGTATAGGTAGAAAACCACTATAGCGAACTAAGGAAAGTGTCAGGGCTCAGATACGATATTTGCTGGCCTTGTGGCATTGGCTCAAGCCCCCTTAGCCTCTCTGTGTCTGTTTTCTCCTCTATAAAACAAGGACAGCTCCTAGGCTTCTAGTGATGGTTAATCAAATTAATCCATGGGAAGCATTCAGCACTGAGTACTCCTTACAAGGAACTGTTGTATTGCTGTTCTGCAATAAGCCTCAAACTTTTTTAAAGATTTATTTATTTATTCAATGTTTATGAGTGCTCTATCTGTATGTACACCTGCACACCAGAAGAGGACACCAGATCACATTATACATGGTTTTGAGCCACCATGTAGTTGCTGAGAATTGAACTAAGGACCTTTGGAAGAGCAGACAGTGCTCTTAACCACTGAGGCATCTCTCCAGCCCAAGCCTTAAGTTTTTACTGTGAAAAATGATAGGACTTTATTAGATGTTCTTGGAAATATGTAAACATCAAGAATAGCATTCACAAACTTAGAGTTCAATGGCTTCCCTCTTGCTTTGTGCTTTCTCTGTCACTTTTGTATTGTTCCTCTTGTTCCAGTTCTCTCTGCGCTCTAATCTTGGTGCTCCTCAGCTCTGTGTCAGACAACCCCAGCTAATAAGCTGTGTTGCCAGGACATTGGAGACCATTGGACTGGCAGGGTTTTACGTTTTTGCTGTTGTTGTTGTTGTACTGGTCACAATACAGAAAAGGTATATTCTTTATATTTTCACCTGGCTGTGAGAACCTTTCTTGCATGTATTCTGATAGCATGGTTTATGCATAAGCGTCTGCAGAGGTAATGAAACAGCGTTTGCGAGGGAAAGTGCCTGGGGAGAGCACTTGAAGAAGGACCCTTAGCAGTGTCCATTAGTACGACCAGGAATGTTTAATGCTGGGTGGATACAATGGCACAGTTACGTAATTCTGCTCTGCGCTGTTGAGGGCAGATTCCTGCTGGCTGGTGGACTCAGCATTAACAGCAGTATCGTTCATGTAGTGCTGTGTGCTATCTGAAGTCTAGAGACTTCACTGCTTGCTTTGATCCCTTTGGCTTCATGTATTTGGCTGATGTGAAATTGACATTTCCCTGTGTTTCAGTGTTATATATGACACATGAGTATCGTTGTGGCAAGAGTTTTTAAGAAAACTCTGTTTGGGGCTGTGGTGTAGAGGTTTTGTGGTAGTGCCCTTGTCCAGTACGTAGGAGGCCAAGATTGAGTCTTTTCCTTGAAGTGCTACGTACAGTTTTCATTTGTCTTAAATAAGATTTAAATCAAATTCCCTAGGGATTTAAGTTTTTGCCAGATCACAGAATAGGAAAGGGGCAGATTTGAGTTTCAGTCTTCAAATATTGCTTTGGGCTTGACAGTTCTTAACCTCCCTGCCCCTCTTCTCTCTTGTCTGTAAAGAAGCAAACTCTTTTTTTTTTTTTTAAACAACAACAAAGAAACGCTGTTAATTTTAGTATGATCAACAGTTACGCTATTTCAGATCTCTAGATTTCTGAAAGGAGTATCATCCCTCTCCAGCAAGGGTTTCCATGACCGCCCTAAACAGACTGGCCTACTGCTTCCTGTGGAGAGTGCTGCCCG
Organism: Pachyuromys duprasi; assembly: GCA_028658305.1. Taxonomy (NCBI): domain Eukaryota; kingdom Metazoa; phylum Chordata; class Mammalia; order Rodentia; family Muridae; genus Pachyuromys; species Pachyuromys duprasi. The sequence continues at coordinate 17,716,492 of CM053758.1, forward strand.
TCCCCCCAAACTCTTTCTTTTAATGTGTATAAAAGAGCTTCTCCCCTACATCTTATCAAATTCTCTAAAGTGGGTGTGTAAGAAAAAGTCACTGGATTTGCACTTGAAGGCATTTCCATTCTTCTTTCTGATGCGATAGGATGTTGGTGTTTGAAGGGGATCACACACTGAGTCAAGGTCTCTAAAGGAAAGAACTGATAGAATGTGTTTCTGCATTGGAAAAGAGGATTTCCAAGAATGGCTTACAATGGATAAGGACTGGGTGTTTATCCGCAGCTGTCTGTATGCTAGAGAGGCTAAGTAAGAGTCTGGGGCTGCTCAGTCCAGGACAAGAGGCCTCAGCAGCCCCAGTCTGAAGAGACGGAGGCCCGGAAGCCGGGTTTCTTTGGCAGCAACAGCAACAGGTCCACACTGGCAAGAAGCAAGTCTGGCAAGCAGCACTGTTTCCCTCTGATCTGTCTAAACGTAGGCTCTCCTTCAGGTTTTACCTGCTCTGGGGCAGGGTCTGTCCTTTCTGGAAGTATCTTCAGAGACCAGCCCAAAGTCTCTTGACCAGTCTGTAGAGCTGGTCAAGTTGATAAGATTATCATGTTAGCTGTGTGGCCCAGCCAGATTAACCCACTGGGTTCCTGCTTCTACATCTTGGTTACAGGGATTATAAGGCCTGGGCTACCATGGCCACCAGCTCTATCCCATTCCTATTTTAAATTCATTGAGGGGGAAATAATTAGGAGCTAAGATATGATGTTAGTACTTAAAAAGAGGATATTAAAACTGGCTTATTTGGTTACATGTGCTTTCCATCTATTGGATCCCAAAATGTAGACTTAACTCTCCAGTCCTAAGCAAAAGTGGGAACCTGTGCCTGCAGGACCTCCGGAAGGAAAGAGTGGAACTGTTTTCACAGGCAGAAGCCTGCGCTAAGTATGCCTGGGTTTGTCTCCTATACCAACGCAGTCTCTTCTCCCTGCCCTTCTTGCTGCCTCTGGCTTTCCTGGGTAGAAACTTCCCTGTTTATACTCAGACAATGTCCCACATTTTGTGAAATAAGTTTCCTTTTTTTCTCAAGTCTAAAAATTGAGAGATACTTGGGGAATGGGGAGACTTGGAAAAAGAAGTATAATTTCCCTTCTGGTCCCTGCCATCTTCCCCAAAGTAAGCAGTGAAGTCTCACTCATTTGGCATGATTGCCAGCTGTCTGAGACTGGTTCAACATCCACACGTAAGTCCTGGCCTATCCCCTGGTTTAAAGCACACCTACCTGTGCCGACTCTCTTAGTAAGTACGGGAATTATTATTGAATAGTAACAGCAAAGCCTTTCCTCTGAACTGCCATAACTCCAGTGTTCACAGCCAGGTAGCATGAAGCAGCTCTGTGTTGTTGCTGAATGAGCTAGCCCGCTCAGAACCTGCTCTGTCAGTCCCATGGGGACTTGTAGAGGGAGACCAGGTCTAATTGCCAGGAGGGCAACCCTGAAACTGTGTTCTCTGGTTCAGGAAGCATCCATAATATTCCTTCATTTTGAGTCCTTCCAATAAAATTCCTTTTCAACAACTTTACTGAGATATAACTTACAGCACAAAATACCCAATTTGTGTATTCAATTCAGGGGTTTGTAGTTTATTCACAAAGTTGTATGCCTGTGTTATCACATCAGTTTTAGAGTTTTCATTATTCCAGAAGGCAAGTGCACACCTCTTAGCTGGCATCCTGAACTTCCTTGACTTAAACAACCACTAACCTTTCTGCCTAGAGAGTTGCAGGTTCTGGGTATTTTAGGTAAGTGAAATTTTGTGATTGGCTTTTTCATTTATATTTTTAAAGTTCATCCATATTGGACTTTTAAAGTAATTTTTGTTACTGAGTAATTTTCCATTGTAGCAATAAACTAATTTTTATTTAGTTTATTTAGTTATACCCATTCAGCAGTTGGTAGAAGGAAATTCTGTAATGATAAAATAGTTCACCAATGTCCTTTTTAAAAGTAACATTATAGAGCTAGAAAGAGGGCTCAGTGGTGATGAATATTGCTGTTCTTGTGGAAGACCCAAGTTCAGTTCCCAACACCTTGTAACTGTAGCTTCATGGGATCTGACACCTTCTTTTGGCCTCTACAGACACCTGCATTCAGGGACACAAACCCACCCAGAGATATACACATAAGTTAAAAAAAAAAAAGATTCTCTTTTTAAAGTGACATCAGAAGTTATACATATTAAGTAATAAGGACTTGGGATAAAATTCAAAGACAAGACTTATAGTATTCACAGAATATGTTCAAAGCTTGAAGTCATTTGATACTGAATTTTACAGTATAGACCAGCTTTCCTAATATGAGATTAAAGTTTCTGAGCAAAGCATTGATTTTCCCTTTCTGGTCTTCCAGAAATAATTTTTTTTTAGTCAGTACCAACAGAGATATAACCAGAGATTCAGTCTGAAAGGCCTGAAAATGTTGTAGGGGAAAATTGGTACTAAGAACATGGACAGAAGGCAGAAATAACTGGAAATCATTAAAAGAAGAAATTTCCTGTGATGCCTGCCCATGTGTTCATTAGATTGGTGGCCTCTGCCATAGCCCCTCTTAAAAATGGTTTAATAACAGTAGCAAACATTGACCCACCGCTGTTTAGCCTGAAGTGACCAAAGCAGTATCGTTTATTTTTTTTGCCTGACAAATGTAGATTTGTTTTAGAGTTGCCTTGTGGTGACATGGCTCAGTAAAATTTGGAAGCAGGCATACTTAGGTTTTGATTCTTGGAATCTTCATGGTTTGAGGTATGTAACTAGCCCTTCCTTAGCTGTAATATCAGGGTGATATGCTTAGTTCAAAAGGTGATTATTAGCTGGCCAACGTGGCGCAGGTCTTTAATCCCAGCACTTGGGAGGCAGAGGCAGGCAGAGCTCTTGAATTCAAGGCCAGCCTGATCTACAGAGTGAGTTCTAGGACAGCCAGGGCTACAGAGGGGAACTGTGTCTCAGAACAACAACAAAAAGATGATTATTTTTAAAATGCAGCACACAGTGGATCAGCACAGTGTTTGATACACAGTACATGCCTGGCTCTTAGTTATAGTTACGACTATTATGTAGAAAGCCAAACACCTGGCTGTTTGAGGGTTTTGCATTATCTGTTTTACTTGTTTACCAATGCCTTGCCTTGTTACAAAAAAAGAGAGATTTAAGGCAGCATTGTGTGTCTGAACATTCTTGAAGCCCAGCTGGATCCAATCTGGGCAGAAGGACTGCACAGTGAGTACAGTGGCAATATAAACTTAATGGGACACATGTAAGCACCCAAATCAAGAGTGCCTTGGGTTTATGTGGATCTGGGAGAGGGTAAAGAATTTTCTCAGTGAGAGGCAGCCAAGCATTGTAGGAAGGATGCACAGGTTTGGAACAAAGCAAAGCAACATTGTCACTGTTAGCCATGTTATTATTCTTAGGATAGAGTGCAGGCCTTCCCCCACCCCCCAAGAAAGGGTCTCTTGTGTTCCGAACTGAGGATGCGACCCCACGCTTCTGATCTTCTGTCTCTGCCTCCGAAGTGCTGGGATCACAGGTGTGGCCATCACTGTGGCTGAGATAGTTCTAGAAATTTCTTGTGGTTGTGTATGGCTTCTGTAATACAAATGTGAATTTCTTTTCCCCACACTTCACTTCACTGCATACTTAACCAGTGGGCATCATATATAACATTCTGGGGGACATCTGGGCATAGAGTGAAATGTTGCTGTTTGTGAAATTGTTATTGCATTATAAATCAGAACTTGGGACATACATGGATAATTTTTTATTTTTATTTATGTATTATTTATTTTTACTGTTACAATTGATATTTAAAGTGAGGGATTGGCAAGCAAATAATTCTTATATCGTGGTTCGGGTTGAATCAACTTCATAAAAATATTCTGAGACCAGGCATGTCCACAGATCTCAACTATAGATTGCTTTTCACCCATTCTTCTCTTTCCTTTCTTTCCCAAATAAGCTCTTTCAGATGGAATTCAAGGTAGAATTTGTCCTCCTGACACTTTGTCCACCTGCTCCTTAGGCATGACCTGATGCCTCATGCTCAGGTCCAGGGCTCTCTTAATGTGAAACACCCTGTTGTTATAAAGGTCCTCAGGAGGCCTTCTGATGGCTTCTTCCGCATCTTAGTCTGGTATGGTGTATCATTGCAAAACAACCCAGCATGCTGGCCGCCATTTTGGCTTGAGAGTAAAGCCTGTTTTCATTTATTTATTTCTTCATTTTTGATTTTTCGAGACAGGGTTCTCTTATAGGCCTGGCTGTCCTGAAACTCACCCTGTAGACCAGGCTGGCCTGGAACTCACAGAGATCCCCCTGCCTCTGCCTCCTGAGTGCTGGGGTTAAAGGTGTGTACCCCCAAGCCCAGCTAGATAATTTCTTACTCCCCTTTGCTCCTTGTCCCTCAGGTCACACAGTGGTAGCATTGTAGTTGTCGCTTCTTACTCACACATGCAGGCATCAGTTTCACACTCACAGCTTTCCCTGCTCAACATGTGTTCAAACATGTGTTACTGATGTTTTTGTTTGTTTGTTTAAGTACTTGGTAGAATTTCCTTGTTCTGTAAGCAGCCAGCCCTGAAAAGCTTAATTACAGAAGCCATTCCACTTTGTAACAACAGATTGGGGGTGAGTCCATGTTTTGACCATAGTCTAACGACGAAGTGCTTGAATGCAATTGCTCCTCAATGCTGTTCCTGTACGTCTTGCTGTGTGCTCTGTTAACCGTAAGTTACAGAGTACTTGCCAGCTTTTCATCAAGCAAGTAGAATACGATGTTCCTCTGAGACTGACTGCTTCAGAATTGACAGACTAGAGAGTAGATGTGTGTGCGTGCCTCTGTGAATACGCACCAAATGTGTGATTTGCGTCTGTGAAGTCTCGGTGTGAGGCTCCAGTTCAGTTTTGAGGCAGACGTTTCTTTGAATTGCTGTTTTAATTGATTTATTTTTAATTAGAAACGTGCTGCACTTTTTTATGTGACTCAGCTATAAATAAAATGTCACATTTGGCATTTTGACACTTGCTGCTGTGTATATTGAGCAAAAAAGCAGCTGCTGACTTTTAATATAGATCTGTTCAACTAAGGACCACATCCTATAGTCAGAGATTAAACAAGAGTAAAGAAAATGCAATTAGATGAGTCGAATAAGAAAGTGGAAGAACAATTTGTTTGTGTGATATTATTTACCTTGTGGCATCATTGGGTCAGCTTTCAGCTATGGTGGTTGGAAGTTTCTTTAAAAATAGACCATGTTCAGATCAGTTATGTTAAACAGTTCACTAACTTGGAGTGGTAGGTCTCAAAGGCCTCTTAGATTAATGAAGAATGTGACCATTTCCTTTATAAAGTGGCATCATTTTGAGAAAGCAAGTCTTTATCTTAGCATGAATATTCCTTGTTCCAGTGGGTATTTCCTAAATCACTGGACCTACTTCCATTCTTACAACAAAGGCTATTGAAGTGTTTGTGGTTTAAAAGGAAGTTGTACTTGAATATTCAGAAGGATTTTTTAATTAAAAAATACTTCCTTTGTTTTATGTGTATACGTGTTTTTGCCTGCTTATATGTGTGTGCCCTGTGTGTGCCTAGTCTTTGTGGACGCCAGAAGAGTCCGTGTGCTGGAGTCCCTGGAACTGGAGTTACAGATGACTATAAGCGGTCAGTGGGGACTAAGAATCAAACCCAGGTCCTTTTGAAGAGCAACCAGTGCTCTTAATCACTGAGCCATCTCTCCAGTCCTGATTTTTTTTTTTTTAGATTTATATATTTGTTTGATGCATATGGGTGCTTTGCCTGCATCTTTATATGTGTACCCTTACATGGCTAGTGCCTTCAGAGGTCAGAAGAGGGCTCCAGATAATCTGGAAGTGGAGTTACAGAGTGTTGTGAGCCACCATGTGGGTGCTGGGAACTGAACTCAGGTCTTTTGCATGAACAACAGATAATTTCAAGCATTGAGCCATCTCTCCAGCTCCTATTTAGAAGGATTACATTTAAGCACATGAAAAAAAATTTATCCTTGAAGTACGTATATTCTGCAAGGATAAAATAGACCATAGGTGTGGTTTGAACATAACAAGTGATCCATTTAATAATGAGTATTTAAATAATCAAGACGTCTTCTGCAGTACTTGTCCTTGGAGGTGGAACTGCATGTGTAAAGGAGGTGCAGCAAAGAAATTTCCATTCCAGTCCATTTCTCTACATTGTTGCTAAATTTATCTTTTCAAAGTACAAGTATAATCATAGTAAATACTTAACATAGCACTTTGTGACAGATACTGTTCCAGACTTTATCTGTGTTAACTAATTTAATCCTCACAGTCTCCTTATGTAAGTGCAGAGAGATGGAAGAGTTATGTGGTTTGCCCACAGAGCTGATCTTGGCTACTGCATGTGTACTTGAAGAGACACCACAAGTACATCTTCTGTATCCATGAAACAAAAGGCACAAAGCAGTTCTCAGAGTGGGCACCCCTTGCCCTTCAACCCTAGGTCCCCTTTTCTGCTGTGGAGCTCTGTGTTCTAACCCCGCTTTATTATTGTGCTAAGTACAACTCTCTTATCTCAGAGATTTTTCTTACATTTTCCAAGCCTACAAAGCCCTCATGCTCATTCTGGTCCCTATTTTATCCTCATTTTGCCCATCTGTCAGACATCTTCAGCTGATATTTTTATGACGTCAAAATGATTTCACCCTAACAACTTGCACATTTCTCATGGTGCCATGCCTATGTCATGGTTATTTGTGTTTCTTGCAATATTTTTTTTAGTATTTTTGTTGTTGTTCTGTTTTCTTTTGATGTCTTACACTGTAGTCCTCTAAGTTACTGTGTGGCACAACCTGAACTTGAACTGACTGTAATTCTTCTTCCTCAGCTATCCTAATGCTGGGATTTCAGATTTGAGCTACCACACCAATCTATTACAGTACAGAATTTTTTAAAAGTTTCTTGAGAAAGGGGATACAGTGTGTGATTCTTTGTAGAGTAGGTAGCGTTCAGCCGAAGCTTGCAGGTGGCTGGAGAAAGGAAGTGACATGGGTGACACAGAGGTTTTGAACTGGAGTTGGGGAGTAAAAGTGGGGAGCCGCGGAGTGCCGTGACTGTGAGGAGTTTGTTCTAGATATGTTCTGTATGAAGGAAGAACACCCAAGGGGTGCGGGGCTAGAACTCAGGAGAGAGGTGTTCAGCACTCCCACCTGAACTCATTTCTACAAAATGGTAGATTGTTTCATAGATATTCTATGTGCATATATATCAAGTTATTCACTAGTGGTGTATCTCTAGCCTCTAGTCTAATTTTTAGATAAATCTGTTGGTTTTCACTTGGAAAATAAGGTATAGCTACCCTATCATCATTTGCAACTGTAAAACAGTATAAGATGAAACCTTCTAGCTTGATAGGTTATCTTGATCAATACTAGTTGGATTCCTGGATTAGCCCTTAAGATCATGCTATAGCTGTCTACTTCTGTAAACAAATACAATGCAAAGCTTTAAACTACTCCCCCTTCTCCCCAGTGTCAGACAGGTAACGCGCCAGCATCCTAACAAGGTTTGTGAGAGAGCCACATATCATGCAGTGGCATGAGAACCCAGTGTTCAGTTTTACAAACCCAAAAAGGAATCACTTTTAGCATTTTTAAAAGAATAGGGGAAAGTAGCATGTTTATATTCAGTTTATTCTCTAATTCACTTGTTTCATTTCAGAGCTTAAAAACATTTATTCTCTGTGGTACATATACTTCACTGAGATTTTGGTTTGGTTTGGTTTGGTTTGGTTTTTGCTTTCCAGACAGGGTCTCAAATATATAGCCCTGGCTGTCCTGGAACTTTCTGTGTAGACCAGGCTGGCCTCAAACTCAAGGAGATCTGTCTGCCTTTGCTTCCCAAGTGCTAGATGTTCTATTAACATCTGGCTTCAGGTGTTTTGGGTTTGTTTGTTTGTTTGTTTGTTTAAGTTAAACTACCCCACATTTATTTGTTTATGTTTTTAGAGACAGGGTGTCATGTAACCCAGCTTGGTCTTAGACTCGCTATAGCCAAAGATGATTTTGAAACCTCCCCCCACACCCCCATCCCCGCCCCAAGACAGGGTTTCTCTTGTATAGCGCTGGCCGTCCTTGAACTCACTCTGTAGACCAGACTGCCTTTGAACTTAGAGATCCACCTGCCTCTGCTTCCGGAGTGCTGTGATTAAAGTCATGGACCACCACCACCTGGCTCTTAACAAACTTTTTTTTTTTTTAAGATTTATTTATTTATACAACATTCTGCCTGCAAACCAGATCTTACTATAGATGGTTATGAGCCACCATGTGGTTTCTGGGAATTGAACTCAGGACCTTTGGAAGAACAGTGAGTGTTCTTAACCTCTGAGCCATCTCTCCAGCCCAACAAACTCTTTTTAAAAAATACTTTATTTTTAATTATGTGTATTGTGGGTTTGTGCACACGAGTGCAGGTGCCTGTGAAGATCAGAGGCACTAGGTCTCTCTGGACCTGGGGTTAGTGGTGGTTATAGCCACCCAACATGGGCTCTGTGTCTGAACTTGGCCCTCTGAAAAAACTGCATGCTTTTATCCACTGAGCTGTCTCTCCAGCTCCGGTGTGATTCTTAAGGACCAGCAGACTGGGTACCTTTTAAAATTCCACTCTAGAAAAGACTTTAATGGAGTTGGGATCAGAAGACAAGCCCCCTTGTATGTCAGATGGCACTGTGAAGTTGAGAGGACTATTTCTAGTATCCGCCTATAACCACTTACAATCACGCTGGTACTGGGTGTACCGTGTCTGCTTTAAATGAGCCAACTTGCACTTAGGGTTTAATGTTCTCGGTGTGAATACCTTCGCAGTTGTCAGGGATGGTAGGCACATTGCAGGTTTCCCCCAACTGTGCTATTTCTTTTATTTATTTTTTGCTTCTGGAAATGGTTTACAATTCTTTTTTCCTTTTTAGTTCAGTTAACTAAAATAGCGTGTTGCTTACCTATCATCTCTCATTGTTCCCTTCCCTTCTTAAGAACCAGTTACAGCAAGTTCCCAGCCTAACTATTCAAGCAGTTCATACCCAGTTGAAAAAAAAATGTCATTCGCAGGGCTCAGTTCCCACTGGCTTGATGCACAGACTACTCCTGAACTTGGCCATTTTTCTGACCTGGTGCTTTTACTGAATGTTTTTGGAGAACCCATTCGCTTCGGTAATGACCATCTTTTGTCCGTGTTAAAACAGACTGCAGGGACAGTAGCCCCCTTTCTGTGAGCCTGATTCTCTTTTAGACATCCTAGAAATTTGGTAGCTGTTTGCTTTTTGACAAGTCTTTGTCCTTTCCCCATGCTGCTATAGGATTCTAACTTGTCTGTCTGAATTTTCAGTCACTTTAATGGGATCTGAAGGAAGGCTTTTAAATAAACATAATTGAATTTATTGGCTTAAGCAGTTGGTTTGGACTAATATTCATACACACATGAAATTGTCTAGTATCTTTGAAATTTTTGTTTATTGTAGTAAAGTTATTATAGTAATTTTCCTAAGGATGCATATTTCTTAGTTATACCATAAAAGGTTTATGTTCAGTGATACCCATTATAGCAAGAACATGTATGTGGTTGGCTAAGAATGCAAGGGAAAGGCATAGCAGAGCACACTGCAATCCCAGCATTTGGGGTCATGGGCAAGGAGGAACAGTACAAGTTAGAGGCTACCCTGCTCTGCCCAGTTCAGGCCAGCAAGAGCCTGTATTGAGGGATCGGGGAGGGTGGATTACTCGTGTTTACATGCAAATAGCAATGCCTAGAGGCAGGGCTCTTTAAACATTGTACACTTATAACCCTTTCCACCCGGACACCGGATACATAGGCGTATTAGTTACTTTTCCTCGTTGCTTTAACAAAATCCCTGATAAGGGAGAGGTTTGTTTCGACTTACAGTTCCAACATGGTAGCGAAGGAACATGGCACCAGGAGCATGAAGCATCTATTCACTTACATATGTAGGCAGAGAGAAGTGATTTGAGCTCTGGTTCTCGGCTGCCTTTTTATTCAGTCAGGGATCTTTGTCCATGGAATGGTGTCACCCATACTTAGGATGGGTCTTCTGATGTGAGCCCAATCTAAAACTCCTTATAGACATGACCAGGTTTTTCTCATAGGTAGTTCTAGATCTTGTCAAGAAGACAATATTAAGCATCACAGTAACTGAGTGTATAGAAGTGTGCAAATCAAATGTTGATTTATAATTAGATAACTTATTCTAAGATTTATTTAGTTTTTAAAATTATGTGTGTGTGTCTGTGCCTGTATGTGGCTATGTGTACGTGAATGTAGTGCTCACAGAGGCCACAAGATGGTGTGGGATCTACTGGAGCTGGAGTTACAGGCAGTTGTAAGCTGTCCAATCAGGGTGCTGGAAGCTACACTTGGGACCTCCTCAAGGGCAGTAACCACTGAGGCATTTTTCTAGGCCGAAGACATTTATTTTAAAAGAACTCTTTAGTATACACATAATTTTATAATATAACAAAGGCAAAGAAAATTTGTATATTGCTAAGAACAATGTGCTTGTTTAATTCACATGAAGAATTCAGTCTTGGCTGAATATTTGCTACTGTAAGGCATAGAGCATCATCAACATTTTTTTTCAGTTGATCAATATTTTGATTTGATGATTGTCAGTGCTGAGAATGCTACGTTACATGAATACATAGTACAAAATGGCAGAAGTAGGTTTAAGGCCATTTCACGAATGGTTGGCAATTCTGTCCTAATCCCAAGCCAAAATTCATTTAATGATTTTTCTTTAATGAAACTGAAGTCAGCAGCTCAGTTTTTAAAGTCAAATATTCTGCCACAGTGCAGTCCAAAGATAACTTAATTTGACAAATGCTGAAGAATGTAACAGGAAAACACTAAGTCTTTGTTTTCCATGATGTTCAGTAATGTCTGTGTATACAATGAAAACCACAGTTCACAACATAGAGGTGTCTCAAACCTGACCTGGGGTGTCTCAGGCAATGTTCTTTTCTTTGCATGGAAAGATAGGAGTTCAGTGCAAAGTACAAGTGTGTTTAGAACGAGGGTGCAGTGAAATCACGCAGTGCACAGGCCAGCACGGCTAGAAACACCTCAGCTTTGTTATGTTTGATTTTGCTTTGATTTTTGTTTCTGTATTTTCAGAACCCTTTTGCTGTCAGGTGGTGGTAGCACATGCCTTTTTTTTTTTTTTTTTTAACCCTTCAAGACAGGGTTTCTCTGTATAGCTTTGGTTGTCCTGGACTCGTTTTTAGACCAGTCTGGCCTTTAACTCACAGAGGTCTACCTGCCTCTGCCTCCCAGAGTACTGGGATTACAGATGTCTGTATACTGAGTTCAGGATAGCCAGGGCTGTGAAGAGAGACCTTGTCTCAAAAAACAAATAAACAAAACCTTTATTACTTATTTTATTTATTTACTTATTTATTTAATTAATTTATTATTATTTATTTTATTTGTGTATGGAGATGTTGTGCATGTGGAGATCAGAGAACAGTTCTCTCCTTATATGACAGGGTTTCTCTCTGTAGCCCTGGCTGTCCTGGAACTAGCTCTGTAGACCAGGCTGGCCTTGAACTCATAGAAATCCCCGTCTCGGCCTCTCCAAGTACTGGGATTAAAGGTGTGTACCACCACTGCCCTGCATGCAACCACATTTTTGAAGCTTCCCTTAAGGGTCTCTTTTCCTTATGAATTTCATTCCACTAGCCAGGCATGGTAGCCCACACCTTTGATTCCAGCACTTGGGAGGCAGAGGCAGGCAGATCTCTGAGTTCAAGGTCAGCCTGGACTACATAGTGAGTTCTGGGACAGCCAGGGCTATTCAGAGAAACTCTGTCCCTCCCCCCACCAAAGAATTTCATTCCCTGCAATTATGCCCACCTTTTAAAACTCTGCCTTACCAAATTAAAGACCATTTGACAAACTCTAAGATGACCTGACAATGTTTGGTCTATATTTTCATTCCTTCTATTTCACCAACAATTAGTTTCTTGAATTTTAGCTGGCGCCAAAGTCATTTACTTTTAGATATAGTCTGATATTAATAACTAAGTGAATTAATGTGTAATGGAACTGCATTCTCATAGACACTGATTTATTGATAATTGGTGATACTTTGTGATTGTCGAAGACAATGTAGAGATACAAGGAAGAGAGTGGTAAAGAATACAGTTGGTGGACCTCTTTTTACATGAGAGATTGTGGGAATGTATCACTGTATAAACTGATTTGGAGAAGGTTCACCCATTAAGGAAGACAAGTAAAAATAGTGATGAACTAAAGGTGTAATAACCAGTTGCTAGTGAATTCTTGGTCCTGTGAAAAGGGGATAACTAAGGAAAGTATGTAAATAACAGTAGCCAGGCTGCTGTTGGAGATTGTACAGAGTAAATTGATGAGATGAACAGTTGAGAAAACTTGGTTGGATGTTTCTTAAAGTATTTTATGTGTAAGTCTCCAGTCAACTTTTTAAAATACAGCATTTTTTGAAAAACCATTAATTAGAGTCACATGGAATTTCAGTTTTTAAACCACCCTTGACAAGTTAGTCACTGCAGTGTGTGGCTTAAAATGTAATCTTATGTAATGTATCAGAGAAATTGTCATGAAGTGCCCAAGATTTGGAAACAGTTTTAAAAAGGAATTAAGACTGGCAACTGAAATGCTTTGAAAAATGTGCTTCTTTCAGACCTAAAACTATGATAGTATTATGGTGTAGTATTATACTTTTTTATTAGGTTGAATTTTTAAGCACTAGATTAGTTTAGAATTTGTTTGTTTATTTACTTGTTTGTTTGTTGAGACAGGGTTTCTCTGTGTAGCCCTGGCTGTCCTGGATTCTTTGTAGACCAGGCTAGTCTCAAACTCACAGAGAGCTGTCTGCCTCTGCCTCCTGAGTGCTGAGATTACAGGTGTGTGCCACCACGCCTGGCTTGCTTTAGAATTTTCTGTCCAAAATAGCTCTTTTTGGGAAATGTCCCGCTCGTTTGTGGATGTCAGTGTTGATGAAACATGTTTGTTGAAGTTTCTAAGGTTTTGACTCTGGATAAATATTCCAAGAAAAATCAAACTGTTCTGCCTAGATATTCCCAGGTCATAAACTCTGAGCACAGCTGTGGAAGCAGACCTGGTATATTCCTTAACCAGTTTTTTTATAACTAACACCTAAGTATTTAACTTGCTATCAGGTCCCTTGTTCAAGTTTTTTGAGCCTATGTGAAACATTTACCACTGCGGCTCTACGGAAGCGCTCTGTAATGACAGCTGTTTTCCCTGTCTAGCCTTGTGAGAGCTTTCTGTGAGGCCTTTATTTTCTTAATGTGTATATGTATGTTCGTGTATGTGCAGGTGTGTGTGTGTAACTGTACACATGTGTGGAGACCTGAGTCTGAGGTTGGACATCTTCCTCAATCACTGGCCACTCTATTGAGGCAGAGTTTCAGCTGAACCCAGAGAACTCCTGTACCGTTAGTCTCTGTAGCCACTGCTCCTGGGGTCCCATCTCCACCTCCTCATGCTGGACTCACAGGCCACTGTGTCCATATGACAGTGAACTCCAGCTCTCACGCTTGCCCAGAAAGTGCCTGTTAAGTGGTTACTCTGAGGCACCTCCCCAGCCTGGGCAGCCTTTATTTCAGTGTTCATGTTTTAAGGTAGAGTTGAGGACAAAACTAGGTTGTTTTTTTTGTTTTGTTTTGTTTTGTTTTTTTTTTCTGAACCAAAATACTTGAGATCCCATTTGGGAAGTGAGAAAGAAAACTGCTAAACACCTACTCCACTTGCGCAGTCTTAGGGAGACTGAATCTCTAATTTGTTTCCTGCCCTAGTCTATGCCTTCAGCAGCTCTGCTCAGCATGAAAATATCTCTGCTCCTCTAGAAATACTTGCCAGGCTAAGCCAACAGATCATCTCCAGGGTCTTTATTTTGGCTGGTTAGCCATAACCTTTGGGTAGAACATTTTAACGCAGCTTTCCTTTTGAAGTCATTATATCTGCATGTTTCTAGACCAACAGTGAGTTCTTATTTTCCTAGGTCTTACCATCCAGTGTAAGAAATGTATGGTCTCTCTTCGAGAAAGTAGAAAGTATATATTGATGATAATCAATAAAAATTAAACTATTTAGATTTTCCCTTCTTGCTTTCAAGTTTTCAGAATGGGATCATCATACTGAGCATTTATGCACATGTGTATACATTCATTCTTCAGTGTTTATGTATGATTGGGCTCAGTCAGGATCCACAGTCATGATGCACAAGTCCCGTATGTAAAACTGCATACTTATAAACCAATTTTTATCTCAGTTATTTATGTTTAATTCAGTAGAAGTGCTGTATAAATAGTTGTGCGTTGTATTGTTGTAGAGATTGTAGCATAGAAAAATATAAGCCTTTAGTAGCTTCAGTATAGATGTAGTTTTGTGTCCCCCCCCCTTGGATATTTTCAGGATGGGGTTGATTGCAGCTGAGGATGTGGAACATGTGGATCTGTACACAGCCACTATATGCAGTACATATAAATGAACCATGTTTTGTTGTAGTTATTCAGTTGCGTGCAGTAGAAGTTCTCATATGTGTGTTGTAATCATTGCAGGCCTATCAGTGATAAACTGCAGAACTCTGGAGTTGAAAAAGGATTTTTTTTTTAAACATCAGAAGCACATAATTAAATACTCTAAAAATCCAAAGCTGTTTTAAGCTTATTTCTGAAATAACTGCTTCCTTCTTTAATTGTCCTCCTAGCATACTTCATCTTTTTGGAATTGTTAGATGTAATTTTCTTAGTGGTATTTCTTTCAATTTTGCTCTTTCAAAAACTTTGCTTTTCACAGGGCTGTAGATCACACAGCTCATGTTCTGCCTTTACCCTCCAGTTAGCTTTCCCTCCCCCGTGAACTTGAGTGAGCGCATGTCACCAGAGCATTTCATCCCCTGCCCTTCTGTGGTGTTCATGCTTTAGAAAGTCACAAAGGCAGATTGTTTAATGACATTCTTGACATTTTAAATACCTCTGATTTTGAAAGCATTCTTTCTCTGAGCTGTGAGATCCAAGTATGATTCATAGAATAAAACGGGGCTCCTGTATTCTTCTCCACCGAGTTGTTTAGTCTTCTGGCCTTGTCATCTGTATGGTGAGATATCAGCTTGCCTTAATGTCCTGTATATTAGGTCTGGGTTTTAAGGAAACCTGCTTTGCTTTTGTTTAGAACTTTTCTGTTTTAAACTTTTACTTTTCCAATGAATTTTTTTTTAACTTCAGAATATGATTTAGCAGTCAATTGACCTGGAACTCTAGACACTGAAATCTACTTAAAAGGGAAAATGCTGTTGCATTTTTAAAGGCTTTTAGGTAGGTATTTGGATGGCTGGTAAGAAATCCCCTCACCCTGCCCAGTCTCACACGTTCTTTGCCGCCTTTACTTACTCTAGCACATCTTGCAGGCAAGGCTTCCAGTAGAGGAATTAGGAATTTCTTAATGGTCAAATTGCTAAAGAGCATCACAAAAACTGGTGATAGTGTAAAAACTATTTCTTCCACTTTCTCCTGCTATAAGCCCATGCTTCTTTCTGCTACCCCTAAATTCTGAACATTTCCTGGCAAAATGCTTTCTAAGTCCATTAAATTTGAAGAAAATCTATACAGAGGCCATCACATGTTATTTCAGACGCTACATGAATCTATACTAACTGTCCTGATTCATCATTGATAAGAATGCCCCAAGCTAGTATTCTCTTGGGTTTAATTTTGTAGACCTTCCTGTAAGTAGATATTTACAAGCTGCCATGCATCACTGCAAGAGAAGATTCAAATATGAAGAAGTATTTGAAAATCAAAACTGTCCTTTCCTGCCGTCTTTTGGGACTACTCCAGCCATTGCAGTTACGAACTCACTGCAGCTGTGGCTGCTGCACAAGGTCAGTCAGCATCCTAACAAGCAGCACCACTTGGACTCAGTGGATCACAAAAACATAGGGAGAGAGGCTTGTGGGCATGGTCACGAAAGGGTAGAGGAGGCGACTGAGAGTGGAGAGGAGAGCGGATGTGACCCAGATACATTGTGTGGTGCTTTGAATAGAAATGGCCAGACCATGGGTCCGTAGAGAGTGCCACTACTGGGAGGTGTGGCCTTGGAGTAGGTGTGGCCTTGTTGGAGGAAGTATGTCACTGGGGGTGGGCTTTAAGGATCCAAATGCTCAAGCCAGGCCCAGTGTCTCTTTCTGCTGCCTGCTGATCCAGATGTAGAACTGTTTCTTCTCCAGCACCATGTCTGCCTGTGCAGTACCATGCTTCCTGTTATGATGACAATGGACTAAACCTCTAAACTATAAGCCAGCCCCAATTAAATGTTTTCCTTTATAAGAATTGCTCTGGTAATGATGTCTCTTCACAGCAATAGAAACCCCAAGACACACTGAATATGTGTTATGAAATTGTCAAAGAATAAATAAAATCTGTTTTCCAGTCAATTTAAGCATCTGCATGTCTGAACAAAGCTTATCTATATAAGATAGAGCCTTATTCTCCATTTCAGAATTTTCTTAGGCTGTCTGAACATTAACTGCCTCGTGTATTGTTTTCTAGCTAAATTATGTGTCAATGCTTTTCTCTTTACCGTTAAGTATTTCCAGAGTTATGTGACTTTTCTTAGAAAGGGACTTTTTTTTAAAACCCTTATTTTGAGATGACAAATGAGCACATAAAAGAGGATTGGTTTATCTTCTTTGGGAGGGGGCGGTTAGCTTTTCAAGACAGGGTTTCTCTGCATAGTGCTGGCTGGTTTAGAACTTGCTGTGTAGACCAGGCTGGGCTCAAACTCAGAGATCCACCTGCCTCTGCCTCATATGTACTGGGATCTTAGAAGGAGAATGTTTAGTCTCTTTCTATTAAACATATTCGTTGTAGGTTTGTTTGGGTGTTTGTCTGTCGGTCTGTTTGTTTGTGATGGGATTTTGCCATGTAGCCCAGGTTGGCCTTAAGCTTTTGGTTATCCTCCTGTCTCGGTCTTGCAAGTCCCTTTCGGTTTGGTTTCTTTGTTTGTTTGTGTAATGTTTATCTGATTGAGCAGGTTAATTTCTCTACCAGACATAGTGGAAACATTTTTGTAAAAGTTTTTACTCTCAGGATCACTATTGACACTGATTTTTGTTTACTTACTTTTTGAGTCAGGGTAGCCTGGAACTCACTAAGTAAGTAGGCCAAGCTAGTACTCATGGTGATCTCCTGACTCAGCTTCCAAATCCTAGAATTACAGGCACAAGCTGTCATGTCCAGCTGATAACACTGACTATTCCACAGAGTCTCTTCTGAGCTCCTAATTGTCCTTTTCTGTTTTCTGGTTATTATAAACTTGTGCATGAGTTCCATCACTTTGTGTCTACAACCACAAACATGCATGTTGTGTGTATCCATGCTTATTCCTTTTAGTTTTGTTGTATAAGTATGCCAGAGTTTAAGCGTGCACCTGTTTGTCTTCCTGTTGTATCCTAGCACCCAGAAAAGTGCTAGCACATAGAAGGCATCAAGTGTGTGTGTATTTGACATCAGTGTACATATATGTGTAAATGTGGATGAAATATAATAAGGAGGGAAAGATAGCTGATAAGAAATTATTTGAATAATTTCAGAATTAGGATGTAGTGACCTACATCAGAAATGATAACAGCAGGAATGGGAGGAAGGAATAAATAAGGAAAATCAACAAACAAAATGATTTTTAACAAATTAGAGGAGACAGTGTGAAATAAGTAATAAAAGTGGCTCCAGAATTTCTAAACTGGATGGTTAGGGCTGTAGGCTCTGAGTTTTTTAAACCTACTTTATTTGGGGTTCCTAAATGCCTCTACCTCTCTCAAAAAGAAGAATAGTAGGGACAGGGGATGTAGACCTCTTTAGACTTAGTGCCTTGGGGTTATTCCCCTTTTCATTGTCAGATTCCAGCAGTCCAGCCAAACAGCAACCCGCAATCACCACCAGCAGCAGCAGTTTTATCTCTAGGGGTGTCTCAAAGTGTGGCCTCTCCCCCTCCCTCCCATCCTCCCTTTTCCCACTCTCTTCCCTCCCATCCTCTTCCCCTCTCTTTCTCTGGGCTTTTATACTCTGAGTTCACATAAGGATGTTTCTCTCCACCCACCCCCACCCCCTGCCATGTCTCTGAGCTTTTATACCCTCTCAGAGTCCACACAAGGATGTTTTCCAGCTGGCAAAAACACACACCCCACTCCTTGCAAGAGGCAGTTTTCAAAGATCATGTGCCCTCTCACGAGGCTGTTATCAGCTGTGGATAAACTAAAAGCATTACCACATCCCACACTTGGGATTACAACAAATACATACTTATATAACATAACTGACTTTTTTAAAGAAGCCAAAACTTCCACTACATGGCTGTAATTGTCCCACTATTGGAAAAGCCACCTTTATCTCCTTTTTATCGCTTTTATGGCCAAGACTTAGAGCCTAGAATAAAATAATGGGGAGTAAATATTTAAATAAGTGAATGAATAAAAAAGAGTAAAAGAAGTCAGATGATATGTCTTAGGTGCATTGTGTGTTTAAAGTCATGATAGCTCTGTTGGTCTCCTTGTGGAGTTCCTGTTCCCTTCAGGTCTAGGGTCAGATAGAAGGGGAGGAGGTCCTCTCCTATCAGGTGACTAGGGAAGGGACATAGTGAGACAGAGGGTGGGTGGGACTAGAAGGAGACAAGGGAGGAGGCTACAGCCAGGATACAAAATGAATAAATTGAAAGAAAGACAGAGAAGTCATGATAGGACATTAGAGCAAATGAGGAATAGACGTGAGATCCCAGAAAGAAGGGGGCCCAGGCCTTGCAGGAGCTAAAAGTGGTTGTCTTAGAGATGGAACAACAGAAATGTACAGGAAAGCACAGCATTAATTTCAGGAAGCCATTGGTGCAAACACTGATGAAAATGACTAGAGAAGATTGAAAGGACATGGCAGAAATTGGTAAGAATGAAACAGATCAATGTAGTCAGAGTCACCTTACAGAGTAAGATGTAGACAGTGGAAATGAAAGAGAAGCATTGCAATCTGAGGTAGCATCCCTAAGGGAAGTGTGTTTTGCCTTTGTTTTTGTTGTTGTTTTGTGGGGAGGGGCTTTGTGTTGTTTTCAAAATATCTCAGTATATTAGAAACAAAGATTTGTTAGTTTATGGTAGTTGTCAAATTGGTCTGTACACAAGACTAACTTGGGCATTTTATTTAGAATGCAGGTAATTAACATTGTTACCAAGAACCCCAGTAGATCTGTAGAGTTAAAATTGACATTTCTAAGACAAATAATAAATATCCAAGCAATTCTGGCACAGTTGAGCACTGAGACTGCCACTAAAAGTGACCTCAGGAGTAAAGAGTGAATGTGGATGTGAAGAGTAAAGGTGGATGTGAAGGGTGTTCACTTGGAAAGCTTAAAAGTGTGAGGGCTGAGCTTTAGAAGAGGAAAACTTTTGTTGTCTTAAAAGGAAAATCCAACTGTTCTATTTTACCAATGAAGACTCAGGAGCCAGACACTGGGGTGAAAACCTGCTAGCACAGAGAGGCAGGACCTTCCTTCTCAGCTCAGGTCTGGATGGAAAAAAACCAAAAGGCTCACTAGCTCAGCTGATAGCCCAGGAGCAAATGGTAACAACAAAAAACAAACAGACAAACAAACAAACAAACAAAAAACCTAGGGCCAAAGGCGTGCTAGCTCAAAGCCCCAAAAGAGCTTGAGCCCTTTCTTCTTCTCTACCCTGTCTTAAATATCCCTCAATTCAAAGTCCCTCCTCTTTAATCCCCGTCAGCTGGTTTCTTGCTCTGCCTCTTGACCTAGGGTTAACTTTATTAAATCCTGTGTACAGAAAGCTCTTGGATTAAAGGTGTGTGCTAAGGCTGGGTGAACCACACCATCATCACCATTTACAATAAACAGAAAGTTCTTGGATTATAAAGGACTGTGATAGGGCTCAACCACAGCAATGAAACAGGGTTTTACAGTTGATAATTTTGGGGTTCGCAATGGGGTCATATATCCTGCAACAGGCATTCTCTACTCTAAATAATCCTTCACAGGTATCCCTGGAGGCTTGTCTTTTAGGTGAGACTAGATCCTGCCAAGGTGACAATTAATATTGACTATCACTGTTATTTTTATAATTTATTCCACTTACTCCTCGCCACATTTACCTGCTGGGTATTTTTTCAGTAAAGGTCTAGCTCCCAGTGAAACCATACATAGCAGTGGATCTCAACCTGTGGATTGCAACCCCCTTGACAAACCTCTATCTCTAAAAGTACTTGTATTATAATTCATAACAGTAACAACAAAAATAATATTATGGTTAGGGCTTACCACAACATGAGGAACTGTATTAAAGAGTCACAGCATTAGGAAGGTTGAGAACCGCTGATGTATAGAATAAAGGTCTTCTGAGATAAGCTCAGGGAGTGTAGTAAGTTGTTTTGATCACTGTGATTAGGGCCTGGAAAGACTTATTTTTTTTTTAATTTATTTATTTTTATCTCAATCACAGGTTAGGTACTTTGAATCCCAGGCGTAGCCCCCTCCCCCATTCTCTCCTACCCTCCCACTCCCTCCCTCATCTCCTGGAAAGACTTATTTAGGAACATTTTGATTAAAGTTGAAACAGTCATACAGTTACCACAAAAAGCAGGTGACTAAGGAATGTGTTAAGCTCAAATGCCTATAAGGCATCTAGTAAGTAGTATGAAGTAAGCAGTACTGAGGAGTCTGGACCTTTAGATGGGAATCTTAGCCAGAGATCAGTTTGGGAACTATTAGCTTGTATGTGAAGCTTAAGCTACTGAACCTAGAAAGAACATGCAGTGAGGACTAGTAAGCAATTTAGGAACAGAGTTGAAGAATTCGTGATGCTCTATTGGATTTATATCATTAAAAACTTTGGCTGGACATGATCACATGGCATTGTTTTGTTTTTCTTTCAGTTTGTTTTTATGGCGGATTCATTGATGGATTCTCGTATGTTGAACCATCACTACATCCCTGGCATGAAGCCTAACTTGATCTTAGAGGATAATGTTTTTGATGTGTTCTTGGATTCAGTTTGCGAGTATTTTATTGAGTAATTTTGCATCAATGCTCATAAGGGAGATTGATCTGAAATTCTCTCTTTGTTGAGTCTTTGTGTGGTCTGGGTATCAAGGTAACTGTGGCCTCATAGAATGAGTTTGGCAGTGTTCCTTCTGTTTCTATTTTGTGGGATAGTTTTAGGAGTATTGGTACTAGCTCTTCTTTGAAAGTTTGGTAGAATTCTGTGCTAAAACCATCTGGCCCTAGGCTTTTTTTGTTTGGGAGACTTAATGACTGCTTCTATTTTCTTAAGGGTGATAGTCTATTTAAATTGTTTGCCTGATCTTGATTTACCATTGGTAAGTGGTAGCTATCAAGAAAATTGTCCGTTTTGTTTAGATTTCCCAATTTTGTGGAGTACAGGTTTTTAAAGTAAGACCTAATGGTTCTTTGGATTTCCTCAGTGTCTGTTGTTATGTCCCCCTTTTCGTTTCTGATTTTGATAATTTGGATACACTCTTTCTCTCTGTGTGCCTTTCAGTTAGTTTGGCTAAAAGTTTGTCTATCTTGTTGATTTTTCTCAAGGACCAGCTCTTGGTTTTGTTGATTCTTTGTATTGTTCTCTTTGTTTCTAATGTGTTGATTTTGGCTCTTACTTTGATTATTTCCTGCTGTGTACTCCTCTTGGGTGTGTTTGTTTCTTTTTGTGATAGAGTTTTTCAGGTGTACTTTTAAATTGCTAGTATGAGATCTCTAAATTTTTTAAAGAAGGCATTTAGTGCTATGAACTTTCCTCTTAGCACTGCTTTCATTGTGTACCATATGTTTGGGTATGCTGTGTGTTTATTTTCATTGAATTCTAGAAAGTCTTTCATTTATTTCCTCCATGAGTCAATGGTCACTGAGTAGAGAGTTTTTCAGTTTCCATGAGTTGATAGGCTTTCTGTTGTTCTTGAAGTCCAGTTTAATCAATGGTGATCTGATAAAAATTCAAGGTGTTATTTCAATTTTCATGTATCTGTTGAGGCTTGCTTTGTGACTATATGGCCAGTTTTGGAGAACGTTCCTTGAGGTGCTGAGAAGAAGGTATATTCTTTTGTGTTTAGATGGAATGTTCTATAGATATCTGTTAGGTCTGTTTGATTCATAACATCAGTTTCATTATTTCTCTGTTTGGTTTCTGTCTCGATGTCTGTTGGTGAGAGAGGGGTGTTGAAGTCTCCTACGATTAATCTGTGGGGTTCTATGTGTGATTTATGCTTTAGAAATGTTTCTTTTACAAATATGGAGACCCTTGCATTTGGGACATATATGTTCAGAAAAGGGACGTCATGTTGGTGGATTTTTTCCTTTGATGAATATGAAGTGTCCTTCCCCATCTCTTTTGATTAATTTTGGTTGAAAGTCTATTTTATTAGATATTAGAATGGCTACTCCAGCTTTCTTCTTAGGTCCGTTTTCTTGGAAAACCTTTTTCCAGTCCTTTACTTTGTCTTTGTTGCTGGGGTGTGTTTCTTGTATGCAGCAGAATGATGGATCCTGTTTTCACATCCATTCTGTTAGTCTGTATTTTTATTGGGGAATTGAGTCTGTTGGTGTTGAGCAATATTAATGACCAATGATTGTAATTTCTGTTATTCTGATATTGGTGGTCTTAATTTGTGCATGTGTGCATGTGTATGTGTGAGTGTATGTGTGCGTGCGTGTGTGTGCTCATTAGCTTCTTTTGTTTTTGCTGGTATGGAATTATTTATTTCCTGTGTTTCCTTGGATGTAGTTAACCTCCTTGGGTTGGAACTTTCCTTCTAGTAGTGTCTGTAGAGCTAGATTTGTGCACATATCTTGTTCAAATTTGGTTTTGTCATGGAATATCTTGTTTCCTCCAATTATGGTGTTTGAGAATTTCTCTGGGTATAGTATTCTGGGCTGATATTTGTGGTTTCTTGAGGTCTGCAAGACATCCCAGGTCCTTCTGGCTTTTAGAGTCTCTTGAGAAGTCAGATGTGATTCTGATAGGTCTGCCTTTATATGTTACTTGACCTTTTTCTCTTACAGCTTTTCATCTATTCCTATTATTCTTAGGTTTCATCTTTTCATGGCGTCCTTGATTTCTTGAATGTTTTGTGTTTGGGACTTTTCCGATTTTACTTTTTCTTTGAGTGAGGAATCAATTTCAGCAAGTGTATCTTCAGCTCCTGAGATTTTCTCTTCCATCGCTTGTATTCTATTGGTGATGCTTACCTTTGTGTTTCCTGATCTTTTCTCTAAGTTCTCCAGTTCCAGGTTTTTCTCTGTTTGTGTTTTCTTTATAGATTCTAATTCTGTTTTCATGCTTTGCACCATTTCCTTCATCTGATAGAAGGTGGCTCCTATTTTTGTATTTGTTTCCTTGCTATATGTTTCTAATTGTTCCTCTACGTGGGCCAGTATATTCTTTTTAATTTCTTTGAGAGCTCTGTTCGTTTCCTCTTTTTGTTCCTGTAGTAACTGGATAATCATAGCTTTAAATTCCATTTTCCTTGTTTCCGTTGAATTAAAATATCCATTGGTTTTCAGTGTTACTGGTGGGGCAATGGTGTCCTGATTTTTGTTGGGTGAGTTCTTATGTCGACCTTTGGCCATTGCTTATATATAATCTTCACTGTTTGTTCCTTGAGTCTGAACTTCGGACTGGAACCGTCTTACTTTGGTGTCTGTAGAATTCTTCAGGAAGATCAGGGAGGTCCAGCGGTCTGAGAGTGTGTGTTGTTGCTTCAGTTGTACCTGAGGGAGAAAAAGCCGCTGGTGGTTTACAGTCTGTGGCAGGTTCAGCAGGCTGGCCTCAGCAGTCTGTGGCTGACGCTGCAGGCAGGATGCATACTCTGTTGTAGGTTCTTTGAGTCAGGCCCTGTGCTTTGTCCTAGGAGCTGTGAGCGGTTAGCAGGCGCAGATTGCAGGCGTAAAGTGCCTGCGCAGGTTTCTAATTCAGAGTTTCAGCTCCTCTGAATACAGTGCTGGTTGTCGCCATCTTGGATTCCCCACAAGTCAAGTTCTTATGATGGTTTTGGCAGGAATGTTGACACCATTTTGTCCTCTCTCCCCCAGATTCACTCCTCCTCTCTCTTACATCTTTCTTTGTTCTTTCTTTGTTCTGTACAGTTAGTGTTTTAATTATGTGATGGGAGGATTTTCTTCTCTGGTCCAATTTATTTGGTGTTCTGTAAGCTTCTTGAATGTTTATAGATATCTGTACTGTTAGGTGGGGGAAATTTTCTTCTATGATTTTTCTTCAAGATTTCTTGGAGCTGGGAATCTTGCCTTTCTTTTATTCCTATTATTTATAGGCTAGGTCTTTTCATACTTTCCCTGCTTTCGTGGATGTTTTGTATCTGGAACTTTTTAGATTTAACATTTTCTTTGACAATGTTCAATTTTTTTTTCAATTGTATCTTCTCCATCTGAGATTCTTTCCTCCATCTCTTGTATTCTGTTGGTGATGCTTACCTCCGTATTTCCTGTCCTCTTCTCTAAGTTTTCCATCTCCAGGATTCCCTCAGTTTGTATTTTCGTTATTGTTTCTATTTCCAGTTTCAGGTCTTAAACTGTTTTATTCCTTTCCTTCACCTGTTTGTATTTTTCTGTATTTCTGTAATGAATTTGTTTCCTCTTTAAAGGCCTCTATCTATAGATTTTGTAAAAATAGATTTAAGGTCTCCTATCAGCAGGATTTAAGGAGCCAGAAGTAGCCACCTCCCATATTTGGGTGAGACTTGCAGTGGAGGAAAGGGGACACCAACCCACCCACAAAACCTTCAACCTAAAATTTGTGTTGCCTACAAGAAGTGTAGGGGTTAAGATGGAGCAGAGATTGAGGAAATAGCCAACCAATGATTGGCCCAACTTGAGACCCACCCCATGGGAGAAAGCCAACCCCTGTCACCATTAATGAGATTCTGCTATGCTTGTAGACAGGAGCCTAGTACAACTGTCTTCTGAGAGGCTTCATCCAACAGCTGATGGATACAGACGTAGAGACCCACAGCCAAACAATAGGCTGAACTCGGGGTGTTTTGTGGAAGAGTGGAAGGAAGGATAGAGGGAGCCAGAGGGGCCAAGGATACCACAAAAAGACATACTGACTAAACTAATGTAGGCTCATGGGAGTTCACAGAGACTGAACCACCAACCAAAGAGCATGCATGGGCTGAATCTAGACCTCCTACACATATGTAGCAGATGTGCAGCTTGGTCAACATATGGGTTCCCTAACAGTGGGAGCAGGGGCTATCTCTGACTCTGTTGCCTGCCTCTGGATCCCCTTCCCCTCGCTGGGCTGCCTTGTTAGGCCTCAGTAGGAGAGGATGTGCTTAGTCCTGCTGCGACTTGAGGTGCCAGGGTGAGCTGGTACCCATGGGGGGGCCTCCACTTCTCTGAGAAAAAGGAGAGAGGGAAATAGGGGTGGGTGGAACAGGGTGTGAGGGTGAGACTGGGAGGAGAGGAAAGAGAGTTCTGGGATCAGGTTGTAAAGTGATTGATTAAACAGATTGGTTAATTGATTGATTGATTGATTGATTTAAAACTGCTTGGGCATAATGTTGCATATCTTTAGTCCCAACAGTTGGGAGGCAGAGGCAGGTGGATCTCTGTGAATTCAAGGCCAACCTAGTCTAATAGTGAGTTCTAGGACACCAGAGCTATATAGTGAGACCTTGTTTCTAAAACAAAACAAACAAACCAACTTTGGTTTTATAAAAATTGTAGTTTATAATAACTGTGATTGTTGTTCAGAAAATCTATTTTTAAGTATATGGGTTAAGAATTGGGAAGAATAGGAATGAAGTATTCCTTGCCATGTTTTTAAACTATAGATGACTGATATGGTGGGATATTTTTAGCTCTTTATGCAGACACGGTAAGGAAGGTTGAATACTCTGACAGTCTTCTCATCAGCCATTGAGAGTCTCTCATAGATAGCTCTAAAGGTAATCAGTGTTCATTACTCTGCTGTCCTGTCTGATGTCATCTCTGATTGCACAGATCTCAGCCTGCTTTTGCTACTAAGTAGCCACAGACGAGAAATAAGATACTGACAAATTAAGGCGGGAGGTATAGCTCAACAGTAAGCCTTTGCGGAGCAGCTGCTTAAGGCCATCCTTGAGTCCAGTCCTCAGCCCTGGAGAGAGTAGGGGTTAAGAAAGGGTGAGAGAGAACTGACCAATTTAATATATTCATCCTTCAAAGGCAGTGTTAAGAACATTTAAATTCAAGAGTAAGGGATGGCTATTTGTAAAATACATGCTAGGCAATGAACACTTATTCAGAATATGTAAATAACACTTAGATTCATGAAAGATGCAGCTGAGTACATGAACATTCTGTCATTGGACATTTGGGACACACAAAACCACAATGAGATCTCTATGTCCTCACTTCTACAGTTTTAGAATGGCTCAAAAGGCTAGTAATACCAAGCATTGTTGAGTTTAGGGACAACTAGAAATCTCATTGCTGATGAGAATGCAGAAGATTCAGTACTTTAAAAACCACTGTTTTGTAGCTTTTTAAAGATTTATTTAAGTACATGAGCATTTGCCTACATGTTTGTGCCTGATAGCAAAAGGCCAGAAGAGGGCATGTATTCCCTGGAACAGCACTTACAGATGTGAGCCTCTGAGTGCTGGGACCTGAACCTGGTCCTGTGCAAGAGCAGCCAGTGCTCTTACCTGCTGAGCCCATCCCTCCAGCCCTGTTTCTTATAAGTTTAAACATACATTTATGACCAAGCATTTTGACCCCTGTGTATTACAAGAAAGATAAAAACTTGTAAGTACATACTGAGCTGTATGTACTTGTTTTTGTATTTGTACATACTGTACATACAAATGTGTACTGTGTGTACAAATACACAAATGTGAATTTGTAGTAACAAACAGTGTATGATTCCATTATGCAGAACTGTAAAGGGAGAAAACTGGTCAGATAGAAAGCAGATCTGGCCGAGTGTGGTGGTGCGCTAGGCCCACCAGTGCCTCGGTGTCTTGACTCTCTTCACTCTTGAAAGATGTGAGGCCTGCGCTCTCCCCGTCCTGTATTCCAGAGAGTGTGTGCTCAGCGAGTTTTTGCTGGATGAATGAAAGTGAGGTAGTACACTGTGCCTAGCTAATGTGAGTGAAACAATCAGACATAGCTCTTGGCTTAGTTTTGGATCTTTGAAATTCATCAGAGACCTTCGCTAACGAATGATTTCCCTACACTGCTGTCTCTTTTCTCAAGAGATCACATCTCCCGCAAATGTAAGATAATTAATGAGGGATTGAGTTCTTCTGCAGAAGTTTAAGTAGTGTTTTCTGATGTGGAAAATCAAAGGCATTGTCATCTTAAATTTTCAGTCTGAAGCCAAATACAACTGTGGTAAAAAGCAGAGGTTCCTATTTAGTATTAAATAGAAGAACTATCAGAATTTGAACTCTCAGCTTTCTCTATTCTAAATTCACCCTCTTCTATAACTAAGGAACCATATTAACATCCCAGAATAAACACTCCTTCCTCTTGGTCTTAAATTGACTTTCCTTGCATTTGCAAGGTTTCAAGTTTTTATGGTTATGATTTATTTTGAAATATGTAGCATAACAGGTTAAGATCAGCAGGTATTTTGAGTGCCTCGTATACATGTCTATTTTAATCTACACAGTATTATAATACCACTTTGTTATCTCTGTCTAGTCGAGGAAAGCGAGGTCTATAGAAGCTAACAGGCTTATCTTCAGCTGATCATGTGCAAGTATTTTCTCCATTAAGAAAATAATATTTTCTCCACTTAGCCAGGCAGTGATGGTGCATCCTTTTAATCCCAGCCCTCGGGAGGCAGAGACAGGCACGAGTCTCTCTGTGAGCTTGAGGCCAGCCTTGTCCACATAGTGAGTTCCAGGACAGCCAGGGCTACACAGAGAAACCCTATTACCAAAACAAAACAAAAACCCTCCCCTCGGGTAGCTCTAGGTTCTGGTCAAGTTGATGAAAAACCTAGCCAGGGTGATGTATAACTCTTACCCCATTTAGGGAGAAGTACTCAATAGTCCTCCGAGCAGGGCTGAAAGCATGCTAACCCATGGTCATAAACAACACACATTTCTTTTTGAGGAGAAGATGGTCCTCAACTTCTGGACTGCAGAAATTAAGGCAAATGCAAATACTCATCGGTGGAGATAGGACAAGGGCATGAAGTTGATCCAAGGAATCTTTGTTCCTAAGGCAGTGATACACAGATGTTTCTTTAAGGAAAAGAAGCTGGGATGTGGTATTTCGACATTTGTGAGGAAGAGCGGATGGAAGCCACATATCAGAGAACGGAGCACAGAGGAGTCACTCCTATGAGAGGAAGCCCAAACACAGTCTTCCTCTTAGAGTATTGTGTTTTTCATTTCCAGTGAGTGCTCTTTTCATAGTCACCATCACTGCACTAACAAAAATTGTGATCAAGTCTGTTCTGTTTAGAAATCAGAATGTTCCTGGAGTTATTTTTAGGAATCCTGTTCATTTTTCTTACTCATGAATAGTGTTCTTGGAAGTTAGTGACATGTGGTAGGGATCACTTTGAAGTCATTGATTGAAAACCTAAGTTTCAGGGGTATGGGGTCAGAAATAGAGAAATACCTCAACAGTTAAGAGTGCTCCTACAGAAGACCCGAGTTCAGTTCCCAGCATCCACATTGGGCAGCCTCAATGCCCTTCTGTCTTCTGCAAGCACCTGCATTCACACACAGATACAAACACACATATACACATAATTTTAAAATAATAAAAATAATTTTTAAAAGAAAACCTGATATTTAGCCCCAGATTGCCAGTTGCTTTGTATCCCTTTAAAACTTTAGCTTCTGAACTTGAGTGTCCTTGGAGCCCTGATTCAAGAACTAAGAGCTGAACACTCTTTGAGATTGGAGACGCCGGGTACTTAATGTTCAGCCCTTTTTGTCAAAATACTTTACAAATAATTCTGTAGTAGTTTTCTGAGCACACCAACTATTTGACCTACCAAATTTGTTGGGCTTTTATTCTCATTGTCAGCATCACTGGTCTAAAACCGGCTCAGTCTTAATGGAAGTTATTCAAATGAATTATTTCTGCCAATTTCACCTAGAGTGACTATATAATGTGATCTCACAAATTTCTCCACAGAGCTGTCTCAAGATGCCATATAAACACTGCAATTTAAATCTACCTTTCCTTCTTGTTTTGTTTTTTATTTATTACAATTATTCACTTTGTATCCCAGCTGTAGCCCCTACCCTCGTCTCCTCCCAATCCTGCCTTCCCTCCCTCTTCTCCTCCTATGCCCCTCTAAATTCTACTTTTCTAAGTAACGTCAGCTTAGTCTTGTTTCTATGGTGTGTTCATAATTTCTCTACTTTTTTCCTTTTGTACTCATAATTTCTTCTAGATCCACAGCATCTGTTCAAATCCATGCATAATTAGAATATTTCACATTATACAATATAAATATAATTTAGTACATTTTACTAAAATTTACAATGCTTTATAAACATTTTAGAAGCTTAAAATATTAGACAAGTACTTTTTGTCTACGGGTAAAATTGTATGACTGTATATATATATATATATATATATATATTCAGATAAGAATATATTCAGATATATATATATTCAGATAAGAAAGCATAAAAAATAGCAATTTTTTAACTCACTGCCCACATTGCCACTCAGTCCTATTGAACCAGAATAAGCCATCCTTAGGAAAATATTCTACACACATTATATGAGCTTTGGAGACATTGAGCTAAGCCTTTTTAAAATGAGTTCTTTGTGTGTTACATGCTATGTGTTTCAAAGACTGGCCCTGTCTCAGTGAAGACAGGCTGTCATCCATGCTGTACTTACCAGGAACACAGGTTCTATTCATCTTTATTGAATGGATCCAGTTTATTTTGATGTCATGAGCTCTTGGCCTTTAACCTCATTGGCTAGGGAGCTCAGAGCTCATATATGCATATATGTTTGATAAAGTCAACCCCACATTTCTCCCCTCCAGTTCCTTCCCCACCCACATCATAACACCGACAGTGTTCTATTTCCCTCCTTTGGAAGCTTCATCTTTCCCCGTTGTGTTTACTTATTTCTTACCTTCTAAACTGGCGTCCACATATGAGAGAGAACTCCTGGGTCTAGGTTACCTCATTCAGAATTAGTAACTCCAGTTCCATTCATTTATTTGCTGATTTCACATTTCTCAACAGCTGATTCATAATCTATGTTGTAAATGTACCACATTTTCATTATCCATTTATCAGTTGATTGACATCTAAGCTGTTTGCATTTTCTGGCTATTGTAAATACATCAGCAGTGAACACGGATAAGCAGGCATCTCTGTGGTAGGACATAGCATCCTTTGAGTATTTGTTCAAGAGTGGTATAACTAGATCACATGGCAGGTCTATTTCTAGCTTTTGAGAAACCTCCACGCTGATTTCCATAGTGGCTGTACAGTCTGCAATCCCACTAGCTTTTTGTTGTCATTTGTCTTTGTTTGTTTTGTTTTTATTTTTTTAATCTTAGTCATTCTGACCCCCGTTTAAGGTAACATAAAGTAATTACATTAGCATCTCCCTGTGGTTAAGCATGTTGAATTTGTTTTTCTTTTTTTAGCCATCTTTATTTCTTCTTTTGAGAACTCCATTTAGTTCTGTCCCCCAAGATAAACTGGGTTGTTTGAACACTGATTCTCTGTCAGATGTATGGCTGGTAAAGATTTTTCCCCCATTTTGTTGGCTGCCTTTTCACTTGAATGATGGTATCCTCTGCTGTATAGAAGGTTTTTTTTTTTTTCTGTTTCATGAGGTCCTATTTACTAAATGTTGGTCTTAATTCCTGCACTCCAGGGTCCTGTTGGGAAATTCTTTCCTCTGTCTACAAATTGACCTGTAGTAACAATTCTGGAATTTTGGTTTCTTTAAAAATATTATAAGAATATGTTTTTGTTGTAACCCCAGGTGTGGGGTGTGGGGCTGCTTTGCAGCAGCTGACTATGATTTGCCTCATGCTCTAGCAGAGTACTGTAGTTTTGCCAGCTGCAGATAGTGATAGTTTCTGCGATTGTGTGGTGTTTGGAATTGTTCAGAGGCTATAAAATGCTAGAGCCATGAGAGGGAGAGTTGGTGGTGGTTTGTTGTTGATTGTTGGCTACTATTGGACAGTTTGTTAAGTAGTGACTCGAAGAAACTAGGTATGGTGATGGCGAAGATCAGACTTCCCCAAGGAACTTGATACCCCTAATCAGCAGGAAGTAGTCTAAGGATAACTTATTCCCTTTCCAATCCCTGACTTTATTCAGGGATCTCTTTCCTTTTTTCTCCCTAATGTCAGGGTGTGGAAAGGGAAGAAGAAAAAGGGTGGAGAAGGATGAAAGAAAGAACTCATAAAGTAGCAAATGCCCCTACAGCATCCCTAATAGATCCAGGATCTCAGGTCTTACATTGGGGCTTTTGGTCCATTTGGAATTACATTTCCTTCTTTGTGAAGATATGTAGTTTAACCAGAACTGTTTGTTTAAAATGCTTTGGGGTTTGTTTTGTTTTTTCATTTCTTTGTCAAGAACTAGGCTGCTGTAGTGGTGTGGACTGACATCCGGGTCCTCAATTCTGTTCCGTTGATAGTGTTTCTCTGTTTATGCCAGTTGTGTTTTTATTCTTTTTACTGTTCTGTAGCATAACCAGAAACCAGGGATGCTGATATCTTAGCATGTTTACTCTTCAGAATTGTTTTGGCTAGCCTTGTGTTTCCATAAGAAATGTAAGATTATTGCTTCAGTTTCTGTGAAGAGTTGTTCTGGCAGTTTGGTGGGATTGTGTTAAATCTGTAGCTTTTAGTAGGGTGGCCATTTTCATAGTATCAGTCCTACCAGTCCCTGAGTATGAGAAGTCTTTCCACCTTCTGTGATCTTCTAATTTATTCTCCATTTTCTTCAATGTTTTTTTTTTAAATTATTGTACAGGTCTTCACATCCTTGGTTAGGTTTTTTGTATGTTAATTTTGTACAAAATATTCCTGCTACTTTGCTGAACGTGTTTTATCAGCTGTAGCAGTTTCTGATGGAGTCTTGAGGGTCTTATATATAGAAACATCTCTGCAAATAAGGATAATCATTTCCTATATATATTCCCTTTTATCGCCTTCACTTTTCATTATTACTCTAGCTAAGATTTCTAGTACTATATTAAGCAAGAGGGAAGAAAATCGACATCCTTATCTTATTCTTGATTTTAGTAGAAATGCTTTGAGTTTTTCTCTGCTTAGCATGATGTTGGCTGTGAACTTGTGCGATGATGGTAGTAAGATTCATTCCCTTGGAAGACAAACAGTATCTACCTGCTCCTCCTGTAGTCCCAATGATAAACCAAGGTGCAACTTCATCAAAGTTTACTCTTTGTTAGGCTTACTTACAGAAAAAGAGCAGTTGATGACTCAGAGGTTTGGAGTTAGGAGCATGGGTGACTTTAAAGTAGCCACAATGGAAGGTCTTCACCCAGCATGGATGTTGACTCCCCCTGGCTATATAAATGGTGCCTTCCCTCCCCTAATCCTTTCCTGCTTAAGTTATCCAGCCCTTCCCAGAGACCAGGAGGCCATATGCAATTAGGGAGGGGTGGCTGGATACTCTGGTGAGGGTAACCATGCTTCTTCTTGATCCCTCCATCACAGTCACAAGCCCAGCGGGGATGCTCTTTGGTAAGCAAGCCCAACTGAACTCCTGAAGGTAATGGCAGTTTGGCTCTGAGAATAGTCCTGTTTGGCAGTTGCCTTTATTGTGAGAAATGTTCCCTGTATTCCTTGATTCTCTTAAGACTTTTATCATGAGGGATGTTAAATTTTGTCAAAAGCCTTTTCTGTATCTTGTCTTGAACCATCTCTGCATCTCTGGGATGAAACTGACTTGATCATAGTTGATGATCTTTTAATGTGTTCCTGAATCTGTCTTGCAAGTATTTTATTGAGAATTTTTGTGTCTATGTTCATCAGAGAGATAGGCCTATAATTTTTTGTTGTTGTTGTTTAGTCTTTTTATGGTTTTGCTATCACGGTAATACTGGTGTCATAAAAAGAATTTTCAAGTGTTCCTTTTTCTGTTTCATGGAGTAATTTGAGGACCCTTGGTGTTAGTTTTTTTTTTTTTTTTTTTGGAAGGTCTGGTAGAATTCTATGCTGAAGCCATCTGATCCTGTGGGTTTTTTATTTGTTTGTTTGTTCTTAAAGACAGAATATATGTGTGTGCATATATATACATACATATGTGCATTGCTGTGAGGGAACTGGAGTTACAGACAGTTGTGAACTGCCACATGTGTGGGAATTGAACCTGGGTCCTCTGTAGGAACAGTGCTCTTAACTGTTGTGCCATCTATCCAGCCCTAGCTGGGAGATTTTTAAATTACTGCTTCTATCTCATTGTTTGTTATGGGTCTGTTTAAATTACTTACTTCATGATGATCTAGTTTTGGCTAGTCGTATATATCTAGAAATCCATCTGTTTCTCTTAGAATTTTTCCAGTTTGTAGACTAGACATTTGTTTTGTTGAGACAGGGTCTTACATTGTAGCCCTGGCTGACCTGGATCTCACAGAGATCCCTGGCCTTTTGCCTTCTGAGTGCTGAGGTTAAAGGTGTGCACCACCTTGCCTGGCCTTGAATTATAGATTTTTTAAAATTGTCTCTATAATTTTCTGAATGTCCTAAATGTCTGTTGTGATAGCTTCCATTTCACCTTTAATTTCATTAATTTGGGTCTTCTCTCTCTTTTAGTTAATTTCGCTAAAGGTTTATCAATCTTGTTAATATTTTAACAAAACCAACTCTTTTTCATTGCTTCTTTGTATCATTTTTTGTTTGTTGTTTCTATTTCACTAATTTGAGCCCTAATTTTAATTATCTCTGTCTTCTGTTTTGGGGTGGTGTTCTTGTTTTCTCGGGGCCTTCATGTACATTATTAATTGAATATCTCTCAACAAAAATCTTTAAAGATTATTTTACTTTTGTGTGTTTTAAGTACTTTGCCTGCACATTCTTATGTGCGCTACATGTGTGTCTGCTGACTGCATAGTTCAGAAGATGAGGTTGGACCTTCTGGACCTGGAGTTACAGACAGTTGTGAGCCGCCGAGTGGGTGCTGGGAGCCGAAGAGTCTTCTACAAGAGCAGCCGGTGTTTTTAACTGCCCAGCTGTCTTTCTAGCCCTTCAAATTTTTTGATATAGGCAAAGCTATAAACTTCCTCTTAAAATGCCTTCATTGTCTCCCATCGATGTTATGTTTTCATTTTCATTTATTTCTAAAATATCCTTCTTGCTGTCTTCCTTGATGCAGTTATCATTCTAATAGTGTGTAGCTCAGTCTCCATGGCTGAGAACTTGTATTGTCACTGTTTGGGCAAGATATCTGCTAGAGCCATTTGATTTATAATATCAACTGACTATAATGTTCTGTCTTTAGTTTTTGTCTGGACAACCTGTCTATTGAGAAAAATCAATTTGTATTTATTTCATAAAATTTGCTATACTTGTGCCTGATGCATATGGGTTTAGAATTATTATATCTTGGTGATTTTTTCTTTAATAAGTATCAAGTAACCTCCTCTCCTGACTAGTTTTTGTTTGTAGTCTATTTTGTCAGATACTAGAAAGTTATGCCTGTTTATTTCTTAATTCCTTTGCTTGGAACATCTTTTCCATGCTTTTACCCCAAGGTCTTATCTATCACTGATGGCGAGGTATGTTTCTTAGAGGAAGCAAAAAGATGGGTCCTGTTTCCTAATCCAGTCTGTCAGTCTGTGTCTCTTTATTGGGGAATTGTGACCATTATTGTCAAGAGTAATTAGTGAACAGCGTATATTAAGTCCCATCATTTTGTTGGTTTTTTTTGTAGTGTTTTCCAAGACCTCTTTTGATTAACCGTTCTGGAATTATTTACTGTTCTCTTTTGAATGTGTTTATTCTTCTCTTTAGGCCAAAGTATTCCATTTATTATCATCTGTAGAGTTGGCTTAGTGGTTGTACATTTTTAAATCTATATTTATGATGGAGGTTGTTTTTTTTTTTTTTTTCTTCTCCTTGAACCATGATGGATAGCTGTTATTGGTGTAGTAGCCAAGGCTGGCTGGCATCTGTGGTATTTCTGAACGTATAGAATATCAGTCCAAGCTCTTGTGGTTTCTAAAGTCTCCACGAAAAATTAAATGTTATTCTAATGACCCTGTCTGTATATGTGGCTTGGTCTTTTTCTTTTGCAGCTTTCAAAGTCCTTTGTCTTGTACATTTAATGTTTTGAATGTTATGTGATGTGGGGGGTTTCTTTTATCTTTCCTATTTGGTATTCTCTATGCCTCTTGCATCTTGATAGACTTCTGATTCCTTAGATTTGGGGAGCTTTCCTTCTATGATTTTTTTAGAGTATTTTCTGTAGCTTTGGGGTTTTTCTATATTTATGACTCATGAGTTGGTCTTTTAATGGTGTCCTGGAGTTTCTGCATATTCCATTAAAGGGTTTTGGTGTTAGTTTTTGATTTAACATGTTCTTTGGCTGAGCGATCCAAATCCTGTATTTATCTTTAAACCTTAACACTCCCTCTTCTAACTTGATCCATCTGTATTATTGGTTAGTCTTTCCATTGAGCTTTTAGTTTGACTTACTCAGTTTTTCATTTTGTGTTTTATTTCTGTTTGGCTTTTCTTAAAATTCTTTTTATTAAACTGTTTTCTTACCTTGAATTGTTTCGTTTCATTCAGCTTGTGGTTTTGCTTTCATCTTCATCCCAGCATGTGTTCTACCCTCTTTGAGTCCCTTGAACACGTCTGGAATAGCAATTTTGAAATCATTGTTAGGCCAGCGTCTAGGCTGCTTTTCTTGGTGATCATTTCTATGGAACTAATTTTTACAGGAGACACATTTTCTTAGTTATTCATGTACTTTGTTTTGTTGCAGTGGGACCTAGGCACTGGACCTAGGTCCTTGGTAGTGTTTCATCTTCCCGGCATTGCGTGAGTATTTGTATCTCTGTTTGCTGTTACTCCAGTTTGTCAGGTCATAGAGCAGATAAATGGTCTTTGGAGTTTAGTGTTGGTGTGGGAATGGGACATCTGAAGTGGTCCCAGCTCAGCTAGGGCTATAGGAACAAGAGTTAGAAGATCCTTGAAGCAAATCTTCAGAAGTCTGTGGGAGGCTCACAGGGCTTCTTAAAGTGGCAGGGGCTGGGGTTGCGGTAGGAGTAGGAGATGCTACTTGGGGTCCATGCTACTTGGCTCAGAACTTACGGTCCTCAGGTGGCAGGGTGTGGGGCTGCAGGGGTTGGGAGTTACTGTCTGGGAGATTCACGAAAGGCACACTCCCCAAACAGCAAGTGTGGGATTGGGTTAAGAGTGTGTGGTCCCTACCTGGAAGACCAGGACTTCTCAGGAAAGTGACTAAAGCACATTTTAAATAGAGATTGCTAGTTCTTAATGTTTTCACAGCATTGGATCCAAGACCAGTTGAGGAAACAAGCACCGAAGAAGTTCTTATAATGAGATGGCGGTGTCAAGAATGATTTAAGCAAGTGTCAGTTAGCTACGACCTATGTGGTACCATGTTGCTTACAGATGGCTGGTGGTGATTAGCAGGGCGGAGAGACTGTAAGAGCCGGGGGGGGGGGGGGTGTTCCTGCTGTGAGGCTATGTCTCCTGGGAATCTCAGAAAGTCTCACAACATGATTGCCTACACAGAAGCTGAACAAGGACAACATTAAACATGCCAAAGGGGAGGGGGTAGAAGGAGCCTAGGAGGCCTCAATTCTACACAGAGAACTACAGGCAACTAAGGAATGCAGACTGGAAGAGATAGTCTTCCCCAGGGAAGTGCGCACCAGTTGGCTATCCAATACTTTGCAAATGATCAGACTTGAAAACACACAAGTAACAGCATAGATAAGTAGTAATTATGTATTTAGGGATATACATACAGAAATACATATACATAGATATAAAACAGTTAATGAAAAAAAAAAGGCCATGATTTTGAAAAAGAGTATGGAGGGTTTTATGGGAAGGTTTGGAGAAAGGAAAGGGAAGGGGGAAATGTAAGATCTCCAAAGAGAAAGAAAGAGGTGGGAGCTAGCAAGATGATTCAGGGGTTGACGCATTGCACATAGCCTGATGACCTTAGTTTGAGCCTAGGATCATATAAGATGGCAGACAAGAACTGACTTCCAAGACTCTGTTCTTGTCACAAGGCACTCATACCTACCCCAGAGACAAGCAGTACAGATAGGCAATCCATTAATTAAAAATAAAAGGTTAGAGGAAACAGCAAGTTGTAAAGAAAAGAAAGTCAAACTTAAATGTTTTTGTTGTGTTCTTAAGCCTGCTACCCAATAGCAATCTCAGGCGCCTAGCCTGTTGCTAGAAATCCCTTGCCTGGAGCTTTTATTTCAGCAAGAATGAACTTGATGCTGGAGTCTTCAACATGTACGATACAGCGGCGTAGTTAGGACAGTAGTATAGCCAGGTTCTTTTTAATGGCCAGCAGCCTTAACAACCATCATATAGTCTCCTTTTAGTTTTCACATGTTAGTTCCATAAGTAAACTACTGTGTTAAGTTAGGATGTCTGCCACTGCCTTATTTGTGGTGCGGGTTGTGTGTGTGTCTGTCTGTGTGTGTGTCTGTGAAATGTAAGTTAACCAAAACAAAAGCTTACCTATTTCCCTTTCCCAGTAAGTCTTCAGTGTGTATAGTTCCATTTGCTTCACAAGTATTTAATTCTCACACAAACTGAATGGTAAGTTGTGTTCCTTTGCTGCAAAAGCAGGCTTTGCCCAAGCCAATGGCAAAGCTTATGTTCAGATTATGACCAGCTGGGTTTAACTCCCGGAACAATACAGTAAGGATCTCCAAAAAACTGTACCTCTCTAAAAGCAACAAGACCAATGGCTAAATCAATGAATAAAATTAAAATGTCGGTTTTAGAACCCTGGACATTAATGTCTTGAAACAACCTGAGGACGTACTTGGTAAGCACAGCAAGCTGTGGCAGTTTAAACTGAGTGCTCCCATTCTCTCCGCCAGCTGTGAGAGCCAGCAGCCATGGCGAGGAGCAGCCGGTAATCAGCTGAGAGAGCTTAGGGCTTGTCACATTTCCAGACCCATCTCCAGGGACCTGCTACTGTTTTGATTTGTCTGGTGGTTCACTGAGTACCTCCATTTTCAGAATTTATCTTTATTTGACCATATGGGCATTTGTTAAATATAATCGTCAGCTGAGTTATATAAAACAGAGGTGGAACTTAGAGCTCTTTGACCAATTGAAGATCACAGAAGGCTGACAGAAAGGAAGAAGGAAAAGCGAGACAGACAGACAGGCATGAAGAGAAAACAGGGAAAGCCATGCCACAGGAGTCTGAAGAACTCTAACATATTCTTCTGAATCTAGAAGGCCAAAGGCATCATGAGGATGTTCCTGTGCCCAGAAAGGAGTTACAAAAGGCATCTCACACTTTTCACTTTTAGCTGTTTCTGCTCAAGCAAGAAGTAAAGGATTAGGCAGTTGTAAATTACCTCTGTACACAGAGTCCTCAGCACAGGACTGCTAATATTTAAGGGTTTAATGGATCAGACCACACATGACATAAAAATACAGGCTTATTCCAGCAGAGATGTGAACCAAACAATAACAAGAATAAATCATGGAAAAGGGAGGAAGCTGATTCCCATCCTGATATACTTGGTGTGCTGTGTGCTATTAAAATCACCATGTAGCCCTGGCTGGATCCTGCTTTATAGACCAAATTTCTGCCTCTTAAGTACTAGAATTAAGGGTGTATGCCATCATACGTGGCTAAAGTTTCCTTTTTTGTTTGTTTGGTTTTTGAGACAGGGTTTCTCTTTGTAGCCCTGGCTGTCCTGGAGCTCAATCTGTAGACCAGGCTGGCCTTGAAGTCACAGAGATCGGCCTGCCTCTGCCTCCCAAGTGCTGGGTTTAAAGGTTTACACCATTACCACCTGGCTGAAAGTAATCAGGTGGGGTTACTTTGTGGGGGTGTTCCCCCGAGACAGGGTTTCTTTTCCTGTAGCCCTGGCTGTCCAGAAACTCACAGAGATCAAATTTCCAATTTCTACCTAAAAGCTATAAGACACTTAAGGAAACAGGGAATTATGTCTCATAAAGAGTCAAAAATAAGAGCAGTCAGTAGAAACTATCTGAGAAATCCTAGCCTTTGACTCACTTAACAGTGGTTTTTAACCTCCCTAATGCTAACCCTTTAATACAGTTCCTCATGTTGTGGTGACCTCCAAACCATTAAATTATTTTGTTGCTATTTCATAACTATATATAACTTTGCTACTATTGTGAATCATAATGTAAATATATGATATGCAGGATAGGGTTGCAACCCACAGGTTGAGAACCACTGAAATAGCATTTAAATCAAATATTTTAGTATATCCAAAAGCAAACAGTGACCTAGTAAGAGAAAATCTAAAAATAGAAAGCCTGGTGTTGAAAAGTTCAGTAGCTAAAATGAAAAATCAGCAGAAGAAAGGATCGGCAAAGTATATTGATTGTGATTTTCCAATGCAAGGGGCAGAAATAGATAATGAAAATGAACAGAGCATTAGAGACAAGTGTGATAGTACCACATAGGCCAGGTACACAGAATGGGAGCTCCAGAAGGAGAGGAGCTGCAAGAGCACTGGGGAACTTGAGTAATTCTGCATGTTGAAGAATTTCAACAAACACAAAATAGGACATCCTAAACATCCTATGTCTTGAAAGCCAGAAACATAAAGTGAATCTTGAAAGCAGCAGGAAAACAATGATTTCTCACATGCAAGGGATCCTCACTGTTGTTAAGAACTGACTTCTCTCAAAGCAGGTAGTCACAGCCAAGCTGGAGGAGATGGCGTGTGAGTTATCTGGGAGGCCGGAAGTGTCAGGCTCTGTGGAGTTGGAGTCACAGTGGTTGAGAGCTGCCTGATGGTGGGTGCTGAGGACCAGACTGTGGCCCTCTGGAAGGACCACAGAACCATCTCCCCAACCCCATCTTTTCTCTTTTAAATAAGATAACAATAAAACCCTTGATGGCTTTATTATAGACAAAGATGGGATTTACCTAGTAATAGTGCAGAAACTGTAGAAGAAACACAGGGAGTTCTGGCATGCTGTTAAATTTAAAAGTAGTTCAAACTAGATTGGGGAGTGAGGTGAAATCACCTTTTCAAAATGTTCAGAGATGGTTCGGTGGTTAAGAGCACTAGCTGTTCTTACTGAGGGCCTGAGTTCAACTCCCAGGACCCACACGGTGGCTTACAACCCTCTGTGACTCTGGTTCTTAGGGGATGTGTGCCTTCTGACCTCCATGGTCACCAGGCACACATGTGGTACAGAGATATGCATGCAGGCAAAACACTCATAGACTAAATAATTTTTAAAATACATTTTTTAAACATAGAAAAAAAAGAGTTCCTCTGTATTCCTAACTCCTTCCATTACTGCTGGCAGCCACAAATCTGCTTCCTGCCTCTTTGGAAATTTCATGTAAGTGGCACCATACTATATGTGGCCTTTTATGTCTCATTTCTGTCATTTAGCCTCTTGCTTTCAAGATTCATTCACACTTTTTTTTCCTTTTTATGGGGAGAGGTTTATTCTGGCCCACAGTTTGAGAGGTTTTATCCACAGTAAACCGCCATTGCTCTGGGCCTCTGGTGATGCAGAAGACATAGAACAAGAGCATGTAGTGGAGCAAGGCTGCGCAACTCATGACCTCATGACCCACGGTAGAGAAGGGAACAGGAAGAGGCTTGGACTCGGCTTCCTTCAAAGGCATATCCAGAAACCCACTCCCTCCAACCAAGTTCTACACCTCCTGAGAGTCTTTCAGATTAAGCCATTGATGAGGGTTCTCATGATCTAGTTGTCTCCACACATATGGACCCAGAGATGTACTTTACTGATCTGCTAAGTAGCTCTCAGTCTGATCAAGTTGTTAATCATGCTTAACCATCCCAAGTCCACTCTTTATCAACTCAAAAAAAAATCTCCTTAAATTATATTTAATTTCCAAGTGCAAACAATCTCAAGATCATAATTCCGCTTAGCATGATGTAACTAGCTTGCATACAGTGGAAAATGTACTCACTCTTTTCCCCAGCTTCTCAGCACTTTGACTATTGCTTAAAGGTTCGAGTCCAGGGCCAATGATATGGTTCAGCTCAAAGACTTACATACCTACAGGCCTGGAAACCTGAGTTTAATCTGCAGATCACAAAAATGGCAGGCAGTCACAACTCCAGAGAGTTGTTCTCTCATACACATATGCACACACACACACACACACACACAAATATGTTCAAATTTGAAGTGTCTTCCGCTCAAGGAAACTTGAGCTGTTAGCCCCTGTACAATCACAAAGAAACTCTACATTTCCAGGATACAGTGACACAAAGTAAGCATTCATTCCTATTACAGACAGGACTTCTGGGGGTGTAGACATAGACAAAGACTGAAACTGAGCAGGACAAGTATTACACCATAGCTTTGGACATAGGGCGTACCATCAAACTTGGCAGCCCCACCCCTCTGGGCAATTTGGGCACAGCCACATGGCCACTCTGCCGGGCTAGTTGTCGTTTTCTGTGGCTTCCCTTGGCAGACATTCTGTGTTCCTGTCTTCTCCAACTTCCTGTGGCTTCCGCATCATCTTCATCTTCATTGTCAGCGTTTCAGTCATCCTCCCACAAGTTTCCCAGGATCTGACCTTGCTACACATTGACTGGCCTCCCAGGATTTCTTTGGAAACCTGAATGGAAGCATCAGTGATCCTGTAATTGTTGAAGTTTTGCATGCCTGCAAAGCCAGTATCCCATGGACTGCACTAAGCTCAAGGGTAGTTTGGGTCCTTGGTTTATAGCTGTAGTACTTTCCAGGTGCCTGAGCTTGAGGAACTATTTCCTTAGGCAACCTTCTACAAGCTGTGCTCTCACAGAGGAAAGGCTTCCAGTGTGTACGCTCTGATACCCTTAACCCTAGGTAGGTGTACTTACTAGGTCCTGGGATACCATCAAGACATTTCTTCCAGAACTAAAGCTAGTGGTCGTTTTCAACTGCTACTTCCGTGTTTACTCCAGGACACAGAAGTTTATAAAAAGCAAACTGACCCAAAGCAAATAGGCCAAAGAGGCAATTTTAATGAGCCACATGTTAGAATACCTGAAATAATCCTGAGGAACAGGAGGGTAAGGCTAAGCACTGAGTCTGCTCTGATGTCAATGGCCTGATCCCTGAGCTGCCTGGCACGGGTGCTGGGAACTGAACTCTGTTGGCAAGTGTTTAGCTTAGTGCCTGTGCCTCCACTCAGTCAGCATACGAGCTGTCAGGACGGAATGGGGAAGGCGTCACCCATAGAAAGGGGGAAAGTAACAGCTGGGAAGGAAGTTCAGGGCTGGAGGCTAGCAGCAGTAACAGGAGGGCACACTGTGTATACAGTCATACCTGCCTCGGGACCCCTCCCCCATCCCTTCCAAACCTGCCCTGCATTCTGTCAGTTTCCTCAGCCAAGCTTTTAGTAAAATGAGAATCTCCGCTGTTTCGGTTAAATTGGAGCACTGTCACTTGCTTACACACCACTGCTGTTGGAAGGGCAGAAATTGAACCTTTATCAGTCATTAGGACATTTGTGGTGAAGCATTTGTCTGGTGTGTGTAATCAGTAAACAGCTTGCCAAGATCATGCTTTCCGGTGGAAAGGAAAGTCAGAAATCCACGCTGATGGCAGGGAGGGGGTCCAGATTGGTAGGCACATCACATGATGTGCCTGTGACAGGCCCTGGTGGGCGTGTGCACAGCCTCACAGCCCTGAGTTACAGGTCTTCTGTGGCAGTGCCTTTACCACAGTGGTGACATGCCTCCTAATCGTCTTCACTTTGGCGGCAGACGCGCCCAGATGGCTGCGCTAAGCCATCTCCGTGTGTGGATCCATAGGTGACTGGCTTCAAAAGCCAGTTTTAGTTAGGGAACCACACTGAAGCCAAGGGGGAGCTCTGTGAGTTTGAGGCCAGCCTGGTCTGCAAAGCTAGTCCAGGACAACCAAGGCTACACAGAGAAATCCTGTGTTGAAAAAGAGAGAAAGAGTGAAGCACACTCAGCAGAGTGGGACACGCTGACTCTTCTGTGTGGATGGTGCACAGGTACAGTCCCATGAGGCTTGTGGGAGGCTAGAGCCTCTGGTTTAGTTTGGTTTCCTTTTTTCTATTGTGTATAAATCTTTTATTTGGATGGATTGGTTACCTAGGCAACAGCTGCAGGGTAAAGATAGATTGGCTGCTTGGGGAATACAGTCACAGGCCCTTTCAAAAGGCAAAAAACCTGTCATGTAAAACAAAAATTAGTAAACGCTTGGGCTTTTGCTTAACTGGTGTGCTGCAAGACACCACACTGAACAACAGTTTTTCAAGTGAGCCTCTGGAATGCAATGTGATTCTAATTGTAGCTTGTTTTAATTCATTTAATTCCTACTGTGTACTGCAGGCTATTTGTGGGTTTTCCAGTGAAGTGCAAAGTATAGTTTCTTCTCTGAAAAGATGGCATTCTGTTTGTTGGGATTTTTTGTTTGTTTTGGCTTGGTTTGGGGGGTTTTGTTGTTGTTTGATTTTGGTTTTTCAAGATAGGGATTCTCTGTGTAGCCTTGGCTATTCTGGCTGTCCTGGACTTGCTTTGTAGATCAGGCTGACCTCGAGCTCACAGAGATCCACTTGCCTCGGCCTCCTGCAGGGCTGGCTGGGATTGCAGGCATGTGCCACCACACCCTGCTGGGTTTTTTCGATTGTTTTGTTTTGTTTTGTTTTTGATTTTTCCAGGCAAGGTTTCTTTTAGCCCTGGCTGTCATGGAATTTACTTTGTAGACCAGGCTGGCCTCAGAGATTCATCTGCCTCTGCCTCCCAAGTACTGGGACTAAGGCTTGAGCCACCACGCCCAGCTGTGTTCTGTTAACTTTTACTTCTCACTTCTAAGGTTAGAGAATCCCTGGGTTCAGCACCCAGCACCACCACTGCCCTCACAGCTACTGTTTAACACCAGCTGTGTGGTGCAAACAAACTTAACAGATGTAGAGGGAATAAAAAGATGGGCCAAAGATGGAACTAAAGATGAAATTTAAAGAGATGTTTAGAGTGTGGGCATTAACAAAGTCTGAATTCCCAAGCAATTGACTACGTAGACTTTCCCAGTTAGCCTATATAAGACATGTGATTGCATTATAAATGTTACCAAATTACAGTCTACTCCAGAGGGCAGAGCTAGCAACATTAGCGGACCAGTGTTGACACTAACCCTTCACTCTTTGAGGAAGCATGGGAGTATTGTTCTGGGCTAAGCATTTGAGAACCTTGCAGTAATTTTCTGTGGACTGTTAGAGATTGAACCTGGAGCCCCATTTATTTGAGTACACATCACTGACCACAAGCCCAGCATGCAGAAAAAATATTTGGGTATTAAGTTTTCTTTTATACAATACCCTCTAATTGCCAATTAAAATTAGCTGGCCTTTCTTGCAGAGCAGCAACAGGGCAGAGTGAGTGACATTGTAATAACCATTTGCTTGCTTTGCCTGTCCGCCTCTCTTCAGAGGTACCGAGTATTCATTCTTGCTTTGTGTGATAAGGAATTTGATAAATCCAGGAGCAGAACTCCTCTATAGCTGAACACCCATCAGGTTTTCTCCAATTTGCTTACAGCTGTCATTTTCGATTTCTTGTTTGTTTTGTTGGTATTTACCTGCTATAGTTTGCTAGACATTCACCCAGCACAGTGGGTGTCCTCACCCTTCCTTAACCAGAG
Source organism: Pachyuromys duprasi (assembly GCA_028658305.1). Lineage (NCBI taxonomy): Eukaryota > Metazoa > Chordata > Mammalia > Rodentia > Muridae > Pachyuromys > Pachyuromys duprasi. Next base: position 17,761,458 of record CM053758.1, read on the forward strand.
AGTTAGAGGCGGGGCATGGGAGTACTCAGAAATATTCTCCCGCTGGATTGGAGAGAGTTTACAGTCTAATGCACTGGGTTAGTATTTGGAAGCACACAGTCAGTAATCCTCAATGCAAATCTCAAGTCATAGGTGTGGAGAGTCAAGCTTCCTTTGTATGTTGAATTGTGAAAACAGGTTGCCTCGATAATAGAAATCCAGTGTTGCGTTTTGTGTAGGTCTGTTTCATCGCGACAGTTACAGCCCTTATAAATGGAACCATGACTACAAGAAGGTAGTTTTTTAGAAGTCTTGTGCTAAATGATCAGGAGTGGTTTCCTGTTAGGAGTTCATGGCCACTGCTCTGAATGCCTTATTTCCAGAATTACAGATAAAATGCTTTCTCATGGTAAGGCTCTGCCATACCTCAGATTATCATTAAGAGAAAATTTTTACTGCTTAAGAAGTCATGGAAACCCCTGATGCCTGCTGTTAGTAAGGTTCTCAGTTCCACACAGGAGCTGGGGACATGATGGGTGGCTGCACTGTAGAGGTTTGCTCACTTCGGCCTCTGCGCTCCTGTGACCGTCCTCATAGTGTACCTGTGTCGCTCGCATCTGTGCAGGATGCACCTAAATATTTGATTTTTTTTTTAAATACAGTTAATTTTCTCAGAATTCTGGTCAGATAGAATTATTGGAGAAGAGAGACCATAACTTAGTTTTGAGAGAACTTCTTCATCACTTTTTCCTCCTTAATCTTTTTAGTGTTTTGTTTTGTTTTCATTATGTATATGGTATGGGGAAGGTGCGTCTGTGTTTTTCAACAGGATCTCACTGAGGAGTCACAGCTTCAGCTAGGCTGTGGCCAGCGAGACGCCAGAATCCTCCGGCCTCAACCTCCCACTAGCATTACAGGCTGGTATTCTTTTGTACAGCTTTTAAAAGTGGGTGCTAGGGTAATCGCAGCTCCCCGGGCTTGCTCAGCAATCACTTTGCCCACTGACCCCCTCCCAAAACCTACTATACTTTCTTTTTTTTTTCATGATGTTTTTTTAGTGTATACGTCGTGTGTGTGTGTGTGTGTGTGTGTGTGTGTGTGTGTGTCTGTCTGTCTGTCTGTCTGTCTGTCTTGAAGCTGGAGTCACGAGCAGCTATGAACCATCCTACAGTGGGTGCTCTGCAAGAACACTGTGTGCTCTTAACAACTGAGCCACCTCCCCTGCTGTGCTCCTCTCTCGTTATTTCTCAAACTGGATTGGTGGAGAGGTGCGGCTGTGCAGAGCACCTTTCCCAAGCCCCCCTCCCCGCTCTGCTGCTCCCACTCTGCTGCCTGTCCTCAAGAAGGTGCAGGTCCTGCCAAGTGTTCCGATTCTGAGGGCCATCACTGTGGGTCATGCAAAACAAAAGGCCAGCCAGGAAAGACACGCCCTCCCCAGGGTTTCTCTGTGTAGCCTAGGCTATCCTAGACTCACTTTGTAGACGAGGCTGGCCTTGAACTCACAGAGATCCACCTGCCTCTGCCGCCCAGAGTGCTGGGATCACAGGCGTGTGCCATTGTACTCAGCCGTTTCAGCTTGCCTTCGTAACCTGTGTTTTCCTGTTGACACATTCCAGTAAGGGTGTAATAGTGTTAACTCTTACATCGTAGTAAAAATAGTGAGCCAGATCTTTTATTTTGATAACTTCACTTTAGTGTTTAATACATTATTTAACTTATTATTATTATTGGATATATTTCAAGTTTGTGCTTAATGTACTGAAACATACTTCAGCCAAAATAAAGACCTATATTATGTGAACCCAGCAGCAAAGGCGCCCAGTTCTTGCTGCCAGTGTGCAAGCTTAGGAAGAGCAGGAGCCAAGCCAGCAACTTTGCTAGTGTTCCTGGCGCCAATCAGTGCCTGACACAAGTACTCTGAAAACCATTTGTAGGCCAACTCTTGTGTGTGTCCAGTAAGCATGGACTGCAGCCTTCAGTCTGTGTAGAAAGATTATGACAGAAAGAAATGCATTTGTTCAGTAAACTACTGAACTGTCTGTCTTTTGTGGTTCTTGAGGCTTGTTGCTTATGTTCATTTTCTACATTAACTCAAGCATTGTCACATTGTAAACATTAGCAGACTGCTAAAGAGAACTTGTGAATTAAATGCTTGTATACCAAACAGATAGCAAGGAGATTTAAGTATGAAAGGGGTTTTGCTGGGGACTATTCCCTGAGTGTGCCAGACCTACTAAAGAATTCCCCACCTTTGCATCTTCCCAGGAGCACTCACCGTGGGCCTCGTGCGACAGTGTCAAACAATCCATGGACGAGACCGGACCTGCATTCCTCCCCGGCTTCCCCCAGAGTGGGTCACCACCCTGTTTTTTATCATCATGGGAATCATTTCCTTGACTGTCACATGTGGTTTGCTGGTGGCTTCCCACTGGCGAAGAGAAGCTACAAAATATGCTCGATGGATAGCATTCACTGGAAGTAAGTAGCCCGTGCTTACTAAGTTGGTCTAGAAGGCACACGTTTTCACGAAGATTATCAAGATCAGTCCTAAGGACTCGTAAACCTCCCTGGAGCGCCACTCACACTCACGAGATAGACCACACAGTCCCTTGAGCTCTTCAGCGTCCTCACTGCAGGACCGGGACGCCGCAGCTGCCACTGCTTTGTGTGAATGCTCTTTTCATGAGGCTTTTTACTGTCTGTAACATAAGTGTTTCAGGTTTGTGATTCGGAGCTACCACTAGTCTGAGTGGTTTCCACTTTGAAGGTACTGGTATCCTCTATCAAAATAAAGATAAATCCAGGAAAACATATAACTTAGATGAAGGCGATCATTTGCTCTTTAATATTGTTGATTTTTGTTTTTGCTGGGTTGAATGACCATTGAGAAACCAACACATTTAGCTTTTCTAGTAATTGTTTATCAAGGCTGCTTAGTCTATTAAGCTATTCCCAGTAGTGTCTGAATTTATATATTACATATAATATTCCTTTGTAATTTGCAAAATTGCTTTAATTTCTGAACACTCTAGAAGCTTATCCCAAGTGTAAGGAAAACAAATACAGACATATGCAAGAACATTTTGTAATTCTGCTTCCTTTGTCTCGAAAGCAACTTTTTTCACCATGGGAAACACCCTGGCCAGGAAGGCTGCCACATCCTCCCACAGAGAGAAACAGAAACAGTGGCCCTGGTCTACAGACATGGGGTGAAGACGTGTGCGGACACGGAGGCCTCTGTACAGTGTCTTAGCCTCATCTCAAGTTGCACACATTTCTGAAGATAGTTTTAACACAGCTCACTTGAGCTTGGTGTTTTTCTTTGTAACTTATAACTGGAGTAAAGGTGAACCTCCAGTGTCCCTGTTATCATCCTACAACTCAGTTTACCTCAGCTAGACCTGCAGCTGAGTCAGAGCACTGCCTGATGGTCTGTGAGGCCTTTTATTCTGTCCCAACTGCCAGGGGACAATCTTAAGTAAAACAACTCAGTGTGTCCTACACGCTGCAGGGTAGTGCTGTTCCTTCAGGACTCCCTGTCTCCCCAGCTTTCCATGGAACTTTGTTTCTCACTGTATTTTTGTCTACAAATCTCTCTTAATAGTAAAATTTATATCAAATTGCCTTTGAGACAAGCAGCTGCTCCTCACCCTTATCAAGCAATGAGAAAGAAACTGATGAATTTTTTGTCAGAGACCTGAGAAAACTCTTCTCCAGAGAGTGAGGGCCAGAAGCAGTTATAGACAGGAGGCTGCTAACTGAGAGCGTGTTGATGAGGAATTTAAATAAAGAGGATCTACTTCTGTATCTTCTGCTCGCAGACACAGTCATTTTTTTGAGGTATGATTCAGTCATTAATGAGTAAAATAAGGAGTACCCAAAGACCTAAACTGTAATGAAACAGACTTACATGAGGCTAGGACAGCAGTACAGTGAGCACAGGAGCCAGGAAAGGAAAAGAACTAGGGCTTATCTTTGTCTTTCCTTCCTCTTCAACAACAACAAACCCTTTAAGTATGTATAGTTGACTCCAAAATGCAATGTATTTATCCTTTATTTTTGAAGCTGCATGTACATATAATAGTTTATGGATGGGTAACCAAGTGAAGGCTCATTCATTACTGTCACCAGCCCATAGACCCTCTTGGCTGGAGGCACGTACTATTTTTGGAAGTTTCTAAAGAGTAGTCTCTAAAAAAAAAATACATACTTCGTAAAAATGTCTCTCCTCTGTTCCTTTGTTCTTTAACTTAGGATGGGTTGGAGTAACTTAAGTGGACACTCTGTGCTTACTGGGGAGCAGTTCAGGAAGGAATGGAGCTCCCCCTACTGGTTCAGGCCTTGAAGATTTAAGTCTGACCCTATTCTTTTATCGCGCGCGCGCGCGCGCGTGTGTGTGTGTGTGTGTGTGTGTGTGTGTGTGTGTGTGTGTGTGTGTGTGTGTGTGTGTGTGCGCGTGTGTGCGCGCGCGCTCGCGTGTGCTCGTGTAGATGCCAACAGTTGGTGTTAGGTGTCCTCACTATCACTCTCCACCTTAATTTTTGAGATGAGATCTCTCACTGACCTGGATGCTCACCATTTGGCTGGACTGGATGGCCAGCAAGCCCTAGAGGTCCTTCTGTCTCCACCAGCCTCCTGCCCACGTGCACATGTGCAGCTTTCTGTGTGCTGCTGGGGACCTGAACCCACACCTGTAGCCTGCATAGCTGATACTTTACCTCCTGAGCCATCTCCCTAGTCCCCTTTTAGCACTCTTGATTTACAGCTGCTGATACTTCATTGTTACCTCAAAGAAATCTATTCCATGGAGAAGATGAAGCTGTCTTTACAAGCTTACTTGGGACCAGAACTTGATCTTCACATTAACTGTTAAATGTTGGAAACACTAATAAAATAGTTTAAGATCTGAAGTAACTTCACAGCTGTGGATAGCTTAAAAGAAAAACTGTTGAGGCTGGAGAGATGACTCAGTAGTTACGAGCACTGGCTGCTCTTCCGAAGGACCCAGGCTCAGTTCCCAGCACTCACATGGCCGCTCACAACTGTCTGTAACTCCAGTTCTCGATCTGTCACCCTCACGCTGACATACACGCAGGCAGAACACCAAAGTGCATAAAATCCACAAAAATACATTATAAAGAAATAAATTATTATAGTAAATTATAGTAAGTTTATTAAAAAAGAAAAAACTCTTCCATCTACATAAATCTGGACCCCAGAAAGTACAGAGAACCAGGTTCCTAGGCCTTAAATAATGAATAGGAAGTCACTGCTTCCTCAAAATTTAATTGAGTATTTCCTAATCAGTTTGGAAAATACTCTTCAAAGTACTAACTATAATTGTACTTGCTAAGTGAATACTACTAATTGCCGTTAAATGCCTCTGAATTATTTCACTGTCTCCTGAGCTACACAGCAGCAGAGGAAAATACTTGAATAAGCTTGCCCCCAGTAGGCAACTATGTGTGTTTACACCGTGTGTGTGCTGACACGAGGTCTTACTATGTATGGAAGCTCAAGCTAGCATGCTGTTGAGATCATGCCTGTACCTCCCAAGAGCTGGGATTGGTTCACACACAAACACTGATAAGTAGATGCTAACAGCACATCCAAAATTGTTTATTGTTTGGTGACTCGTCAACAAAACGGCCAAAACCCCAATGAAATCTAATACCTAAAGTTTTCACTTGTAGGTGTCACAAAGAATCTAACTTTGCTTGTGTGAAATTGTTTTGTATAGTCATTGTCCAAAATAGGTTTTTTTGTCTATACAGTACAGAATAATCTACTGCAGTGGTACAGAGCACCAGAGAATACGGATACGTTTCTCAAGTGATTATTACATAAGCAGATGTTACTGTTTAATGTTATGGAAGTCCATCTAGGAAAGGATTCCACTAAGTCCTTCTGATTGATTGACCTACCCAGAAAATTTAGAGCTATTGTCCAGGGCTCTCTTGATATTCCTGGGGGTATGTTTATCAGAAAACGTTTCTCGTTTTGTTAATCACAGAAAGTTTCAGATCTTCATACCTTGCCTTCTATTCTAAGAAATGCAAGGGACCATGAGCACTTGACTTCTATCCTCAAAAAGCAAAAACTCTTTCTTGAAAAAGCTAGCTTCCCTGTGGGTAACTGATGTTTACTAGGAAAAGCATTTCTTTGGTAACATGGTCAATATACTGTTTGGTAAACGGTCAGACAAGCATTACTTCTGCCCAAACACTGGGTTTTCTGGTAATCTTTCTAGAAACATTTTAGTGAAAAGTATATTTCATTGTGTTTGTATATAAAACCCAAAGGAGGTTTCTAAGCCTTCCTCACTTGGTTGTCTGTGTATATTCAGAAACCTGATAAGGATGTTACTGTTCTGGACCATTGTCCACGAGATAACCTCTCTGACAGTTTGCTCAGCATCCCAGAGATCTGACGATCTTTCTCCAGCTGGCTGAAAATCAGAGGAAGGAAGTAGTACTCATTTTTATGCACCTTTTTCCTAGGTGCCCACTCCTGCTGTGAGGAGGCCTAGCAGTGACAGCTGTGATGTAGTAGTGACGACGTCTACTTGGCACCTCTGTCAGCCTGATAAGTTCCTTTGCTAGGGACTTGACATGTTTTACTTAATGTTTTAGTATTTCTCCTATTTTAAGGAGGGGAACAGGCCATATGGTAAATATATTAGGGCCCAAACTTCTCTGTTAACTCTGCCCTTAATTTGAATCATTACAGCAGTCAGACAGGGCTGGAACTTCATCTCTAACTCTGCCTTTAATTACTAAATGATTAAGATAGACACATACCTTAATGTTCATAATTCAGAATCCTCTAAAAAACTTATATAAAGAAGTGTGATCCAGCTTCTACTTTCCTATGTTTGGTTTGCTGGACCTCAGGGATATTGTGTGACCTGTAGTGTGTGCAAGTCTTTTGACAGGGGTCGGTCCATGTTTTCACAGGTTTGACCTTGTTATCAATCCACAAACTCTCATAGAAATTGCTTTGTACCAAATTTTCATTGTTGCTTTTTTCTCATCACCAAAGCATGTTACTAATGTTGTGTTTTGGTTTGTTTTACAGTGATCCTTTTCTGTATGGCTGCCCTAATATTTCCAATAGGATTTTACATCAATGAAGTCGGAGGTCAACCTTATAAATTACCCAACAACACAGTAGTTGGGTCGTCATATGTACTTTTTGTCTTATCGATTTTCTTCACAATAGTAGGACTTCTGTTTGCTGGCAAAGTCTGTTTACCAGGCTGACGAATGTCTAAGCGGCTTAATTCTTATTTTATTTTATTTTTTTATTTTTAGAGGTTGGGAGGACAAAGAGAAGGCATCTGGGCAATCCTCTCATAGGAAGATGCTTAGATGAACCTGATGCTGAGAGGAAAAAATGCTTTGATTTGTTCTCACTATGCACTTTGGATTTAAAAAACAAAACAAAACAAAAAAAGAATGAGAGCCTTTTCCATAACCAAATACAATATTGACTAAATCTCCTGAGCATATTCAGGCAGGCAGTCTGCACTGTGATAGCAACCTAGTGAAGGAGAGTGCTTTATCCTGAAAGCATGTGGCCCCTTGTGACTCTGTTGATCTGTTTTTAATGTCTAATGGTTCATTTGAGGGGGGGGACCGTCTAGTATTTATGAATCATGATGGACCAGAGGGGTGCAGGAGGTTCGTGTGAGGCTGGCCTCACCTAAGATGTTAGTGTTCTCAGCTTCCTCGTCATGTCATGAGTCTTTGGCACCACAATGGATCGCCATTGCATTACTGCACCGAGAAGCCAATAGATCAAAACTCGTTTGCTAAAATGTATGTAAGAATTCTAAAACTCCCTAATCTCTGTGTACAAAAGAAAAAAGCAAACACTAAGAAACAAGTCTGGGGTGGGTGGGGGAAATCTTCCTTATATTTATATAAATATATATATAATATATATATTTTGCTGATGCCGTATACAGTGTGTATATGTGTGTGTGTGTATGTGTGTATACATTTGTATATGCACACATGCAAACAGTTCCTGGAAGAGAACTCTGAATGCTTGCTAGCAGAACACTGTGGTGTGCAACCTAGAACTCAATAGAAAAAAAGCCATTTACCTGAAGGCTGCATAGTGGAGAGAGTCTTCAGTTTACCTCATTCTTTGTAGCAGCCCTTGATTTCGGCAGGTTTCTGTAATAGGTACAAATAACTCCATACCTTTCTAGGTGCAATTTTAAGTTAAGCTAAAGATTCTTTCTAGGTTTAATTTATTTGTATATGATAGTAAAGTTAAGGTCATGTCAAACCTTATAGTTTGGGGAATCTGACACTGTTGAAGTGAATGGCAACTATCATCTATTGTATAAACATTCATTTTTTCCCACTGCCTCAGTCTGCTATGTTAATAATGCATCATATGTGTTCAAGCACACAACTTCACATAAACATTAAGTTCACTTGCAAATATCTGGCTGTTTTGGCTATTTACAACACTAATTCTACTCTATCATTAAAAATTGCATTTTATCTGTAAGCATTATTTAGTATATTTTTACCAAACACTTGAGCAATACAGTATTTCCTTTATATGCATTACACCTTTGTTTGCTGAAAAGCTAACACTCTTGCATTTGCTTTGAAGGCTGAATTAAACTAACAGCCTTCTGGGTTTTTCTAGAAGCAGCAGTGCAGCTGATCCTGAACTCACAAGTACTTTTAAAATAGTCCTGTCCTCTCCACATCCCCATCCCTATGTCAACGCCTAGATTTCCCTGGTGAACACTATATAATCCCGTTTGAAGTTGATCATGGGGATGTTCCATGGTAGCAGAGCTGAGTTTGTCCTTTCTACCGTGAATGGCCATCCAAACGCCCATGTTGAGTCCCATGTAGCCTGTGCTTCAAACAAGCAGGGATGATCTCTAAGAAGCTTGATTATTCCTCACAGGATGGTTATTCAGAGACGGGGCTACCTGCTCAGATACACCACACCAGCCTGTTTGCTATCACCTATCTCAGTGTTAAATTGTGAATGAAAATCCAGTGTTTGGGCTCACACAGGAACCTTGGAGAAGTGGACCCTTCTGTGTGAGAAACCTGCAGTAAATTGGAGGAAGGACATTTTTCACCAAATAATATATCCAGTCGGTTCTAAGGCCACCACTGGACATGTCCTGTGGACATTTGGGATTGTGCTTTGATTAGTCCTCAGCCACTTTGAAGGAAAGGTGTGGCAGTTGGCATACCACTGGTATAAAGTATTAGCAAAGTATAGTTCAAATCAACTGACATGACCAAGAGCTTTTCTCTTTCAAAAGATGGATTTTATTGTAAATAGTTTCTCAAGATATTTTTAACTGGATCATGAGCATGGGGAGAGAAAGTTTCTCAGCTGCTATGAATTTCCCCGCTGTTTACTTCTCTCACAGTGATATTGCATATATGATTACAAAAGTTTAGGTTTTATTTGTATCTATTACCCAAACCATTCAATTGTCTTTAATTTCATCATTGTCTTGGAGGACCAGTGCATGAAGAGCTGGTGGGAGAAAGTCCCTCCAGCCACTCAGCGCTCTAACCCAGGATTAAAAATCATCCCATCAAATAGTGTGTGAAGTCCAGTCTCTGTAAACTCTCCAGACCAAACGTTGACGTGGACTCCTGCAGACAGTCTAGTCCTGTAAGTGGAAGGACAACCAGCTGCCAGCAGCTGCTGGTAAAGGTCATATGAGTACCACATAGCACAGTATTAATTTATAGCAGGAATCATATCTTGTAAAATGTATATAAAACACTTTTATGGTGCAATCATTTGTCAGATTTTTGTCTGTTACATCGTTCTTAGAGTGTACATTCTTCTCATGCCTAAGAATATCACTGTAAAATCTGCTGAAAACTATTTTTAGGTTTTATTTGCACAAGACTGAATTAGAGTTTTTGAGAAGCTCCTATTGAACAAGCCTAAACATCTGTAAAGATAAAAATCTTCAATTCATTAAAAGCAACCATTTCAGTACAGTTCTTTCCAAAGGTAATCCATGTTCTGTGTTGTTAGTGTGTGGGTGTGATGTTCCTGACTCTTCATCTCTCACAAACCTATCTTCTGTTCCATCTGTTTTGTTTTTGAAGGATGCCTTTTTTTCCCTTCGTAATGTTCTAGATGACCAAAACACACTATTGGTTCTTATCCTTTTACCTACAGCTTTTACTCCTCCATGTGGTGTTCTGTGAGTTCACTGTTTAACAAACAGTCCTGGTGACAGGCAATCTATTGATTTAGAGGAAAGGTCCTGAAAAAAGTGTTGAAAACTAACTTTGGATCTATTCTTAGCTATTATTTTGCCTCATGGGCTTCGTGAGAAGAACATGTTGCATTTATTTTGTCTTTATTAAAAGACTACTAGTCACCAGTTACTCTGGTTATAGTAACTGTTTTATCAACCCATTTTGATTTTCTTTTAAAAATTAAATTTACACTCATAAAATTGTCTTTCAGAAAATTTTTGAAGGATAAAAATATATGAAGGAAAAAGGTGGTCTGTGTGAGTAGAATTGCTTACACAGAGATTGTAGTTGTATTGCCTTGAGAGGTTTTAGTTTGTGGTCAAGGTCTGTATATTATCCCAAACTTTATTAAGAATTGTTTTCTAATTGGTTATAACATTTTTCAATTAATAGTTTCAAAACAAATTGTTAATACGACTGTATAAAGTGAACATAATTTTCTTCACTTGTATTTTTGTTATTGAGCAAGTTTATCAAAATAAATTGTCTACTAAAGAAACTAAAAAGGCTTCTATTACTTTTAATAAGCTTTGATTTAAGTGTTTATTTCTAGGGATGTAGCTCTCTTGATAAAGAAGTAATTTGATAGAGTGTGCACCAGGCCCTGTGTTCTGTCCCCAGCACTAAGAAAACCAGGTATAGTGGCACTTGCCTATAATTGTAGCATTCAGAGGCTAGAGGCAGAAGCTCACGGTAATCCCCAGCTACATAGAAATTTAGGCCAGCCTGTCCCAGGACAAGCAAAACAGTCTTGTAGCACTTTGACATGTTCAGAGACCTTGCCTCTAGGTTGATGTTAGCAGTGTCTGTAAGGGAGAGTCCCTGCTCTACCCCTTCACTCTTGGCTCACCTTTGCTTGAGAACAGTTGTGATCCCAATGAGACCCCCATGGTCTCATTGAGTACTTGCTTTCTAGTTGCTGGCTGAGCTTTGAGAAGAGGTGTCACCTTGTGGAGAAGGTATGCATGGGGGGGGGGGGTTAGGATTTCAAAGCCACATGCCTTTTCCTAGCTCTCTGCTCCATGCTTGCAGTTCAGGATGTGAGACCTCGGCTTCTGCTCCAGCCGCCATGCCTGCTGCCTCCTGCTGCCTCCCTGCCATGACTGATGCTTATCTCTCCAGAGCCGGGAGACAGACCTTTCCCTCCATGAGCTGCTGTAGTCATTGTGTTTTATCACAGCAGCAGAAAAAGCAGTGCAGTTGCCATTGTTACTTCAGTATAGGGATCAGGGCAGTTTTCCAGTAAAACAGATAACGGTGCCCTTTTCTCTGGCACGTTTTCACATTGCTTACGTATTTGGTATTAATTGTTTAAGACAGATCTGTTCGTCCATTAAAGCAGCTCTCTCCTCTTTTACATTGCCGTGTTTTTTGTTCAAATGCAGTTGAAGCACCAAAGATCTTTTTGGTTATCCATAACTGTCCTGGGCTAAGAGTTGCCCTGCACATGTAACAGAGATTTGCCCAGGTCACCTCCTACACCCTTGACGGATAACGTGGCTCGTAACCAGCAAGTTGGAGTGCAGGCTTGCGCTTGCCACTCTTAACACCGCTGCCTGGGCCATCAGCTACCTCTCGTCCCAAGGGTCTGTTGTGAGGGCAGTTTTCAGAGTCGAGGCTAACGGAAAAGGATTTCCTTTTTAACGATAGTATACGTATATCTTGATCCTGGCCCCTTCTGACCCATCTCACTCTCCCACACCCCTCCAAAAATGTACACCTTCTACCTTCACATCTCCTTTGTAAGTTGTTCTTAATAGCCCCTCAAATCCACTCACTGCTGCCTTCATCACAAGGGCAACATACCAGCAACCACACCATGATAAAGTTGCTACCCATCCCCCCCAGCCATCAACTGCCAGAAATTCCTCAGCTGAGATAAAGGGATTTTCTTTCTCACAAATAATATTCATTATTGTGAAAGTAGAGCCGAGCCTTGTGACTTATTGGGTATTCCAACAGACATCACATAGTTGTTTAGCTTAACAAAAGGGGTGATATTTTATACACACACACATGCCACAGCTTTATTAGGTGGAATTCCATCTTAAAAATAATATCTATGTATGGACATCATTTTTCTTTGAGGGATTTATGGGGGAGGATTTGAGGCGTTTTGTATTCTCTCTTGCTCTTATAAAGAATGCTGCTGTAAATTCAGATTACAAAAAAAAAACAAATAACAATATTTTGCAGTCTACCAGTTTATTAAGGCAGTTTTATTTTTCAGGGTCCTGTGGGTGAAGAATAATGTTATTCAGTATGTTTAGGAGAAGAAAGTAATACTAAACCATGTGGTCTGTGCTTTTCTGTGTCATCTTTGCCCTCTTCCCGTGCAAGAGGAGAAGAGGCTGTAGAGGCTGGAAACTGAGGTTAGAACAATGAAAGTTGTCCAGGCTTTATATGTAGTAATTGGTGTAAATCTGGGTTTCAAGCCCAGGTTCCCTGACTTCAGATTTAGGCCCCCTGCGGTCTCACATTGCCAGTTTGGCTAGTCTAAATGAAATAAAAATAGCTTGTCCCAGTTGCATGATTTCCTTGGCTCCAGCATTAGAAGCTAAATCTATGGTTTGTATCTGGATGCAGAATGCAGAGAGCCATAAAAGCTGGCTCCTGTCTAAAAGCTGCCCCTTACTAACAACACCCGGTGAATGCTGTCTACTTTGTTTGAAGGGAAAAAAAAAAGGAATAATACACTCAAATTGCCTTTAATCTCAGGAATTCTTTCTTAAGGTCTCTCTTTGCGGTCACTATTCATGGTATTTTACAGTGTTGGCATCCCTAATTGGTGAAACTGATCAGACCACGCATTGGTTTCTAGGGCTCCAGGTGCATGCACAAACTGCAGTCAAAGGCAAAAAGCAAAACTTTTGGAACACTGCCCCTTTCTTCAGACCACGTGACTTCATGGCTGATCCTACCTGGCTGCAGAGCTAGACAGCAACTTATACAATCAGAGTCACACAATTGGTTCAGGAAGCACGGTGGCATGTGACCAAGGAGCCAAGCTTCGGGCTTAGCTGGGGCTCCTTGGAGGAGAGCTCTGTCCCTGTGGGCGGGGTGGGGGGTGAGGTGGGACTTGGTTCCACGGTGTCCAGATTTTCCTGCCAAACCCGAGGAGCCTTGGCCCGAGAGAATCGAGCCATCACAGAAGAAAGGGAGCTGAGACATGGAGACAATTTTCGTAACATCATATTAGCTGAAGCCAGAACTGCCTGGACGTTTGTGTTACTTAAGCAAATTCCCTCCCCCACTTCAAGCCAGTTTGAATTAGTTTCTGTCTCTTTTAATTAAAAGGAGCCTGTACAATCCCATCACCCTCTGGACATTAAACACACATTCTTCCTTCAGCAAGTCACTCTTTTAGTCAGCAATTTAAAAACAATTGACTTCATGCTGCTTCTTAACCCCACAAGAAGCCACCTTGTTCTTGAGTCTGAAGTAAAGGAAAGTACAAATCAGTCTCTCAAAAATATATCCCACCATAGAATGGGGATAATGTTACCGGGTAAGAGCTCTTAAAAGAAAGATCAGAGATGGATAAATGGACCCTGACCAGCTCGGAAGAACAGACACACCTACCCAGGCAATGGTTTACACACCTTTAATCCCAACACTTGGGAGGCTGAGGCCGATGGATCTCTGAGTTGGAGGCCAACCTGTTCTACAGAGTTTATTCCAGGACAGCAAGAACAACCCTGTCTCAAAAAACAAAGCAAAAAGGAAAAGAAAACAGACACACATTCCTGCTGTGCTTTGATGCCTTACAAGAGCCACATTCTAAAGAGAGCTACAAAAGATGGGCTGCTCGTGGTGGCTTGTTCTTAACAGTCCCAACAATTGGGAGGCTGAGGCAAAAAAACGGCCATGCCTTAGTGGCTGAACATCCGGAGCCTGTCTTTAAAGGAGGGGGGATGGTGCTCACAGCTTTCTCTTCTTCTGTTGGGTCTCTAAACCTTCCTTAACTTTATAGCACAGGTGTGTCGAGAATGTGCTGTCTGAGCTCAAGTAAAAGCACCACGAGTTCTCAGTATTTGGGTTTTTCTTAAATGAAAAAAAAAAAAAAAAAAACTCAAAACCCTGTATCTCAGAAGCAAAGGAGATGCGGGGAGGTAACTTATTTGTCTAGGACCCTTGTGTTTCAAAAAAACAATGTCAACAAATTAGCCAGCCTCCATCCAGGACCCTCAACCCCCTTGTATACAGGGTCTCACTGTATACAAGCTAGCCTTGAAGTTCTGTAGCTGTGGCCTCCCACCTAGGATTTCCCTCAAGGTGGGCACATGGGCCCTCTCACCTATGCTCATGGCCCTATGATCCCCTCACTTCTTTCTGGCCTGCCCCTCACCTGCCTTGTTGGCATGTAGCCTAGTGCTGAATTTACATAGGGTGTTTGCCACTAAGAGAACCTGAACACTTTCTTCACACTTTCCGTTTGGGAAGTTTGTTTCTGATCTGGCTGGAATGAACACCTAAAAAATATGTCTCTAAATCTCAGGAGTTCCGGCTTCTTGGGTAAAATGTTCCGGAAAAGAAAAAACAACTTAAAAGTGGCTGGGATCAGAAGAGCTTAGCCACTTGGTGGTGGACCCTGGCTGGATCCCTCATTTCCTCAGCCTCTGAAGAAGGATTCAGAGGAGTCTGAAACTGTGTGCCAAGTGCTGGTTACATCATAATCACTTGGGCTGTTGTTAAAGGGTCCTGTTGCTACGCTGTAGCATAATTCTGGGCCATTCTTTTAAATGATATTGGACAACCTAGGTGATTCCTGTGAATCCCCGGGTTTGGGAATCACTGGAGTGAATAACCTCAGTAGCACCTTGCTGAGGAGTCTCGGACCTGACGACTCCAGGTGGGGCTGGGCCTGGTGCAGGTGGAGGCTGCCAGGTCCCTCTCCTGGGGCTGGTTCCCCATTCTCTAGGGAACTGAAGACAAAGGCTCTTGGGCTTCCCTTGTGTCTTTCCTCCATTCTTACTAAAAGAAGCACCAGACAGCAGGGTTCCCCTGGCCTAAACCATAGACTGGGCTGACCCACAGGTTCAAAGAGTAGAAAAGCAGGTCATGCCCTGACTTTATAGAGGGGCAGAAATGCAGCTTAACCTGGCAGAGGGGCTTACAGCAGCCTAGGAGCCCCTTCTTCCCCAGGGTGAGAAAGCTCCTTGCCTTTCCCTGCCCCAAGCTGCCAGTGGTGCAGTCTGTTACCTTGGAGACCAGCTAACACTTACCTCACGGGCAAGCTGCACTGTAGAGTTGCTTGGAGGAGCTTGGAGCAGCTAGAAGTGGGAGCCAGAAGAGAGGTCCTGCTGTGCCCTCTTCCAAACATGAAGACGTCCCATAAATGAAGAGGTGAGTGTCCCAAGGGTTGGCAAGTGGGAAGAGCATCAGCCAAATGAGAAAGATGTGCGTTCTAGGTGCTGGGGCTCTGTGGCAGATACCAAGGCAACTTGATATGGAGCCGTGCAGGGAAAGCAGGACCTCCACAGTTTCTGCTGTGGAGCAAGGGTAACACACAGGATTCTGGGTCTCTTAGCAGACAGACGGGGTAACGGATGTTTGTAGATGCAAATGGTGAAGTATGTGAGCAGGGGTTGCCAGGGAGCAGAGAAGGGTGTGCTGAGGTGGAGAAGCAAGCAAGGAATGGATTCTGAAGGAACGGCAAGCCCTGGGTCTCAGCTCCAAGGAACTTGGTAGGGTTCTGTGCAAGAGAAGTGAGGGAACGTGCACATGGCTCACTTTGGTAACATGGACTGCATGGGAGCGCTAGAGTGAAATGCAATTAGAAAACAAGGCCTGAGTGCTGGAGAGGTGACTGTTCTTCCAGAAGACCCGGGCTCAGTTCCCTGTGCTCACATGGCAGCTCACAACTATCTTGTAACTTCAGTTCCAGGGATCCAGTGCCCTCCTCTTGCCTCCTCCCGCCCCAGGAATACACACGATGCATATACATACATTCAGGCCAAATGATCAAACATGTAAAAATAAAATCTTAAATCTACAATAACAACAAAACAAGCCCTGAGCCAATGAGGTTGCTCAGCAGATGAAGGCACGTTCCACCAATCTGACAGCCTGAGTCTAATTCCTGGAACCCACATGATGGAAGGAAAGAATCAACTCCTCCAAGTTGTCCTTTGACCACAGGTACGCTGTGGCACGCACACACACGTATGCTAAGTAAGTGTTTAAGATGTAAGCCCTCCAGATGGCTTTTTCATGAATAAATGTTTGAAAGCATCCTAGATTCAGATGTTAAGCAACTGGGAAGTTAGCTGAGGCCTCTTTTATCGAATAACTCCAGTAACAATGTGCTTTGACCAAAATGCTAATCCGGCCATGGGATCCGTTTAAACATTCTCTCCTGGTCCCACGAGCCACCCCAGGAGGAATGCACCCCCTTTGCTGAACTCCATACCTTCATTGGTAGAGGATGATCACAGTGACTGGAAAATGAAAGCTAAGACTAACTGGAACCCTCAAACAACTGCCTGCACTGGGAGGGAAAGGGGGCGGAGCCAGGCCACCCCCAGAGGGAGCAGGCATTTCATCAGGTCGTAAGAGGGGTCCTAAGTCCTCACTGGTTAGGAGCACAACATTTTCAATTTATTTATTATCCAAGACAGGGTCTCACTGTGTAGCTCTGGTTCTCTTGGAACTCACTGTATAGACCAAGCTAGCCTGAAAGTCACAGATACCTGCCTACCTCTGCTGATATTAAAGGCATGCACCACTAAATTCAACAAGAATAGCATTTTTAAAAACTCTCTTCCTCATAGTTTAAAGTTATTTTCTCAAAGAAGGTACACTTGAGTGGCTAGTTTGCCCTTGAGGACATCCCGGCATTCTCCTGTACCTGGTGGGCTTTCTCCTTGTGCTAACATTTAGAGCCAAGAGACAGGCACATGACACGCCCCGACAGCAGGAGAACCCAGGAGCCCAGTGGTTGGCAGGCTCTGTGGATTAATGGAGAGACCCTACTGTCTCCCCACAGCCCCCCTATTGCTGTGTCACCCTCCGCGCACTGATTCTTGTTGAGCAACTGCTGCTCTCTAGGGATTGTTTCATGCCCAGCAGCCTAGCGGTGAGCAGAGTTCCTGCCCTCGGGTGCCTTCAGTGAGAGGAAAGGGCAGACAGTAAATAAACACCGAGGAGGGGAGGCGCTGACCCACGCTGCAGAGAAGAGTGCGGCAGGGCAGAGGCGTGCCGCCGTTCCCGTTAGGTGCTCGCAGACAAGCTTGCGTCTGTACCCAGGCCAGAAGGGAAGGAGGCTGTGTCCTGTTCACCGACACCTCCCCCGCCCCCACCTCCCAGGATCAGCACTCTCTGGCCCCCCCAAGAGGCACACTACAAAAGGTCACGGGATGTACGACTGCTTCCAGTCCATACTGAGGCGCTTGAAGGTGCAAGCTCTCCTAACCTGGTACAAACCCGTTACCTGAGGAAAGAGAGCCTAAACGGAGGAAATGCCTCCATCAGACTGACCCGTGGGGCACTATCCTGATTAATGATTGATGTAGGAGGGTCCGGCGCAGGGTGGGTGGTGTCACTTCCGAGCGGTAGTCCTGGATTGTATAACCAAACCATAAGAAGGTTTCCTCTGTGGTCTCTGCTTCAGCAACTGCCCTGGGGTCCTGCCTTCACTTTCCTGTAAAACTAAAACAAGCCCTTTCCTTCCCCAAGTTGTTTTTGGTTAGTGTTTTGTTGGGGGTGGGGATTATTTTAGTTTGTATGAAAAAAAAGTATTTCCCTTTTATTAAACATTCTTCATGCAATGTAATCTGAATTCAGTTTCCCCTTTCTCTGCTCCTCCCAATTCCTCCACATTAGTGTGTTTTCATAGCAACAGAAGAGCAAACTAGGACAGTAGTTTTCTACATTTGTCATTTTTGGCATTCTCCGGAGAATTTTCACAAGGTCTCCTCCGCCCCCCGCCCCCCTTCTTTGGACAGTAGGGTGGTGAGTTACAATTCTCATCCCATCCTCAACTGAAAGACCAAAAGTCCAGTGCGCTTTCTAAGCACACTGCAGTGTTAGCTTTATGCAGTCAACCCTCATCCGTTTGCCCACACAAATCACCCCAGAATCCACTGGATGAGGCCTATTAGTTCACTCCAAACTGCGAATCACTCCCCAGGGAGAAGAGATGGAGATACTGGGGGTTGCCGATGTAGGGGTTCCCGTGTTCTGGGATGTTTTCAAAGTCTGTGCCATACGGATGGTCTCCAGTAGGTCTGGGAAGAAGCCAGGTACATGACCACTTTGTCCTGGTGTTTCCCCAGAGACAAGCAACCCCTGAGGAAA
The DNA here is from genome assembly GCA_028658305.1 of Pachyuromys duprasi. Taxonomy (NCBI): domain Eukaryota; kingdom Metazoa; phylum Chordata; class Mammalia; order Rodentia; family Muridae; genus Pachyuromys; species Pachyuromys duprasi. The sequence goes on from CM053758.1 coordinate 17,780,012, forward strand.
AGGTAAAGGCCCCGGAGGAACTGACAAGCTACCACAAGCTAAGGAGCACGGAGTTCATGGTGAAGGAACAAGCCTGCTGAGCCACTCCCAGCCTGTGCTTAGAGTTTGGTGAGGCGAGAGGGAAGGATGCAAGTGACAGAAATGTAACTGGGCAGCGGCTTCCTCAGAAGAGTGGGGACTTTGAATTTTAATGACTGCTATATCTCACAGAACCTAAAATCAGGAACCAGCTAAGTTCTACAAGAGCCTAGGATAGATAGAAATCATGAAGCAACACCTCCTGTTCCTTCTCTTCTCAAAAATGTCTGTTTTCTCTGGAGATGGTGCCACACGCCTGTAACCCCAGCACTCAGAAGGCTGGGGCAGGAAAATGTGCACTTTCAATGGCAACCTGGGCTATGTCACATGACTCTTATCTCCAGAACAGCACACACAATTCTTGTCTCTCATGCACCTTATGATAGGTGAAGGATGCCAGTTTTAAGCCATCATACTTGTGACTAGGAGTCCAAGCTAAAGTGAACATCCTCAAGAGAAGAGACATAGGAACATGAAAATCCACATGAAGGAAGGAGTCCAAGCTAGAAAGAAAGCCTGGAGAACTCCTTAGAGGCTGTGATGGCTTAGCTGAAGCATCAAAGACAAGTAATGTATGGGGACAGGAGAATGTTCCAGAGTACAGGCAAAAACACATGAAAAGGTCCTGCGGCTCAAGGTCCTGTACAGCATTCTAGGACCTCCCATGCCTGTGGCAAAACAGTAGTTCGGGAGCTCTAGAGAGGTAGGGGCTAGCAGCCCCACTATGTGGGGTCTGGAAGGCCATCTTAAGGATACTAAGCCCACTCTAAAAATAGAGGAAAGCCTTTGAAGAAGGAAGACAGGAACTAACAGTGAATTCACATTCTGAATAAGAGCCCTCTCCTTAATAAAGTGAATCAGTTAACGGAGTAAACTGAAGGCCAGTCACCATATCCTGCAGCTATCTGCGACAGGAGACATCAGAGGACCTCTAGGCTCAACACAGAGGAGGAGAAAAGAAGATAAAAGCTGGAGGAAGTGGAGGAGGGTCACGGAAGATTTTCTTAAAGGCATGACATGGCTTAAACTGTGCAGCTGTACTTATCAGTATAAGACCTGCACACTTGGGCCCTCAACCCTGTCACAGAGGAAGGGACAGGAGGCCCCATCTTTCCCTCAGTCTACAAACCCAAGTAATGGTCCCCGGGAGAAAAGAGAGCCACATGGTTCAGTGGTGTAGCCACTATAAGGTGTCCCAGGCCTGTAAAACAACCCACTACCTTTTTTTTTTCTATAAGCAATGATTGAACACACTGGATTATGGGAACTGTAAATAAAAGTAGAATAAAATAAAAGGCAAAGAGGCCAATGGGACTGGTTGGAAAGAAGAAGGGGTTGGCGAGGGGAAAACTGCTCAACAGTTTCCAGCAGAAGGGGGGGGAGGGTAAATGCCGAAAGACATTGTGTAACTGGATGTAGTAGCTCACCTCTTCAATTCCAGCTCTTGGGTGGATCTTTGTGAGTTCAAAGACAGCCTGGTCCCTCTAGTAAGTGCCAGGAGAGCCAGCACTACACAGTGAGAGCCTGTCTCAAAAAACCAAAACATTATACATGTGTGAAAATGTCATAATGAAGTTCATTATTATATGTAGTTAATATATACTACTGAACACCTGTGGAAAGGGAGGTGGAGGACAGAAAATGCCCTAAAAGAGATCAGGGTAGATGGAGACATTTAGGAGAGCTAAGATTTGATGAGATTAGGGGATATTGGGAGTGAACTTCAAGAACAGACTGAAGGTTTTGACCCAAAGACGGTGGCTTCTCTAAACCAAAGAACAGAGGAAGGAGGGCAGGTCCATGGGAACATCACAGTTACATCTTGGATGAGGCAAGTTTAAATTCTCCAGCAAAAATATCCAGTGCCAGTGAGCGCTGTGAGTGCAAGATACATCTGTTGCCTGAAAAGGAATGAGGAATTAGTTATTCTGAGCCAGTCTAAGTGACCACAACCCAGCAACAAGGATTCAGGTAGTCTGTCTTGAACAATATATTCCAGTGTGTAAGTGCTTTTGTGAACTTTCATAAGCAAAGAGTAAGAGTCTCGAGTTAAGGCCTGGAAAGGGCCTGATATTGGAACATCAGGTAGATAGGTTACAGCTAAGTGGGGGAACCTGTAACTATTATCAGATGACATTCTTGGCTTTTAGGGTTGTGGAAGCTAGGGTTAATCCCACCACATGAGAGTAAAGACCATTAGCCAAGTTTATAGCAAGCTTTATTTTATGTGCACAACCTATAAACACAGGATTTGAGAAGTCTGCCCCAAACATAGAAGTGGGATTTTTATAGCCCCAAACTGCAAGGCTTGGAGTTTTTAAGAGTTAGGAGATTTTCAGAACTTGGCAGAACATCTCAAAATTATTTGGTGAATGTCAGGATACATCCAGGGAGTGAGTCAAATTCCAGAAAATGGATCAAGACATGATCAAACTTTTTACAGAAAACAGGAGTGGACTTATTTTGACTTTGTTAACAAGATGGCTTCTAATCCTAAATTAGAGTTAGCCTGGGCCATCAGCTAGGAGTCTCTTAGTTACCATGGGTTTGCTTGGTAGTTGAAAGAATATTAGGTCAGACACTGTGAAGAGTTAAGTGAACTAAAAACTGCCCAAAGCTAGCGTGGTGGTGCATGCCTTTCATCCCAACAGCTCAGAGGCAGAGGCAGGTGAATCTCTGTGAGTTCGAGGCCTGCCTGGTCTACAACAGTGAGTTGCAGCACAGCCAAGGCTACGCTGAGAAACCCTCTCTCAACAGAAAAAAATGATATCCAAAATAATTTTATTTTAAATCCATTCTAATCCTCCACAGTCACAAAGTTCTGATCAGTCCAGTCAGCCTTGCAAAGTCTCTAACAAGGATGTGACTTGGGGATGAAGAGATGGAGGCTGGGAATGGAGTTAGTGGGGAGATGGAGGATCTTCAGAATACCAAGATCTGTAATGAGATGTCCGTGTTTTTGCTATAAAAGTGAGAATCATTGAGGGTGGATAATAGTTCAAATACTGAGCATGTGTAAAAGTGCCTAAGAAGAACGGAGACATGAGGATTGTCCTGATTAGTGTTTGGGGTTTTTTTTGTTTTTGTTTAAAGTCAACATGACACAAACTAGAGTCACCTGGAAAGAGGGATTCTAAATAGAAAAAAATGTCCCATTAAAAGCTGCCCGAAGGCAAGCCTATGGTGCATTTTCTTGACTGATGATTGATGTGAGAGGGCCTAGCTGACCAGGCATGATGCCACTTCCAGGAAGGCAGTCCTGGGTAGCGTGAAAGCAGGCTGACCAAGTCATGGGGAGCAAGCAAATGAGCAGTGTTCCTGCATGGGTTCTGCTTCGGTTCCTACTTCCAGGTTCCTGCCTGGAATTCCTGCCCTGACTTCCCTCGGTGACAGAGTGTAATCTGAGTTGTAAGAGAAAATAAACCCTCTCCTCCCCAAGTTGCTGTGGGTCATGGTGTTGTACGAAGGCAACAGAAACCCTATGACAAGGATGGTGTGCACTACTTAGCCTCAGAGAGCATCACTTAGAAGGTACACAGAGAAGAGGAGCCTGGGAAGGAGTAGGCAAAGAGTGAAGAGGCGCCTGGGAACGGCTCCATGGAAATCATGTGAGGGAACAGCCATCCGCCCACTTTCCTACACATCTTTCTGTTGATGATGATCTGTACCTCCTGGTGAAGGAAAAAAAAACAACAAAAACCCTAAGCCCCGGGGCGGCCTTTAAACCATAAAAATAAAGGCGCCAAGACCTTTTAAATTTCCAAAATTTGGGCCTTACCTGGGAAGACTCTAAACTATCTCACTAAATTACCCAGCCACATGACCAGCTATCCTCTCTCCGTGCACAAACATGTCTGTCTTCCTTGCAAGGCCTCGTGAAACCACTCTTTCCTCGTCCCTTTCCAGAGTTCCTGTCTCACTACCAGAAAGTCCCGCCTTCCACTGCCTGTTTTTCTGCTCAGCTAATTGGCCAATCAGCTCTTTATTGACAGTTGCTACATCCATTCATAACATTCCTCCACATCTTCCTGAGAGGCGCTAGGCTCCTCACCCTCAAGTTCAACTTCCCTGAGGAAGGGTCTGCTTGCTCAGCTTAGATACCTGTCAACTATTGCCTTAGTTAGGGTTTCTATTGCTGTGATGAAACACCATGGCCAAAGCAACTTGGGGAGGAAAGGATTTATTCAGCTTCCGCATCAAAAGTTCATCATCAAAGGAAGTCAGGAAAGAAACTCAAAAAGGACAGGAATCTGGAGGCAGCAGCTGATGCAGAGGCCGTGGAGGGGTGCTGCTTTCTGGCTTGCTCCTCATGGTTTGCTCAGCCTGCTTTCTTAGAGAACCCTGGGCCACCAGACCTGGGATGGCATCACCCATAATGGGCTGGACCCCTCTCCATAAATCACTAAATAAGAAAATGTCCTATAGGTTTGTCTATAGCCTGATCTTATGGAGGTATTTTCTTAATTGAAATGACCTCTCAAATGACTTTAGCTTGTGTCAAGTTGACATAAAACTATCCAGGGGAAAGGGACAGCGTATGTTGCTTTGGACTACTTCCTGTTGTTTTAGGGATGTAGTTCCCTGGGGCAAGTCCAATCTTCCTTTCAGGCTGCCTCCAACTTCTTGTCAAACTGCAACAGCAACCGGGAGCAAGAGTCGCCTCTTTCTTCCTCAAAGCCTCAGTCCCCCTCTCTAGGCTCTGGCAATTATTCCCTCTCTGAGTCCCCACGACTAAACTATCTGCAGCTGGCAAAGATCATGCCCCTCTCAGAGCCCACACGAGGCAAACTGTCTGCTGCTGTAGACCATCTAAAAGAGCTCCGTACCCCACACCTGGGATTAGAACAAAAACACGCTTACATGACATAACAGTTTTTAAAAGAACCCCAAACTCCCACTACACCATCCCTCCAACTCTCCTCATGCCCCTATCAAGTTGATGGCCTCTTTTTTCTTGTATTATTGATGTGTGTGTATGCACAAATATGCAAATGCACTCAGATACAGTAGCTAAGTTCATTTTCGTTTGTGTCTATGGTCTCAGGGCTGACTCCTCTATACTGGAGGCTAATTCTCATTCTTCAGGCAGCCATTCGTTTCCTGTAGTTCTTTATCGAGTGGCATGGCCTCTTAGAATCCTCCCTCCTCCGTGTTAACGTGTCCATTGCTATGGCCATTGTTCGGCTCTTGTCTATGCAGCCGTTTCTAGGGGAGACCTTCACAGCAGACTCCCTGGCATTCCAGCTCTGAAAATGTGTCCACCACCTCCTCCACAGTGTCCTCTGAGCTTTCGGTACAGGAGCTGTGATGGGGATTTAACCACTGGGGGCTGGCATCATCCCCCCCATGACCGGCTCATCTCCTGTGTTGGTCTCCACCTGCTGTAAAGGAACCCTTCTTTGATAAGAGTGGTAACTGCACTCATCTGTGGGTAAAAGGATAAGATTTATAACATGGTGAGAAATTAGAGCAATGTACTTCGCTAGTATATATGGCAGTAGTAGATTCTTAAGGTCCATTACCTTACTCGGCCCCAGGAAGCTGGCTAGGTTTCCAGCACCAGGCCTGCTCTCCCTCCTGATGAGTGGGCCATTAGTCCAATTACACAGGAGTGCTATTTATTGTACTTTTATGGACATCTCTCCATGCTGGTCATTGTTGTGGCTCACAAGTGTTGTACCTGAGTAGAACTGTTTAACGGCTTCCCTCCCTTGGCAACTTGCACAGTATTTTCTGGAAACACGGAAGCTAGGTTGTCAGAAAGAGGCTTTCAGGTGAGTCAAGTTTGAATCATTCGAGTCTTGTGTCCTGAGTGCGCTGTGTCTTCATCACTAAGGCCTCACCCTCAACCCCTGAGAGACAACCAAGGGCTGTGTCAATAATCTATATTGTTTTGGGAGTAACTTGGAGTACCATAACCAACCATTGAATAGGAGGTTTCTCATACCTAGTTCTGGGGTCTTGTTAGTTTGTGGTTCTTGTGGGGAGCATTGTCAACCCAAGTGACTTCCTTTAAGCTACACCACACACATACACACACACACAGAGAAGTATATAGTGTGTATAATCTTAAGCAAATATAAAATAATTTGATTCTTTGAAACTTTATCAAACAATGTTGGTAACCTTGGTGTTTGTCCCCCATCCCTCCTTCTTCTCCTCTACTGACCTCCCTCTCTGTAACTATTAAATTTTTTTTTTTAGTATTTGTGTGTGCGTGTGTGTGTGTGTGTGCGCGCGTGTGCACACATAGGTATGGATGTGTATGCACCAATGTAACCTGTGGGGGGGTGGGGCGGTCAGAGGACAGTTTTCAGGAGCCTTACTCTCCTCCCGCATAGGTTCTGAAATCCAACTCTGGTTGTCAGACTTGGAAGCAAGTGCCTTCAACCCTGAGGCCAGCTCATCAACTCACTGATTACTTTTTACTAGCAGTTTTCTCATCAAGAACAGAAGCTCTTGGGGAGGCGGGGGGGGGGGCAGAGCTGGAGAGATGGCTCGGAGGCCAAGAATACTTGTTGCTCTAGCAGAGTACCTGAGCTCAGTTCCCAGCACCCACATGCTACAATCATCCATAATCCTATAGTTCCGGGGAGTCCAGGCCTCAGTGGGCTCCAGACATGCATCCAGTTTACCACATCTATGCAGGAAAACATGCATGTACATAAAATAACATAAATCTTTAAATGAATAGAAACTCTGTGAAAGCAAAGGCAATACCTATCTCAGCGATTCTCAACTGGGGACATCTGTGACTGCCAGAATGAGGCATACAGGGTTGTCAAACTGAAGGAAACAGGGTACAATTGACCAATAGAGGCCAAAGATGCCAGCGAATAGCCTTCAGGGCACAGGGCAGCCCCACAACAGAAATTCTCATCCAAATACCCAAAGTGCCAAGGCTAGCTGGCCACAGTGGCTTTAATCCCAGAATTCAGGAGGCAGAGGCAGATCTCTGACTTTGAGGCCAGCCAGGACTCTATAGTGTGTTCTAGAATGGTCAGGGCTACAGAGATACCCTGTCTTAGAAAGAAGTGCCAAGGGAGCACTTGCCCTCCTGTTGCCTGCCATGCCCTCATGGAATGTGGAGCCCTTCAGCCAGCAGGTGCTGGGCGAGTGTTCGGCACACTGCAGCTGAGCTGGACAAAAGCAGAAAATTATTGTGTAAACATCTACATTCATGCAGCAGCCAGGAGAGGAAGGTTTAGGTGATTTCATGATGATGACTCAAAGGAGCCATACCTTCCACAATCAGGGTGATTTCATTTCTAGAAAATCCCTGGTAAATGTGATCTTCTGGTTTTCCAGATGAAAATAGCAGCAAGAGTTTGCCCATGAGGATTGAGGGGGAATGAGCCTTGAACAGAGACCAGATAAACGGTCACTGCAACATCTTACACAGAATGGGGCTTTTGAGATCTACCTAAACTTCAAGGAAAAAAAAATCTCACAAACCACATTTTTATCAAAAACTCTGTAGGAATCCTTTCAGTTTCCATCCATACAAAATTAAAAATGTTCCTGAATCCTTTTAGGAGCGGAAGGTGGCGGGGGAGGGGCCGTGTGGAGTCGGGAGTTGGAGGCACGCATGGTAGAGAGATGACACGGGGCTGGCCACTGATCAAATCACTTTGTTTTGTAGCATGGACAGACACATTGACAGAGATCCACAGAAGCAATTGAACCAGAAGGCTATGAATGCTCAGGATGGATTGCTGGTCACACCTGTTAACCAGATGGAGGACTTACTGGTAACAACCATAGTCCTCCCCCTCCCCCTCTCCCCACCCCCACCCTCTTTCCCTCCCCCCACCAGTGACGCTTACAAATCATAGCAGGGAATGTGGACCATGCTGAACTCTTTCCTCAGGACGCAGCACTGAAAATGTGACTAAGCATTCCTCTCTACTAGCCCCCTAGATTTAGAATAGATGGTGAGATTTTTTTATTGGCCTCTGGGAACATGATTACTACGTATTTAGGAACATGTGAGGACCCTGGTTTCATTATCAAAGCCTGAAGCGTAAAGCATTTGATTCTAAAACGCCCTCTCCTGAAATTGACTTCTTATAGGAATCCCTAAAAACAAGGTCCACAATTCCACTTCAGGAAGCGCTGTGGGAAAGGGTGGGGCTTTGGGAGGGGAGGGTCAGGCCAGGAGGCTTTACTTGAAGAAAGAAAGAAATGTCCCACACTGTGGTTGCAGGCTCAGTCCACGTACAAGTGAACCATCAACCTAAAATCACTGACAACCCAGAATTCTCATTTCCATGGAAGCAATCATGCCTACAAGTTGTGAGTTCAAGGCAGCTGGCAACCCCCTACTAGGAAATCCACAGTAGAATCGGAATTCCATACCAGTCAAAGGAAATCCAGCCTTATAGTTGCAATACCAGCAATTAAACAGCCAGAAAAACAGTCAACTATTCCTCTTAAGTTTGGGCATTTTGGGGACAACAAATTTAGTTAAACAGAAACAAGGAAGCAAGGTGTGGAGGCCCAGAGTATCATCCCAGCACTCTGGAGGTAGAGGCAGGAGCATCAGAAATTCAAGGCCAACCTCAGCTCTTGCCACTTAGCAAGTTTGAGGCCAGCCTGGGACATGGAAGACCCTGCTCGTTTTGTTTAAAAAAAAAAAAGAGGAAAAGAGGAAACAGATAGTTTTAAGAAGAAATCATTCTGTGACATCAGTTACCAGTGATGTGGGCCTTTGCTCCATCTGATTTCCTATCAGACCACCCGACTTCCCAGGAGTGGAAAGGACCTGATGCTGGTCCTCTCAGAGCAGTGAGAGTTCTGGTTGTCCAACACTGAGCTTAGTGTTCTCTGTGTAAAGTGTCCATTTTACAGAACAAGGTCCCACCCCAACCAAGCAGCTACTGTAGTTAATACCCACAGTCAAAGGGAAAATCAGTTTTCTCCAGTGGAGTGTCTCTGGGCATATCAGTGCATTCCAGGGCAGGAGTAGCGCCTCCTCCCATGCCTAGGAGTAGTTGGCCAACACAAAAGCAACTTACTGGGTTTTGGGGTTTTTTTGTAGAATTTTTGTTTTATTTGGGCTTTTCATTTTTTGTCTTAATGATTTCGTGTTTGCCTGTTTTGACTGTTTGTGGGGATTGTCTGAGAGAGGGAGGTTGAAGATAACAGAGCATAAAGTTGGGGGGAAGACATCTGGAAGGAGTTGGAAGAGGGGAAAAACATGGTCTAAATCTGTTGAATGAGCTGGGCATGGGGTGCACACCTTTAATCCCAGCACTCAAGAGGCAGAAGCAGGCAGATCTCTGTGAGTTCAAGGCCAGTCTGGGCTACAAAGTGAGGTTCCAGGACAGCCAGGGCTACATAGAGAGCCTGTCTAGAAGAATTTGTTGTGTGTATATATATTTATACGTGTATATATATATAATATATATACATAATTTCCATGTAATCTATAAATATTATTAATTTATTTAAAAATTTGATTTACTTATATACAAATAGTAATATTGTATGGGAAGCTTTATATATATATATATATGTACACACACACACACATACACGATTAAAAAATTGAAAGTATCCACTTTAGCAGAAGAGCAGCAGGGCCTCAGTCACAATGACATATGTAGGAATGAACTTTCAGATACCTGCAGAGCAAAAGCCACAGCCTGAAGCATAACACACCACTTCAAGCGCAAAATGAGTGTGGGAGGGGCCGGGGAGGAAAGGGTGCGTGATCAGTGTCAGGCACAAGGTGTCCTGGAAGGGAGCAGCGCCCCCTAGTGGCCACAGGTACACAGCCTTGTTTCCTGACTGTGGTCCTGAGGCTCTCAAAGACAAGAGAGATGTTCTTAGCCTTGAATCACATAGCCAGAAAGTCTCTCGTGCAGATAACTGTAGCTTGTGCTCATTCACAGAAGCAGTGTAATGTTTCAGACACAAGCTTGACTTGATAAAGCTTTCCCTTGAGTCCTAGCTCCATCACCATCATTAGCTGTGTGACCTTGGGCAGCTTCCTTGTCAGAAAAGTGGCAGTCTCATGGGGTTACATAACTACTATATGGAACGTGCTCGGCATAGCCTAAGTGCTATGTTAGTATTTGCAGTCATTAGGAGCGTGTGTTCACACATCCTCAGCACTTGCTAATCTCCTTTTGAAACCTGACAGAACTGGTCTTGGGCAAAAAAATGCAAGGTGAGCAACACGAGCTGCGAGCTGCGGTGTTTAGCAGCTTTTTCTTTTCAGCATCTTTGTTACATGACAACCCTCTGTGGGCAACCAAGTCGGGGTGGAAAGAGCCGTTGTTGAGAGCTGTTAGGTGCAGAGGGATCCGGGGTCGCGCTCTGTGCCCTAGCTTCACATTGCCCCGGGCACAGTTACGGAGATGTAAGCACTGCGTTCGAGAAAGCTGAGCCACTGCTGCACTCCTCCAGGCTTCCCTCCCATGTCCTCTGTCCTCTGCACGGGGGCTCCTTCTGCTGCGGCCAGGCGGCTTTCCGCCTCCAATCAGCGCCTTGCCCACTACAACGAAAACCTGATAGATCAAGTCCAAAGACAGACTATACATGTCTGTGTCTGTGTCTGTGAGTCTGTGGTTATGGTCCAACTCCATCGATATTCAAGGCCCTTCTGGAGCACACAGACAGCAGCAGCTGTAGCACAGGAAGCCCTTGCCTGACCCTACCTTGCACACCTGTGCGGCGTATACCCGCACGGGCCTGTACTTTTATCTACTACTGTCTTAGTTACTTTTCCATTGCCCTGACAAAGCACCATGACCAAGGCAACTTCTGAAAGCAAGCATTTCACTGTGGGGTTGCTGACAGTCAGAGGGTTAGTTCATGGCCCGCATGGTGGGCAGCATGACGGCAGGCAGGCATGGTACTGGGGCTCACATCCAGAGACCACAAACACCACATGGCACAGAGAGAGTCAGCGAGGATGTCATGGGCTTTTGAAACCTCAAAGTTCACCCTCAGTGACACACCTCCCCCAACAAGGCCACAGCCCCTAATCTTTCCGGAACAGTTCACCAACTGGGGACCAAACATTCGAATGTATGAGCCAAGGGGGCCATTCTCACTCTAACCACCACAACTACACTCCCACTGCCTTTTCATCTTTCACATAAGCCAGCCCCTCCATCCCTCCATGGCTCCACCTTTGCTCCTCCTCAGCCCTCAGAGGTCTTCTCTGACTGATACTCAGCTAGGCAGCCTCCCAAAGCACCCTGGTAGTTTCCTAGCCACTTTTCCTCCTCCTTTTTTTTTTTTTGTTATAAATGTTCCTTTCTGACACTCCCCCGCATATTGGTGTCCATCTGTCCACACTAGAGTGCAAGCTGAGGGAAGACAAGAATATTTTCACTTGGCACCAAAGCTGAACACCAAGGATGGAGGCCAGTTCAAAGCAATGGCTCAGAAATATCCCAGGAGAGATAAACGGGTGAAGGCAGACTCGGTCTTGCTAAGGCTGTCCACGGGCTCTGGAAGGCACCGCCAGGCTAAATGCCAATAACGGAGCTTCAGCTGCTGCCAGGTCCATAGGTGACCCAGAGGTCACTAGGCACAAGGCAGCGTCACACGTTTGATAGCCGAGTCCTGTGACAAGCAGGAACTTATTCCTCTAAACATAAACACCAACCTGCCGCTCTGGTTCTGGCCTCTGGGGTGGAGCTGGAATGCCCTGGTCTCTGCTGGACCAACTGGCGTTTGTTGAGAGTCTCTTAGAATGCTAGGGGACAGAGCTTACCTGAAAAGAATAAGTTCTCAGGAGTGAGCAAGATCACCTCACTGAGGACAAGCCAGAAACGTATCCAGACCTTGCTCACAACCAGGGAGGCAGCCCCCTTGACTTGGGTTTGCCGTAGTACAGGATGGGAAATAGAGAAGTTCATGCAGAAGAGAGGGCCTCCTCGGGTACCTTAGACTGTAAGCTCTCAGCAGGTGGGGCGCTGGAGGGAGACTCCACAGAAGAGGGTATCTTCCAGGATTGGTTTGGGAGACAGGGTTTGTCTGCGTAGCCCTAGCTGTCCTGTAGAAGAAGCTAACCTTGAACTCGGGTAGATCAGCCTGCCTCTGCCTCCTGAGTGCCGGGACCAAAAGTGTGTGCTACCACACCTGGCTGGTTTTTTGTGTTTTGAGTGAGAGACTTGCTCTGTAGCCCACGCTGGCTTTGATCACCTCCCAAGTGCTAGGGTTACTGGCATGTACCACTGGGTCCAGTTAGCAAGGAGAATTTTTTAAATACCTTGGGATGGGGTCCTCAGAGTTCACAACCCTTGGATATCTGTGTGAAGGGAACCAAAGAGTACCCTTGTCTGTGTCCCTCTTCCCGCTGGTCCCTGTCTGACTCTGGTTTCTGCCTTGTAGAGGCTGCAGGGAACTGAGTCTCAGGACTCAGCTTCGGAAGACTCTGAAGACTGGCTGTCAACTCACAGTTTAAAGTTTGAGAAGCTCACGCTAGCTGACCTAATAAGCCAGGGCACAGTTGGGCCGTAAGTCTGAAATCCTTCCACCCTTCCTCCCCAGCCCTCAAAGGCTATATTGGTACACCCAGCCCTGAGCCTGAGAAACCCCAAATAAAGCTTTGCTTTTTCAGGGAGGAGCATGACAGTGCCGCGCCCAAGCTGCATTTCTCCGCCCAGACCGCCCGCCACTTTGAATCCAGGCTTTCTGAGTAAGTTTACCAGTGTCCTCCAGCACCCCAGAGCTTGACTGAGAGCAGTCAACAATTCCAGGGGACCTTAAGCCTGTCTCGTCTTCCACGAGGTTGCCCTGGACTAGACTGGCATCTCTTGGCCTTTGTCACCCCCTGCTGCCCTCTAGTGAATGCCTCAGATGCCCCAGCTTCATTTGCGGGTTAAGGGCTTTGTCAGGCTGCTGAAGCTGTCAGGCCTATGCCCAACTCCCAAACCAATTACTTCTGTCTTATGTGTATGAATCTCTTGCCTGCATGTACGTTAGTGCACATATGTGTGCCAGGTATCCGCAGAGTCCTGAAGAGGGTGTTGGAGCCCCTGAAACTAGACTTGCAGATGGCTGTGAGCTA
>CM053758.1:17793619-17812440 GCA_028658305.1 Pachyuromys duprasi
GAGATGTCAGCTGGGGGCTGTGGACTCTGCCCTGGGTTTGCTGCTAAGGGCTCTCCCCTGGAATAGAGATTTGGCGCCTCCTTCTGTGCCAGGGGCTGTGCACCACGGTCTGAGATGATATTTGGGGCACACACAGTGGGTTTGGGTTTGTGTGCATCCGCTGTATGCAGGGCTGTCAGCAATGGTGCCTGAGGCCTTCTCTGTCTGGCCCGTGGACAGACACCGGAACTGGGGTTTTTGCTGGTGGATGGGCGCAACTTTTGCCCTCAGTGTGCGGTCTGGTCAAGATGGTCCCAGGATCCTCTCAGCCGTGGGTTGAGACAGAACTCGGGTTCTTCCCAGATCTGCCGGCGGACTCACACACTGACTGAGTTTTTGCTGGCAGAAGCGTTTGGCCCGCACCCCCGCAGTGTGGGACTGGTCAAAACGGTCCCCCAATCCACTCAGTCTGTGGTGGTTCCCGCGATTGGTTCATGCCCACCGCACACCCGTGGGTTGATGCAGAACTCGGGATCCTCCCAGATCCGCCGGCGGACTCACACACTGACTGAGATTTTGCTGGCGGAAGCGTTCGGCTCGTGCCCCGGCAATGTGCGAACTGGTCAAAATGGTCCCCCAATCCACTCAGTCTGGTATGGTTCCGATGATCGGTTCACGCCCACCGCACACCCGTGGGTTGAAGCAGAACCTGGGTGCAGTGTGCGCTCGTAGGGCGCAGTTCAGTGAAAACGGCACCCGGTTCCTCCCGAGACTGCCCGTGAGACTGTGCAATCCAGTCTATAATGGCAGGTGCGGGCGCCCAGTGCAGCCGCTCGTTCAGATCAGAGCTGTGCGCCGCTGGTCACCGGGAAATTTCTCCAGGTAATAACTGGGTGTCCCTAGGGTTTTCCCACTTGATTTTCTCACCGTAGGAGTTCCGCTCATCTGGCACTCACAATGCTGGCATTTTAGGCCCCAGAGTTCAGTCTCCTGGTCGCTGCGTTGTTTCTGCTCTCCTACTCCTCAGACACAGTGTTCTCTCATGGCAGCCATCTTCGCTGGTCCTCTGTGCTGGAATTTTAACCAACACCGTGGAGAACTTCACCGTGGCACCTAGAAAGTCTTCGCCTGGGTCTTCGTGCCTGGTGTGATTCCCGTGCTTTGGCATGCTGCCAAGTGCACGTACCCATAGGCCTGGCAGCTTTGTGACAGTTACTCATTCCAAATGAACAATCTGAAGTGAAAATTTGAAGCAGCTGTGCCACGTCTTAATGAAATGACTGTGGTCTTTTAGGATTGTCCCTGTGTCCTCAGTTCATAAAGGCCACACTACTCGATGGACAGTGTTGGTTTATGACAGGGATTCTGCTAACTTATAAACTATGATAGCCTGGCTGCTGGAGCTCCTCAGACAGGGGCCTGGCCACTTTCCCTGCCGTTAATGTTTACAAACTTTACAAGTATACAAAGTTTACCAAGGGAGTCCTTGGCATGGAAGCCTTTTCCTGTCACTTGAGTCAGCATGAACAGCCAACAGTACTTCTAATAAAATATCAGCGTCTTAACACTTGCAATGTTTCCGTTGTCCTCCTGAAGATTGTAACTTCGTTCTACTCTTGTTTTTAATAGTGGAAGAAGGCTCTGAGGATGATTCTCCCAGAAGGTACAATTTTATGCATTTTTAAAGACTTGATAACTGATTAGAGAACAACAACAAAAAAGAATTTTTTTAATGCTTTACTCTGGCATGGATGTAGTGTTGGATTGTTGGACTGTTTTGATTGTTACAAGAGCTTTAAAAAGCGTCTGTGTGGCTGTAATCTGTTTTATGCCAGGTAGGTGACTGTCACGCATACAGTTTGAGTAATTGGCTTGTGATTTTATAATTGACATACAGGTGGCCCAGCAGGTTCCCTGTGCTTCTCTTGCCCCATGCATAGAATGATGGGGGTTGTGTGGTGTTGGGCCAAAGATACATGCCCATATCAGTCATAAAGTGCCTGGCTTGGAATTTTCCTGGGCATCACCAGTCCAAGGGTTTTTGACAAGTGCAATGGCACCAAGGCCTTGCTTTTTATGGGCTTTGTTTTTGCAATATCTTTTTTTCTTAGATAATTCCATATAAATATACAATATGTTTTGACCACATTCACCTCCCATCACCCTCTCTTATCCCCTTTCCATTCCTGCTAAAGCCCCAATACCTTGTTTTCAACCTTGAAAAGTTTTAGGGCAGATCTCACTCAGCAGTGGCCATGGATCCGTAGGTATACAACATAAGGCAAGTCTTGTAGAGGATTATTTTAATGCAAGCAAAGAAATCTTAAGTGCAGTGTTTAATTAATTAGTATGAGTTTAGTTGATCTTTTTTTCTCTGCTTACTGTTTCCCTAGTGTTGTTTTCCTTAGGCCATTATTCATGGCTCACCCCTGAAGTGTTCTCCCTTTTATAAAATTCATTTTCTTCCCTTGATGACCATAATCTTTTCTTTATTATATTTGTTTCATTTCAGCTCTTCTTTGACTTCTTATTCTTTTATTTTTCACTTATGCCAGTTACATATTCCTACTTGTCTGTAGACGGAATCAAAATTCCATATAATTTAAGGATTTTAAGAAAACTTATAATCAAAATATGCTCTGATACTTCAACCTGTTTTATTCATTTATCTATTTATCTGGTTTTTGTTTGTTTGTTTGTTTATGGAAAGTGCCTGCACGGGCCATGGCGCCCAAGTGGAGGTCAGACAACAACTTTCTTCCTTTCTCAGATTGGAAGCAGGCACATTGCCAATCCTTTGGCCTGTTTTTAATATCTTAACCAAAATGTAGTCTTGATAGAAAACCTGAAACACACAAATAAAAGTGTCTCGTTTGCATCTCATTGTAAGGGACAGGAAGGAGATTTGAACTTGAGTACCTTAATTCTAACACCTGTCTTCCTTATTTATCATTCTGTAAGTGTCTCCATTATGGAGGAGGAGAGTGAGCACGGTGAATTAAAAGGAAGAACAGTCAGCATACAGTGTCTCTCTCTGCTTCCCAGCTCATCATCTGACCCAAAAGTAAGGTACCCTGTTGTAAGTTGCTGTTAAAATTTACTATTAATTATCTTTTAGTAATGCTGCTGTTAATCCTAAACAGCTGTATACCCAAATCACCACACAGAGACTGGGATTTATTTAATTAACCTAGACCACAATGCTGGGCAATAGTTACTCCATCCTAAACCTCCAAGCCCTCATATTTTCCTAACATTTAGATTCACCCATTATACTTGCTTTTTGGGAAATCTTAGGTCCGGCTCATTCTCCACGGCGTTCCAAGACCTCTGCTCCTGCCCCTGCTCTCCCAGTTCTGCCCTCTCTCCTCCTCTGCCTCCCACCTTCCTGTCCTCTGGTTCCTCCCTCTCTTCCTGCTTCCTTTCCCTTGCTCAACATTGTGGCTAGTTGCTTTATTTTGGCATGTTTACACAAAGTTGAGACAGGTGATGCTTAGAATAAGTATCACAATGCAATGTCCAGATTGAAACCAGAGAGTGGGGGAGAGAAATCAGCATTTGAATAAACAAGGGTAAAGTGTATACATTCCAAATGAACATTATACCAACAGTACCCTAAAAGTAATTCCCCCTGGAGGTGGTATTGCGTGTCTGTAATGCCAGCACTCAGAAGGCTGAGGCAGGGGTATTGATATGAGTTTAAGGTCAGCCTGGGCTACATAGGGATAATAAGCTGTCCGACCTATATAACAAGACCCTTTCTCAAAATGTGAAAGAACTTTTTTTATGTTTTCTTCACATCTTTTTCTCTGGTGTGCACAATAACAACATGGAGCCTGGAATGAATAACAAAAGGTCACAAGAACATGATAGAACAAGTATAATAGCTATAAATATGCCACAAGATTGAGAGGTGTGAGAGTTGGCTGAATAATTCTTGTATAAACTATCAAGGAAGTAGTGAGTTAGGAGGTAGTGAGTTAGGACAGGACGTAGTGTGTTAATTAGGAGTTAGTGCGTTAGGAGGTATCCCTGATCTATTTGGAGCTAAAGATAAAAGAAATAATTCACTTAAAAATCTTGGACATGCAAACAATTCATTTAAGTAGAGAGAGATGAATGTCTAGACTGAATACAAAAATCAAAATGAAACCACAATAGAAACTGTGAATTTAAAGAATGCATGGAAAGTATGAAAATACTAGGTTTTTCTACATGGCCTGCAGCTGGCTTTTTATTATGAGTGGTTAACTTTTTGTCTTTCAATGCACACACATGTGTGATGCTTGTGTCTCTGTGTGTGTATGTACATATGAAAGCATGCACACCAAAGCACACGGGTGGAGGTCAGAGAACAGCTGTAAGCCTCAGTCTCCACCTTTCCACCTTGTTTGAAGCAGGGTCTCACAGGCTTCTGGAGGCTGTCCTGCCTCTACCCTCCTCACACTGTAGGGTGCAGGGATTACAGATGGACACTGCTGCATCCAGTTTTGTGTGGATTCTGAGGATCCAAACTCAGGTCCTCGTATTGCCGGGTGAGCACTTTACCTACGCGGTCCATGAATGATTAACCTGTTACTCTTCTTTCTCATGTCTCCTGAGTTAGTGCTTGCTGTGTCCTTGACTTTCTTTCCTCTAATGTTCTCTGGGAATTTCCCTTGTGAGTGATTAAAATGCCTTTGATCCCCTTGCTCCCCCTGACCCTTTCCAGCACCCACACCTCTCTCTATTCATGTGCTTTTCTCCTTTTTAAAATATGTGTATCCTGCTGGGTCCAGTCAGTGTTACCCATATGGACATGGCAAGGGTTTGACCACAGGAGTAGCCATATTGTTGACGAATTTTTAATTAATTGCCTCCTCTCTCTCTCTCTGTTTCTCTCATTTTCTCTCTACATACACACATCCACATTCACACACTCTAACACACAAACTTAAGACAAGATTCTAAATGTGAACAAAATATTTTCAAATTGTAAAAAAAAAAAAATTATTTGTTAATGGCAGGAGACCCAGCACTTTGCGTATCCCGGGCAAGTTACAGTAGGATGTGGTCCTTGCTCAGAAGCTTCCTGAACTCTGGGAATGATGAGTGAATGTCACCAAGCCTCACCTAAAACTAAATCTTTAAAAATTACTTTTAGGAAGAAGTGTTCGTGTAGTCTATAGGGTTGGTTGAAATAGAAGATCACATTTTATAAGTTTAAAATGCCCGATAGCATGGTATCACAGAAATAATCTGATACATTAACAAAACTGAGCAATTTTTTTTAACTTTAAAGCAAATGTAGAAATACATAACTAAAAAGGTGAAGCGATCTCGCTATCTTCCCCCTCCCTGGGCCCCTTTTGAAGACATCAGCCATGGTTTACATGGTTCATTTTTACAGTTGAGATACATACACTGTAAGTATTCATCTTTTACTAAACACATACGCTTTTTCTGTGTCACATCTTCAAATCAAAAACTTAGCATATTATTCTGACCTGTTTCCAACTCTTCTAGGTGCACAGGTGTGGTAAGCTCCAAATAAAGGTGTTGATGTTCACCCTTTCCGGACCCTTCTCTATCTCTTTATTCATCTATTCTGCCATCCACTTTCCCCATGCTAGTACATGACAACAGGGAAGTAGAATTCAAACTCTGAAGCATAGAAGACCTTGACTCTGACAGCCCTAACACCACCAGTCCAGGCGTTCACCGGTATTTTCATGTTCTCTTCATGTTTTCATGCCTTTCTCAGTGGGTTCATGAACACAACAAAAACCGCCCCCAACAAGGCTCAGTAGACACCCTGGAGAAGGGAAAAGAAAGTATGTAAGATGAAAGGATGGAAAGGGAGACTGTGGAATGTCGTCCTCAGGACATGATGAGGCTGCCACACCATGGACTCATTCACTTGTGGTCACATGCACAAGGCCTGCCCAAGCAAACCAATTAAAAACTCTAGCAAAAAAGGACGAGGGACTCTGAAGGCCCCACCCCTAGCTGAGGAAATAGTAGTGATTTATGGCTATGATTTATGGGGAGGAAGGATCGTTTTCTTTAGGAATGTGGCCACTGCTAAGTTCCCCATGCCCCTGTCTTCATGCCCTTTTTGGCAGCACTAAGTGGATCCATGGCTTAAAAATTAATGAGGCCATGAAGTTGGGAGGAAGATGTGATAACTATCTGGGGTGGCTATTATCAAGATATATTGTGTATACATATAAAATATTTCAAATAATAAATATGTAAATGTATAAAATATTCATTTCTGTCTTGTCACCCCACACAATGTTCAGATGTGTTACACAGCTGGAAGGATGGCTTTTTACCTACTTCTATTACAGAAAAGGGGAAATTCATACTCTAGCACACGCACACAAAAGATCTTCTATGGTTCTCCAGGATTCTGCCTGATCTATCCATGCTATACCCAGAAACTATATTACAGTTTGAGCACACAATTTTCATATTCTTTTTTTGTGGTTTTCATGCCTTATCTTGTGTTTACCCTGGCCTGGGTCCAGAAAACAGCCTGTACACCTGTCTTTACCTTCTCTGACCTTGATTAAAACACCCTCCGTTTATAGCATTGGCTAGGTTTCAAAGTAACAACTGACTCTTCTATGTATTCCTAGCAGTAATCATTTCCATCACACAAATAGTGGCTAATTCATTTCTGTTCTCATTTGAAGATTCGCTGCTTGATGCAGTACTGTTGTTTATCATTTGATGACACAGTAAACATTGTGGTCTTGGTAGTTGCATATTGGTGAGTAAGTGAGTTAATGTGTTACAGAGGTTTTTTTTTTTTTTCTTTTTAATAGGAAGAACCAACAGAGCCAGGAATTGGAAAACAAGAAAAAGGTGATGTTTCGGGGGGGGAGGGGGGAAAATGTGATCACAATCTCCCGTATGTTGAAAGAAGGCACTGAAGCTTTAAAAATGATGGTGGTGGACTCTATTGCCTGATTTTGGATCACTTCCTCTGGCAGCGCTATCTCAGGGGATGAGGATCTGCTCAGTCTTGATGGGACTTGATGTGCTGGGGAGGGTTGATATGAGAGGAGGGGAATCCCCTTTTCTGTGGAGAAAGGGAGAGGAGAAGGGGGAAGAAGGGAAAGGGGAAAACTGGACAGGAGAGGATGGACAGGGCACCTTGGGATGTAAAGTAAATAAACTGAAAAACTAGAAAAAATAAAATAAAAATAATGCTAGTATCTATGAAAATCTTCTAAGCTACAGTGAAATTTTTAAGACAGTCAAAGGTGGAACTACACTTGTAATTTCAAGAATTAAAAGGCTGAGGTTGGAGGAACAGGAGTTCAAGGACAACCTGGAGCCTATGGGAGGGGCCAACCTCAAAAAGACACAGAGAGGAAAGAAGGAGGGAAGGAAGGAAGGAAAAAAGGAAGGAAGGAATTGATAAATATAAATTATATAAATCAACCATGATATTCATTTCTCTTCAATGTTTTTACCCTTTTATTCCTTCATGGTTTTCGTTGCTCTTTGAAATTTGACTTTTTACTATAGAACCTATCGGTTCTTGTTTTTCCTTGATCTTTTACAAAATTACATGTGGGTCATCCAAACTTCACCAAAAACCTTGTGGAAGAATCTGTTCACTGCTTAATCACACCCAGTGTTCCCCACATAATTATGGTAAGTTTGGGTGTTTTATGAGGTAGGCGCCTGGGGAAGTGGCAGCTAAAAGCCCCTTCTGCTCTTACAGAGGGCCCAGCTCTCGTTCCCAGCATCCACAGAGAGTCTCACAGCCATCTGAGCGCCGGGGGACCTGGCAGCCCTCCACGGGTACCAGATACACACACAGTCTGCTTACATGCAGTCAACACACACACATAAAATAAAAATAAATATTTTTTAAAGTGTATATTTACCTTGATGAGCAAAATTCTCCGTTTGCCAAATATTATTGTTTTTATTTTACAATGTCTCATTTCCGCATAAAATAGTTCATATCTCACCACACTTCCGCGTTTGTCACCAGAGCCGGCTGGAGAAGTGACGTCAGCACGAGAGCTTGAAGGCAGAGGAAATGACCAGCTTCAGGTCTGTACCGGTTCTTAGTTCTAGAACTCTCGTCTGATAATGTAGCATGGGACAAATGAAATCACTTTTTGAGTAAACTTTTATATTCATTGCCAATATGTTAACTAGTCTAAGAATCTATAGTAACTTATAACTGATGTCATTGGAATTGGAAAAAAAAGTTTTCTCTGAATATTTCTTGTCATTCTGGCTGTGCGACTAATTTATGTGATTAGAGGGTAAAATAAAGTCTGGTCTGTGTTATTACATGGCTGGGGATCAGAATGGTTATGCATAATGGCCACTGGTTAGATCCCTGTAGAAGACAAGACTCTCTTTTTGTGGTACCAGACCCTAGTGCTCAGTTTACAGAAGTAAATCCTTATTGCAGACTCTGATCATCTTCTGGCTCTGTCTAACTTAAACACATTATTAACTCATGTAAATACTGTGTAAATGTATTGATTTAACACTTATATTTACTATAAGTCCATCTTACACTATGTAGACATTTCTTTACATGTTGGCCTTGGCAGACACCAGATGAATGATAAATGCTTTGAAGAGCAGGAGCTGAGCAAAGCCAGCAGAAAATTCACAATGACAAGACTATCATATGAAAAAAACCCTTCCAACCATGGAAGTTTTCTAAAATGACCTTCCCATTATTACAGGATCATAAGGGAGGGAAGATCATGAAACAGAATATTCAAAGTTACATATAGTTGATATTTCCCTTTTTAATAACTGCGACCGTAAGACACTCAATATTCCTGGAACATAACTATATTTGCTCTAGTATTACCGGATGATGATGCCATTGCCATCGTGTCGTCCTGGGCTTGAATCTAAAACTTCACCTATGCTCCCTGCTTTTCAGTAACCCTCTAGTGCCAGTATTCATAGTTGTTTGATTTTTGCATATAAATTTTCTTGTTTTTTTTTGAAAAAGTTGAGAATCTTGTTGATTCAGATTTTTACCCTTTCCTTTCTCCTCTTGTGAAACAAGGTCTGTGCAGCTCACACAATTGGATCATGACTTAATACAGTTAGGATAAAGGCAGCTTTACTTTTAAGAAGCGGGTCCCACGCCATGCTTGGGAATAAGAAACTAGTGCTGTTGGTGTGATGCTCAAGTGGAGACCTGGGGAAACATGGTAGTTATAAAACACGGGCTAATACTTTCCTCATGTTATGGTGATACCTGATCACATAAAAATCTCCTGTCCAGCCAAGTAAAGTGGCACCTGTCTATACTCACGGCATTCAGGAGGCTTCAGGAAAAGGATCACTAGTTCAAAACCAGCCCGTGCTACATAGTAAGATCTTGTTTACAACAATAAGATTTGAGGGATGTAGTCACCCACATGTGCAAAGCCCTAGATTTGACTGTTAGCACTAGAAAAATAATCCTTCTCTCCAGTTGAAATGTCATGAGTTCTTACTGTGTTGCCAAGGGAACCCTGAAATATCTCGGCTCAAGTGTTCTCCTCCTCTGAATACTGGGTGCTTGGAAATCCTCTAGAAATGTAATTGAACTAAGGAGTCTTCCTGCAACATATGGATTTTTTTGTTTCCAATAATGTATTTTCATTGAATTACTAATAAAATTAGAATCAAGTTCTAAATAAATAAATATTGGGTATGGTAACACATGATTGTTTTTGGAGCTTGTACAATTGGCATTTTTGAAAGATACCAGGACTGCCTAACTTTACTCTTTCTCTTTTTGGCATCAAATTTTTAGCATGCTTGGTGGGTTCCTATAATTCACTTGTAGCACCTGTCTTAGTCAATGTTCTGTTGCTGTAAAGAGACACCATGGTCATGGCAACTCTTATAAAGGAAAGCATTTGATTGGGGCTGGCTTACAGCTTCCCAGGTTTAGTTCATGGTGGTGAGCTTGGTGGCACACAGGCAGACGTGGTGTTGGAGAAGAAGATAAGAGCTCTGCATCAGGAAGAGAGAGACACTGGGCCTGGCTTGAGCTTTTGAAGCCCCAAAGCCCACCCTGAGCGATACACTTCCTCCAGCAAGGCCACACCTCCTTATCTCTGTCAAGTAGCACCACTCCCTAATGACAAAACATTCAAATATATGAGCCTCTGGGGTCCATTCCTATTTGGACCACCACAGCATCTAACTATATGTGGCAAATAATCATTTTTCTAAAATCCATAAAGCTTTTCCTGAGTAAGGTCTTCAGTTCCTACACTTCACAAATTTATTCTGATCTGCCTTCTAAGTGTTGAGTTGTTGTTTTTTTGGCTTGGCTTCAGCTCTCTTTCTGAGATGTCCATCTCATTCCCAGTAGCCATCCATATTCTAGTTCTAGCACATCACATTCACAGCCCCTGTTTGCTGTGTTTCTATGCCTCGTACCTCTGCTCATGCTCCTCTGGTCCAGAATTGCTTCCACACCACCCCCCTTTGCTTTCTCTGTTTTGACATGTCACCCTGCATTTGCAGAATTTCCTGGGCTTCAGAGGTAGGACTGATGTTTGTGCCATGTGCATTGGTGCTTTGCTGACCTGTGATATCTTTATGAGGGTGTCAGATCCTTTGGAACTGGAATTGCAGACAGTTGTCAGCTGCCATGTGGGCACTGGGAATTGAACCTGGGTCCTCTAGAGGAGCAGCCAGTGCTCTTATAATGGCTAAGCCAGCTCTCAGCCCAGAACTGACTTTTCTGTGTGCTCTTCACTAGAATCATTTCAACTGTCAGAATAATGGATGATTCCCTTCTGTTCTCAGCAGGTAAACATTACTTACGCTTGAATGGAGAGAAGAATCTACTAATTCCAGTTTGAGCCATGGTTGTGCCAGGATTTGATAAACACAGCAAATATTTATTGTCTTAGCAGTTCATTTAGTGGGTGAGTAGGTAAGTAAATAAAGGTTTTCACAGTTCTGTTTTCCCTTGTTTTTAATAGGAAGAATTGATGGAGCCAGGAACTGAAAGAGAACAAGGTAGTGTTTCAGAAACCACACACAGTAATAACATTCTGTCTTATGCTAAGAGAGAGCACCAGAGCAATTAAAATAAAGCCAGCAAAAATCCAGGAAAGTCTGCTAAGCTAGAATGCAGTTTTAAGACAGTCAAAGGTGTAGGGTGGAACACTCTTGTGTCATCAGAAATCAGAAGGATGAAATAGGATGACAATGAGCTCTGGGAGAGCCTGGAGTCCACAGCGGATCCAGTCTCTCAGCAACAAAGACAAACAACAAATAAATAGCAAGCAAACAAACAAGTGTAAAATAAACACAAGGTGTGTAGACTCAGACACGATGTCTATGCCCCTTCAGCATGCTTCACTCTGTTACACTCTGTGATTTCCAATACTCTTCCCATCAGGCTCTTTGCTAGAAAGTCTGTTCTTAGTCATCCTTACTCTTCCCCTTTACTGCCGTGCACAGAGGCAGCTTCTCATCCGCCATCTTACCTGTGGAAAATCTTCTTGATGCTGAATGCTCTCCAGTGCATCTCCAAAAGGATCATGAAACATTTGAACAATTAGAAATACTTTTTCCTTGAAACATATTTTATATAATCATCAAAAAATTAATATTAAATTAAAATTTTCCACTTGCAAAGAGAAAATAAAAATTGCCTTTTCTATTGTTTTCTGTTTTATAATGTCTCGTTTCCTTACGGAATAGTTCTAAGTGGCACACTCTCATTACACATGTGCATTTGTCAGCAGAGCCAGCTGGAGGAGTGACGTCATCAGTGGGAGAGCCAAGGAGGCTGGATGGCGGAGGAAACGACCAGCCTCAGGTCTGTAATAATTCCTGATCCTATTCCTCATTCATAAGTTAGCATATGCCAAATGGAAATACTTTTCCTAATAACCTTGCAGAGTCATTATGAGATAGTATCGTAGCTAATATTTATTCTTTGTTGCTGTTAGTTTCTTCTTTCACAGTTTCGTGCATGTATATAAAACAGCTTAGTCACACTTGCCCCACCCCTTTTCCCTTTCCGGTCACCACCAAACTCCCCCTCCCAACAAGTTCCCCTTCCAATATCATATACTTTTGCTTTGTTTTCCTTTTATTCGTGACTCGCTGATTTTAACCAGGACTGTTTGGGATATGAGTACAGTTTGCTAAAAGAGTAAAAAGCTGTGGCCTTAACAGCTGATTTATTTTAACGAGTAAACAAATAGGTTTCATGATGTCCTTTCTCCCTTGCTTTTAATAGGAAGGTGCAACAGAGCCAACGACTGGAAAAGAAGAGCAAGGTAGTGTTTCATAAAAGCAAAACTCACACTTCTTCATACGACGGGGGAGGACATAAAACCATTAAATGAAACTAATCAATCTCCATGAAGAATTTATAAACCTCAGTGCAATTTCAAGATAATCAAAGATGGCTGATCAAAACCTCATAACCCAGGAATTAAAAGGCTGAGGCAGGAAGTTTGTATGCCCCTAAGGCATCCTGGGGCAGAGTGCAATCTCAAAACTATAAAGAAGCAACTTAGGGCAAGTACAAAAGGACTAAAGTGTGTAGATCCAAACGACACCGTCTCCATTTAATAGTTTTCTTTCAGGATGCACTTGTTTTGCTGACCACTGCAAGTCTCTGAAATTATTTTTTCTAGAGACTGCCATGTCACTGAAATATGAACAAATGGTTCGAGACGTATATGCACGTCTCAAAGTCATAATAACACGTGTTCTGTCTCACATAACCCACACTACTCTTTACAGACGTGACACCCATCGTAGCCACAGGAAAAGAGGATGACGACGAATCGTCTTGGGATTCTGAGGTATCACCTATTGCCTTTGTTATATATATATTTTTAATGATTGTTAAGAGAAGTTAGCACTTTCTCACTTCTGTCATGCTCACCTGGAACTATCCCCCCCCCCATTTTTCACCTGGCATTCACCACAGCATCATGCGATAGAACTTTAATGAAGGGTAGAACAAGTCTGCTATCACTTTTTTAAGGAAGGCTGCGCAGTGTAGAGCAAATGCCCAGGCTGACGGTGCTAAGAACTCAGCTTGGCTCTGAATTATATGTTAGAATTCAATGTGTACAGCGAGTCTACCATGGCTGGATGACTCAGTTGAATGTATCCATGTGTCAAAGTCCTAATAACATTCAGAAAAAAAAAAACTTTTAGACGTATTGTACAAGACTATACTCTCAGTCAAACTGCTGCCAAAGAACTCAGCCTGGCTCTGAATTATATGTTAGAATTCAATGTGTACAGCGAGTCTACCACGGCTGGATGACTCAGTTGAATGTATCCATGTGTCAAAGTCCTAATAATATTCAGAAAAAAAACCTTTTAGACGTATTGTACAAGACTATACTCTCAGTCAAACTGCCGCCATCTTCAGGAGTTCTGCTGTGCCTGCTCCCAGAAGATCAGCTTGTCTGGAATTGCTAATGATTGTCATTCCTCCTTATAAGAAAGGATGGGGGGGCTCATGGGACCCTCACCTGAGTAGTCAGCCACCCCTCCCAACTACTTGTATGCAAATCTGCCCCAATTAAAGGAGAATGTTCTAGACAGAACAATGTATCTTTTCTGTTCATCATTATGCCTTGAATGAGTCAGAATTACCAATTGCCATAACATTATCACAACCATTTTTTACCCTGAAATATGTAGAAGAGAAAATGCACAAGTAGTCTTAGGCTTCCCTTCAATTAAGTCTTGATGGGCTTTTTGTTGTGGTGGTTATATTTCAATTGGAATAAAGTTGGCTAATGTATTTACCTTATTTATGCATTTATTTTAATGTAACATAAATCATTTTTATACTAATTTGGTATGTTTATCAACTTTTTTCCTATACAAAAACTTTGAAAACTCTTGTTAAGTGAGAGAACGTTTACAATGCCCTTTTCATGCCCATGATTTGCTCCAAAGCATCTTATCATACCACAAGACTTTACACTGAAGATGAATTGTGTGGGAAGATTTTAGTGTTTCAGGCTGTACTATAGCAAATGTACTTTTTAAATTTTTTAAAAGCTTTTATGAACATATTATATACAATAGATTTTATGACATTTTCATATATATACACACACATATATATCTACATATATACGTATACTGTGTCTGGATCATATTGCATCCCTCCCTCTATCCCCTTTCCATTCCAAACATTTACCTTTCCCCCATAGCTCCTCTTCTGCTTTCATGTCTTTTTTGTGTGTGACCCAATGAGGTTCATTAGGGTTACTTACAGGAGTGTGGGCACCTTGCCAGTGTCTTCACCACCGAAGAAAATGTCTTTCTGCCCCATCAACATCAATTGCATACAGTAAGGGCTCAATGAAATCTAGCTGTTGCCATGGATATAGTGGTGCATACCTGTAATACTGACACGTTTGAGGCTGAGGCAGAAGGCAAAGCCTGGACTAGAATGAGATCTGTCTCATGTTAGCTAAAGGAGCCTTTGGTCTCACTTAAGTCTCTTCGTTGTATCATGAGATTTTGTCAAGTGGTTGACCCTGTAACATCTGCCTTTGTGCATATACACTTTAAGATGTTCTCACACTGTCACCAGGGTAGGGCTTATGAGGGCCCTTCTTTCCCTGAGGGTACGTACAATTGATGGTTGATGGGGCAAGTGTACTTTTAAGAATGTGTCCTGTGGCTGGGTAATGGTGACACATGTCTTTAATCCCAGCACTCAGGAGGTAGATGCAGGCTGATCTCTGAGTTCAAGGCCAGCCTGCTCTATGGAGCTAGTAGCAGGACAGCCAGGGCTATGCAGAGAAACCTATCTCAGGGGGAAGAAGAAGAAGATGCCGGCTGGTTTGAGGTGAGGAATCAGGATAGAGCTGTGAGCACTGGGGTTGGCCCCAGTGGCTGCCTGAACATCTGTTAGCATTTCATATGTAGAAGTGTTGACGGCAGTCAGGAGCCACTGAAGATAAAAGTCCACCTAGTCTAGAGAGCATTAATATTGTTTATGAAAACGCTTTGTTTTTCAATATAAATTTATCTTATTTTTGTCAAATGCCTTCTGTAACAGCATTTATCTGTTCAGAAAGTGCTTCATCGACTCGTTTTTTGATGTTAATTCTTACAGAGTGTCTCTGACAATCTCCCACTTATTCGCATTGGTGTTGATGGACTGTTACAAGTCAATGGTCAAGCTGTAGGTAAGAACAGTGTCATTAAAAATGTCCTGTGATCTGACAGAAGGTTTACTTAAACATGACCACAAATGTATACTAAAACCGAGGGCTGTTTCCTGTGGAGTGTACAGAAAGTAGATGAAGAAATGAGATGATAGTAAAACATATGTAAAAATATATGTTCTTATACGAATTTAGCAATGGGTTCAATTGAGGGGGTCCCCAAATGAATTATCACTTCCCATTCAAGATAGTCTAAGACCAAAAGAATGAGAGGAATTGAGAATATGAAAAGTGGGAAAGAAAAAAAAAAAGAGAGAGACTAGAGTACAGGGAGGAAGAAGCAAATGCATGTAGCATAAGCTGTGACATACCATTCCATTCCCATTAGGAAAATGTGTATGCATTTATACATATATGTATACATATGAATACATGTATTTTCTTCACGTGGTAGCAGATCAATATTATAATTGTAAAATCTACTGCACAGTGGAGAAGAATGGTAATGATAATGCTTTTAAGATATTCTAGGAGACAGTCAAGCCCACAGACACAGAGAACTGTTTTGACATGGAGACGTAGTTTTCAGCAGAACAGGGCCCGAAGGAACCATGTTATCTGGCTGCTTTTGGATGTGGTGATGAGGGGGCTGAGATTACTAACATGAGACGGGTACCTTATGACAGCATCCCCGGAGAATGTTGGAATCAGGGGCCTGTCTCAGCCACTCATTTTTCCTATCTCAGCTATCAGTTTTCAAAGCTGAAAATTCACTTTTGTTAATTATTTACAAAATTTAGTCTGAATACTCAAGCACTGACCGGTCTTTTAAAAGAGGACTTCTCTTCATTAAGATGTTTGTTTCATAAAATCCTTTATGGATAGCACTGTCCAGCCTTAGGCGTTATCCCCTGGGGTTGAGAGGAGGTAGGGTGAGTACAGACAGGACTCATTGTGGACATGCATCTACGAGAAGGTCAAAGAACAAATTTGATTTTAAAAATTCTTTTTAAAGAGTTTTATGGCATCTTAAACTGCAGTAATTTTATGTACAAAAGATATAATGAAGTTATTCACATTCTTCTGTACTCTTGCTACTTTTATTCAATATTTTACTGATTTTCAAGTATAAAAGCTTGTTAATATATACTTGGGGGGAAATTAGTGCATTTTTCCACTTGAGGACTTTGTTTCAGTGTTGAAACATTACGTTTTATTTCTTACTTGTGGTTTAAACTGTCTTGCATGGAGTGGATCGAGGAACTTTCTGCAGCTCAGTGGTGACAGCAGACATGAGGAAAGAAAACCTTCAGAAGCCTTTCTTTCATCCTAAATGAATTCTATCTTACCCTTAAGTGATATAAAGCTTCCTGCCCTCTGAACTACAGGAGAAATGGACAAATATAATATGCACATATAGATGCATGATCCATATGTGATGCATTAAAGATGTGAATTATAATATTCCACCATCACCTTTGCTAGTCCTTGTCCGAGGGTCATGATTTGTTCTGATGAAAAATCACTGCTTTGTACTAGTCACCACAGCCACATTGGTTATGTACTTCCTCCTCTTGTGGGAGGAGATACACTAATTTCCCCCCAAGTATCTTGTGATTATTGGAAACATAATCTCACTTGTGAAATGTCACCTGCACTTTTTATTGAACCTACATTCAATTTTTTTCATATATATATATATATATATATATAATGTTCTTCTGCAAATTTGAAAAAGGTAAAAAATCTAAAATAGTCCTTCCCAAAGGTGTGCATACCAACCCAGTGCTTATGAATGCACAGGTGTATGCCTGGCTTTGTTGTGTTTAAATATAATTGATTGCATGTCTCCCTTTGCATTTTAGAAAATCCAGAGAAGTATCTTCATTGGCTGGTAATAACACTTACCTTTTATCCTGAATTATTAAGTATGTGTATCATATTTCATATGTAATATGCATCTTGTTTCAAATCTCACCCAGCCTAACAGAAAGAGGGAAGATTCTGTCCCTAGTCAAATGAGGGGAGACAAGGATGTGCAGGCATTGACGTCAGGTAACCTTTAAAATAAAAATTACTTTGCAGAGAAATTGACTAAGCTGACTGAAAATCTCTCTTCTTGTTTCTAATTCTCTTCTCTCACAAATGTAGTAAAAATATTTGATATAAACATTTCAAATATCCTGTTTGTATTTCTATTTGAAAGGGGAATTTACAAGCACAAGAAACAAAACCTGAAATGTGATCTTTAACTCTGCTTCCATGTTCCAGTCTCTAAATGTTTCCAATTTGGAATCTTTGCATCCTCAAGGACTCGGGAAGACTAGTTATGAAATTCAATTCCTCCAAAATACAGAAATGCTTCTTGGGGAACCAGGAGGAACCAGACATATCCATTTTTCCAGCTATTTGGTAGGCTGAGGCAAGATGTGCACTAGATCTTGATATTTGGAGTCTAGACGTGGAAACAATACCAGAACTGTCTACACACATACACACACACACACACACAGAGAGAGAGAGAGAGAGAGAATGTGAATCTACCAGGATACCCACTCCATCCATGTACTGTACTAACGTGTGTTCTACTCCATGTATACATGGGCCTTTAAACAACCAGTCATAGTCATATTTTTAAAAACTTGCCACATAATAAAACATAACATTTTCCCTATATATGATATACTTTAGACAGGTTTGGCTTTTAGAGCGGTCTGCAGAAGCTACAAACCTAAAGTTAGGTGCGTATAAAAGTGAGCACACGTTGTACCCCTGGACTACATCCCCAGCCACACATGTCTATATGTATGGTCTCACTAGATCTTAGGACATGTTTTATCAAAACACCACACTAAATTCCTTCAGTGGTGAACATGCGAAAAGGAAAGGGGGAAAGTACAGCCAGCCACCACCAGCTCAGTGCACGTCACAGCTCATCCGGTCCCTGCCTGGAGTAATCCGAAGACTCTTAGGCTCCAGCGCCCCAGATGCCTGATAATCAATGTGATAAAAAGTCATTCTCTATTGCACATTGATAATTTTATATGCTAAATGCCTCTTGGAAATGTCCCCTCAACCCCTGTCTACACCATCTATTTTTCCACCGCTCCCTTTCACACCCTTCATTGACTCGTGTGCCCCACAATCTCCTCACTTGAGGACATTCAGGTGATCTGTCTCTAACTCCAGCATTATCATGAGCCACCCTTTAAAACATTAATGTGCAAGAGCTGACAGTTACACACAAGCGTTCATAAGCTGTCTCCCCCTAACATCCCATCTCTGGTCTTGACCCCTGTTTGTCTAGTTCCTGGCATTACCAATCTGCTGGTAGCACTCTCTTCAGTGATCTCTGAACTTTAGAGAGACTGTGTAGCATCTACTTGCTGCTGCCTCCCAGGCCCCTACCCTCTACCCTCACCTGACTTCTCTCTGACTTAGCCACTATTCGTGGCTCAGCTCAGATCTGACCTTAGAAAAGCTGCCCATCACTTTGAATTTAAACAGCCTTAAATTGCCATACCTAGTAGGTCACAGGAACTCAATAATGATTGGGTAAAATAATCTTCTCATACAAAGATGGCCTACTGTTCCCTCCGATTCAGTTCAAATGGTAAAGATGCCATTTAAAAATTGGTCAGAAACTAAGACAGCTGCAAGGAAAGACGCAAATCTTTTTTTTTT
>CM053758.1:17812940-17834883 GCA_028658305.1 Pachyuromys duprasi
CACTTTTTCTTCTAATCGGTTTAGTGTGTCTGGTTTTATGTTGAGGTCTTTGATCCACTTGGACTTTAGTTTTGTGCAGGGTGATAAATATGGATCTATTTTGATTTTTCTGCATATAGACATCCAGTTGGACCAGCACCATTTGTTGAAGATGCTGTCTTTTTCCATTGAATTGTTTTGGCTTCTTTGTCAAAAATCAAGTTTCCATAGGTGTGTGGGTTTATTTCTGGGTCTTGGAGAAATCAGGGATACAAAGCACATACCTAAACATACTAAAGGCAATACACAGCAAGCCTATAGCCAACATCAGACTCAATGGAGAGAAACTTAAATTAATCCCACTGAAATCAGGGACAAGGCAAGACTGCCCATTGTCTCCATATCTCTTCAACATAGTCCTTGAAGTCCTAGCTAGAGCAATAAGACAACTAAAGGAGATCAAAGGGATACAAATTAGAAAGGAAGAAGTCAAAGTATCACTATTTGCAGACGATATGATAATATACATGAGTGACCTCAACCAGAGAACTCCTTCAACTGATAAACACCTTCAGCAAAGTGGCTGGATACAAAATCAAATCAAAAAAATCAGAAGCTCTCCTGTACACCAAAGACAAAAGGGCCGAGAAAGAAATTAGGGAAACAATACCTTTCACAATAGCCACTAATAACATAAAGTACCTTGGGGTGACTCTAACCAAGTAAGTGAAAGACCTGTTTGAAAAAAACGTCAAATCTCTGAAGAAAGAAATTGAAGAAGACATCAGAAGATGGAAAGACCTCCTGTGCTCATGGATTGATAGGATTAACATAGTGAAAATGGCCATCCTGCCAAAAGCAATCTACAGATTCAGTGCAATTCCCATCAAAATACCAACACAGTTCTTTACAAACCTTGAAAGAAAAATTCTCAACTTCATATGGAGAAACAAAAAACCCAG
This sequence comes from Pachyuromys duprasi, assembly GCA_028658305.1. NCBI lineage: Eukaryota > Metazoa > Chordata > Mammalia > Rodentia > Muridae > Pachyuromys > Pachyuromys duprasi. The sequence goes on from CM053758.1 coordinate 17,813,882, forward strand.
GATTTCCAAAACGATCCTGTACAACAACAGATCATCTGGAGGTATCTCCATCCCTGATCTCAAGCTGTACTACAGAGCAATAGTTGCATGGTATTGGCATAGAAACAGAATAGTGGATCACTAGAACTGAATAGAAGACCCACAAATAAACCCACACACCTATGGAAACTTGCCTTGAGTTTCTATCCAGATTTCCTCAATAGTGGACTATGAGCTGTGAGGTGAAATAAACGCTTTACACCCAAGTTACTTTGGGTCACTAACTAGGTTACCAAAGAAAGAACCGTATTTAGTATAGCTTTATATTTCATGCCATATTTGAAAGAAAATAAAGTTTTTGCATATGAAACAAAAACACTTCAGATATAAGGATAGAGTGTTTGTTCACTAGTGAATGTGTGAAAGGAACAAGAGTGTTGGAAATCATTTTGATGAGCATTCTGTTGAGGCTGTAAGTTATTGTCACAAAGTAGAGAATAAGACTTAATGTGAATTTGTATTTTTCTGTCATCTTTCCTATCATACTTTAACTTCTTTGAGACTGCTTTTTCATGTAGAGGGTTTGTGGCACCTTGTATATCTCCAAAACTGTCAAAATTTGTGGATAATTAGGGTTTTTTTTCCAATTTTGGATGAAAAGGAGCATTTCCTACAGAAGTAACATTCAGCTAAAAAGTCTTATTTGGGAAATGATAAAAATATTGTTTATTAGTTGTTATTTTCTATCAATTTTATAATATTGCCTTAACTGTTTAAGCAATTACAATAATTTAATTTTAAGTAATTAAAAATTTTTCTCAGCAGAACCAGGTTTAGCATTGACTTCAGAGGAACAGTACAAAGTTCTTGCCAGAAATGAAGATAACCAGTGTCAGGTGCGTGATGACTCATGCTTATGTTGATGACTAACACTGTCCTCTCTGATTTAATAATGTTTGATAAAGTTTGAAGACTCTGGGATTGTAGGCTTCTCATCTAACTTGAATGCTCCCTAACCAAACACTTGGCATTGAATTCCAAAGGAGAAAGTTGAAGTTCTGAGGTATGTTGGTTTGTAAAGATAAATACAAACCAAGAGATATGTTCAAAAGTAATGGTAGGAAATGCTTCTTCTCTCCCAAAGAAGCTTTAAATAACATCGTGAAAGTCATACTTTCTAAGTTTCTCAGGTTAAACCAACAACAATATCAGGTAATTTATCTGGTCCAAACTTGTTGGATTTCATCATACGTTTGGATATCAAAAATGTTAGGCTGGGCATGGAGACCTGTCTCAGCGCTTAAGAGTGCACACTGCTCTTTCAGGAGACCTACCACAGTTTGGTTCCCAGCATCCCCATTGGGCAGCCCAGAACCACCTTTAACTCTAGCTCTTGTGACCTAATGCCCTCCCTTGGTCTTCTTAGCACCTATACTCATGTGCACATACCCACACACAGACACAGAGATCTATACAAAAAAAATTTTAATAATAAAAATAAATCTTTTTAAAGTTAGGCAAAAAAATATGCTGCACCACAAAGCCATCTTTCCATGAAAGGTGTGTTGCTCATTGTGAAGTTTCATGAGAAGAGGCAGGATAGAGCTCTGTACCCATGGCAGAAAGAACTGCTTGGGCACCTAAAGGCAAAGATAGATTCATAGTCAGCCATATGTATGCAGACAGTAAATGCCAGAAGATCAGTCCAGAAGGAAAAGCTAAAATTCGACTTCAGCTGATCCTTCAGGCAGGGGACACAACTAACTTTCATTTTTCCAGTGAAAGCACAGCAGAAAAAGAGCAGATACAGTGATGGACCTCCTTCCAGGACCAAGGAGAATGCAGGTGAAGAACTGGAACAGGCAGGAGCTCCAAGAGGATCCCGTCTTATCCCAGCTCTATGAAGACCCTGTTGTGGGTCAGCGGATCAGTGCTGAGGAATTCTGGGCCAATTGTTTAAACGTGAATGCAAAAGATAATTCTACATACAATCATAAGCAGGATGTTGGTATTTCTGCTGCTTTCTGGCTGGTGCCTGGCCGCAAGCAGATGGCCATAATGGTTGAGGTATAATTTAACTTCTGATATCATTGAGTCTATATTTAGGATCTGCCCAGCAGTAAAAATGAAATTTGGGGAAAATGTGCACCACAACATGACAGAAAGGGAATCTGGACATGTTTTTCCCCAGGCCCATGATTTTCACTGGGACTAACTAAACACAGGATCAAAGAATCTCTTGGCAGAATGTGTCAAAATAGGTGAGTAGGGATTTAAAATGATGGTTTCCTTAGGAGCCAGAAACCCTATACTAGATTTGGCAGCTTTGGAAGATAAGACATTAGATTAAGTGCCCACAGAGGCCAGAATAGGGCATCAAATGCCCTAGAGGCGACAGCTACAGACAGTTGTGAGCTCTGTAGGTGCTGGGAACCAAGCCTGTTCCCTCTGTAAGTGCTCTTAAGCCACTGAGCCATGAAATATTGCACATGTTCCCAGCCCCTCTGCTTAGATGTTTCGCATGCAGAATGAAACGGACCTTTAATTCTGATCCCTATAAATCTGTTTCTTCCTGGCTATTCTGTAGTTTATTTTAAAAGCATTGGTGTAACAAAGAAGCCCCCTCACTCCAGGCTATTGAAAGTCAGCCCTCCACAGAAGGCTTTGAATTTTTTTTAAGTAAAAAATAAATAAAAAGCACTGGCATTTGCCTAGGTGGTATCTGTGAACTGCCTCTAATCAGTAAGGCCGATGGCTTCCCTTCATAGTGTTGGACTCCCGAGGTGGGGAGACCCTTCGTTCCTCGGGATAGACACCAGACCCCAATAACCCACAAAGACAAGAGCTTGATGCAAACAGCAAGAGGTGTTTTACTTAGTAGCTGGCATGCCAGGGCTCTGCACACACCTCCCACGCAAGGGGGTGGTGCAGAGCCCTGAGCAGCAGAATCACAGAGTTTATAAAGGCAAAAAACGCAAAACAGGAGGGGGTCTAGGGGTAAGGGACTTTTCTAACGGGGGGCAATCAGTGATTGGCTGTGCCCAAGTGTGGTGACTAGGGGACAGTTAGGGACTGTTTGCACTTCTCAGTCCGGGAACAAAGAAGGGCATTTAGGGCCAAGTTAAAATATACTACCCTTACAATAGCTCCTTTCAGTCTTAACCTGCATGAACCAGCTTACCGGGTCTTACCAATTCATCAAATAATTACAAAGTACTCAGTTTATGCCATGTGCTGGAGACAAGAGTGGGCAGCCTTGTAGAAACCTATACTTTGCTGAGAGGAGACTAATTGGCAGTTATTAAGGGAATAAGGTAAAATTAAAATCTTTTTGAAGATGGAATTGTGGAGAAAACAGAAAGGGTGATAACTGCCCGGCTATAGTTAGACCTTGGAAAGCTGATCCTCTGCCTGGACTACAACTGGAAAGGATAATAAAACCAAAAGCTGAATTTTAAAACAAAACAAAAACCAGCTACTTACACACAAAACAGATGATGCCCCTTAAGATCTTTGAATGAATCACTCTGAAGCTTTCTTGGCATTCCTCTTCTTTTTTTTTTTTTTAATTTTGTCAACATAGAATTTTATTTTATTTTATTTTTTAGGTTCCAAGATTTTTTTTATTAATTTATTTATTTTTATCTCAATCACAGGTTAGGTACTTTGCATCCCAGGCGTAGCCTCCTCCCTCATTCCCTCCCACCCTCTCACTCCCTCCCTCATCTCCCTCCTCCCTGCCCCCTCCAAGTCCACCAACAGGGGAGGACCTCCTCCCCTTCCATCCAAACCCAGCTCATCCTGTCTCCTCAGGGCTGGCTGCAATGCCCTCCTCTGGGTTCTAGCCCATCTGTCACTCCCCGGCTTGTATGGGGGAGGGTCAAAGAGTCAGCCATCAAGTTGGCATTCCTCTTATTCAGAGAAGGCGGGAAGGCTGGTGTGGACCTGAACCATCGTCCCTGCTGTTTGAGAGGCGCTTCATTCTCCAGAATCCCATACTATCCACTCAGCACTCCTATTCCACTACTTGAAAATAGGGGTCATGTGATAAAATTAAAAAAAAAAAAACTAATGTTGTGTAATTGTTGAAAAAGTAGCAGTTCTCCTTTGTCTCAAACTCTCATTATAGGTTGGAGAAGAAAGGAAGCAGGAATGGGATGAAGGGGAAGCGTCGGAGAGCCGGCACGCCGTTGCCCCTGACCTTGGGGCTGCTGGATCCCCTCTAACGCGGAAGAATGGGAAGGCTGGTGCCCTGCAGTCTCCCGAAACAGACAGCAAAGAGCGGCTTGGGTAAGAACGTGGTACCATTTCACAAGAGGCTGTTATCTTTGTTCTACAAAATTCTAACTTAGGTTAATATTTGTGATTAACAAACTTTACTTCTACTTGAGATATCTAGGCATTGCATAATTATGAAAACATAAGTAAATAACAGGATGAGCAGGGTAACCAATATTACTGTCAACAGGCTGTGATGTTTGGAGGGGGTCTATGGAACTTCTTTGACCGTTGACTTAAAAATATGTAACCCATTCCTGGTACTGGGGGTTTTATTTGGTCACATATGATGTCTAGTTGGAAAATTATCTCCCTATTATATGGTAACTATTTAAATTCCTTTCATATATAATATACCAACATATTAATGTAAGATATTGTATATATGGGACCTTCTACCGTAGTAGGTTTCCATATGGCTTTTCAAAATGTATCAACTGTTAGTTGTCCGTCCCCATATTCCCTCCTTTACCCTCTCCTTCCATCCTCTTCCCCATTTAACCTTCCTATTCTAGTTTCCCTTTTATCCTTTTATAATACTACCTTCTATTCCCCCTTCTTTGGAAGATCCTCTTCTCCTTCCTGGCCCTTTACAAGCTACCTACCCTCTGTGGTTACTCTGCATAAAACACACATATCTGAAGTTTAAAGGCTAATATCCACATGTAAGAACAACTGGGCCTGAGTTACTTGTTTCTGGTCTCATCATTTGCCTGCCAATTTCATAATTTTATTTTTTAACAGTTGAATAACATTCCATTGTGTAAATGTTTTGTTAACCACATTTTTTGTTAGCCACTCATCAGTTGATGGGCATTTACACTGTTTCCAGTTCCTAGCTATCATAAAGAAAACAGCAATAAACATAGATGAGCAAGTGTCTCAGTGACAGGAGGTAGAGTCCTTTGGGTATAGTCCCAAGGGTGGTGAAGCTGGATCTTGAGGTAGATTGATTTTCAGCTTTTTGAGGAAACGCCACACTGATTTCCACAGTCGCTGTACAAGTTGGCACCAAGACCAACAGTGGACAAAAGTTCCCCTATCTCCACATCCTCACTAACATCAGCTGTCATTTGTCTCATCAGTCTTGGCCATTCTGAGTAAAATGAGATCTTAAAGTGGTTTTGATTTGCATTTTCCTGATCCCTAGGATATTGAATATGTTGTTTCCTTCTGAGCTCCACTTCTGTGGTCCTCATCCTCTGGAAACCCTTGCTTGTGCTCAGACCAGAGTTTTTCCGTGCCAGATCTTGCATGTTGCACTGCATCGGGCCTCTGTGGAGTCTGTTTTTGAACAGGGAGTATTCACTTCCTCATTTTAGCTGCTACTTTATAACTTTCTTTTAATTAATAAGTGAAGTAGGATGGTAAAGAGTTAAGGTATTGTAATGTTTTTATAGCCTTAGTTCATAGAATTATTAGAATGTATTTTGTGATTTTTTTTAAATTAGTGGTTCTGCCTTGAGCATAAAAGAAGGAAAGAAAAGAGGACATGAAATATGGTCTTCTGGAGATTTTGCGACTGAACTGACATCTGAGGAGTCTGAGGCGGTAGCTGGTGATATTCTGGCAGTGAAGGATTCTTGGAGTTTCAATGACAGGGATCCAGATAAAGGAAGGTAAAATAAAATAAACTTGCCCTGAAGGGAGGCAGTAGAAGTGGTTAGTTTTTCTGGAAATAAAGCAAGCTTACCTTCTGTTTATACTCAAATGCCTTCTAGAAAATGACTGTAAACAGTCTATAAGCTTTATGACCAGGAGGAATTAATGACAACTGGAGAGACTTTATACAAAGGCAGTATTATTTGTGTTTTGTCTGAAAGAATTGTATGTTCTTCTTTTTCAGGCCTGCAAAGAGAAAATCAGAGGAAAAGCACCAGGTATTGTAACAATCGAGACCAGATTTTGGTAATAGGAAGAGAGCAACCCCCCCCCCCATAGAAACCTAGGTAGCCGCCCACAGAGGGCAGCAGCCTAGAGATCACCACACCCTGGGAGGAGCCACAGCCTCTGCAACTGCCCTCCACTTTACCATGACCTGACAACCACCCACTGCCCACTGTCAGCACTGCCCACCTCAAACCTGGCTCCATGGGCATTCTGTAGGGAGGAGTAGCCTGGGTGGTCTCCTGGAGGCTATGCCCAGCTGCACAGACCTAGCAAGGAAGACTTAGGAAACAAAATGCTTTGTGTAAGAATATGGCTTCCCCAAGAGGAATGACACATGGAAGATGCATTTTGATCACTAAAAAGAACTAACCCAGAAAGTTGCTTTGCTCTATCAGAGAAAAGGGTTCTGGAGGCAGCAAATTTTCAGGTTCAGGTGGAGATCCAGTTGAAGGCAGTAGAAATGCCGAGGACCTCAGGCACTGCAGACAATGTTTGGGGTGCAGGGCGGTTCACAGTGTACCTTCAGAGTCCACCGTAGTGAGATCTGGAAAAGAATGAACACTGCTGAAGCCAGGCTGAACAATGCCGGCCAAGGCCCATTGCAGCAAGGTTCCGGCTTCCCTACAGGCGGTACCCTGTGAGCAGTCACAGTGCGAGCAGCTAGGATGTGCAGAATGAGAGAGACCAAGTTCCGGGGGAGGGGGGTCTCCATCTGCTGAAGACAGTAGAGGAAGCCTAGGGGGAGGACGAGGGAACTCAAGAAGATGAAACCAAAGGACAGCCTCCACCTCCAAGTGGATCCAACTGTCACCTCAATTAACAATTCAGGTGCCAGAAATCCAGACTGATAGGTGGAAAAGAGACAAAACAGCAGATGGGGGCTGAGTAAATGTTGCTTGGCTGTGTCTGCTAGCACCCACATAGCAGCTAGCTATGTCTGTTGGTCACCCAACAACAGAAGGGGGTCAGATTCCAGCGTAACAAACAAACGAATGATCAGACCTGAAGACCTTGGTTGACCGGTTCTTTACTCATTCATCTGATAGCTAGACTCACTGCGGTGTTTATGCCACACATTGTTTTTAAACTGTACATGTTGACGTGTTGACGCGCGTATAGGGAAAATACTCATGCACGTAAAATAAAAATGAAGGGGGAAGGCATGGAATTTTCTGTTATGTAAAGGCGTTTGCTTAGAATAAGACATTAGAACCAGAAGCCATCGATAAAGATACCCTGTCACAAAACTCAGTCCTCTTCAGAAGCGCCCACATCCCTGCTTCCATAGGTTCTCCCTCAGCTGTGTGACTCCCCTGCTGTATGCGGTATCGCTGAGAACACTGTGACCTAGCATGGTTTGTTTCATAGGCCGGAAGAGAAATGAATGCTATGGAAGACACTGACGACCTGACCCAGCCAGCTGAGCTGAGCTCAGAGGACGGTGAGCTGCCTGACCCTTATTATAGGGCTACTGGACTGCTGCTATGCACATAACATTTTTTCCTTTTATTAAAAATAGGGGGTTTTATCCTCACATAATATATCCTGATTACAGTTTTCCCGCCTTCTACTCCTCCTAGTTCCTCCCCACCTTCCTTCCTGACCGAATCCACTTCTTTTCTGTCTTTCATTAGAAAACAAACAGCTTTCTAAGGGATAATTACAGAATACAATAGTGTTCCACGGTCTCTCGCTCTCTCCACATTGTCTGGCTGTGGGTCTCTGTATTTGTTCCCATCTGCTGCAGGAGGAAGCTTCTCCCATGATGGCTGAGCAAAGAACTGATCTATAGAATAACAGAATTTCATTGGGAGTTGTTTTATCGATACATTTTTGGGTTTTGGTTTGTTTGTTTGCTTGCTGCTTGCTTGCTTGTTTTTAGAACAGTGGTGTTTTATTTCACCCTAGGTACCTGAGCTACCTAGTTTCAGGTTCTTGGTCATCCAAGCGATGTCAAGTATGAGTTCCATCTCACGGTGTTGGCCTTAAGTCAAATCATGTACCAGTTGGTTATTCACACAAGCTTTGTGCCACCATTGCACTGGCAAATCTTGCAAGCAGGGCATCACTGTAGTTCAAGCGTTTGTGGGTGGATTGGTGTTTACTTTTCTTCTTTGGTGGCCTGCAGAGTACTTTCTTGTATGAAAGATACTAGAAAATAGGGGCGAAGGCTTTATACAGGCAACAACTCGACTTCTCCATGCTCAGTGAGTTGTGTAGGTGTAGTCTTCTGCCATGGGGCCTCGCTGTCAGTTTGTGTAAAGTAACCTACCATCTCAGCAACAGCCATGGTTGTTTGGGGGTTCTCATAGGATCCCTTTAGCCAACAACTCAATTAGATGTAACCTAACCCTGGTACTGGAAGCGTCGCTTGGTGACAAGAGATATTCAGTTAGGGCTCTCTCTCCTAGTAACTGGAGATTTCAGTTAGATCACCTTCATATATGTATATATTTAGGAAGCCTCTACTGTGTTAGCTTTCCATGCTACCCCTCAAATGGCCTTTCATTTTAAGTGTCTCTCCCTATATTCCCTCCCTCATCCTCTCTTTTCCTTCCCCTCTCACATTTCGGTCCTCCCACCCCACATCTGAATTAATCTATAACTATCTATTTTATTTCCCTTTCCTAGAGAGATCTTTCACCAGTCCCTTACTCTATAGGTACGCTCTGTGGTTCTACAGATTGTAACTTGGTTATTATTGACTTAGCTGCTAATATCCACATATAAGCGAATATGAACCATATTTGCTTTCTGGGTCTGGGTTACTTCACACAGGATAAATTTTTCTAGGCCTATCCATTTACCTGAAAATTTCAAAATGTGTAAATGTACCACATTTTCTTCATCCATTCATCAGTTGATGGACATCAAGATTTGCCCCAGTAACTGACTATGAATGTAGTTAAGCAATTGCCTCCATGGTAGGATGTAGAGACCTTTGGGTATATGCCCAAGAGCGGAATAAGTAGGTCTGTTGTCACCGTCCTGAGAAACAGCCACACTGATTTCCATAGTGGCTGTACACATTTGCACTCCCCCACCCATGGATGAGAGTTTCTCTAATTTCACATCCTCACCCGCATGATCTGTCACTTATGTTACTGATCTTGGCCTTTCTGACTGGTGTAAGACAAAAATCTCAAAGTAGCCTTGATTTGCTTTCCCTGGTAAAGGAAAGTGTTTCTCAGCCATGTGAGTTTCCAGATTTCTTCATTTTATCTGCTAGTATCCCTGCATACTGTAGGCATCCAGTATGCACTTGCTCAGTGTAGGAACGAGTGAATTAGACTACTTCCAAACAAACACTCTTAGATTTGATTTCTGTATAGGTTCCTCTCTGAAATTCTTGGATATCACTCATTCATACAGACAGTATTGCATATAAAGAGTACTTGTAAAGCAGAAACCGTCAACTAGAAGGAAACTGACACTTAAAATTCCCTTCCAAAACTGCAGTTTGTGAGGAGAAAGGGCCTCCAAGTTGGAGGGAAAACACCAGGCAAAACAGCACAATACGTAGAGATCTAAACATGATGAGGCCTTAAAGGAGAAGCTTCCCTTTAAAACCTTGGATGAGAATAAAGCTAGGTGTCGTGACACACACCTTTATCCTAGTACTCAGGAGCATGGGCAAGGAGATCTGAGGCTGAAGCCAGCCAAGGCTATGTAGTTCAATCCTGCCTCAAAAATAACATAAAATGAGGATGAGACTAAGAAAGAGAAAGTGTGCTGCCATGAACAGCCTTCAGAACACTTCCCTGAAAAAAGCCCAAGAACAAAGGATCAGACTTGTGTAAATGGGGGTCGGGGGAGATATCTGGCAGGAAGTTTCACATCACGTGATTTAGTTCATTATGACAAAGAACCTGGAAGAGCCTAGGACCATAACTTAGGAGCTGTCAAGTCTCTAGGCATGGTGGTATATGCCTTTAATTTCTAGCATTTGGGAGGTAGAGACAGTGGATCCCTGAGTTGGAGGCCAGCCTGGTCTACAGAGTGAGTTCCAGGACTACACGAAGAAACCCTATCTCAAACATCCCTCCTGCCTGCCTCCTTCCCCCACCCCCCAAAAAAGCTCAAGTCACTACATAGACTGCTTAATTGTGCCCCACAGGTTGCTGTGAGGAGATGTGAATGATTTCTTCAGGCTATGGGATCTGGTCTGCTTTGTATTTGCCTGTTTGTTTTCTAAAGAGAGAGAGAAAGATGTAGAATTGGACGGGTGGGGAGCATCTGGGAGAAGATGAGGGACGGCAAACCTTAATCAGAATACATTGTATGAAAAAAATTTAAACAGTGACCACTCTCTATCTCACAGAGGCAGACCCATGCTTTAACAGACAGCAAATAGAAGCCGAAAGTGAACTCTGTGAGCTGCTTATGAGAAAAACTGGACACGTGGAAAACAGTGTATCTGAAGAAGACGTGACAAAAACAGAGCCAGTGATATCAAGGTTAGACCACAAAGGCCTAGAGAAGAAAGAGCCTGAAGTGTGAGGTTGATTAGTTTGAAGAAGGCTTACTTTCTACAGCAGATGTTGGAGGAGGAAGATCTGTCTAATCCCTGTGGGCTTCAGAATAGGACAAAACTTCCTTGTCTTCTGAAGTGTGCAATCCTTGCGAATACTGTAACAGGCTGTGGCCCCTACGTATGTCCAATAGTTAGGTGCATATTGTTGCCTACTTATAGGAAGGAGTCTTATTACCTACTCAGCAATGAGAATTTGGCAGTGCTTTTTATGTATTTCTTTAAATGAATTGTGTAGAAGAAATTCAAGTTAAGAGGATTGACCGCATAGGCATAGAGGATTTGTCGATAGATTTGCTTATGAGACATTTAAGAAGAATTTAGCTAAGGGAGCACTGCCCCCAAAGTGCTCCAAAGATAAATAGTCTGCTAACCAGGCCTGTTAGAGATAAAGTTAGGATGCTTGGATATAAATGTTTGTCCACCAGGATTAATCATCCATTAGGCCCATCCCCTAAGAACATGCTCAAGATGGCCATGTAGAGTCACAACCATCATCAAGTTCTGGTCTGCCTTTAAATCCTTTGGGCTTTTATCAGGACAAACTTAATTCTGCCACGTGGGAAAGATGACCTTGGGTAACATAACACCATTCAAAAAAGAACAACACTGGTATACTTAAGAGGCAATTCTGGCAATATCTTTGCTGTGTGAACCTCCCATCTGCCCACCTGGCCAGGTTTGCCATTCCATGTCTCTGTTTAAATTGTCCAAAGTGTAATGTAGGACCAGGACCTAAAAGAAATTGAAAGATGTTGTTTGTGCATAAGCCTAAGCTGTGTAAATAAGTAAAATCTGTTCAAGGCTGGCTCTTCCTTGGGCACTAGCCAGAGCCAGACATGTTCTTCCTTCATCTCTAAGCATGTGGAGTGATTTCTCACTAGAAAGGCATGTTATTTTTATTACAGGAACGCTATTTATATATTGTCTGTGTTTTGGTAATTTATTTTTAGGGATTTTACAATATAGAATTACTGGCTTAAAGTATAGAAGCTTCTTTTGTTAATGACATTAATCAGTAAGTGGATAGTTATGATGGCTCACCCCTATAATCCCATCCCTGAGGAGCCTGAGTCAGAAGCGTAATGACAGGTGAAGGCCAGCTTGGGCTACATAATGAGTTCTACTCTGCACTGGACTTTAGAGTGGGACCCTGTCTCCAAAAATAAAAATAGAGGGCTGGAGAGATGGCTCAGAGGTTATGAGCACTGGCTGTCTGTTCTTCCAAAGGTCCTGAGTTCAATTCCAAACCACAAGGTGGCTCACAACCATCTATAATGATCTCTGGTGCCCCCTTCTGGCCTGCAGCTGTACATGCAGACAGAACACTATACATAATAAATAAATCTTTAAAAAGAAATAAATAAAAAGAAATAGAAATATAAAGAAGACTTTGATCCACACGTCTAAGTTGTCCTCATGAACGCTGTATTAGCTTATAGTCTCAGCACAAGTGCAAACTTCTCAAACAAAAGTTTTAGAATCTATGCAGTGCTCCCTTTATTTATTTATTTTCAAAGTTGGCGATTAAACTTCCAAATTTTAATTTGGATTAAAAGAGAATAAAATCTTTGTGAGGCCAGCACATAATGCTAAATTACACTCCCAAGTACATTTTTGTTCTTTTTTTTTTTTCATGAGTGTATTTGCTTGCATATGTGCAGGCCAAGAGGCCAGAAGAGGGCATTGGATCACCTCAAACTGAGGTTGCAGACAGTTGTGAGCAGTCCTGCGGGTGCTGGGAACCTAAACCCTAGATCCTCTGCAAGAGCAGCCAGCATACCTAACCCTTGAGCCCTCTTTCCAGGCCCAACCCCTTTGTTCTTAAACTGTACTAAATAGAATAGATGACCAATTAATTTATTTAATACGTCCCTTTCATTGATAAAATAAATTCAGCTTTCTATGTTGAAAGAACAGGATACTTTTTATTATTGAATCAATTGATCTTGTATTGATTTTTAAATTGCTTATTATAACAAGATGAATTGAAAGCATTAGTAAAAGGTAACATAAACTCCCTATTCTTGTCTTGAATTATAATAATATGCATGCCCATTGTTTGAAAGCTTCAGAAGGGCTCTCTTACATTGTAAACCATTTGAGAGATGCATGCAATTTTTTATAAAAATAAAATTTTATTTTTAGTTAACTTATGTACTCATTTGCAAGTAGTAATTTAAGAATTAACTTTAAATTACCTGATTTTATTAGGGGATTATGCATAAAATTATAACAAATTATATACAATTATTTTTAACTTGTCTAATTGCTGATTAGATTCAAGATGGCTTTTCCAAAATAGCTACCAAAGTTTCCTTAGCAGAAATTTCCCAGTCAAGAAAACTTTTCTTAAATTATTACTCTTCCAATATTTATGGTCTTTGGAAAATAATAAAGTGAGAAATTGAAAACATGTGATCTAGAAAAAGTATTGAAACACATAAATCTTATTAAGATAGCTCAGGATATTGACTTCTTAGAATAATGAAAAGCAAGATCAAATGATGGACATTCCATTTTCAAAAAAAATGAATTTTAAGATAATTGTATTTAACCTCAGAGTTGCATTAAAACAAAAAGAGAAGAGAGAAAATGAAAGAGTGAAGACACAGTTACCAGGAAAAGATGAGTTTTATACTGAAGACATGGAAAATCAGCAATGTGACATGGCTCTGAGGGTCCTGCACATGAAAGTAAAACAGACTTTGAAGCAGGTGAATTAATTGCACACTATTAATTATCCTTAATGTCCGTGTGACTTAATTTCATTGATGTTACTTACAATATCAATGATTAATATATGATTAATGTGCTTTTACATGTGTGTATCATTGGGCAGGATAACCTGCATGACTAATGTTTTGTGTGTGTGTAGTCCATTGTTGACCAAAACATTTTCATGTGGCCCATGGCTCTACTGTATAACTATTTAACAACACGTTATTTAGGGTCTGGATGGGTGGCTCAGTGATTAAGAGCATATTGTTCTTCCAAAGGACCGGAGTTCAATTCCCAACACTCACATTGGTGATTTTAAAACCACTTGTAATTCCAGCTCCAGGGCATATGATACTCACTTCTTGCCTCCAGGGACCCCTGCATATGTATGGCATAAACATACAAACACACTAATTTTCTTAATTGAAATCTAAGGAAATGTCACCTCACCCTAAAATGAAATGACATTTACAGCTAAATGGTCACAATAAACCTTGGAGGAATGGATGAAGAGTTTAATCACTGCATTGTCATAAATATTAACAGGGTCATTTTTATGCCAAAATGCAGGCTCACTAGCCTTACAACTATAAAGAAATCTCGTCTGTATTTCATGAGGAAATTCACTTCCCAGGGGCATCTGTGCCTGGGTGGAGGAGCTGCTTTTGCTCCATGACAAGGTCATCCATGTTTCAGACAGCCAGAACTTGGTTCATTCATGTGGAGTGAGGGGCCCTTGAAAGTTCTGCACTTAAGTTTTTACGCTTTTTTGCCACCACTAATGTGGGATTAAACCTTCATAAATTGTGAAGATGAAAATGCACAAAAGAAAACTAGAACATACTTTTTATTAGTCATTTTCAGATGATTAACGTGTTGGTATGTGAATGTGCATGAGTTTTAGAAATGAAACTACACACATGCTGTAAAGTGTAGAGCATTTTTAGATTTTCCTTTTATTTGTATTTGTATGTGTGTTTTGCTTGCATGTATCTATATATTCTACATGCATGCCTCATGCCTACAAAGGCCGGAAGAGGGTATTGAAGCTCAGTGTCATTACAAATGGTTGTTAGTCACTGTGTGAGTCCTGGGAACCAAACCTAGGTCCTCTTGGAAGAGTAACATGTGCTCTTGGCCACTGAGCCATCTTTCCAGCCATCTGTGTGTGCATACGGTAGAGGCATGTTTTTCCATTGAACAAACTGATGTTCTTCATGGCTCTGTCTGCAGCAGTTGAATAGTAACATTCACTCTAGCCTCACTCACAGCAAAGACTTGAATGTATCTCACACGTTCTGATTTCCCATGATTGTAAACCCTTGCCACCAATGACGGATTTTCTAGTCTGTGACAGTGATTCTGCTCCTTTGATAGGTTCATGTGGAAGGGTGCTTCCTGCTTTGCCATTGAAACCTACTATGGAAGGAGGACACACGTGACCAGCAGACACCATGTTTTCAATTCATTAATTTATTTGGAGAAAAATGATTCCTATTTCAAAACTAAGAGTTTCTGAAAACAACACTGCATCAGATACACATTACATGCATGCAATGAAGACATTACATACATACTTCTTACATGAATGCAACGAAGACATTACATACATGCAACACAGGCACATTACATACATGTTCCACAATCAAGACATTCTGATCCCAGAGTTTTATGCTTACTTGCACAGAAAGGCTACCACAGAAAATGCAGCCAGGGCTGGAGAGATGGTTCAGTGGTTAAGAGCACTTGCTAATAGAAGACCCAGGTTCAACTCCCAGCACCCATATGGTGACTTACATATTGTCCCTAACTCCAGTTCCAAGAGATCCAATGCTCTCTTCTGGTCTCCATTGGCACCAGGCACAGACATAACATGCAGAAAAAAACACCTATACTTTTTTTTTTTGGCAGTTGTAAATTTGAAGTCACGCATTTTTCCTTCCACTTTAGACCTAGTATAAAAGCATAGACATACCTTACATATGCACTATGCACCCCAAAACAGAGAAGAAAGTGTTCTTGTTCCTGCTGCTCTCTTTGTAGAGAGTTCTATAACGGGACACAATGGTCATGTCATACAGTATACGGAAACTTTTTGAAGGGCAAATTCAGGGTCTCTTAGTGTAGTCACAACTTCAGAATATTTTCATCCCCTTAAAGAAAAACTTCAAACCCCTTACCTGTCACCCTCCTCCCAGGTCCTCCATCTTTCCCAGCCCTTTCTTACCAGTCTAAATTGTTTCTTTATAATTTCCACATTCTTCTAGACACGTCCTGTATTCAGTCTTTCTGGATGAGCTTCTATCACATGGTGTTTCCAAGGCCATCACTGTACCAAAATGCCATTTCTTCCCACTGTTGAATAGTATTCTATTGTATGTCTGTCCCACACACCCACTCATCAGCTGAAGGGTCTCAATGTCACGGCCACGTCTTGCTTTTTATTTGTGGTGCTGAGAGAATTTTGTGGACATACTTTTATTTCTTTGCTATTGGATTTTATCCTTTGGGTTGAATATGCTAATATCGCTGTCTCTTGGCTTTTAATCATGCTTTCTCGAGTTCCAGATTTTACTCATTTGTCTTTATTTGTGCAGAAGTAGCTCACAATTTACTATTTCATAAAGGTTTTTCTGACTCTCTTTCCCTTGTATGTGCAGAACAATTAAGTCAATTTTGCATGCTTCCCTCATTTGGTTTTGTTTCCCTTTGTTTTGTGCCTTAATCTTGTCAGAGTATAAATTTGCCTAAAGGTAAAATAATGTTTGATAAGGATGCCCAGTTTTTCTTGAAAACACTGAAAATGTTTTTGCTAAACAATTGGTAGAGCTTGGGGGCAGAACTTAGTGGGTGCTTGCCTAGCATTTGAGGGTCTGGATTCCATCCTCAGTGCTGAAAAGACCAAAAAAAAAAAAAAACAGTTGTTAGGATAAAATTAAATACTTCATACAATATTCATAATTTTTAGACATTGACAGAAGAGTTTTAATCTAAATATATGCTAAGTATAACATTTCATCACCTGGAGACTTATTTACCAAATACTCATATTTTTCTCACAATGAAAAAGTGAGGCTTACCTTCCCTTATAATGGGAGAGACTCTCTAACTTGCCGCAGAGTTGCAGTTTGTCTTGTATTTTCATTGCATGAGAGAACATGCAACGGAAGGTAGTGTGAGCAGAAACAAGTTAGGTAGCCAGCACAAATACAGAAGTTTCATGGCTTACTGGAGGTGTGTTTGGGGCTTCCATCTTGAGGCCACCTTCACTGGCTTGAGAAAGATTTCCATGCACCTGGTATGGAAGGCACCTATGAACATGCCACCTGCCTCAAGGATAGGATGGTATGAGAACAGCAAGGTGCTGAAGGCAACAGCAGATACTATCTATGGCTCAATATGTCTTTCAAATTCTTCTACTTTATGCATATTTTTCAATCTAATCATTCATAAAGTCCAGTGCCAGATGTTATAATTACCTCTCTTTTACTGATGAGGTAGCCAAGGCACAGAAAGCTTATTTGCTCCAGACCAATAACTATTAGGAACTAGAGCTGGACCTCAGGCACAGGCATTCTGATATCTCACTTAGAAGCTGCCTTTCACACTTTCCTTTAGCATCCAGATCTTCCCTAGAGCAGCACGTTGCTTTGTTATCGTTGCCTGCATAGCTCTGTTTATTCATCTGTATGTTGGGGATTGTTCTAATGCTAGCCTTCAAGATGTGGTTAAGCCTATCCTTGTTGTGTAAATCTGCCTAAGTCATTGTATCTGATTGATTAATTAAACAGCTTATACATGGGCAGGGCAGAATGGGGTAGGCATGGCTAAGGTTCCTGAGCTAAGGTTCAGGAAAATCACAGGAGACAAGTGGGAACAGAGGAGGAAGGAGGACACCACGATGGGTTAGCATGGAGAAGAAATCATGTGGGCCTTGAGGAAGGACTCCAGTAATGGCGTGGAAAGGCCCAGATGAAGAATAAAAGCAAGTATTTATAAGATTATGGATGAAGATAGTTCAGATGAGGATGGCTAAGGAGGATGGCATTGGATGGGGGCTGGGAGGTGAACGGTAAGGTTACTGAGACAGTGTAAGTAAAATATTTGCCCAGCCCAAGGTAAATAAGCAATTATAAATATAACAGGGTTCTGTGGTTTATTATTTATGATAGTGGGTTAAATAATACCACCATGATAATTATAGGGCTAATAATAAACATTAAATATCACAACACTCATTTTTTATTTGCAGCAACATCTACATGAACTATTAAAATTATAGTCGAGACAGTGAGCAAGTAAATTTTCACCATACTAGGATTCCCTTTTTTTCTCATTTCCCAATTTGGTCAGTTTGAGTAACTGAGAAAATATGATTTCAAGACAAAAATACCAGGGCTGGAGAGATGGCTCAGAAGTTAAGAGCACTGGCTGCTCTTCCAGAGGTCCTGAGTTCAATTCCCAGCAACCACATAGTAGCTCACAACCATCTCTAATGAGATCTGGTACCCTTTTCTGGTGTACAGGCAGAGCACTGTATACTAATAAATAAATCTTTAAAAAATAAAAACGACAAAAATACCATGTTTCAGTCATAAGACAGATCAATGACTTGAACCATAGTATTTGAGATTTGTTGGGGATAAAATCCCTTTTGCAGTGACTCAGTTAACTCCACAGTAATAGCACAAAAGTTTCCCTCAGTATGCAGATAAAAAGATGATGACTGAATGCTAATAAAATTCTAACATAAGGGAGCAGGAGAGATGGTTCAGCAGTTACGAGCACTTGCTGCTCTTGCAGAGGATCCAGGTTCCATATGGCAGCACACACTGCCTGTAACTCTAGCTCCAGGGACTCCTATGCTTCTGGCTTCTACGGATGTCTGCATGCATGTAGCACGTCTACACACACTGAAGCACACATACATATGTGTAAAATAAAGAAGTCTTGTTAAAAATAATTTTTAGCACAAAAACACATGATGGGGAGATTTGTAGGAAAATGTTAGTAAAACTGTCTTTTCAATTCTTTGTTTCAGTTGCAAGAGGCACAAGATCGACAAAAAGAAGTTGCGCGGAGTTTTCAGCAGATGCAGGACCACTTGCAGAAGTATAATTTAAAGGGGCATACAGAATAACCTGAGTGTACACAGAACAAGTTATCAGTGTAACGTGCAAATCATATGGGTTATAATAAGTACAGCTCTGTGAAGATCAGCATCTCAGCATCCCATTCCTTAGGTCTGGGGACACAGCTCAGGGGATGAGTAGGGCATGTTTTGTATGCCCATGACCCTGGGCTCAATCCCCACACCATAAAAGAAAAAAACTGCCTGGTATTTGTTCAGTTTACCAAATATTTGCACATTCTCTATAAGACACAGCCAGAAAATGAGACACCATCTAACTTTCATATTTTTAAAAGAATTAGCATTCTTTGTCATTGTGCAATGTTGTAAAAAGCTTAATCTGTAAAAAAAATAATAATAGTTTTATAAAATGACATTTTAGACTTCAAGCTGAATGCTCTGATGCAGAAGTTACAATACAAAAGCAAGGAGAGAAAATTGCAGAGCTTCGGAAGCTACGCGAAGGTTTGGTAAGTGAGCTTCCTGCTCACCTTTGTCTCAGGTTTGCTTTCCCTGACAGGAACTTTGCAGGAAATGTGCAACATATATTTACCGTATTCTCGTTGATGCTACTTCCTGCTGCCAAGGAAAATTCTCTTTGCTTTATAGAATGTTTGGCTGAATTCAGGAGATAATGATTTTGGTAATCTGTCTTAATGCCTATTATTCTTGATAAATAATATCTTTAAGAAAGGATAATTCATATCAAGATTTTTAAATATTTTATATAATTTTTCAAAGACTAGAGACAAAGAGGAACAGCTAAAAAGACTCAACAAAACCATACCATCTCTAAAGTGTTCTTTGGATCAAAAGAAGAATAAAACTGAAGAATTAGAGCAGGAGCTCACTGAGTAAGATTTTATTTCACATCTTTTCACTCACAGGCTTATTTAACTGACTTTATTAACACCTAAATATTAACTTACTTTATAACTGTTTGAACAACCAAAACTTATTGTATATTAAAATTCACTTCAGAATTTTACAACTCAATCTGAAAACTTGGATGCCAAAATACATATATACGCTCTAACGATCCTGAAAAAAAAAAAATGATGATGTGTTTGCCATGACTCTAACTATATAGTTCATCTACCTTAAATTTTTCTTTCTTGCTTTCTTTCTCTTGTTCTTCCTTTCCTTCTTTCTTTCTTTTCTTAGTTGGGAGTTCCTAAATTGTTTTGATATCTGCCCTCCCTCCTCCTCCCCTATCCACCCACCCTTTTCCTGCTCACTCAACTTTTTATCATTTTTTTCTCCTATCAACTGCCCATATATTCTCGAATATGTGGCCTCCCACTGGCGTGTGGTTGACTTGCAAGGGCCACATTTTTGAAGAGAACTGACTCTTCTCTTCCAGCAGCTGTTAACTGACAACAGCTCTTCGGCTGGGGTGGGGGTTCACGTTCACCCCCATTTCCCTTGCTGAGACTGGGTCTGACTTGAGCTCATTGAGGCTTGCACATGCTGTCAAAATCACTGGGAACTCAGTATACGCAGTTGTCCTGTTGCACCTACAAGCCACTGTTTCACTGCCTCTGGATCCTACAGTCTTTCTGCCCCTTCTTCCACGGTGTTCTCTGGGCCTTGGGAAAAAGAAGTAAGGACAGTTTTGCTTTCTTTTCTTATTCTGGCAGCATCTTTCATTCAACATTCCAACATTCTCCTAACTAAAACACTGTTATCAAAATTATATTTATTTTTATTTTCTTTCTGCCTTTCTTTTTTTTTTCAATTATGATATCATGCAAACATGTTCCTTCTCCACGGGTGTTACCCATTTGTACATAAGGTATACATGTTGCTAAACGTGTTACATATATAGATATAGATATCTGTATGTATGTGTACACACGCACACATACAACTAAAATGTAGTCCCCCCTGTTACCTGCAGAAGTTTGGTTTTAGGACCCTCCACAGATACGAAAATCTACGGATGGACAACTCTTACATGTAAAATGGTGTATATTTGCATATAGGTCACACATGTCCACATTTTAATTCTTTACCTTCATTACTGTACTGATGGCTGAATTTTTCCTAATTGTTAATAATTAGTTAATACGGATGGGAGAGTTGCTCAGAGGTTAAGAGTACTGGCTAGGGTTGATCCAAGATGGCTGCCACGAGAGAACACTGTGTCTGAGGAGTAGGAGAGCAGAAACAACGCAGCGAACAGGAGACTGAACTCTGGGACCTAAAAAGCCAGCATTGTGAGTGCCAGGTGAGCGGAACTCCTACGGTGAGAAAATCAAGTGGGAAAACCCTAGGGACACCCAGTTATTACCTGGAGAAATTTCCCTGTGACCAGCGGCGCACAGCTCTAATCTGGACGAGCGGCTGCGCTGGGCGCCCGCAGCCGCCATTATAGACTGGATCGCACAGACCCCCGGGCAGTTTCGGGAGGAACCGGGAGCCGTTTTCACTGAACTGCGCCCTACGAGCGCACACTGCACCCGGGTTCTG
>CM053758.1:17835383-17892225 GCA_028658305.1 Pachyuromys duprasi
AAAAAAAAATTCCAGCACAGAAAGGTGAGGAGCTCCTGAGGCTGAAGTCCTGGCAGAGGAGCTCTTGGCAGCTGAGGTTGTCTGGGGAGGAAGAGTCGCTTTTCCCTGGGGATGTGCCCACTGGTAGGTTGCTCATGACTAGTAGTTGACCCCACACCTATGTGCATGGGGGCATTACTAACTGGACAGAGTAGATTCATTTGAGAAAAAAAAAACACAACAAAAATAAAAGACAAGACCTGAAGTTGGTAGGGCGATGTGTTTGGGGGGTTAGAGGGTGGTGGCAGTGGACGTTTACCTCCCGTGCTCGGATGCGAGGGCATCCGGGGACCACAGGGCTCTGAGAGGAGGCCTCCTCAGCAGAGGTGTTGTAGCTCCCAGGGGAGGGCGTCCCCAGCCGAGCTCAGGCGCTCAGGCGCCTCAGCCCTGCTTCGCTTCTTTGCTTCTTTTCCTCTTCTCTTCGTTGCTTCTTCCGGTGAGAGTCACCGGAGAGGCAGCAAATCTCATAAAAGATTTATTGGAGGGACGAACCCAGGAATAGCAGGATTCTTGGGAGAAGGCAGCAGGGAACTGAGCCGATACAGCATTTCTATAGGATTTCTTAGGGGGTAGAGCTTTCTAGGGCAGACCAATTATGAGTTTTAGGCTGGCCAGGCGTACATATTAAAAACAGTTGTTTGCTTTTATTTTTAGGAGGAGAAAAGAAAAATAAATGCCTTTCAGCATGTGAAGAATATTATTAGGCTCAATTCCTAGTACCAAAAGGAAGGGGGGGAGGGGAGAGAGAGAAAGAATGAAAATGGCCCTCATAGATTCACAGGAAATGGAATTATTGGCAGTGTGGTCTTGTTAGAGGAAGTGTGCTCTGGGAGATGGGTTTTGAGGTTTCAGAAGCTCAAGCCAGGCCTAGTGGCTCATTGTCTCTTCCTGCTGCCAATCTGGACATGGCACTCTTGGCTACCCCTCCATGTCTGCCTGCATGCCACCATGCTTCCTACCATGACAATAACAGACCAAATATCTGAAACGTAAGCCAGCCCCAATTAAATGCTTTCCTTTTTAAGAGTTGCTATGGCCATGGTGTCTCTTGACAGCAATAGAAACCCTAACTAAGACAGGTACTTAAGGTAATTTTTAAAATTTTCACTTGTAGCCCTGGGTTAGCCCGGAACTTACAGAGATCTTCCTGATTGTACCTCTTGAGCACTGGAATTAAGGATTTGCAACAGTGTATTTAAACATGCAAATGGATATGTTTTGTTTCCTGCAGTCATATGGTCACTCTGAAAATAAAAAAGCACGCCTCTGTTTCTGGGTGTGTATACAAAGGACTCCAAATCATCACACCACAGAGACATTCACACATCTATGGAGAGTGCAGCCCTAGTCACAATAGCCTAGCTATGCATCCAAAATAAAGAAAATGTAGAGAAATTTTATTCAGCTACAAAGAATGGAGTTATGTCAGTTGCAGGAAAATGGATGCAGGTGGGGCTCATTATATTAACTGGAATTAGACTAAAAAAGACAAATATTGTGTTTTCTCTCTTCTATAGGCCCTAGGTTTTATACAGGCACATAGAATCACATATGTATATAAGACATGAAAGCGGGAGTGAGACTGGGTGGTGAAATAAACAGGAATAACAGGTGGAAGATGGAGGATAGAGATATATACAGTCAAAGGATATGATACATAAAAATGTCTTTATAAAATCCATCACTATGTACAATTAATATATGGCAACATTATTATATGAACCATGGCAACATTATATAATAATCATTTGAAGTTCTGGAACTAGATATAGAGAGATGAAGTGGAACACATGGAACTTTAAGATTAGTGAAACTAGTCTGTATGTGGTACTTCCATGGTAAATACATGTGGTATATATTTGGCTAGGTCCATAGGATGGACAAAACCGAGAGTGAACCTAAGCATAAACACAGTTCCATTAGATGATGATGGTGGGCTGCTGTAGACTAATAAAGTGTAATAAGTGTACTGTCCAGAGAAGACTAGGAAATGTACTGCTGTGCATGTGTGGGAGGCATAGGTGATTAGAACTTGAACTTAGCTTTGCTGTGAACACGAAACTCCTCTAAAAATAAAATAGTAGGAGCTAGGAGAATGGTTCAGCGGCAGAGCACTTGGGTAGCATGAGTGAGACTCTGGGTTCAACCCGTCGCACCCCCAAAAATTATTGTTTTCACTACTAGTTTCTGCTTTATCTTCTTCAAATGATAGGAGGTATCATAAACTCAAGTAAAAAGAGACACAATATGTATGTGTATATATATATATATTCTGCATATATACACACATATACACTTTAAGTATATGAATAAAATTGTATATAGTTATAGTATACATAATAAACTTATAGTTTAAAAGTTTATAAATAATAAAAGTATATATACATATATAAAACAGAAAGTGGGTAAAAGAAAATGTGTCTGTCCTAACAGATGCATAAACTGTAGCAAGTAGCAGAAGAAACATGAAAAAAATAAAGCAATACAACATCTCCAAAGGTTCCTCAACAACCCAAAGACTGCTGCAATGATCGAAATGCCTAAGAGTTCAAAGGCATAGAGATTCAATGATTGAAAATGTCAAAGAAGATTCAAATAAAAACTAAAGTAAGAAGGTAAATTCAGGTCCCAAGTAAGAAACTTCACAACATGGGCAAACAAAACAAAACAAAGCAAAAAACAGAAAGAAAAATGACATTTTAAAGGAAAAGGAACCCAGAACTGTTTGAAATAAAAATCTCAGCCAGCAAAGTAAAAACCATGGAGGAAAACATTACCCATACCCAGGCCAAGCAGAACAACAGCATCAATGGTTAAACGCCGCTGGAAAATACTACGGTCAGGTAGCAACAAAGACCAGATAATTGAGTGTGACCACCACATTAAAAAACTCTGGGATATGATCAATAGACCAAGCCTAGAATCTGTGGGGTAGAAAGAAGTAAGATGAAAATGAAGATGTGGAAAACTGTTTAATGAAATTTTAGCAGAAAAAAAATTCAAATCTAGGGAAAGGTATGATACAAAACATGCAGCATTTAGGAACTCAAGTGGATGTGACCAGAAAAGAAAATCTGTCCTCATCATATTATAATTAAAGCATTAAGGATCCAGGATAATGAAATGACATCAAAAGCTACAAGAGAAAAATACTGACTAACTTACTTAGGCAAATTCATTCCGGTAACACCAGATCTCTCAGGAGAAATCCTAAAATCCAGAAAAGCAGGGAATGATACAATTTAGTCCTGACAGTAAATATCAGCCAAATAAGCAATGTTATACAGCAAAGTTATTTTTCAATGCAGAAAATTCTTAAAGGAACCCTAGAAGAGGATTATGAAGGGTAGTCACAAGTACGGTCTCCCAGGAAGAATGAGCTTCATGAGTGAAGTGATAACCAAGTGAGACCTAGAAAAGAATCAAACATCTTGAACTTAAAACTTACCAAGCCTTTCAACAAATACTTCTCAGTAATAGCCACAAAGGTAGAAGTCTAAAGTGGGCCATAAAATGATGGTAGCTAGCAGACTGATTAAAACACAGGTGTAACACTGTCTGCAACAAACACATTTAACTGGGAAGGACACACAGAGACTGGGAAGAAAGAACAGAAAACAATATTCTATGCAGATGGAACAGAATGCCAAGCAGAAGTAGACATATTTGTGTTTGGTGGAATGTGTTTCACGCTGTAACTAATTATAAGAGATAAGTATCACTGCACATTAATGAAACGGACATTACACCAAGAAGTTATGATGATAGTAAATGTGTGTGTACCAAACATTGGTATACCAAGTTTCATAAAGCAGCCACTGTTGACATAAAGAGACAAGTTAGTATGACACGATCATGTGGGCAACTTCAATACCTTGTTATTATCAATAGGTTGTCTAGACAAAAGCCAGAAGAGTAAGCTCAATGTTAACTTGCATCACAGATCAAATGGACTTAAAAGACATACACATATTATGCCCAACAGCTATGAAAACGTCACCTCATGAAACTTTCTTTGAAATACACCTCACTTTAGGCTATAAAGAAAGTTTCACACATATAAAATAATTAAAATATTTATCCTGTACTATATAACTAAAATCTGCAGACATACTACAATGTGCAGACCACATGAAGATAAGTAACAAGGAAGACCCTGGGGAGGACATGTAGATCTCAGTCAGAAGGGGAACTAGAATAAACAGAGGTAATGGTGAAGAGTGGGAACAAGGACCATCAGAGCCCATCAACCAGAGCCCAGAGGGGTCTATGGAGTCTGAAGCACCAACCAAGGACAATGCATAGTCTGGACCTAGGTCCTCTAATTATAAATACCCGATGGGTATCTTAGGCTTCACGTGGGCCCAGTAGTCAGGGGGGTGGGGGATCTCTCTGACATGGACTAGGTTATCTGCCTTTTGATCACTTCCCCTTGATGGGCCTGCCTTACCAGGCCACAGGGGAAGAAAATGGATTCAGTCCTCATGTGAATAGATGAGCTGGGGTGTCTTGATAGTGGGGCTCCCTTATTCTGAGGAAATAGGGGGAGGGAGGATGTGGTAAAGTGGGTGAGGCTGGGAGGAGAGGAGGGAGGGACCTATGACTGGGATGTAAATTGGATTAATTCATAAAAAAGAATTAAACTCTCTGTATATTTTAGCAGATCTCTATGGAATAAAGCTAGAAGTCAATAGCAAGAGAAATTAAAGGGACTTTAGCAGCTCACAGAGATTAAACAACACAATGATCTGTGTCCACAGAGAAACCAGGAAGGGACATTGAAAGGTGAGTACTTAAGCAAGAAAATAGTTGATAATGAAATATTTTGTTTTAAGTATACATATCACCTTTTACTGACAATTACTTCACAATATTCATCTAGCAATTACAGTCTAATTATTTCAGAAGTTAAAAAGAAAATCCATCTTTTCAGTAAGTCCAGTTGCTGCAATGGATCTGCTGAGGAACTATGCAACATGGTAATTTGTAAACTGTTTTACTACTTGTAAAAGTACACACAGAATTGTAGTTTCCAGAATCACTAAATGGACCTTTATCCAGATAATATACTTTTAAGATGGGAATATTTTACAAGTAATTTCCTAAAAATATGTGAATTCTAGATTACTAATAATGAAATAAAGACCAACATAAAACATTGTATGCATTGATGTCTTTAAACCTGCTGTTATTAAAATAGCCTCTTAGTTTTAAAATCTAGGATAGCCACAATTGGAAGTAATTCTTACCTAGGTTGACTCTTTCGGACTCCTCACATCTCTTTTCTTTATATTCAAGAAGGATTTCCATATTGCTTTGTAAAAACGATGAGTAAAGTTACTATCTTAATACTGATGTGAAAACCATTTGCGAAGTGTGTTCAATTCTTCACAGCATTGCAGGTAACATCAGAACTTTATCTCACAAAGCATCATCGGTGTAAGCACCCCAAGCCTTTACAGCTAAGTGTGTGCTGTCAGAAGACCCCAGAAACAAGCTGGCAGCTGGTTGTCTCCCAGGACTTCAGTGCCAGTTTTCATGGCAGCCCTGAAGCAAGAGAATGAACAGAAACAAAGCCTCCCTTTCGCCCAAGCTCCATCAAACTTGAGCAAATCACTGGCTTCCAGGGACATTTAAGCAGGTGTGTGTGGTAGATGGATTCTGGTAGCAAAAGCATTTTAATGCTAAACTAGACATTTTTAGACTCAAATAGATCATTAGGAGAATCATAGATGTGGCACTGTTTCTACCGTGTGCTAGAGGGGGGAGTCTTGGGATAAACAGTGCTGGGATTCTCAAAAATAAAGATCTTAAAAGTCCCAAGATAGAGGATGGGGGCTAAAGCTCAGGGGTAGAGGTTGGCAAGCCTGCATGGGGCTCTGGGTTCAATCCCCAGAACCACCAAACAACAACAAAGGTCCAAGGTTATGAATCTGTCAGCCATTGCTACTTCCAGGGTGGCCTTTGCTTGATAACTGCTGAATGTACACTAACTCCCTGTCATTCTAGAGCTATCTGAGCTGAAGTAAAAACCTCCCCCTGATGTATAAGGTGCACTATTATAATTATTTTGAACCTCAGTATAACAGTAACTAGCATTTAATGTGAGCACTTACCTGTTATATTTAAAGTCAGCAGCGTAATCGATTGCAGTCAGTCCAAAGGCATCTTTCAAATAGAGGTCTACACCTTGCTGAAGAACAAAACTGACGAGGTTTGCTGAGTCATGACTTACAGCATGCATGAGGGCTGTTCTGAAAAAGCCGACAGATAACCCTTAGCACCTTAAGGAAATTAAAGACCAGTTTGCTGTATTTGGCCTGTTGAGCATCTTGAGTGGAATTGGCTATTGGAATGCAGCAGACAAGCATCTCAAGGTCTAGCAACCTTAGGAAGAAAACAAGCACGAAGCCTCCTACCCCACTGCGATAGAAAACTCATCATAGATGTTACTAACTTAAAGACCTTTGGTGGGCAGAAGCTACACCAAGGTCATGTGTCTGGAGCTGGTAAAGTTTAAATGAGGAACTCTCATCAGGTGTGATGGCGCATGTCTGGAATCACAGCACTCAGGTGGCTGAGGGACGGGGATTCTGAGCTTGAGTCCAGTTTGGACGAGGCAAGCCTGCAATACACAGCAGGGCTCTTGTCTTAGTCACAAACGCACAAAAGCAAGGCACCAAGCAAGGTCTTTCTCCATTTCACGCGCGGGCAGCTGAAGGGCAGCTAAGAAGAAGCTATCTGCATGCCTCAGCGCGTATTATTCACGAATGGTGGTACCGACACACTTGTCATCCCAGGACTAAAGGAGGCTGAGGTGGGGGGGATCGCTGCGATTTCAGGAGAATCTTGGTCCGCAAGACCAGTCCAACCTAGACTACACAGTGAGATCCTGTTTCAATAGAACAAGAGTTAACATGGCAACAATTGCCGTAGTGATGGTCACAGTCATTTCAGTTGCGGACTTTCACAGGCACTCACTAGGCACAGAACTAAACACTACAGATAGAAACTTCCACCCACAACTTTAGGATCCATGACCCTGCTTTTCACTGGGGGAAACATGTTTAGTGGCAAATAATGTCCCATGTCACACACATGGCAAGTGGGGAGGCCAGGAACATATAATTCTGTTTTATGCGACTCTAAATCCAATATCCTTTATCTTTACACCACCAACACAGCTCATTTTCTTCCCTGTACCAACCCCAACCCCGAATGAAAACACCCAAGTATGTTAAGATGAAAATACAATAATAGGAAATGAAGACATATAAGCAGCATCTAGAACTAACAATTAATAGTCATTTAGGGATAACAGGATTGGATATTCTTCAAAGAGCCTTTCGTAGTTCCTTGAAGAAGTCATCCCAAAGACAACACAATCTTAACTCCCATTTCTGCTTACTGTAGCTTTTTAAAGCAAAGTGTATAAAAATCAGAGGTTAAAATTCTACAAAATGTTTAAGATGTTCAGTATTGAGGCAAAAAAAAAAAAAGAACTAAGTCTTTGTAGTATCAAACTAGAATAAAACTTATGGAAGCCCATCAGCTGCTATAAGACTACACGGCTGGCAAAACCAGTTATCAGTAAAAATGTAAGGGGGTACCCATGTGCTATAATATTTGCAGTTCTTGTTGTCTGTTCTGAATAATTTCTTTTTTGCACACTACTGATGACTGGTATTGAGTTTTTATTATATCTCAATGATTATTAAGTTGTTCTATTTCCTATTAATTCAATCTTTCTCTCTCTCCCTTTCTTCCTCTCTCTCTTTCTTTCTTCCTTTCTGTTGTTTTTTTTCTCTCAAGACATGGTTTCTGTGTGTAGCCCTGGCTGTCCTGGAACTCATTCTGTAGACCAGAGCCTCTAACTCAGAGATCCACCTGTCTCCGCCTCTTGAGTGCTGGCATTAAAGGCGTGTACTGTCACTGCCCAGCTAATTCAATATTTCTGAGTACTTGTTACCACTATACACCATTACTAAGGGTTAAAAGATTACAGTACCTTTTCTGGTTATCAACTGCATGCATATTAGCATTCTTCATTAATAAAAACTTTGCCATCTTCAGTTTGTTTTCACTGACAGCCAGTAAAAATGGTGTGAAGCCACTCTGTAAAAATGACAAAAACACTTAAAACTCATCAAACCCACGTATTTGTCAGTTGAGTTGAAAAACTGTAGAAAAGCTCTCTGAATACAAAGATGAAGACACAGAAAAGGTGATTCCCCGTGCCCCTCCCCCACGTGCCGTGGGAGCTCCAGTTCTCTCTAAACGTCCACGCTCTCTGTGCCCCAGAGAATTTGTCCCTGTTACGGTGTTTCCCACAGCAGTTTGGAATCACATGACTGCTCCCACGTAAACCAACATCTTGTTTTATGTCAGTGGTCTCGGATTCTAATCCACGGTGGTAATACTGCACATGTTTTATTAAGTTAGCGAATTACGCCATCACCTCCAGAAGAGGGCTTGTAAATCCAACCTCCAAAGAACATCTGCTTCTGTGTCACACAGAAAAGGCTTACGATTCCTTTGAGAATTATTATAAAATTGTATATTACACATCTAGTATCAAAAACTCTTTCAAAAGTGATTTTTCTAAGTAACTTATTTTTTAGTTTTTAATTATTTATTTTTATTATTTGTGCGTTGGTGTTTTGCCTGTATTTATGAGGGGTGCCAGATCCCCTGGAACTGGAGTTTCAGACAGTTGTGAGCTGTCATGTAGGTGCTGAGAACCGAACCCATGTCCTTTGGAAGAGCAGCCAGTGCTCTCAATTGCTTAGCTATCTCTCCAACCCCTCTTTTTTTTTTTTTTTAATCCTTGCTCAATCTCTACTTGGCAATACTGTTGCAAACTGAAATTGGTATTAGAGGAACTGTAGCTGCAGGATACATTGTGGAGAGCTTTCTGTTGAGGCAATTCTACTCCAGGTTGCTGAGGAGTCTTTCTTGTTTCTCTTCTTATACTGCGTCAGGATCCCAGAGGCAAACACATCAGGCACTCCGGCAAGGGGCTCATTAGGAAATGCTTCTGAACTAAAAGATACTGCCTTCAAGTGACTAGATGCTTTGTGAGTTTTCTTTAATTGTGTGATAAATATTTTTTTTTCCTCTTAGATATTTGAAAGCTCAGCACAAGGGGAGATGGTTCAGTGGATAAAATGTTTGCTCTCCAAGCATGAGGACCTGAGTCCAGACAGTCCCACAGTGCCCATATAAAAGCCAGATGTGGCAGTACATGCTTGTAATCCCAGCACTGGGAGGCAGAGACAGGAAGTTTCCAGGGGCTTACTGGTCAGTCAGCCAAAAAAAAAAAAAAGGAAAGCAATAAAGAAAGACACGTTATGAACAACTGTATCCTTTATGTGTGCATGCACACTCAAAACTCAAATACAAATTTTATTCTTATAATGGCAATTCTTTTTAAAAAAAATATTTATTTATTTTTACGTGTGAGTGCTCTGTTTTCACACGCCTAGAGGAAGGGATCAGATCCCATTACAGATGGTTGTGAGCCACCATGTGGTTGCTGGGAATTGAACTCAGGACCTCTAGGAAGAGCAGCCACTGCTCTTAACCTCTGGGCCATCTCTCCAGCTCGCCTATAATGACAATTCGAAGACCATATTTAGCAAATGTTTTTCATATATCTTCATTCAATGTCTAAATTCTAAAACTCAATCTCACTTCTAAGAGACCAATATAAAATATTGATGATGTTTTGTAGCTTAATCAGTTAGAGAACTCTGGAATATTTACCAAAACATTGTGAAAGACAGTAAAAGTGAAATGCTTGGGGAGGAAGAGCAAATGACATAGATGAATACTGAACTGGGTAATTTGCAATCTGTGTGTCTCTCATACAGGAAGCCATGTCCTCTGTGTAGGTAAAAAAAAAAGTCACCCAGGCTCAGAGCTGGTCCTCCACAAAGGTATATTCACACAGGCTGAGAGTTGTGTCTTCTGCATAGGTACAAAACAGTCAAGCGTGGCTTTTTCCTTACTGGTTTGGGGTTTTGTCTCAAAGAAGGGGGGAAAAAAAGAAAAAAAAATCACTAATTGGAAATTGCATTCAGTTTGCCTGGGTAGGGGCCAAACTGACACAGGTCAATTCAAAGCATAAATTAACTTCATTATATGAACTCTGGCAAGACATTATAGATTTGAGAATTTATAGTCTTATTCTGGTGGCTCTTCCTTCCAGAAAAGCCTAACGTGTCAGGGAAATACTCATTCTTCACTCTGGTTTCCTACTTAATCATAACTAAGTCATCAACCTGGCTTCCTCAGCATCGTCCTGAAATTGATTTCCACACCTAGTTAGGACTCCATGAATGTCTTTCCCACACTGAGGTGTTCAGACTGAACAATTACCTTAATATAGTTGAGGAAAATTCAAACACAGAAAAAGACAGAAGAAAGATATCAAAACCATGTTGGTCCCTTGCTTAGTTGCCTCATTTCTAAACTGGAGTGCTAAGCCTATCGCTGACCCTTTCCTACTCCGATGTGTTCTTTCCAGCCTTAGCAGTGAGAGAGAAATCTCTTTGCCATAACTGGTCACTAACATTGACAAGATTTCTTGTTTAAATGCTTTCGATTTGAGTTTGCAAGGCAAACGATGCTTTCTTATGCTAATTTTCAACATAAGAGAAGTCAGATTTACCTTTAACACATTCAGCGTTTTCACAGGTGTTTACCATGAATTTGTAAAAGAAGACTGTGCCTGCAGGGAGAATTCTGGAATTTTTTTTAAAGCACAGAAATAGTATAAGAATGTGCTTACATTTTAACCCCAGGTCTAGGATGTGGGGCTGCTTTGGACTGTCCACAGCGGCTGCAATTCGCCTCATGCTCTAGCACAATTGCCAGCTGCGGATAATTTCTGCAATTGTGTGACATTTGGAACTCTGAGGCCTTTTTAGAGGGTACATAAATTCGAGGGTCCTGAGAGGTGGGGTGGGTGGGTGGTTGTTGCTTAGGGGAGGTTGGTTGAAATTTGTTAGTAGCTGTGGTCCAAGAAGAAACGAAAGGAAAAAAAAATAGATTCAGGGATTTTTCCTAATTCCTCTCTCCCCTTTATCCTTGTTTCTCTCCTATCTAGCGTTAAGAGGTGAAACAGGGAGGCATACAGGGTGGGAAATAAAGAATCCCCAAACCAGCTACAAATGATGCCCAAACATGTGGCTCGATAAAGAAAAAAAAATGGAAATTTTGATTTCAAATGCCATAAAGGAAACGGTAGGGGATGAAGGAATGGATATTCTTTTTTAAAGAGGCCATCAAAAAATGTATTGTGGCTGCTATTGCCGGGGTATCTCCTTCTTTGCTCCTACAGGAGATTTTCTGTTTTGGTTTTGTTTTGTTTTTCTTTTTATTCTTTGTATATTTTGTTTCAAAAAAGGTTGAAACACTAGCTGAGCAGTTGGAAAAAATTGCAGGTGGAAATGGAGGGGGGCCTGAGAAACAAAATATGGTTGTAATGGGAAAACCAAAGGGGTCACTCTGCTCTCTCTGAAAGGGTTGCTGATTTGGCTGTGCAACTGGAGAGGTCGCAGATGGAGATGGAAGCACTTGGGAAGTGAGGAACACTGAAAAAGAGAACAAAAAGGCTTAGTCCTGGTGACTGGGCAAGAGAGTAGAAGTTTCCCACAGGAGAAAAGAGGAAAAGAAACTGTGCCAGAGGGTGGTCGAATGAGAGAGAAGCTGAAAAATCAGGAGAGCAATTTGATGTAACAACCTGCTTGGAAAGAAAGGGTTAATCTCAAACCAACCATGCTGCCAGACTTAGAAGAGGGGTGGCCTTGGGTTATGAGATCATCATCACCTTTCCCAGGAGTTGTATAGCTTGTTGATGTTGTGGGTCAGGGTTGTGATGAGATAGGATGGCATCTTATAGAAATGATAGATCTTAAGGCATTTTAAAGAGGTCTTGATTTCATATGGGATACACTCGCCTTAAATGAAACAAAGTCTAAATAACTAGGCTACTCAAAATGGAATTATTTTCCAGGACTTAAAGAGATTGGTAGCAGCTGTACTAGAGGTCTGAAGTTGCATGGTTAACATGGTGAAGGGAAGAAGCCACAGATATTGAACAGTGAAACAGAGCAAGGAGAATGAATATAGCAAAAGACCAGTTGCTGGGTGGAGGGCCATACTCTGACATACAAGAACAGACTCAATTTGGTGATGTTACTATAGAACAATGTCGCTTAGTGGCCTTAAGCACTTGGGACAAAGTTGAAGAGCCTGGGAAAATGTTCACCTCATTTGCCTTTGTAAATTATACAAAGCTCTGGAGAGGCCTTCCCTGATTTTTTTTTTTAACAAAGATTAGTTGCAGCTGTGAACAGCTGTATCAGACCCTGATGCAAGGCAGGTGTTGAAAGAGACCTGGGTTGAAAATTCGAATACTGAATGTAAAAATGTTATTAGACCATGGATGAATGGATAAGGACACGACTGATATTGGTTCTAAGATGTACCATGCTAATATAACAGATCCAACTAGAGGTCTCTGATATCAAAGTGCCCAGTGTGTCAACTGGGGAAATATAGTCATTTGCAAAGAGACTGTGACCAAAGCAAAAGCCTCAGATTTAAAAATTCCCAAGCAATACAGTAATTTTCACTGGAAAAGCAAACAAACTTTTTCCAAGAGCAATGATTTTTCTTAATTATCAAACAGAAAGAATGCCTGGGCTTCCTGCAGTATGTGGCTCAATAAAGGCCACCATTAGGTTCAGGAATGCAGACTCAAAGAGATAATCAAGATAATTTATTACCCCCAGAATATAGCCATCATGGCCTTGCTGCAAAAATTATGAATAGTTTGCCTCTTGTCAGCCAGGAAATAACATGTAGACTGAAAACAAAAAGTTACTAAGCATTGCAGATTTAATGCCTACTACTGCAGGCAATGCTGCTCTAGACTTGGTCAGAGATAATCACCTTGTTCTCGCTCAAACTCAATGTTGTAAACTAACTACTAGAGTTTAGGGTCCTTTGCCCTCAGGGACAGTAGAGACGATCTTGGGAAAGGGTGGATTGACTTCCCAAGGATTCGTTGTGTATCTAGGAATTATGAATGAGGATTTCAAAGGAGAAGTTTAAATTATGGCCTATGTGAAAAGAGAGATGCAATTCAACACAGACGATAGGGTTGCTCAGCTGCTACTGTTTCCCTGCATCAATGACAAACAATGGAAAATGTGTTCTGGCAAACAATCATTAAGATTAGAGGCCAAAATTAAAATTGCAAATAAATGGCATTGAAATGAAAGGTTTGTTGGATACAGGAGGTGATGTAACTATCATTTTACAAAAAAATATTGGAATTCAGAATGGCCATTTCAAAAGATTTATACCTCATTTCTAGGAGTTGGAAAGTTACAAAGTGTGTGATGGGTTAAATGCATGGGACAAGAAGGCCAAATAGGAAAGTTAAGGGCTTATATCACTGACATAGCCAAAAATTTACGGGATTTTTATGACAGTAGGGTACTCAGATTAATAGTCCTGCAATCGCAAAGACAGCCCATAATGAAATAAGGGATGAAATGGTAGATGCTCCTGGGGAAGATGTTGATATAAGTCAACAAAAACATCACCAGGCTGTGCCAATTGTCCAAACACAGGACATAACAGGGATTGAGCTTCCATGTTTATAAGGGGAGTCACTGCTGAAGTGCCAAGTGCTGCAAAATGGTTGACTAGGAAGTCTGTATGGGTCAGTTGAGCAGCTAGTGCAAGAGAAGCCTAGAGACGCTGGGTTACAGAAAGCAAAACAAAACAAAACTGTGGAATTAAACCATCCCATGTACTATAAGGGCGTGTTAACACCAGAATGGACACTAGAAAGTTTTGCGTTGGGGATGTAGTTTTGCTTATATTTCCACAGAAAATGAAAAGCTGTGGATGCCATCAAAGCTAATGGTTAGAACTGAGCAGGGGAGGTTTCCTGAAAACCTATACACACACCTGAAAACATCTCTGTTTATAATTTCCCACTACACACAGTGCAATTAATGGCTTAAAAATGTAACGACAGGCTGGAGAGATAGCTCAGAGGTTAAGAGCACTGTCTGCTCTTCCAAAGGTCCACATGGTAGCTCACAACCGTCTATAATGAGATCTGGTGCCCTCTTCTTCTGTGCAGGCTACATACAGACAGAATATTGTACACATAATAAAAAATAAAAATCTTTAAAAAATGTAGTGACAATTCTGGAATTTTGGTTTCTTTAAAGATCACGGAGATAATATAGGAACGTGCTTTCATTTTAATCCCTGGTGCAGGATGTGGGGCTGCTTCAGACTCTCTGCAGCAGCTGACTATGATTTGCCTAGTGCTCTAGCAAGGCGTAGTTTTGCCAAATGCAGACAATTTCTGTGATCATGTGACATTTGGAATTCAGAGGGTACATAAAATGTGAGGGCCCTGAGAGGTGGTGTGTGTGGTTGTTGGTCATTTAGGAAGGTTGGCTGTGGTTTGTTAGTAGCAGTGGTAAATGAGGAGACAAAAGGAAAGAAATTAGATTCAGAGATTTTCCTAATTCCTCTTTCCCCTTTATCCTTGTCTCCCTCCTATCTAGTATTAGGGGGTAAAACCAGAGGGATAGAGGGTGAGAAAAAGAAGAACCCACAGAGTAGTGAAGACCAGCTTCGTGTGGCTTCTGGCACTTATTTCAAACTTTCAACACTTAAAGAGAAATGTTGGAGTCTGGGTGTGGTGGCACATATCTTTCATCACAGCCTACAGAGACAGATGGACTTCTCTCTTTCTCTCTCTCTCTCTCTTTCCTCTCACCCTGAGTTCAAGGCCAGCCTGGTCTACACATTGAGCTCCAGGCCAGTAAAGTTTATATAGTGAAACTTTGTGTGTGTGTGTGCATGTGTGTGTATACTCGAGCTTCTGAAGATGGAAGATGGTCCTTGTAATGTATCACTCCATAGACACTTTGCAAATATGGATGGTTGATTAACACCCTCCTTACGTGTGGTTTCTACCTTATTTGTTGCTTCAATATTCACTTCATGGTCAAGCAGTTTTGCAGCCAGTGATGTGTTCTTGTAGTAGACAGCGTAGTGGAGTGCACTGTTGCCCCGGATGTCCACAATGTCTGCGTCAGCACCATTCTCCAGCAGAAGGGTGGCGCATTCCTCTTCCTGACATTGCACAGCCTGTTGGAATTGCACCAAGAGACAGATCAGAAATCCAAAGAGTTCAGGCTAAACATCCCACAGGTTTCACCATCTATGTATTTTAATGACACTGATTCCTTCCCATTCCAAGTATTCTGGAATGTATCAAGTATCAGGCCCATCTCATGAGGAGATCCTTAGCTGTCGCATACCTTCATCAGACCTGTGCACTCGTCGCTGTCAATGGCGTTGACGTCACACTTTCCCTCTATCAGGGTCATCACCACTTTTGGGTGGCCACAAGCACAAGCGATGTGTAGTGCAGTCCTGTGAAAATGGAAGGGATGGCTTTTTAGGATGCAGCATGACCTGCAAAATATAATCACTCGGGTGATTTTAAACACGGAATCACACGCAATTCCTCTGTCTCCAGATTAAATATTTGTGGAGTGTTTTCGTAGCATCCTGACCTACAGTACCACATAGTCTGGGCATGGTGGTAAGAGCTGGAGGACCAGA
Source organism: Pachyuromys duprasi (assembly GCA_028658305.1). NCBI lineage: Eukaryota > Metazoa > Chordata > Mammalia > Rodentia > Muridae > Pachyuromys > Pachyuromys duprasi. The sequence goes on from CM053758.1 coordinate 17,851,095, forward strand.
AGTTGAGGCATCCTTGGCTGTCTAGCAAGTTTGAGCCCAGGCTGGGCTACATGAGACATCACCTTAAAGAAAAAAGCTTAAATATTTAAGCTTCTACAGAAGTTATAGTCTTGTTATTGATCTATGAAAATACAGTGTATTTGGTTAAAAGGTGTTGTGTGTGTGTGTGCCCATGTGTGTATACATGAGTGTGTGTGTGCATGCGCACGTATGGGGGGGGGATTAAAGTATTGTGCAGAGCAGTTTTTGTTAATTTGACATGAGCTGGAATTATTTAGAACCAGAGTCTCAGTGCAGAAAATGTCCCCATTAGATTGGCCTGTGGGCAACTCTGTGAGTTGGGAGTTGTGAGAGTTAATAAATCCTTTATCCCCAAGTTGTTTTTGGTCATGGTGTTTATCATAGCAAGAGGAAGCTAACTAGGACAGTCATGGGATGCAGGTGCTCTCTCACTGAACTCTGCCCCAGCTCAGGGTGGATAATTTGAATGGAAGAAGGTGTCCTTTGTCATTCACTCCAGTTGGGTTTGTACCCTGCGTTAAGCTCTGTTACTAAGCTATGTCTTAGCCTTCCTAGGCCTCAATTTTTCTATCAGTAAAATGAGCATTGAAAATTTTAGCTAACAGTCCTCTGAGAAGCTTCACCCAGCAGCTGGTGGAAACGGATGCAGAGACCCACAGCCAAATAGTAGCTGGAGCTCGGGGAGTCTTGTAGAAGAGTAAGGAAGGGATTGAGAGAGCCAGAGGTGTCAAGGACACCACAGGAGCCCTACAGAGCAACTAACCTGAGCCCATGGAGACGCACAGAGGTTGAACTACCAAACAAAGCACATGCCTGAGACGGACCTAGGCCCCCATACATGTGTAGCAGATGATCACCTTGGTCTTCATTTGGGTTTCCTAACAACTGGAGTGGAGGCTGTCTCTGACTCTGTTCCCTGCCTTTGGATCCCTTTCCCCAAGCTAGGCTGCCTTGTCTGGCCTCAGTGGGAGAGGATGAGTTAAGTCTTATTGTGACTTGATGTGCCAGGGAAGGTTGGTACCCATGAAGTGGGGGGGGGTCCCCTTCTCTGAGGATAGGGAAAGGGGAGAGTGGGAGTGTGAGGAGCGGTATGAGGAGAGGAGTGGGTTGCAATTGGGATGTAAACAAACAAAACAAACAAACAAATAAATGAAAAATAAAAAGAAAATAGTGGCTGTATCCTAAGACCCTGGGATGATGAGAATTCCTATGAAGTAGTTTTAAGTTTCTAGTACAAATAACAGATATTGACATATTGAGATGTTGACAGATATTGTATTATCACTACTGTGACCACTGAGTGTTTCCAATAATTAGCAGAATCACCCCATCCTGCAGCTTTTAAGGATCGTCTCACTCTGTCTAAAACACTCTCAATAAAGCCTACCCCTTGCTTTGAAAGACATTAAGTGTTAGCAGAAATACCAATTCAAGCACACAACACAAAAGCTCTCATAGAAGTGAGAAATCTTGCCTGAGCAGGGTTCATATGCCTATTCCTCCCAAGGATTGTTGTAATGATACGTGTTTACTATAGCTTTAATTCATGTTCATTGTCGAAGTCAAGATAACTTCTTTCAGAACAAACTGTACACTACTTTCAAAACAAGACTTTGTAAAGGCTAAATTACAGAATTAATATAGGGTTATCTTCTGGTTTATGAAACTAAGTTACGATCAAACAAAGAGAACTGATTGCTCTGAGAACTGGAGCTCTAACTACATAAGGAAAACTAAAAGATGCAATATGGTTTAAATGCGCGAAAATAACGCATAAGTCATTGCTTTGGCTGGTAAGAGAACAGATATTTTTGCATGTATGGTGTGTGTATGTGTTTGACCTTCCAAACTGACATATTTCACGGGAGTCTCAACCCATTTCTATGCTATTGCCCAAGCTCCCATCTTTCTTTAGCTTATGCATGTACTGAGGTTTACTTGTAAAATGTGTTCTGTGGGTTATTTTTAAACACGTGTCATTTTAAATGATGATGAGAAAACAAATTGTAGGTAAGCTCCATTATTTCCTAAAGATGTTTCATGTATGGTGGAGTACATAAAAATCCCTTGTCTTACCAGGGCCACTAAATATTTTTCCTATGTCCATCTAGAGTTGTGGAATTCCAAATCTGTACTCATAAATCAAGGGCTTGGAGTAGGGGGCTTTTGTTAGCACAGCAAGGCCCTGGGGGGCCATCCTCGGCAAAAATAAGTATGAATAGTTAAGACTTCAGTGCTTTCCTTGACTTGAAAAAAATTCTCTATGAAATGAAGCTGCATTTTCCATGTGCGATGTAAGTAGCTTTTGTTTTGTTAAGATTTATTATGTATACAATGTTCTGCCTGCAAGCCAGAAGAGCACCAGATCTCATTATCGATGGTTAGGAACCACCATGTTGGGAATTGAACTCGGGACCTCTGAAAGGGCAGCCAGTGCTCTCTACCTCTGAGCCGTCTCTTCAGCATCAGACATAAGTAGTTTTTGTGACTGGAGGCTTTCTTTCACAAACTCCACCTCCTCCACACCCTCCCCTCCCCTGGGCCCCGCCACCTCTTCTTCTTGTCTCTGTCGTTCACACCATGTTTCCCAAGCAGGAGCTTCTGCACTCTGATTGCATCCCCGACGCGCGCAGCCTTGTGGATCTTTCTCAGATCCTTGTCTCTAAGGTGGTACTTGGGCGAGAGGAGGATATTGGCACTCTCAAACCCAGTACCCAGGGAATGTCGCTGCTGATTGCGCAAGGATTCCAAGAGCCACCGGCTCTTCTTGCAAGACAAACCAGCCACTCTGGACATGGCCGAGGCTGCTGGACACAGAGGCCCCTTCACTCTCTCTTCAGTGTCCCACCCATGACCCGACGCTTCTGGAGAAGCCAACAGCCGGAGGGCGCGCCAGTCTGCCAGGGAATCCCAACTGAGAAGCTCTGTGGTTTGGGATTGGTTAAAGGCTATCGGTTGCCTAGCAACGGCGTAAGCGCACCTGCTCTGGTGCTCAGCCTAGCCGCAAAGGGTGCGCGGTGAGCCGGTGTAGCTCAAGGCCAATCAAAGCCCTACTCGGCTTTCAAATGATTTAACCTCCTTAAACAAATGAATTTGAATTACAAAACCAGGTCTCCGTATTATCTCTGGATAGTCAGACTAAGAGTCGAAAAACAAGGAGGGTTTAATCATCCCCCCAAGGAAACCTCTTCTGCCTTGAAAATACTGTCTTTAGGCGGGGTGGGGGTGGAGTGGGAGGAGGGGGGGGAGGGAAGATGGGTCGGGGGGCCGCAGCGTTTAATACACGGCCTGTGTGCGGGCAAATGAGAGATGTTCAGATGGGCTTTCGGAAACAGTGAACCTGACAGCGCCCTCTGCAGGAAACCAGTGTAGGAAGACGAGAATCCCCCTCTCCGGTCATCCGGGCCCTGGTTGTCGGTGGCCACCCCACACGTGTGGGACAGTGTGCTGGTGGCCACACGAGCACATGGCCGGGAGCACTGGTCAGATTCTGCACAGACAGGGGTGACAACTTGGGGGCCTGGAACTGCAGGCGCGGTCTCCACACAGCCCAGAGCAGGGCTCACTGCCTTAAATGACGGGTCCCCATCAAATCCCTCCCCTCAGAGCTCAGGAAACCCTGTGGAAAAGGAGGTGCAAAGAGTGTAAGAGCCAGAGGGGAAGGAGGACACCACCACCAACCAAAACCAAAACCCCCTTTAAGTCAACGTGAGCAAAGCTCTTCTGAACTCACAGACGCGGAGGCAGCGCGCCCAGGGCCGGCGTGGCTGCGCACAGGGTCCTCAGTGTGTTACGGCTTTCAGTTTGGTGCTTTTGTGGGATTCCTGAGTGGGCAAACGAGTGGGTCTCTGACTCTTATGTCTTCTTCTATGCCCTCTTCTTTTTGTGATAGTTTATGTTTTATCCTATTATATTTGTTTTTGTTATATTTAGTAAAAATGAAGGAATAAGTGAAAACCTAGCTGGTTGTGCAGGAGTAGGAGAGGATCTGGGAGGACTTGGGGGAGGGAAAGAATCTGATCAAAATATATTTAAATTTAAAAGTTGTCTTAAATAATAAAAATACAGTAATAAAATAATTCCCTTAAGAAACTGAATTTCTTTGGTGTTTGTCTTAATGCCTCCCTGTTCATTTTTGATTATGTTAATTTGGGTCATTTCTTTCAGTCTTTTGATTAGTAGGGATAAGGGCTTATTAGGCTTGTTTATCTTTCCAAAGAATCAGCTCTTAGATTCATTGATTCTTTTGTTTCTATTTCATTAATTTCTGCTGTTGTTTTTTTTTTTTAAGTTGCTTGCTGTCTACTGGATTTTTGTTTTATGTTTTTGCAACTCCTTGGGAAGTAGTTTATTTGTGCCCTTTCTGGTTTTTTAGTGTTGGCATTTAGAGCTGTAAGTTTCTTTTATAGGAGTGCTTTTAACATGTCCTAGAGGTTTTTTTGTTGTTTCATGTTTTCTTCTTCATTTCGTTCTGGGGATTAAAAAAAGAAAAAAGATTTTCTTGATTTATTTTCTTTGACCTAGTCATTATTCAGTAATAAATTGTTTAATCTCGTTGAGTTTGTGTACTTACTAGAGATGTTTGCTGTCAAGTTTAAGTTTTATTGTCAGATAGGATACACACTCATTTCAAAATTTTCTGAATTTGTTTTGTGTTTTAGGATGTACTCTATATTAGAGAAGTTTCCATGGGTTGCTGAATAGACTATATATTGTTTCTTGTTGGAATATTCTGTAGGTATGTGTGAAGTTCATTTGATGTATAATGTCATTTAATTCTGACAATTTTCTGGTTTTGTCCAGGTAACCTGTTTATTGGAAAAGGTGAGTTATTAAAATCACCTGTTACTGGTGATTCAAATTAACCCGTGTCTTTAATTCCAGTGGCATATTTTTTTATGAAGTCACGTGCTCCAGAGTTTGGTGCATATATGTTTAGGATTGTAACGTCTCTTCTTCTTCCTCTTCTTTGGTTTTTTTTGAGACAGGGCTTCGCTGTGTAGCCTTGGCTGTTTTGGACTCACTTTGTAGACCAGGCTGGCCTTGAACTCTCAGCGATCTGCCTGCCTCTGCATCCCCGAGTGTTGTAACATCTTCTTTATTAAGTGTTCCCTTGATTAGAATGAAGAGTCTTTATCTTTCTAATTAGTTTTAATTTCTTATAGTTCTAACATCTGTTTTGTCAGATACTAGAATTGCAGTGCTTGCTTCCTTCCTGGTCCCACTTGGAATACCTTTTCCCATCCTTTTAATGCCCTTTTTTTTTTAACTGTTTAGAAAAAAATTTTGAATACACAAAAGGAAAATTTAGAGATAACACCCAATAAAACACAGAAGATCCTTTCTGAGGTGATGGGAATCCCAACAGGTGTCTCTGAATAGTGCTGAGCGCCGCATACAAGCGTGGGTCTCGGCCTCTGCACTCTGAGCTCATGGTGCTGTAGAAAACCAGTATGGGCGGCAGAGACATTCCTGAGGCAGAGCAAACAGACCCACGGGGCAGCTTACCGCCAGCATTTCCTCACAGCGGGCTGTGTCAGTGTGTGAGTGATGTCACTCTGCTCTGGCATATTTAAAAACATTCACAGTGCTCTCCACCAAGGGCTGAGCGCATTCCCATCCAATCTGGGTATTCAACATGACCAGATGGGAGGCACCCAGGCAACAGTAACTTGGGACATCAGTACCAAGATAGTTCTGCCAGCTGGAGGAACCACCTGCTGCTGCCTCCCAGGTGTGTGTGTGTGTGTGTGTGTGTGTGTGTGTGTGTTTCAACGACAGGATTTCTTTCTGTAACCTTGGCTCTCCTGGACCTGCTTTGTAGACCAGGCTGGCCTCGAACTCACAGAGATCTGCCTACCTCTGCCTCTGCAAGTACTGGGAGCTTTCAGATCTTCACCACTGTCCCTGGCTTGGTGATGCCTATTTTTAAAGCTGAGTTTCTTGTATACAACAGAAAGATGGATTTTTGTTTCTTAATTGGGTCAGTAAGCCTGTGTCTTTTAACTGAAGGACTTGAGTATTGAAAGTTATGTCTGAAAGGTATGTTTTGACTGCGTGTTTTCTTTTTTTGCTGTTTGTGTTCCTAGTTGTACTTTGTGTTTCAGCATTTACAGCTTCCTTTCTACATTCTCTTGGCTGTGCTTATTCCTGCACAGGGTTAGTCTCCTGGATATTCTTTTAGCCTGCTTGGTTCATGGAAGGTTTTTCTTTCTCTGTCAATGACAGCAGATAGTTTTGCTGAATACCGTATTCCAGTTTGTCAGTCATGATATTTTTAGAACTTGAAGTATATTGCTCTAAGCTCTTCTGGCTTCAATTTTTCTACCTGGAAATAAGCTGTTATCATTGCAGGTTTTCCTTTATATGTCATTTTTTAAATTTTATTTTATTTTTTTACCTCTTGCATCTTTCAATACTTTGTTCTGTAGTATTTTAAGCTGTCATATGCCATGAGGATTTTCTTTTGTGATCTTATCTGCTTCTTGTCTGTGTGGTCTGTGTGCTGCGTGTACATGTTTGTGTGTGTCATTCCAGTTTGGGGCAGTTCACTTTTATGATCACGTCAAAGATCTACTCTTTGCCATTGACCTGGAATTCTTCTCCCTCATCTCTGTCTATAATTAAAAGATTTGGTCCTTTCATGGTGTCCCCTGGTTCCTGCATGTTCCTTTCCTGTGCTTAATTTAAAAAAATTATTTGCTTCTATGGTCTAATTTCTCTGTCCTTGAGTCCCGAAAGTCTTCTACTTGAGCCATTTACTTTGGAGGCTTTCCTTAAGTTTTCTAGTTGGGTTATTGACTTTTCCATTCTATCTTCGTTTCAGCTGGAGGTCCCATCAATATTTCTATTTCTTCTATGGACTCTGACTTTTTTCTCAGCAGTATATCTGTAGCTTCTTGGACATCACTCAGGTACTTACTGCATTCCTCTTGAAGTTCAATGAGGTTTTGTTCTCTTTCTTCTTTAAATTTCTTGAATTCTTTGATAAGTTTTAATTTTGTGTCCTGGGTTCATGTAGGTAATTTGGGACTAGTGTGCTTGAGCACATACATTCTGTTTTGGCCACTCATGCTGTTTTTTTGTTTTTGTGATGAGACTTGGGTATGTGGACCTTTTCTCCTTTGGCTATGTGTCTTTTGTGAGATTCTGGTCTGTCTCAGATTGGACCTGTGCAGGCCTGTATGACTACAACCAGAGCAGGAAAAACAGGTACATGAGCTGTTAGTTTGACCTAGGCCAGGCACAGCAAGGACGTGAGCCTTGGTCTGGAGCTACAACTCTAGGTGTAGGGATGGTGGGGGAGCAGATGGGAACAGGTGGAGAGAGTCCTGAGGCAGAGGCAGAGCAATGGGCTCTGAGGCCTCTGAGTATGGAGATGGCATCATGGCAGTGGGTATATGGGGGAGGGAAGAAGTGACTTACCAGTCAAAGACAGCTCAAAACCAATGTTGGTTCATGGATTAAAAGTCCAGGGCTAGGTGTCCCCTAAATTGTGAGTTTTCTGTTGCAGACTATTTTTGGATGATTTTAGAGCAAATGGACTAAATTCTCATTATAATACTAATATTTCCTTTCAGATAGATGGCCAGAGACTCAGAGCTCCTCTCCCATAGCACGAACATCATCTGGCTGTTTGTGCTTATTTGCAAGAATTAGGTATTAAAGGACAGACACGACTCACGGCATTCCCTTGCTGCCGCTCTAGTGAACTCCTCTGACTTTGATTCAGGGTCCCCATGCCATCAGACAGAAAGCGTTATAACTTTTAAAAGTTCTTTCTGTGTTTATGGTCTGACTGAGTGTAGGAACATATATCTGTGCTTTCTGCTTCCTTGTTTTGAGGCATTGCTTTTTGCTTTTCCCTCAACCCGAGCTTACATTTTTCTTGGCAAGACTGAAGGTCAGAAGGTTCCAAATGATCTTGTCTCGGCTCCCTTTAGATGTAGAGATACAAGCATTGACGGGATGCCCAACTTTGTTATGTGTGTCCTGGGATTGGAGCTCTGTGCCTTATCACTGTACAGCAAGTGGTCTTAACCACCAGGCCATCACTCCAGCCTCTTTTAAAATTATTATTATTTAGCTGCACATCAGTGTTTATTGCAGCATTTTTTCACAACTGCAAAGTAAACAAACCAATGTGGGTGTTCAACAACTGAGAGGGAAGCCAGAAAAATGTGGTAAATATATAAAATGAAATGTTTCCAGCCACCAAGAAAAACAAGGTTACATTACTTGCAAGAAAATGGACACAAATGGAGATAATCATATTAAGCAAATTAAGCCAGTCTCATAGAGACAAATATATTCTTTCATTTTGGGGTCCTAGATTTCATATAGTTACATAAAACTCCTCTTGTATATATAGAATGACAGCAGAAGTGAAATGTCCATAGGAGCAAAGGTGACAAACAGGTGTGGGAAGGGATGAAAAGGGTTGAAGCGGGGGGAGTATGCTCAGCATAAAATGTATGCCTGTATGAAAATAAAAAGACAAACACTAAATAAAAATAAACAAAAATTTATAAATAATAGCTTAAGCAAAAGTAAAAGCATATTGTGCTTTTTCTAAACCACCCTGCTCCATCCTCTGAACTCATAAAGACTGAACGTTTCAATCTTGGTTAACAGACAGAAAATCTGAGATTGAGAGACAATAAGGAGAGACCCAAGATAAAGAAGCTGGTCAGCGTCAGAGTTAAGCGTTTGGCCCAGGTCACAGTTAGGATTTTAAAGTGACTTTCAGAGCTGTGCTTGGAAGGCAAAAGGAGAATAACGTGCTAACTTTTAAATTTAGAAATAGGGCAGAGTGGATGTTTACAGTTCAGATAACCTGTCATGCATCCGAACTTTCAAAGACTGCAAACTATCTCCCTTAGGGTTTTTATTTGTATGTGTATAAAAAGACTTTTATGTACTCAGTGTAGAAAGAGGGTCACTGGCTGGATTGCAATCTACAGCAGCTTCATTTCCTGAAAAGTTCTTGTTTGATCAGTATTAGCAAAGGTCAAAAAGATTTGTTCCAGGGCTACTTGTTTGACAGAATAGTCTTCTAAATTGAACAGCACTTTAGCTTTCTCCAAAATTTCAAACACCTTAAAAACAAACATACAAAGGCAAAGTTAACTCATAGTCTTTCTTGGTAATCCTTTCCCCACTCTGCCTTCCCCAACCAGGACACAAAGACAAGAGAAGCCAGCAGCAGAGGGGAAAGTTGGTTGAGAAATACTATCCCGCCTCCACCCCATTCTGCTTTTTACACAGGCTCTCTACATGTAGCCCAGGCTGTGCTCAAATTGGAGATTCTCTTAACTCAGCCTCCAGAGTCCTGGGATTGCAGGTCTGCCCACCCACGCCTACTTAACCATCACCATTCTCTTGTTGAACAATACGTAATAATATAATTTATGGGTCAGAAGATTCAATCCGTTAAATTCAGGAGACCTTTGAAAAGTAGCAAAGTTTCTAATTCTCTTCTAATTAGATTCTCATTTCTTATGCACAAGTCCTAATGTTCTCTATTTGCCCTCTTTTAACACATTAGACTGGCATGAATTTCACAACCACCTTTGCCCAGCGGATTTCCTTGCTTGGAATATAGTAGCCAACAATCCCTTGAAATTCCTGGTTTTTGATGTTACCTAAGAAGAGAAAGATTTTGACAAGTGAGTAATGGAAAGGATCAAAGTATCACTATTTAATTAAAAAAGGTACAGTACAGTATTGTTTCATAGTGTTGTCTGGCCTGCTATGTAGCCCAGGCTGATCTTGAATTTATGGCAAATTAAATGCCTCTGCCTCTCAAGTTCCAGGATTACAAGTGTGCTTTGGACCCTATTTGGAAGTTTTGAAAAACTCCTATGTAATTGCTATTTCAATTGTCCTCACAAATGCAACAGAAAATATGTGCAATTAATATAAACGATTTAATCATCAAGATTGTGAACACTACAGGGATTGACCTTAATTATATCGATAGATTTACCCTCCTTCTAAAACACTGCCTTGTTACTCATAGTTTGAAAAATTGCAGAGGGTTGGCTCATTAACTTTGGAAAAATTTATAGCTCACATAATCAGTTACAAAACCTGAGATTTATACGAGTCCTAGTGTTTGGCAGAAATACTGTAACCACCTCTAATTAGGAGGATGCATTCATGTTTATTATACTTGGGAATCACTGCAAATGCAATTAACTGGGATTAGAGTGTTTTAAACATAAGCTAAAATAAATGTCAGTAAGGATGACATTTTAAATCTTTGCAAAATTTTATTTATTTATTTTATTAATTACAGTTATTCACTTTGTATCCCAGCTGTAGCCCCCTCCCTCAGCCCTTGTCAACCCTTCCCTTCCTCCCTCTTCTCCTCCCATGCCCCTCCCCTTCTAATGATAGGGGAGGTGCTCCTCCCCTTCCGTCTGATTCTATCCTATCAGGTCTCATCAGCACTGGTTGCATTGTCTTCCTCTGTGGCTTGGTAAGGCTGCAGCCCCACCCCGGGTGGGGGGGGGAGGTGATCAAAGGGCCAACCACTGAGTTCACATCAGAGACAGTCCCTGTTTCCATTACTAGGAAACCCACTTGGACACGAGCTGCCATAGGCTATATCTGTGCAGGGGTTCTATCTCCATGAAAGGTCCTTGGATGGAGCATCAGTATCAGAAAAGACCCCTGGGCCCAGATTTTTTTTCTCTCCTTGTGGTGTTCCTGTCCCCTCCAGGTCTTTCTATCTCCCCCTTCTTTCATAAGATTCCCTGCACTCTGCCCAAAGTTTGGCTATGAGTCTCAGCATCTGCTTTAATATCCTGCTGGGTAGTCTTTCAGAGGCCCTCTGTGGTAGGGTACTGTCCTGTTCCCTGTTTTCTCCCTCTTCTGACATCCATCCCGTTTGCCTTTCTGAATGTGGATTGAGCATCTTACCCAGGGTCCTCCTTCTTGATTAGCTCCTTTAGGTGTACAGATTTTTAGCATGATTATCCTGTATGTCTAATATCTGCTAATAAGTGAGTATATACCGTGTGTCTTCCTGCTTCAGGGATACTTCACTCAGGTTGATCTTTTCTCGATTCCACCATTTGCCTGCAAATTTCCTGATTTCGTTGTTTTTAATTGCTGAGTAGTACTCCATTGTGTAAAAATACCACAATTTCTGTCTCCATTCCTCAACTGAGGGACATCTTAGTTGTTTCCAGCTTCTGGCTGTTACAAATAAAGCTGCTACAAACATGGTTGAGCAAATGTCCTTGTTGTATACTTAAGCATCTTTTGGTTATACGTCTATCCAATGGTATAGCTGGCTTGAGGTAGCACTATTCCTAATTGTCTGAGAAAGCACCAGATTGATTTCCAAAGTGGTTGTACAAGTTTACATTTCCACCAGCAATGGAGGAGGGTTCCCCTTTCTCCACATCCTCTCCAGCACATGCTGTCACTTGAGTTTTGATCTTAGCCATTCTAAGGGGTGTAAGGTGAAATCTCAGGGTCAGTTTGATTTGCATTTCCATGATAGCTTTACTGTCATTTTATGTGAGGGAAGCCAGCTACCACATTGTGATGATAAGATTTCTATGTGGCAGGGAACAATCAACAGCTATGTGGATGAGTCTGTGTCTTTGTAGATCCTCCAGGCCTGAGATGTCAAATGATTAAACACCATAAGGGACCCTAGACCAGAGCCATTCAAGCTAAGGTGTGGAAATTATGACATAATAGATATTAACTATTGTTTTAGACTGTAAGATTTTTTTGTAATTTGTTACAGCAATAAATATATATTCCAGTTTGGAACCATTACGTAGAATTTTGTTTTAGATATTCCCTATATACCTTCCAGTATTTGTGTGAAATTAGTTTCTAAGAGTGCATTTCTGGGGCAGAAGTTTAGTATCTTCCACAATACTACATATCACAAAATAATTTCAATTATTTTCTATCTAGCCAGTCATAGATAAGTGTGCCCCATCTATTCCTACTGTGCTAGCCCTTGGAGTGTTCATTCACCTACACTTTAACTATCATGATGATATTTGCATTTCACTGAAAGCTTTAGTTTGTATTTTCCTAAATGACAAATACTTATCACTTTATATATGAACTGAATGCCTTGATTACTTTTATGGTATACAAATCGCTCCCTCCAAAGCCTCCAATTTCTAGACTGTTGACAATATCAAAATGACCAGTTTATGTCCAGCCTGCCTTCTGATAATGCCTAGTCTTGCTGGCACAGGATTCATTCTACCTCCTTATATTTTAAGCTTCCTGGAAGACACTGTCATTCAATTTTTGTCATGATATTGTCTGTGTGTTTTCACTCTTTCTATTCTAGTGTATTATTATTATTATTATTATTATTGTGTGTGTATGAAATCTGGAGATTCAAAACTAGTCTGCCATAAACATTTGCTATACCATAGTCATTTTGTCTTAATTTAAATGAGCATAATTTTCACTTATGAAGATTTAATTCACTGTGTTTTTGCAAATCTGATTTGTTTCCTTTTTCATAAAACCTCTTAACCAAAGCATCATATATGCAAAATTTTGGAGACAGAGTCTCTCTATATAAGCTTGAAACTTTCTTTGCATACTAGAGTGGCAACATACTCAGAAATCCACCTGCTGCTGCACCCTGACTTCTGGGATTGAAGGCATATGCTACCACACCCAGGCCACAAAAAATGGTGTTAAAGTCTTGTACATTATTTTAGTGAACATATGTAGACATTTCTACTAGATACTTTAGGAGTAAAATAAGAGGTAATATTTTACAATTTATCTTATGAGAGGAGATAACTTTGATCCCCAAATTAAGCAATACTAGTGACAAGAAAGAAAAAATTTGACTAATACACTTCTGAGCACAGATGTATGAACACTAATCAAATACTGGCAACTTGAATCTATAAATATTTAAAAAGAGAACACATCACAAGCAAGTGAGATATATTCTAGGAATTAATATTAAAAATCAACTAATGTAATGATTCATAATAAAAAGAAAATATACAAGTATTTTTAACATATGTATGAAATAAATATAAAATTCAACACTCATAAATAATTAAGATTCACAGTAACTTAGAAAAAAAAAAAAGGAGCATTTCAGCAGTGTACCTTATCCGCTTTCCCTGACTGTGGTCCTGGAGGCTGAACCCAGGGCCACACACGTGACACAAACACTGAACCATCAGGCTGCATTGCCAGTGCAGTTTTCACCTTTTGTTTTGAGACAGAGTTTCACTAAGTCACCCAAGCTGGTCTTGAACTTGTGGTTCTGCCACAGTCCCCTGAGTAGCTGACTATCAGAGCTTTTCAATGTCTTGATCTCCAGTTAGAGCAATGGATTCATTAAGTTCTATCCTTTTTCCTTTTAGCCTCACATATTTAAATGCTCCAAAAGTCAAGTGACAGCACATGCTGGTGAGGATGTAAAAGGAGGAGAGCATTCCTCCACTGTGGTGGCGGTACAAACGCGTATAGCCACTTTGCAAACCAATCTGGTGCTTTCTCAGAAAATTGGGAAGAGCAGTACCCTAAGACCCGGCTATACCACTCCTGGACATACACCTGAAGGATGCTCTACCATACCACAAGGATATTTGTTCAACTATGTTCATAGCAGCTTTATTCATTATAGCCAGAATCTAGAAACAACCCAGATGTCCCTCAAATAAAGAACGGACACAGAAATTATGGCACAGTTACACAATGGAATATTATTCAGCTATTAAAAACAAAGAAATCATGAAAGTTGAAGGCAAATGGGTAAAACTAGAAAAGATCACCCTGAGAAAGGTAACCCAGAACCAGAAAGACAGGCATGGTATGCGCTCACTTCTAAGCTGACATTAGCCATATAATACAGGATAACCATGCTAAAATCCACAGACTTAAAGAAGCTAAATATAAAAGGAAGACCCTAGGGAGGATGCTTAATTCTCATTCAGAAGGGCAAATAGACTAGATATTGGAAGTGGTTGAAGAGAGGGAACCAGATGGATGCTTACCATAGATATCCTCAAAAAGACTCCACCTAGTAGGGGATCTAAGCAGATGCTGAGACTCACAGCCAAACTTTGGGTAGAGTGCTGTGAATCTTATGGAAGATTGGTGGTGGTGGTGGGGCGGGGGGAAATAGAAGGACCTGGAGAGGACAGTAGTACCACAAGAAGACCAACAAAGTCAACAAATCTGGGCCCAGTGGGGCCTGCAGAGACTGATACACCAACCAAAAACCATGCATGGAGAGGACCATCACATCCTTCTCAGATGTAGCCCACAGGCATCTCAGTCTTCATGTCGGTTTCCTAGTAAGGGGACATGGGGTTTTCTCCGACATGGACTCTGTTATCTACTCTTTGATTACTTTCCCTTGGTGGGGCAGCCTTGGAGGCCACAGAGGAAGACAATGTAGCCAGTCTTGATGAGACCTGATAGGCTAGGGTCAGAGGGAAGGGGAGAAGGACCTCCCCTATCAGTAGACCGGCGGAGGGGCATGGGAGGAGGAGAAGGAGGGAGGGTGGGACTTAGAGGGTCTATAGCCAGGATACAAAGTGAATAAATTGAAATAAATGATAAATAATTAAAAATTAAAAAATGGAGTACACATCTATACAGAGAATTCTCAATAGAGGAAACTCACATGGCTGAGAAGCACTTAAAGAAATGGTCAACATTTTTATCTATCAGGAAAATGCAAATCAAAACTACTTTGAGATTCCATCTTACACCTGTTAGAATGGCTATGATCAATAACACAAGTGATAGCTCATGTTGGCAAGTATGTGGAATAAGAGGAACACTCATCCAATGCTGGTAGAGTGCAAACGTGCAGTCTTTATGGAAAGCAGGATGGCGGTTCCTCAGAAAATTAGGTATCAATCTACTTCAAGATCCAGGTATACCACTCTTGGGCACATACCCAAAGGATGCTTTACCCTACCAAAAGGACACTTGCTCAACCACATTCACTGCTGTTTTGTTTATAATTGCTAGTTAATTGGAAACAAACTAGATGACTCTCCACAGAAGAATGGATAAAGAAAATTTGGTACATTTACACAACAGAGTATTACTTCACTGTTTAAAAAATAACATCATGAAGTTTGCAGGTAAATGGATGGAACTAGAAAACATCATCTTGAGTGAGGTAACCCAGACTCAGAAAGATAAAAATATGTTATGTATTCACTTCTATGTAGATATTGGTTATTAAATAAATGATAACTCAGCTATAATTTGTAGAACCATAGAGGTTAGGCATACAGGAAGGGACTAGGACATGTGTCTCCCTGGCAGAAGAAAGTAGAATAGATTTTATGGATGAAATGGGTGCTGGGGGTGTGGGAATAGATCAGGTAGGGAGGTGGGAAGATGAAGTTGAGGGAAGGGATGTGGGGAGAGACAGCTAGAATTAAGGGTCCTTTGATGGCTGGTATGGAAACCAGTGAAAACTCCTAAAATATGTGAAGGCGATTCTAACGAAGTTTCCAAATAGTGAGGGGAGACTGAGTCAAACTGTCCATTGCCATTTCTTGCCACCAAGCTGAGCTTCCAATACCTAGTCTGGTTATGACCTGTTGAGTTCTTGGCCAAAGTGAGCCCATGGAACTTCCCAAACGACTCAGACGGTTGCCAAGACATTAGGTTGCTCTCCAAAAGCTGTGGGGAGGAAGCTGGTGGCAGCACCTCTCCATGGCTTCTGCATCAGTTCCTGCCTCTCGGATCCTGCCCTGTTTGAATTCCTGTCCTGACTTCCTTCAATAATAAACAACGACATGGAAGTGTAAGCCAAATAAACCCACCTTTCCCCAGCTTTCTTTTGGTCATTGTGTTCCATCATGGCAATAGAAACCCTAACTGAGACAGAAACCCTAACTAAAACCCTAACTCAACACTGTGTGGTGACCAAGAACCAGAGACTAAATAGCCCAGAGACCTAGAGAAAACCAAATATTACTGATCTTAAAAAATATTAAGGTTTTAAGATAAAATGATTCATAACGACGTTTTGCTCTAGTCATAGGTTAGTAGTGTCTGGCTCAGCCATCATGAGAGAAGCTTTATCCTGCAGAGGATGAAAACAATTACAGAGACCCTCAGTCAGACATTCTGCAGGGAGTAGAGACTTTAGAACACTCAGTCCTAAATGGGATGTCTTCATCAAATTCCTCCCTGCAGAGGTCAGGGAACCCTACAAAAGAGGAGGTGGAAAGAGGTGCAATGGACAGAGGGGAGTGCGGATACCAGGAGAACACGGCCTTCTGAGTCAAGTGAACAGGGCTCATATGAACTCACAGAGACTCAGGCAGCACGCACAGGGCCCGCACGGTCTGCAGCAGGCTCTAGGTGTACATATTACAGATTCCTGTTGAATATTTTTTATGGGATTCCTGAGTGTGTTAAAAAGTGGATCTCTGATTCTTTTGATTTCCCTTGGGGGCTCTTTTACCTTTGTTGGTTTGCCTTGTCCAACTTTGAGGTTATGGTTTTTGTTTTAACTTATACTTTATTTTGTTATGTGTTGTTATCTCCTAAAATCTTGTTCTTTTCTAATGAAAAGACAGAAAGAGAATCGATCCAGATGGGAGAGGATGTGGCAGGGGTGGAACTTGGAGAGTAGAGGGAGACGAGGCTGCAATCAGGATATATTGTATGAGAAAAGAATCTATTTTCTATAAAAGGGAAAATAAAAAATAACTCTACATATTAATACATAAGAACAATTTTAGCTTACTGATTCTTTCAAAGAACTAGTTGAGAACCTCTGCTTTTCAGTAAAAATGTCTTAGCAAACATCAGGGATAAATTCATAGAAATAATTAAAATGAGCTTAGTATAAGAGTTCAATAAATATGAACAATTCAATGAAAACTATAATTAAAAACATGTAGCAGAACAGTGAACATGATTTAATAGTCACAAATCTGTCACACCTATGTTACCTGGGAAAGTTGATTTAATGAATTTTTTGAACTCTGATACTTTATCTTCATCCTTAGCAATATTGATCTTTACTGTTAGAGTGTATACATGACCAAACCTCTTTCTGACGTGCTGGGGGCTGCCCAGGCATGTAAACCTTCCTTTTACCATGATGGCCAGCCTAGAACACAGGGCCTCACACTCTTCCATTCTGGGAGGAAAGAGAAAATATGTTTGAGGAGCCTCAGAGAATAAAGCCAAACAACTTGCATTGGAAGTTTCAGCGCTGGAAGCCTTGGCATCACAGATGGACACCACTAACATCGTCACGTTTAGAAAGAGGATGTTTGGAAATTTAAATCCTCACTGAGTTACCCAACTAGTATTTTCTCTAAGTTGATTCCATCAGTCAACTGAGCTCTCTCAGCTCGCCCACAGTTGCTTCTCTGTAGTTCCTATGTTTAGGTGAGTTTACCAACTCAGAGTCCTGGCTGAAAGTAATTCCATCCTATGCCCATTCCAGCCTTCTAGTTTCCAACTAAGCTTCCAATGGCTCTTACCTGTGGGAAGTTATGACGATAGCTTTACCAGTCTTACAGATCCATGTAACTGTGTCCCAGAGCATATGCTGAGCTACTGGGTCCATGCCAGTAGATGGCTCATCCAGGAAGACAATTGAAGACTTTCCCATTAGGGCAATAGCTGTGCTTAGCCTACGCTTGCTTCCGCCACTCCACAATACGAAAAAGAAAGAGTAGTACATGTCATTAATTCATAGGACTGTTTGTACATTCAGGCTGTTATGATAAGACTCAAAATTGATGGTTCAAGCGTGTGCACATGTGTGCATGCGTGTATCTCCATGGAGATATAGGGACTTTTTTGTTTGTTTGTTTGTTTGTTTTTGTTGTTGTTGTTTTGACTTTCTGAGACAGAATTTCTCTGTGTAGCCTTGGATGTCCTGCACTTGCTTTGTAATCAGACTGGTCTTGAACTCACAGAGAACCTCCTGTCTAGGCCTCTCTGAGTGATGGGATTACAGGCATGTGCCACCCCGCCCGGCTGGACTCTTTTTTTAATGCAAAGATTGTTCAGATATGTAAAAGGCTAACCAAATTCAAGTGGGAGATGTTGGTGTCCGTGCCTTGGCAGAGTGCTAGCTCATTTCACGGTCACTGCCACCATGTGAGAGAAGTAGACGTGGGCTTTGCGGGCATTCATTCTAAGAGCAGGAGCACAAGGCGGATCATTTAATAGCAACGGCACAATGTCTCACCTGTATGTGTGGATAAACTGGTCAGCAACGGGTTCCAGGTGCACTGAGAGCAGAAAGGCTTCCACATATTCATTAATGTCTTGCTCTGGGACCCCCCAGAGGCTAGCGTACATGGTCAGCAATTCCCGGCCTGTCATGTGATTCAGCACAGATTCAGTCTGAGGACAGTAACCAATTCTTGACCTAATCTGAACCCAAGAGGGTAATTATGAGTAGTAGATCCATGTCTGCTCTTCCGTGGAGTATAAATCTCACAGGGATGAGGTACAAGATATGAAGCTGTTTAACTCACACTACTGAGAAAGTTTGATGCCCCTAGAACTACCACTAAGAATGGTTTATTCTTTCACCTTCAACAACTTTATTGATTGATTGAGCTTTTGAGACACGGTGTGTCTGTGTAGCCCTGGATGTCCTAGAACTCACTGTGTAGACCAGCTCTGCCTACCTCTGCCTCCTGAGTGCTGGGATTAAAGAGGTGTCACCTCTACTCGCCTCAGCATTTTTTAGGTGGAATTCAGTGACATAAAATAAAGCATTACTAGCACTAGCTGGAATTTCAACATATATGCACATTACTACTATGTGTTTGTTAGATGAAATTGCTTATTCAAACCCTTGTTTGAGTGTTTACGAGAGAGATTGCTTTGTTAACACCCCAATTAAAGTATTTTGTTTACAGCAATGGTCGGCTAACTTCTGCCAGATCCGCTCTCTCACAGACAGGAATTAGAAGCTGCCTATCACACAGATATGGTTTATAGTAGTATATATTTTTATGTATTTAGCCAAGTTAATACTAAAATAATTTTATACAGATTTTCCCTCTAACTCTCCAATTTTCATGATTTCCTCTCCAGTTCATTTATATAGTATTTAAGTGTTAATAACCCACCAAAGTAATTCCATATTCTTTTTATCGTACACATTCCTGACAGAGTATCTCATTGACTTTCACAGTTTGTCTCATCTGTACTTTGATAAATTGGAAATTCATATCACTTTCTTATCACAGGTTCGTACTTGTTTATTATATATTCCTTTTTAGATGTATCATAGATCCAAATATCCTCCAAACACGCTCTTTTAAGATAGTCACTATTTTGGTGACTGCCATCTTCACCTTCAGAAGTTCAACATAGAAACCTGGGCACCATTTTTGTTTCTTTATTTCTTTAAAACTGAGATCCAAATAGAGCTGAATCCTTTCAATCTTTTCTATTTCTTCTCATAATCATTTTTTCTAATTAACTGTATTTCAACTTCTATGTCAGAGCAGATTAAATGCAATACCCGTTCTCTGTCAGGGCCTGTCTTTGTTACAAAGCTGAAGTCATTTTGTATTCAGTCTCCATCTTGACCATGAGGTAAAAATAAGTTCAAATTCTTAGGGTCTGCTTACTTGCCCAATAACGCTGACAATAAATAATCCTTAAAGGTCAGATTAACCTCATATCTTCCTGTGACACAATGATGTTATCACTCATACTTTGTTATCTATGCACTTGGTTACACCTTGGATGCACTCTGAAAGGCCCCAGCCACCACCTCGTTTGCCTCACTTGGAACCAGTCAGTTGAAAGGTTAGCTAAAAATGCAACAGTGCTCTTCCCCTTGCCTTCTGTCCTTGTTTTTCCCATAAAAAGATGCTGTAAGGGCAGACCAGCGTCACAGTTTGGCTCCCGAGCCCACTGTGTCCCTGATGCCGGTCAGTCTTGGGGTGTTGTGTTCAATAAGCTGTCCATATCTGACTGAGATCTGTGTCTGAGTGGTTTGTGTGGCTGTTCTTGGACTACAACATTCTCCTTAATTCCAGTTCAGTTCCAATTCTACTTACAGACACCTACTCTTTGTTTCACAGGATACTTTCCTTCTCTTAAACTCAGTATTGCATGGAGTCTGTCAGTTCTAAGAAATGAGGACTTCTGTACCAGGGTCCTTAGCTTCCCTTCCCTGTTCCTGAACAATTTGTCTGGCCATCTCTTCATCCAGACACTGGGTCATTGGCTAAGAAGTGGAGTACCTTTCTTAGATTCTCAGTGACACTATTGCCATCAATCCATGCAACTCCAGAGGTGATAGTCTCGTCTCCGGTCAGCATTTTGAATGTAGTAGTTTTTCCGGCTCCATTTAATCCAAGCAATCCAAAGCACTCTGACTTCCGGACTACAAGGGAGATATTTCTCACAGCCTTGACAACAGGACACTTAAAATAAATCTGAGAAAGTTAAAACATAAAAAAAAAAAAACACCTCACAATGTACTGAGACACTGGTCATGGGTCAACCACAGTAATCACCTCAGACTACTAAAAGCTAACAACTGTGACAATCTCATGAGAGCACTTCTCCTTCCTGCCCTCTGCAGAACTGCAGTGAACTAGTATGGCCACCAGTAAGTTCCAGGCAGGGAAATGCTTAAACACCAAGGCAGCTAGCCAGTAAGTAACATTACCTTTGTAACTTCATGAAGGACCAGTGGGGTATTCTGTAACCTGAGCAGCAGTGTGAGGACTTTTCTTCTTTCCTTTCTTATGTCTTCATCCTCATCTTCTATGGTGCCCCGTTTAGACACTAAAGCCTATATTTTTAAAGCAAGGAATACACATGTGGACACTCTGTAGAGAACTGCTTTAAACCAACCGCTTTAAGAAAGTTAACCTGCAGGTATAATCTAAAAGATATGAACAAACACTTGAGCAGTTTCTAAGACTTTTCTACCTGTTTTTCAACTCTCATGCGCAAACATACTTCTGGCTGGCTCTAGTTTAGAAGTGTGTGGCAGCCGAGGAGGTCAAAGAAAGACACAATTCTATGAAACTATTGTTATAAAAATTTTATAAGAGCCAGGGGCAGTGGATGGTTACAAGGAAATGGTGATTTCTGGATACAGCAAGGTGGGTGCACATATGAACTCACAGTGGTTCTGAGGGCATGCACGAGGCCTGCACAAGCTCAAGCCAGACAACATCCCAGCATGGAGTGGGGAGGTGGGCACAAAATCCCCAACCTACCTGAAGAGCTATTAGTCATTGATAGCTGCTGGGAAAGGGATAATTATAATTTTCTTTAAGAGTGTGAACCCTGGTAGGTTGACCACACACCAGTGGAAGGCTACACATCCAAGAATCTTTGGGCAGGACAAATTGGACCCGGTGGGTTAAAAAAACAAGATGAGGACACAAAGTTGGATGGTACGGAATAGGGGCTGGATCAGAAAGGAGCTGGGGGAAGGGAAGGAATACGATCAAAATATAATTATAAAATTCTCAAAGAATGAAAGTGTTTGTATAGTTAGCATGAGCAGTATATTCTTGCTAGAATAAAGACAATTATTTCAGTTATAGCTAACCCAGAACAAATAACTTATTTCCTAGAAGACAGTGGATTCAAAAGTTTTGTCCTGAACTCAAACCAAGATGCTTATACCTCAAATAAGCCACAGATTATTCTAGTGTAATCAAATAATATTTTCTTTAAAAAGTAATAGAAGCTAGAAAGATGTAAATTTGTATTTTTTTGGCCTAATGATGTGCTTTCTTTACATTATATTTAAAGCCCAGTTGGTTACTTACTTTCTTGCCTTTCCTGAGTGTACTGTACAAATAAAAAATAACTTTCTGAAAGACAAAGTTCTTCAGGCTCCAGGAAACAGTATCCAGGGAGAAAAGCAAGAGGAGAAAAACTAAGCCCATGGTAGCCAGTGTGACCAGAAACTTCCCAATCCCACGTTCTCCAAAGCCATACACATTGTTCTGCGTATCTGCGGATAAGAGAGACACAGTTGCCTTACTTTAAAAACTGGCACACTATCTAAAAAAGTGCCATGTAGTAAGTACAACATACAGGAAAAAAAAATTTATCTTCTGTTTTTCGTTTATTGAGACACCTCATGTAACTGAGCCTGGCCTTCAACCTACTGTGTAGTTGAGGATGATATGAGATCCTTGATTTTCTTTCTACCTCCCAAGTCCTAGGTTCATAGGCACAAACCTGGTTAAAATGAAGTTAAATTAGATTTAAGATGTACAGGATCTAGCAAATATGTAACTGTCTTATTGTAGTTGATCTTCCTTGATGTGGTTGTTTCTAGTTGTTATAAAAAGTTGATCCTTTACTTATTTTCCCTTTGGCTTTTTTGGTTTCCTTTTTGGCACTGAGGACTGACCCAGGGACTCAGTATAGCCAATACTCTACCTCAAACTGCACCCGGCCCCTTCACCAGTGTTAGGTAGCACGTGATCTTACCACACATTTGATGAACATTTGACCTTATTCTCTGTGCAATTTTCTCACTTTTTTTTATAGAGCCCTTTGAAGCTAAAAGTCTTCAATTTTTATATGTTTATTTTTCTTCTTTGTGTTTTTTTTTGTGTCACATTCACTAAACTTAATCTCATATAAAACTTTTATCTCTATATTTAGTTTGTATATGTAGATGACTCATGCACAGTCAGTTAAATTTTGTGTGTTTTACACAGTGAAGACCCAAGTTCACTTGTTTTTTTCTTATGGTTATTTAGTTTTTCCAGCAGCATTCATTAAACAGACTCTTCTATTTTTTTTTTTTTCCTTGAAAACTGAAATGACCACACATGTATGTTTTAACTTGCGGACTCTCCTATTCTCTGACTCTCTTCAACTCCACTCCCACTCCTAGGATCTTTGTAGTCTATGGAAGCCAGGCGATGATAATGCCCTTTCTTAATGTTTTCAAGCAATGGTTTATGTTTATCAAGGCAGAATCTTTGGCTCTTTTAAAGCAATTGTTTATAATTGTGAGTAGAGAATCCTTGGCTAAATTTATTCCCAATATGCTGCTTTTGATGTTAATATCAATTAAAGTGTTTTATCTTCCTTTCAGACTGTTTATTTCTAGTACACAGATGAATTTAGACTATTTTTGTGTGTATTGATCTTACATTATGCATGTTTGCTAAATTTGTTCACCAGCCTAAACAGCTTGAATAGCTCAACTGGGATTTTCTATATGTCAGAACATGCCATTTATAAAAAGAGGTATTTTTTCTTTGTTCATTCCCAACTAGGTACCCTTTATTTTTGTGTGGTTAATTTTACTTGTTAGAACTTCCACTGTGATATTAAATAATAAGGGTGAAACAGCATTTCCTATTTTTTCCCTGAAATGACTGAGAGTCTTTTTTACAGTTAATATGACATTAGTTTTGGCTTTTAATAAAATTAGAATTTTATGTAAATAAATAAATAAATAAATAAATAAATAAATAATCATTTTATATAGTTTTGTTTCAAACTTGTTGAGGTGTATGATATGGAATAATTTACACATGGTGGAGACAGATTGCCTACATGGGGTAAATTCTATTTTGCCATAGTTTAATGTGCTTCAAGAGTCAGCCACCTAGCATTTTGTTAAATTACAAATAAGTGGGCCTCATCATCAAGTTAGGGTGTGATTCCTTCTCTTGTATCACTGGGAAAAATGTGAAAAATATCAGTGGTAATTATTATTATCTTTTAATGTATTATGGAATTTGTCTGTGAAGCCATCTAATCATGGCCTTTTGCGGTGGGGAGGAGTGAAATTTTGACTACTGATTACGTATTCTATTTCTGCTCTGGTTAATTGGTAGGGGGAGGCTCCCCTTATCTGAGGAGTAGAGGAGGGGGAATAGAGGAAGTGGGAGGGAAGATAGGAAGTGGAGGAGAGGAGGAAGAACCTACAATCAGGATGTAAATTGAATGAATGAATCAATGAACTAAAAGAGTGTCAATATCCTTGTATAATATAGGGTTTTGTTGTTGTTGTTGTTGACTAGTAATTTAAAAACACAATAACTTGTTTTGAATCTCTTACATTTCTCCAGACTTACTTTATGAACTATAATGTGATTTATTTTAGAGATGCTTCAATTGGCTGCTAAGGGGAATGTGTATTCTGAGGCTAGTTCATGAGAACATTATTTTATTTCTGTCAGTAAATTATTTTTTTTTTTTTTGTTGATTGTTTTTGTGGGGGGGGTTGGAGAGGTTGGATAATCTACCAATAATAGTGTTTTTTAAAAAACTTTTATTAATTACACTTTATTCACTTTTTATCCCCCCCATAGTTCCCTCCCTCCTCCCTTCCCAACCCCTCCTTTCCACCCCCTTCTGCACGCATGCCCCTCCCCAAGTCCACTGATAGGGGAGGTCTTCTTTTCCTTCCTTCTGATCCTAGTCTATTAGGTCTCATCAGGAGTGGCTGCATTTTCTTCCTCTGTGGCCTGGTAAGGCTGCTCCCCTCTCAGGGGGAGATGATTAAAGAGCAGGCCAATCAGTTCATGTCACAGACAGTCCCTGTTGCCATTACTATGGAACCCATTTGGACACTGAAATGCCATGGGCTACATCTGTGCAGGGGTCCTAGATTATCTCCATGCATGCTACTTGGTTGGAGTATCAATCTCAGGAAAGACCCCTGTGCTCAGATTTTTTGGTTCTGTTGCTCTCCTTGTGGAGCTCCTGTTCTCTCCAGATCTTACTATTTCCCACTTCTTTCAGAAGATTCCCTGCACTCTGCCCAAAGGTTGGCCATAAGTCTCAGCATCTGCTTTGATAGTCTGCAGGGCAGAGCCTTTCAGAGGCCCTCTGTGGCAGGCTCTTGACTTGTTCCCTGTTTTCTCTTACTTCTGATGTCCATCCTCTTTGCCTTTCTGGATAAGGATTGAGCATTTTAGCCAGAGTCCTCCCTCTTGATTAGTTTCTTTAGGTGTACATATTTTGGTAGGTTTATCCTTATTATATGTCTATATGAGTAAGTATATACTATGCCTATACCGTGTGTGTCTTTCTGCTTCTGGGATAGCTCACTCAGGATGATCCTTTCCAGTTCCCACCACTTACATGCAAATTTCATGATATCCTTGTTGTTTATTGCTGAGTAGTATTCCATTGTGTAGATGTACCACAATTTCTGTATCCATTCCTCAGTTGAGGGGCATCTGGGTTGTTTCCAGCTTCTGGCTATTACAAATAAAGCTGCTACAAACATGGTTAAGCTAACGTCCTTATTGTGTACTTGAGCCTCTTTTGGATATATGCCTAGGAGTGGTATAGCTGGATCTTGAGGAAGCGCTATTCCTAGCTGTCTGAGGAAGCGCCAGATTGATTTCCAAAGTGGTTGTACAAGTTTACTTTCCCACCAGCAGTGGAGGAGGGTTCCCTTTTCTCCACATCCTCTCCAGCATGTGTTGTCACTTGAGTTTTTGATCTTAAGCATTCTGATGGGTGTAAGGTGAAATCTCAGGGTCATTTTGATTTGCATTTCCCTCATGAGTAATGACGTTGAACATTTCTTTAAGTGTTTCTCTGCCATTCTATATTCCTCTACAGAGAATTCTCTGTTTAGCTCTGTTCCCATTTTTTAATTGGATTACTTGATTTAGTGGTGTTTAACTTCTTGAGTTCTTTATACATACTGGATATTAGTCCTCTGTCAGATATAGGGTTGGTGAAGATCCTTTCCCCATCTGTAGGCAGTCATTTTGTTCTTACAACAGTGTCCTTTGCTTTACAAAGTTCATGAGGTTCCATTTATTGATTGTTGCTGTTAGAGCCCGTGCTGTTGGTGTTCTGTTTAGGAAGTTGTCTCCTGTGTCAATGAGTTCCAGGCTCTTCCCCACTTTTTCTTCTAAGTGGTTTAGTGTGTCTGGTTTTATATTGAGATCTTTGATCTACTTGCACTTTAGTTTTGTGCAGGGTAATAAGTATGGACCTATTTGCATTTTTCTACATGTAGACATCCAGTTGGATCAGCACCATTTGTTGAAGATGTTGTCTGTTTTCCATTGAATGGTTTTGGCATCTTTGTCAAAAATCAGGTGTCCATAAGTGTGTGGATTTATTTCAGGGTCCTCTATTCGGTTCCATTGATCCACCAGTCTCTATGTCAGTACCATGCAGTTTTTAGTAGTGTTGCTCTATAGTACAGCTTGAGATCAGGGATGGAGGTACCTCCAGAAGATCTTTTACTGTAGAGGATTGTTTTAGCAATTCTGGGTTTCTTGTTGTTCCATATGAAGTTGAGAATTTTTCTTTCAAGGTCTGTAAAGAATTGTGCTTGTAATTTGATGGGAATTGCATTGAATCTGTAGATTGCTTTTGGTAAGATGGCCATTTTTACTATATTAATTTGGCCAAGCCATGAGCATGGGATATCTTTCCAATTTCTGATATCTTCTTCTAATTTTTTCTTCAGAGACTTGAATTATTTTTCATACAAGTCTTTGACTTCTTTGGTTCCGTTCACACCAAGGTACTTTATGTCCGTTGTGGTTATTGTGAAGGGTGTTGTTTCCCTAATTTCTTTCTCAGCCCCCCTTTTTTTTGTATACAGGAGGGCTACTGATTTTTTTTGAGTTAATTTTGTATTCAGCCACTTTTCTGAAGGTGTTTATCAGCAGTAGGAGTTCCCTGGTAGAATTTTTGGGGTCACTCAGGTATACTATCATATCATCTGCAAATAGTGATACTTTACTTCTTCCTTTCGAATTTGTATCCCCTCGATCTCCTTTAATTATCTTATTGCTCTAGCAAGGACTTCAAGAATTATGTTGAAGAGATATGGATGAAGTGGGCAGCCTTGCCTTGTCCCTGATTTCAGTGGGATTGATTTTAGTTTCTCTCCATTGAGTTTGATGTTAGCTATAGGCTTGCTGTATATTGCCTTTACTATGTTCAGGTATGTGCCTTGTATCCCCAGTTTCTCCAAGACTTTAAACATGAATGGATGTTGGATTTTGTCACATTCTTTTTCAGCATCTAAGGAGATGATCATGTGGTTTTTCTCCTTCAGTTTGTTTATGAGGTGGATCACATTGATGGATTTCCATGTATTGAACCACCCCTGCATGCCTGGGATGAAGCCCACTCGGTCATAGTGGATGATATCTTTGATATGTTCTTGTATTCGGTTTGCAAGTAATTTTGTTGAGTATTTTTGCATCAATGTTCATAAGGGAGATTGGCCTGAAATTATCTTTCTTTGATGGGTCTTTGTGAGGTTTAGGTACCAAGGTGACTGTGGCTTCATAGAATGAGCTTGATAGTGTTCTTTTTTCCATTTTGTGGAACAGTTTGAAGAGTATTGGTATTAGCTCTTCTTTGAAGGTCTGGTAGAATTCTGTGCTGAAACCATCTGGGCCTTTTTTGCATGGGAGACTTTTGATGACAGCTTCTATTTCCTTAGGGGATATAGGACTATTTAATTGATTTACCTGGTCTTGATTCAGCTTTGGCATATGGAATCGGTCAAGAAAATTGTCCATTTCATTTAGATTTTCAAATTTTGTGGTGTGTTTTTGAAGTAAGACCTAATTATTGTTTCGATTTCTTCAGTGTCTGTGGTTATGTCCCCCTTTTCGTTTTTGATTTTGTTGATTTGGATGGTGTCTCTCTGCCTTTTAGTTAGTTTGGCTAAGGGTTTGTCTATCTTGTTGATTTTCTCAAAGAACCAGCTATTGGTTTCATTGATTCTTTGATTTGTTTTATTTGTTTCTAATTTATTGATTTCAGCCCTGAGTTTGATTATTTCCAGCCGTTTACTTCTCTTTGGTATGTCTGCTTTTTTTCCTACGGCTTTTAGGTGAGCCATTAAGTTGCTTGAATGAGATGTTTTGAATTTCTTCTAGAAGGCACTTAGTGCTATGAACTTTCCTCTTAGCACTGCTTTCATTGTGTCCCATAAGTTTGGGTATGTTGTGTCTTCATTTTCATTGAATTCTAGGAAGACTTTAATTTCTTTCTTAATTTCTTCTCTGACTGAGCTGTCATTTAGTAGCAACTTGTGCAGTTTCCATGTGCTATTTCTGTTGTTGTTGAGGTCCAGCTTTATTCCATGGTGATCAAATAGGATATAAGGGATTATTTCAATCTTCTTGTATCTGTTGAGTCTTGGTTTGTGACCAACCATATGGTCTGTTTTGGAGAAGTTTCCATGAGGTGCTGAGAAGAAGATAAATTCTTTTGTGTTTGGGTGAAAGGTTCTGTAGATGCCTATGAGGTCCATTTGATTCATGACCTCTGTCAGAGTTATTTTTTCTTTGTTTAATTTCTGTTTTTTTGACCTGTCCTTTATTGAGAGTGGGGTGTGGAAGTTTCCCACTATTAATGTGTGGGGATCTATGTGTAGTGTAAGTTTTATTAATGTTTCTTTTACAAATGTGGGTGCCCTTGCATTTGAGGCATAGATGTTCAGGATTGTGATTTCTTCCTGGTAGATTTTTCCCTTGATGAGTATGAAGTATCCTTCTCTATCTCTTTTGATTAATTTTGGTTGAAAGTCTCTTTTATTAGACATTAGAATGGCTACTCCTGCTTGCTTCTTGGGTCCATTTGCTTGGAAAATTGTTTTCCAGCCCTTTACTCTCAGGTAATGTCTATCTTTGTGACTTAGGTGTGTTTCTTGTACGCAACAGATTGCTGGGTCTTGTTTCCGTAGAATGTGTCTTTTCATTGAAGAATTGAGTCCATTGATGTTGAGAGAGATTAACGACCAGTGGCTGTTAGATCCTTTGATATTGATGTTGGCTGTGATAGTATGTTTATGTGTTCGGCTACTTTTTGCTTTGCTGTAGTGAGGTTATTTATTTTCTGTCTTTTCTTGAAAGTAGTTAGTTTTCTTGGGTTGTATTTTTCCTTCTAGTATCTTATGTAACGCTGGATTTGCTTGTAAGTATTGCTGAAATTTGTTTTTATCATTGAATATCTTGTTTTCTCTGTCTATGAGGTCTGAGAGTTTTGCTGGGTATACTAGCCTAGGCTGACAACTGTGTTCTCTTAGGGTCTGCATGATATTCGTCTAGGCCCTTCTGGCTTTCATAGTCTCTGTTGAGAAATCAGATGTGATTCTGATAGGTTTGCCATTTTATGTTAGTTGGCCTTTTCACCTTGCAGCTTTTAGTATTTTTTTCTTTGTTCTGTATACTTACTGTTTTGATTATTATGTGATGGGAGGATTTTCTTTTCTGGTCTAATTTATCAGGTGTTCTGTAGGCCTTTTGTATTCATATAGGCCTCTCCTTTAAGTTAGGGAAATTTTCTTCTATGATTTTGTTGAAAATATTTTCTGGGCCTTGGAGGAGGGAATCTTCTTTTTCCTCTATTCCTATTATTCTTAGGTTATGTCTTTTTATATTGTCTTGGATTTCTTGGATGGTCTGTTTCAGGAATTTCTTAGATTTATCATTTTCTTTGACGGATACATCAATTTCTCTCATTATATCTTCCACACCTGAGATTCTTTCTTCCATCTCTTGTAGTCTGTTGGTTATGCTTACCTCTGTAGTTCCTGTTTTCTTTCCTAGGTTCTCCCTCTCCACGATTTCCTTTGTTTGTGTTTTCTTTAATTTTTCCAATTCTATCTTCAGATCTTGAACTGTTTTGTTGATTTCCTTCACCTGTCTTACTGTATTTTCCTGTTTTTCCTTCAATTCCTTCCCCTATTTGTTTGAACATTCTTGTGTTTCTTTTATTTCTTTCAGTGATTTAATCATTTCCTCTCTGAAATCCACAAACTGTTTGGCTGCATCGTCCTGTATTTCGTTATGGATGGCCATAATCTCTTTTACTATATCTTCCCCTAATTCTTTATGCATTTTATTTGCTTCCTCCATTAACCTTTTCATAAGCATAGATGTAAGGTCATCTATTGAATTTCACTTATGTTAGGGTGTCCAGGGCTACTTGCCTCCTGGATAACTGGGTTCTGGGGATGCCATACTGCTTTGCCTTTTGTTGGTTGTGCTTTTTCACCGGTCTCTACCCATCTGGCTGTCTCAGGTGCTGTCTGTTAATTTCTGGTGCCTGCTGGGTCCTGGGGTGGGAAGAATCCACTTGGCGGGATTCTGAACGGGATCTCCTCATCTTTTTGTGTATGGTCAACTGAATGGTGGTGCTTCTCAGGAATTGTCACAGTTCACTTCAGGCATATGGACCTGTGTGGTAACTGTCCTGTTTAGGAAGGCTCTGCTCTCATCAAGAGAGGTCCTGGTGATGGCTGCCCTGCTGCCGGGTTTCTTGCTCTGAATTTAACGAGCTGCAGCTGTTGCTGTTAAGGTGTAATTGTTGGGTGCAGCCCTCTTGAAGAACCAGGGAGTCCCCCAGTTTTGTCAGTTTAGCTAGGGATAACTGGTTGAACCTTGGAGTAGTATCTGAGGGCTTCCCTAATGGCTCTCCTGCTTTTGTAGGCTTAAGGATGCAGTTGTGTGCCCCTGTGCCGTAGTGGTATTCAATGGCAGGTGAGCACGGCACTCATGCCTGCAGTAGAAGCCTAGAGCCTAGAGGCTGTGTGAATCCAGAAAGTCTTCTGGAGCTGGGTGTCCTGAGCGTTGGATCTGATGATCCCCTGGCTGTGGGGTTTCCTCCTGACAGGGACACCCAGACTGTGCTTTGGGGACCACTGTTCTGTCTGGAATGGCGAGTAGAACCTGCAGGCACAGATGTGCTTGGCTCTGCCTTGCTGGCGATTGGGCGCCTGGGCACCTGCCAAAACTGTTTAGCTTCTTTAGATGTACAGATTTTAGTATGTTTATCCTGAATTATGGCCCAGTATCCACTTATAAGTGAGTATGTACCGTGTGTGTATTTCTGTTTCTGGGATACCTCACTCAGGATGATCTTTTCTAGATCCCACAATTTATCTGCAAATTTCATGATTTACTTGTTTTTAATTGCTGAGTAGTATTCCATTGTGGGTTTCTTTAAGTATTTTCTACAGTGTTGTTTTACTGGGCCATGAGTTGCTTTAGTTTGTGTTTACTCTACAAGGTCTTCAATTTAAAAGTTATCAAAGTTTATCAAAGTTAACAGATATACTCTTAAATATATCATTGCATGCCTTCATGGCTTTTAGGGTTTCTATTGAGAAGGCTGATATAATTCTGATGGCTTAGTCACTGTAAGAATTTGGATTTCCCCCCTTGCAGTTTTCAATATTCCTTATTCTGAAGTCTTAACAGAATAATGTGATGTGGAGAGGTATTTTCTGGTCATGCCTATTTGGGGTTCTAACTGCCTGTTCTTTTTTTTTTTAATTCCCGAAATTAAAAAAAAAAGTTTTTTGCAAGCACTTCATTGAACTAGGTTTAATGTGCCTCCAATTTGCCTCTCAGCTCATTCTATCCAACTGAAAGAAAATGGAATGGTTACTTGCCATAATCTGAGTAGGAGTGTAGAAAGCAGAAAGGGGTATAGTATCTTTATTTGAGTTCCCGATACTCACATGACTCACTGCAATCCATATAAATGCTTCGGAATTCCCTGCTACACAGTCTTTTCACCTCATAGTCATCAAAGTACTTGCTGATACTCAATGCCATGTTGTAACTAGGCAGTACCATTAACACAGTAC
Source organism: Pachyuromys duprasi (assembly GCA_028658305.1). Classification (NCBI taxonomy): domain Eukaryota; kingdom Metazoa; phylum Chordata; class Mammalia; order Rodentia; family Muridae; genus Pachyuromys; species Pachyuromys duprasi. The sequence continues at coordinate 17,882,695 of CM053758.1, forward strand.
TTATGAGGCTGTTGATCAACTTGGGAAAGTCATTACCTGTAATTAGAAAATAATAGGTTAGCTTCAATTATAAGAAGAGTAGTGTACCTCTCTCTACAAACTTCCCCCAAGTGGCTAAGCCATCCTCAGACAATTATGAAATTATCAGACAATCCTTGAGAATGCACCACCGGTTGTTACATGTACCCGCCTGAGTAGTTTGTGGGAAAATGAGAGAATTAATCACACAATTGAGTAGATTTGGTAACAGCGACTTGCTAGAATCTGTTTTCCTTCATTTTTATTCTTGGTTCTCCTTTTCGCTCTCCTCTCCTTCCCCTCCTCCGCCTTTCACATACCCACTTAATAAATATTTACTGATTTCCAAAATCATAGGTTTTCAGATTATTCGAAAGTGTCCATCAGTTAATTTTTAATTCTCATGTTACTACACCCCAATTTATTTAATGTAAAAAAAAGAGAAAATTCTATGGTTGTTCTTACCATAAAATTGCAATATAGTGTAAATGATGATGCTGAACATAGTTGAAAAGTAGTTAAAGAGTGTGGTTTTGATGTAGGCAGTAGTAGTATTACTGAACAGGAAGCTTCCAAGATATGTGAGAGGAACAACACACCAGCCATACAGCATGAAAATCAGCATCGTGTCCAGGAAGTTGTAGTGCGCAACAAATGCATACACTTGGCAGAATCTGAATATGCCCTGGGAAACAGAGTGTAGAGGTAAAATTAAGGTGAATGATACTGTGCAATAAGTTAAAGCCAAACACTTAGAAAATAGCAGCTACCGTTTCTACTAGGCCATAATTACTAGTTCTGGTCACTTTTTGAGCTTCTGAGTGCAAGCTGTAAGTGAACTATTTCCTCACCTGAGACTATTACAATGAACACAGTAACTAAGCTTCTCTTTCTGTTTTTCCTTTCTTTGAAACAGTCTCTACTTTCCACAGCCATGATCAAAGACAAAGTAATTATTTTTTTTATATTAAACCAAACAAAATTTTCCTTGGTGTAGGGGGAAAAAAACCTAGGATACAGGCCACTTTTCTTAGGAGTTCTCTCATGGCTGCTTCATTCAGAGTGCCCCCTGGTGGCTGTTCTGAACTTCAGAGCTCTTTCTCAATTACTCTTTATTACATTTGAGATGTGAATTGAAGACCACACAAATTTAGAGGGATATAGACTTGGAAAAAATAATTAGTGCTACTAATTTTTAAAAATCTATATATTAGCTTGTAATTCTTTTTTTATTGCCAACACTATGTTGTTCTTTGCTTTAAAATTTTTTTTAACTTATTCACTTTACATCCCAATTGTAGCCTCCTCCCCATCTCATCCTGGTCTCACCCTCCATTCATCCTCCCACATATACTTCCCCTAGTCCTCAGAAAAGGGAAGCCCTTTTCCCCTACCAACTGACCCTAGCTTATCAAGTCTCATCAGGAGTGGCTGCATCCTCTTTTTTTTTTTTGTGGCCTGGGAAGGCTGCCCTGCTAGCAGGTAACAGATCCTTGTCAGAGATGGCTCCTGCTCCCCTTACTAGGGAACCCACATGGAGGCTGAGCTGCCTATCAGTTACATATGAGTAGGGAACCTAGGTCCTTTCCATGAATGGTTCTTGGTTGGTGCATCAGTTTCTGCACGTCTCCCTGGACCCAGGTTTGTTGGCTCTGTAGTTCTCCTTGTGGAGCTCCTGTCCCCTATGGGTCCTTTTGTTCCCCTATTCTTCCATAAGACTCTCTGCACTCTGCCCAAAGTTTGGCTATGAGTCTCAGCATCTGCTTAAATTCCCTGGTGGATGGAGTCTTTCAGAGGACATAGATGTCCATAGGTTCCTACGTTGCAGGATATTTGATCACATTGTGAACCCCAAAATTGTAAACTGAAAAAAAAAACGCTCTTTTTTGTTTGGTGTGGTTGAGTTCCATCACAGCTTTCTGTTAATTATGAACAAGTGCTTATGGTGTGGTTCACCTAGCACACACCTTTAATCCAAGAGCTTTCTGTACACAGGATTTAATAAAGTTAACCCTAGGTCAAGAGGTAGAGCAAGAAACCAGCTAATAGGGATTAAAGAGTAGGAGGGACTTTGTGTTGAGGGTATTTAAAAGTGTGGAGAATAAGAAAGGGCTCTTTGGAGCTTTAGATTAGGTCTTGGGCTTTTTGGCCTTTTCCTCCTGGGCTATCAGCTGAGCTAGTAAGCCTCCCCCCAACCCTCAACCATGGGACCTGAGCTGAGAAGGTCAGCACCTGGCTCCTGAGTCTTCATTGGTAAAATCGAACGGTTGGAATTTTTCTTTTCTTTTCTTTTTTTGTTTTTAGAGAACACCCCTCTCCTGTTCCCGCTCTTCAACCGCTTCTAGTGTCTATTCTATTTGCTCTTATGAAGGAGAAGTAAACGTGCTCCCTAGGGTGCTCCTTGTTACTTAGCTTCTTTAGGTCTATGGATTGTAGTATGGTTATACTGTATTACATGGCTATTACATCAGCTTATAAGTGAGTATATAATACCATGCATGTCTTTCTGTATCTGATTGCCTCACTCATAAAAATTTGCCTGCAAATTTTATGATGTCCTTGTTTTTTTTTTTCACGGTTCTTCTTTCCTCTTTTTTAAAATTATTTTTTATAATTATTTTTATTTTTAAGTATTCCATTGTGTATATATACCACAGTTTCTTTATCCATGGTGGAGCATCTTTTGGGTATATACCCAGGAGTGGTATAGCTTACAGTATGGCTGTTACCAATTTTCTGAGAAAGTGCGAGATTGATTTTCAAAGTGGTTGTACAAGTTTACCCTCCCACCAGCAATGGAGGAGGGTTCCCCTTGCTCCTCATCCTCATCAGCATGTGCTGTCACTTGAGTTTTTGATATTAGCCATTCTGATAAGTGTAAGATGAAATCTCAGAGTCATTTTGATTTACATTTCCTTGATGACTAATGATATTGAACATTTCTTAAAGTGCTTCTTGACCTGATATCCCTCTGTTAAGAATTCTGTTTAGCTCTATACCTTATTTTTTGATTGGATTAATTTGTTGGTGTTTAATTTCTTGAGTTCTTTACATCTGTCAGATATAGGGTTGGTGAAGAGATTTTCCCAGTCTGTACTTTTGTCATTTTGTTCTGTTGATAGTGTCCTTTACAGAAGCTTTTCAGTTTCATGAGGTCCCATTTATTGATTGTTGATCTTAGAGCCTGGGCTGTTGGTATTCTGATCAGGAAGTTGTCTCCTGTGCCAATGGGTTCAAGACTCTTCCCCTCTTTTTTTCTTCTAATAGATTTAGTGGGTCTTGTATTATGTGATGAAAGAATCTAATGGCCTTCACTGTGGCTGAGTCCTCTTCCTGCAATAAAGATGACTGTACAGTCAGGAAGAAGCTATGGGGAACCTAGAGACATCTTTGTTCTAAGGCTCACAAGCATCAGAAAAGACCCAATTAGAACTGGTTTCAAAGTTCATTTAAAGGTACCTGGATAAATGAAGCAATATACTCTGTTGTTAGACAAGATTTGAGACAACATAGTAAAAACAGGAAATTAAAAAATAATGTAAATTAAGTGAAATTAGAAATTTCTTGAAATAAGCTGCTTTGAAAGTTTATATGAAAACAAGCAAACAAACAAAAAGGCAAAAGGACATTCTGCCAAAGATTAGTAGAAGGAGTAGGGAACACCAGTGCATAAAACAATTAAATGTATTTTAAAACTGCCACAATTAAGAGACACTGTTATAAGCGGCACATTATAGAGTTGTGAAACATAGCTCATGTGCCAGACTTCTTGCTTTTATGTAAAAGACTCTGGGTTTGTCCTAAGTACCATCATAAAGTGGTCCATTGCATACACACCAATAACACAAAATTATACAATACAAAATATACTTAAATGCATATTTGTAGTTATTATAGTACAAAATGAATATTTCAAATCATTGGGGAAAGACTCCTTATTTAAAAAGAATTTAAGAGCAATGAATTAGCTATTTAAGAAGATAACAGAATCATTATACCATGTTGTACCAAGAAATAGTTTTTGACAGAGGGGGGAAATATCCAATAATCTTAGTGGTGAAATAAGCTATGTCTGATGCTTTAAAGACTGAAGAAGAAAACGTTCCTCTCTGAATATTTATGGAATGGAGGATCTAATGAGAACAGCATATTTTGAGGCTTATCTTCAAATCAATATTGATTTAGCTATGCAAATCCTTGCTAAGGTCAGTAATTCTAACAGTCACTTAAATTTAAGCTTATCAAAAGATGTACTTCTGTTTACATTCTCCAATATATGTCTAATGAAGAGATAAGCAGGGAACTAAATTCATGTCAGAGACAGCCCCTGCTGCCCTTACTAGGGAACCCACATGTAGACTGAACTGTCTTTGAGCTACATCTGCCCAGAGGGTCTAGGTCCTCTCCATGCATGGTCCTTGGCTGGTGCATCAGTCTCTGCTGACCTCCTGGGCCCAGATTTTTTGGCTTTGTTGGTCTCCTTGTGAGGCTCCTGTTCCCTCTGGGACCTTCTGTCTCCCTCTTCTTCTATAAGACTCCCTATGCTCTGACCAAAGTCTGGCTGTGAGTCTCTGCATCTGCTTTGCTCCCCTGCTGGGTGGAGTCTTTTAGAGGACATCTGTGGTGGGCTCCCATCCTGTTCTCTCTCTTTTACCGCTTCTGGTGTCGATCTTGTTTTCCCTACTAATGAGAATTAAGCATCTTCCCTTGGGTCCTCCTTGTTGTTTAGCTTCTTCAGGTCTGTAGATTTTAGTATGTTCATATCCACTTATAAGTGAGTATATACCATGTCTCTGCTTCTGGGATACCTCACTCAGGATGATCTCTTCTACTTCCATCCATTTGCCTGCTAATTTCCTGATTTCCTTGTTTTTAATAGCTGAGTAGTATTCCATTGTGTAAATGTACCACAATTTCTGTACCCATTCTTTGGTTGAGGGACATCTAGGTTGTTTCTAGATTCTGGCTATTATGAATAAAGCTGCTATGAACATAGTTGAACAAATGTCCTTGAGCATCTTTTGGATATATGCCCAGGAGTGGTATAGCTTGGTCTTGAGGTAGTGGGACCTCATGAACTGAAAAGCTTCTGCAAAGCAAAAGACATACCAACAGAACAAAATGACACCCTACAGACTGGGAAAAGATCTTCACCAACCCTACATCTGACAGAGGAATACTATCCAGAATATATAATAAACTCAAAAAATTAAAAACCACAAAACCAAATAATCCAATTAAAAATGGGGTATGGAGATAAACAGAGAATTCTCAACCAAGGAATATCAAATGGTGAAGAACACTTAAAGAGATGTTCAATGTCCTTAGTCATCAGAGAAATGCAAATCAAAATAACTCTGAGATTCCATCTTACAGACATCAGAATGGCCCAGATAAAAAACTCAAGTGACAACACATGCTAGTGGGTATGTAAACTTGTAAAAACACTTTGGAAATCAATCTGGCACTCTCCCAGAAAACTGGGAATAGTGCTATCCAACATCCAGCTGTACCACTCCAGGGCATATATCTGGAAAGACATTCTATTCATATGGATTGGTACAATTAACATTGTGAAAAATAACAATTTTGCCAAGAGCAATCCCAACCAAAATCCCCATCTCATTCTTCACAGAAATAGAAAAGCCTATACTAAAATTCATATCAAACCACAAAAGAACTCAGATAACCAAAACAATCCTGAGGGAGAAAAAAGAACATTTCTGGAGAGATCACTACTCCAAATCTAAGATATATCACAGGGCTATAGTAATAAAGACAATATGATATTGGCACAAAAGCAGACATACACATCAATGGAACAAAACTCAAGCATGAGTACACACATTCAGCCACTTACATTTGACAAAGATGCCAAAAATGTATATTAGAGAAAAGACAGAATCTTCTATACATGGTGCTTGTAATATTGGATGTCCACGTGCAGGAGAATGATAGAATTTGTATCTATCACCTTGCACTCAAGATAACTCCAAATGATCAAATCCTAAATGTGAAAATGGAAAAACTGACATTGCTGGAGGAAAACCTAGGCAGTCCCCTCCATGATACATGTGCAAATAGCACTTTCTGAATAGGACTCTACTTGCCCTGTAATTTTGGCAAATAAGACTTTATAAAACTAGACAGCATCTTCACAGCTGAAGAAACAGTCAGGTGAAGAGGTAGCCCACAGAACATATAAATAACTCAAAAAACAGAGCCAAAGAAACCCAGCCCAACCCAACCATCAAAACAAAGAAAAACATTGGCAACAAGGAAGCGCCCCCTCCAAACAGCTAAAAATGCCTAAGAAATATCTCAAAGAATTTTCATGATCCTTATTGATTAGGGAAATGCAAATCAAAACATCTTTGAGATTTCATCTTCAGTCAGAATGGCAAAGATCAACGGAACAACTGGCAGCAAATACCAGACCCTCATTCACCATTGGTGGGATTGTAAGGTGGTTGATAAATTAGTTTGGAAAGTACTCAAAAATTAAATAAATCTACTTTTGCCCAGTTTGTGGTATCACATAAACACAAACACGAAAACAAACATGTATGGCCATTAGCAATACATAGTAATATTAGTATATTGAAAAAAATAGAGACTGTCATTTATATCTTGCTTTTTAATGTAATCTAGAAAGTGATGTAAGTGTGTCAGCCAAGTTTTAAGAACCATAGAAAAAGGTGGCACGTTGGCATGGATATTAATTAAGATTCAAGTTTGTTCAATTAATTTTTGATTAAATTGATTAATTTTGATTAAATTTTCCCATTAATTTGTAGTGTATGTATGTGTAGAAATCAGAGGACAACTTGCAGGCATCAGCTCTCTCCTTCCACTATGTGGTCACCAGCTTTGACAGAAACTGCTGGCATCTTGCTAGGCTAATATTGACTTTAAAAAATAATTTAATTTTTATTTTATGTGCATTAGTGTGAAGGTGTCAGATCCCTTGGAATTGGGTTACAGACAGTTGTGAACTGCCATGTGGGTGCTGGGAATTGAACCCTGGTCCTTTGGAAGAGCAGATAGCATTCTTAACCACTGAGCCATCTCTCCAGCCCCAATATTGACTTTAACAGTGCACTGCATAGAGGGAAGTCTGTACCAGGCTTCAATTAGTGAAAGATAGGCAAATAGACCCTCAACAAGATGGTGATCTTCTCTTGCCATGTTTCTCAGATGATGGGATATGTACCAGAGACTGGTATTGGCAATAGTAGCCAATCTTGCACATCCAAAAATGAAGCGCTGCTCAGTTCTCTCCACCTTAAGACTTGTTTGTGCTGTGCACAGTATTTTCTCTGCCACTATTCCTGGACTCTGGTCTTCTGTGAGCAGCTCTCATAGCTGGTGAGATCCTGACTCTCTCTTCAGAACCAGTTCTTGGGCTCCTCTGCAATAAATATGAATCTTCTTGTGGGAGCCAAACTGATAAAAGAATGTTTCCATCTTTTTTTTTCTCTTCAGAAATTCTTTACTGTTTCACAGTAGAGTCTCCAGTTGGAAATTCATAGTTCACCTGTCATAATAGTAGTTGGTATATTTTATAATGATCAATTTCCAGTTCTGTGTCAACTGAGAATCAGTAAACTTTGTGAAGATTGAGACAATATTTTATCCTCAACATTCTGTCTTCCATGCCTTCTCTACAGAAGGGAATTTACATATTTTAATCATATCTTATTCCTCGTAACTATGTGGCCTTTGTAGCACATTTACCCAAAAGATGCCCAGAAAATAACAGTTGCTATTGCTTACTAATGAGTAAAATAATTAAGTAACAGATGGCGGATGTTCTTACATATGAACTCTCTAGACCTCTCTCCCAGTGGTTCAAAATGAGTCAAAACTAGTTCTGCTTTGGAGACTGGCCGTGCTTGACGTGGACTGGGAGTGTGAAGGTGAACAGTAGCAGAAGCTGGCCTGTTGTGCTCATTTTTAACCTTTATTTTAGTTGGGGTTTTTAAAGCCTCTCCCTTTCCTGTTGTACTTGTTTTAAAACTCTGACCTTAGATCTGGAGTCTAAACTATGTAGGGAAGTTCCAATTTCCCCTATGGCCACTGATTAGGCACTGTCTTAGCTGTAATTAACTTGCCAGTGCAAATTAAAAGATTTTTGAGTAGATTTTGGCCAGGACATACTGGTGAGCAAATATATGACAGCAAATATGTGGCTTCTCTTCAGTGAAAGAATCAGAGGCAGGACATTTCCTTAATGAGGGTGTACAGTAAAGCCCTGGCATGGTAAGTCAATGTAATTTCAAATTACTCGACAACTTTCATTTTCTGATATAATCATTCGAGTGGAAATTAGTGTGAACCACAGGCAGAAAATGACGCTTCCTGCAATTGCAGCTGATACTCACCAGCAGTACACAGCAGTGAATGAGGAAGAAGATGAGGTCACACAACAAGGCAGAGAGCCAGTAAGCAAGCACATAGACCCCACTCAGAAACTGGATGTGCTTGGCTTGACTGATTCTCTCAGTCACTGTCTGGAGACTAAAAGTCCCAACCACCACAGAAATGCCAAAAGCCAAACACTGTACTATTTGCAGTCCATTTACAGGCCTATAGAAGAGGAAATAAAATATGAAATAAACTAAGAAATATAGGTAGGAAATACTGACATTAGCCATTTTTCAAGTGTATATAGCCAAATGGCAAAAGTATGTTAAGATTCAATTGCACAAGAAGGAAAGTCATACATACACTGTGTTTGACCCAAAATGAGGGTGAGGTTGAGGCTTATTGAACACAGTAATAGAAGCATCAGGACCAGAAAGCGTCATAAAGAGAACGTTGTCTAATATTGCTAGGGATATTGCAGAGGAGTGGTATGCCTCATTATTGAAGAAAATCCTGAGTACTGTTTTGTTTTTCTCAACGTCAATCGAAAGTGCAACAATGCAGAAGCTACGGCACTTTTTATTTTCCAATATGTAATCATTTACATCACCTAGAATGGAAAAAGAAAATGTCAGTGAGCCAACATGTAGTACATTTCCTAGAACCTATATTAAAAAGGAAGAGGTTTTAAAAAGCTATGAGTTTTTATTTTTCCACTTACCATTTTGCTTTCCAAATTCTGGCAATGGAGTTGTTTTTGTTTTTTGTTTTTTTTTTTAAGAATTTTACTCCATCATTAATCTTACAAAAATCTCACTGAACAATTCATAGCCCAAATCATATATTAAGAATATATGATTTTTTGAGACAGGCTCTATGTATCCCTGGTTGTCTTGGAACTCTATGTAGATCAGGCTAGACTGAAACTCACAGACAACTACCTATATCTCTCTCATGTGCTGGAATTAAAGGTATGCAGCACTATGTCTGGTTTAAGAATATATTTTTCTTAACTGTCTAGAACAAGTATGATTTACTATTTTTATTTTTAAAGAGTTGCTCTGGCAATTCTTTTTCATTTGCATTTCTGTATAAATTTTAGAATTAGCCTATAACTTTCTGTAAAGCATCCAATGAAATTGCACT
>CM053758.1:17892725-17916504 GCA_028658305.1 Pachyuromys duprasi
TTGGTGTGCTCTTCCCTGGGGAGGACCACATCTCCTACTTTGAGCTTTACTCAGCTGCCTATGTAGGGCTGAGGCTTTGAGGCATTTCCCTCATCCACTTTGGCATGTCCACTGGTGTCAGTCTTGCTCAGTTCATGTTTTGGCGGTCGTGTTGGTGAGGCTTTATGGGTATAGCTTCTGATGTTTCTAGGACGCATACTCTCACAACAAACTCTCTGTTCCTCTGGGTCTTACACGCTTTCCACCTCATCTTCTACAATGTTCTCCAGGCCTGAGGTGCAGTAGTGTTTTGTGGGTGTGTCCATTAGGATGGGGCTCCACAACTCTTCATTTTGATTGGTTGTGGTTTTCTGCAGTGCTCTCCATCTGTTGCAAAGAGAAGTTTCCTTGTTGAGGGGTGAGGACTGCACTTATCTGTGGGTATAAGGGCAAATGTTTATAGATTGTTGTTGGGGATTGTGCTGGTTTAGTAAATTAATGGTTGTAGACTGTCCTCCGATAACCATGACATCACTAGCACTGTGTCCAGTACCATTCATGGTGTACCTCTTGTAAAGCAGGTTTTAAGTCTATCCACTTTCTAGAAGGCCACTAAGTGGGAAGAACATTCTTCACTCTGCCCCATCCCTAGTTCACATCTTCCTTACATAGGCTTCTGCACCCTACCTGGAAAACTTTAAATCTCTGAAGGAAGATAGACAAAGACACTAGAAAATGGAAAGTTATTCCATGCTCACAGATTGGTAGAATTAACATTGTGAAAATGGCCATTCTACCAAAAGCTATTTATAGATTCAATGCAGTCCCAATCAAAATTTCCATCTCCTTCATAGACACAGGAAAAAAAATACCTTAAAATTCATATGGAACCACAAAGGACTTTTGATGACCAAAAGAATCCTATGAAGAGAACAATGCAAGAGGGATTACCAGCCCAGATCTTAGGATATGTTACAGAGCCTGAGCAGCAGCAGCAGTAGTAAAAGCAACATCATGGTATTGGCACTAAATAGGCATGTAGACCAATGAAACAAAATTGAAGATCCAAACATGAGCACAGTGAGCAAATGACCCAATTAAGAATGGGTTTGGGACCTGAATGGAGAGTAGTCAAAAGAAGAAAAAAGATTGGCTAAGAAACACCTCAAATTTTTTTCTTTGTCCCCAAAATTAGGGAGATACAAATCAAAACAGTTTGAGATTTTATCTGACCCTAGGCAGAATGACAAAAATCAATAGAACAACCTACAACAAATGTTGGAGGAAATGTAGGGGAAAGGAAGCCCTCACTCACTGTTGGTAGGATTGCAAACTGCTGTAGCCAGCATAAGACTCCATGTGGAAAAATAATTAAAAAGCTAAAAATTGACCAAATATACCACTCCTTGTTTTATACCCAAAGGACTTGACATCCCACTCTGAAGATATTTTCTTAGCCATATTCATTGTTGCTCCAATCACAATAGCTAGGAAATGAGAATAGTATAAATGACTTAGAAATGTCAAAAGGATAATGAAAATGTGTTTACATACACACTATAGAATACTATTTAGTTGTATGAAAATATGAAATCATGAACTTTGTAGGTAAATGAATAAACCTAGAAAAGATCATGTATCCATTCTTCAGTTGAGAGACATCTAGGTTGGTTCCAGATTCTGGTTATTATGAATAAAACTGTTGTGAACATAGTTGAGCAAATTTCCTGGTGGTATGGCAGAGCATCTTTCAGGTATATGCCCAGGAGTTGTATAACTGGTTCTTTGTGTGTGTGTGGGGGGGGAGTAGTGCTATTCCCAAATTTCTGAGAAAGCATCAGACTGATTTCCAAAGTGGTTGTATAAGTTTGCACGCCCATCAACAATGGAGGGTTCCCCTGTCTCCATATCCTTGCCTGCATGTGCTGTCACTTGAGTTTTTGATATTAGCCATTCTGATGGGTGTAATATGGAATCTCAGAGTCATTTTGACTTGAATTTCCCTGATGACTAAGGATGTTGAGTGTTTCTTTAAGTGTTTCTCCACCATTCGACATTCCTCTGTTGAGAATTCTCTGTTTAGCTCTGTACACCATTTTTAATTGGGTTATTTGGTTTTTTGGTGTTTAATTTCTTGACTTCTTCATATATTTTGGATATTAGCCCTCTGTCAGATATAGGACTGGTGAGGCTATTTTCTCAGTCTGCAAGCTGTCATTTTGTTCTGTTGACAGTGACCTTTACAGAAGCTTTTCACTTTCATGAGGTCCCATTTATTGTTGATTTTAGAGCCTAAGCTGTTGGTATTCTGTTCAGGATGTTGTCTCCTGTGCCAATGAGTTCAAGGATCTTCCCCACTTTTTCTTCTAATAGATTTAGTGTGTCTGGTTTTATGTTGAGATCTTTGATCCACTTAGACTTTAATTTGGTAAAGGGTGATGAATATGGATCTATTGACTTTTTCTGCATATAAGACATTCAGTTAGATCAGCACCATTTGTTGAAAATGCTGTCTCTTTCCCATTGTATGGTTTGTCAAAAATCAAATGTGGGTTTACTTCTGGATTTTAGTTTTGATTCCATTGATCCACCAGTCTGTTTCTAGGCCAGTACCATGCAGTTTTTATTACTGTTGCTATATAGTACAGCTTGAGATCAGGGATGGGAATACCACCAGAAGATCTTTTATAATACAGGATTGTTTCAGCTTTTCTGTTTTTGTTTTTTTTTTTTTATCCCATCTGAACTTGAGAATTGTTCTTTCAAAGTCTGTAAAGAAGCAACCTAGAAGTCTCTCAACTGAAGAATAGATAAAAACAATTTTGGTACATTTACACAATGGAATACTACTGAGCTATTAAAAACCAGGAAATCATGAAATTTTCAGGCAAATGGATGGAACTAGAAAAGATCATCCTCAGTGAGGTAACCCAGAACCAGAAAGACATACATGGTATAAACTCATTTATAAACATATATTAGTTATATAGTATAGAATAACCATACTAAAATACATATACCTGAATAAGCAAAATAACAAGGAGGACCCTAGGGAGGATGCTAATCTCATTCAGAAGGGCAAATAGAATACACATTGGAAGTAGTTGAAGAGAGGGAACATGATGGAAGTCTACCATAGATGTCCTCTGAAAGAATCCATCCAGCAGGGGATTGAAGCAGTTGCTGAAACTCATAGCCAAACTTTGGACAGAGCAAAGGGACTCTTATGGAAGAGAAGGGAGGGGGACAGAAGGACCCTGAGGGGACAGGAGCTCCATAAGGAGACCAACAAACCCAACAGATTTGGGCCCAAGGGTCCTGAAGAGATTGATGCCCCCTGCTCAGATGTAGCCCGTAGGCATCTCAGTCTTCATGTGGGTTCCCTAGTAAGGGGAGCAGGGGTTATCCCTGACATGGATCCTTTTACCCACTCTTTGATCACTTCCCCCTGGTGGCGTCAGGCCACAGAGGAAGAGGATGTAGGCAGTTCTGAGGAGACTTGATAGGCTAGGGTTAGATGGTAGGGGAGGAAGGCTCCCATTTTCTGTGTTCTAGGGGAGGGAGATGGGGAAAAGAGAGAGAGAGAGGGTGGGACCTGGAGGAGATAGCAGAGGGGTCTATAATCGGGATATAAAGTGAATAAATTATAAAAAATAAAAAAATGGAAAAAAATCATACAGAGTGAGGTAACCCAGATCCAGAAAGTCAAGCATCACATAATCTCTCTTAGTAGAAGCTCCTAGCTCCAAATCTTCAGATGTGAATACAGATGTAGTAACTACAGAAATCAGGAAAGTAAAGTGGGACCATTGCCAGTATAAGGTGTTTGGGGAGCAATAGAGAAGGGAACAGCTAGGTACAAGTGATCTTATTAGGAAACTGGAAAAGTGAGGGCTCTTTAGGTAGTGGGAGGGAGATAAATACAGAAAAAGGTGGGAGGAGTGTAAAGAGGAATAGCAGGATACAAGTGATCTGAAAGGGACAATGGGAAAATGGAGTCTTTAGGAAAGGGGAAGTAAGATAAAAACAAAAGAAGAGGCTGGTTGGTCAAATAACAATAAGGATGCCTGAAAAAGCCATTAAGATTCATACTACTCAGTATTTATCTAAAAAAATTACTATAAACATGATCCCGTGAATAAATATGCACACATATCTTTAATGAACTTTTTCATCTGGGCTGATAATATCTCCAAGGGCCAAAGACCACCTGAAACAATCAGATAACAGACATAAGAGGCTCTCTTTTGAGTTGTTGGTCAGGGCTGTTAAAGACTCATGAGACACACACCCTAATGCTGTTACCTTTTGTTATGCCCCAGAGGTAAAAGGTAAGTCCTTATTGCTGACAGCATCATGCACTTCAAAAACAGAACCCATATACTTCGTGAATTGGAACGGACCTGAATATTCTCTGACGAGTAGCCTTCATAAACTTCCAAAGGAGGGAGGCAGCCAATAGTTCTACCCAGCTAAAAAAAAAACCATTAAACCACACCAATGACCAGCATGTACCTAAGGGTTCAGTAATACATATCTTGGTGATAATCAACAACTCTTAAGTGGATGTAAGCCCCACTCAACAAAGGGGACAGCATGCCTAGTAGTGGAAATCTACCTAACTACTGAGTGCTAGTGATGTCATGGTTATCGGAGGACAGTCTACAACCATTAATTTACTAAACCAGCAACAATCCGCAACAACAATCTATAAACATTTGCCCTTATACCCACAGATAAGTGCAGTCCTCACCCCTCAACAAGGAAACTTCTCTTTGCAACAGATGGAGAACACAACAGAAAACCACAACCAATCAAAATGAAGAGTTGTGGAGCCCCATCCTAATGGATCCACCTACCAAACACTACTGCACCTCAGGCCTGGAGAACATTGTAGAAGATGAGGTGGAAAGCGTGTAAGACCCAGAGGAACAGAGAGTTTGTTGTGAGAGCATGTGTTCTAGAAACATCAGAAGCTATACCCATAAAGCCTCACCAACACGACCGCCAAAACATGAACTGAGCAAGACTGACACCAATGGACATGCCAAAGTGGATGAGGGAAATGCCTCAAAGCCTCAGCCCTACATAGGCAGCTGAGTAAAACTCAAAGTAGGAGATGTGGTCCTCCCCAGGGAAGAGCACACCAACTGTTTGACCAGTGTCAAATGGTTAGCCCTGAAAACACACATACACGTAATATACAGACTGAGAGGATTATAGTTAGGAATATATGTACATACGTATACATGCAATAACAATTAATTTTAAAAGAGGCCATGAATCTTAAGGAGAGTGGGACAGGATATATAGAAGAGTTTGGAAAAGGGAAAGGGAGGGAGAAATGCAATTATAGTATAACTTAAAAAAACAGATACAACAGAAATTTATTGTCTGGTATAGCACAGACATTCTGGTTCCAAAATGAGAAATCTACTTTGGTTGCCTTGCCTTCTGTGCTAATCAAGGTCCTAACTTTACCTACCCAATTCTTGGTGGTGGACCTACTTCTCATTCTGGGTGATGACTTTATGTACCAGGTTCTATATGGTAGCCCTAACTTTTCTGCAACAGCATGTAGCTTTATCTCCTTGGCCTAAAAACTCTCTACTTGTGGTGGCCGTGAGAGCCCTGCAACCATCTGAACCATTTTTTATCATTCATCTCTTTTCTTTTTTAAAAATTAATTAATTTTTAAATTAATTATAGTTTATTTACTTTGTATCCCAGTTGTAGCCCCTTCCCTCAGCCCTTCTCAATCCCACCCATCTTCCCTCATCTCCTCCCATGCCCCTCCCCAAGTCCATGGATAGGGGAGGTCCTCCTTCCCTTCCCTCTGACCCTAGCCTATCAGGTCTCATCAGGAGTGGCTGCATTGTCTTCTTTTGTGGCCTGGTAAGACTGCTCCCCATTTAGGGAGAGGTGGTCAAAGAGCCAGCCACTGAGTTCATGCCAGAGATAGTCCCTGTTCCCATTACTAGGGAACCCACTTGGACACTGAGCTACCATAGGCTACATCTGTTCAGGGGTTCTAGGTTATCTCCATGCATGGTCCTTGGTTGGAGTATGAGTCTCAGAAAAAGACTACTGGACCCAGATTTTTTGGTTCTGTTGTTCTTCTTGTGGAGCTCCTGTCCCTTCCAGGTCTTTCATCTCTCCCTTCTTTCATAGGATTCCCTGCACTCTGCCCAAAGTTTGGCTATGAGTCTCAGCATCTGCTTTGATACCCTGCTGGGTAGAGTCTTTCAGAGGCCCTCTGTGGTAGGCTTTTGTCCTGTTCCCTGTTTTCTCCCTCTTCTCATGTCTATCGTATTTGCCTTTCTGAATGATGATTGATTATCTTACCTGGGGTCCTCCTTCTTGCTTAGCTTCTTTAGGTGTACAGATTTTAGTATGTTTATCCTATATGATATGTCTTATACACACTTCTAAGTGAGTATATACCATGTGTGTCTTTCTGTTTCTAGGATACCTCACTCAGGATGATCTTTTCTAGTTCCCACCATTTGCCTACAAATTTCATGATTTTCTTGTTTTTAATTGCTGAGTAGCATTCCATTGTATAAATATACCACAATTTCTGTATCCATTCCTCAGTTAAGGGACATCTGGGTTGTTTCCAGATTCTGGCTATTATGAATAAAGGTGCTTTCTCAGACAATTAGGAATAGTGCTACCTCAAGATCCAGCTATACCACTCCTAGGCATATATCCAAAATATGCTCAAGTATACAACAAGGTCATTTGCACAACCATTTATCTTTTCTTGATGTAAATAAATATTTGAAGCTGTAATTATGTACTGACTCACTGTATGACATAATATGAGTCCAGTAGCTGTTCCTTGATGTCATCTTTTCAGACAAGAGGTTGCTCTATAAGTCACATAACCATATATTTTAAATAAATTGTCCAAACATATTGATGAGTCCTATGGAACATCTTCTTAAGGTGAGAGTTTTCTTTTTATATCTCCTATTTTTGCTTAAAATTTTATTCTTCAATTTATCTAGTTCCTTTTACAATTTACTACAGATAGCAAGGACAAACCAAAGCATACACTTAATTTTTAAACTTTGTTTAGAAATCTCCTTGGCTAAATACCTTCATCATTTACATTTCTACTCTCCACAAAAGAGCCGAGTACATTTCAATCAAGTTATTTGCTTCTATGTTTTTATTTTTTCGAATTTATTTCATTTTTAAGTATTATGTATGTGGGATTTTTCCTGCATGAGTGTCTGTGCTTTTCTGGCACGCATGGTGAGCACAGAGGCTTGAAGAAGGCATTGGATTCCCTGGAACTGAGGTTACATGTGGTTGTGAGCCACCCTGTCCTGGAACCTAACGTGGGTCCTCTGAAGAGCAGCCAGTGCTGTTAACCACACAGGCATCTTTCCATACCCCACTTGCCTCTGTGTATCAAGGGCCACTCTTCCTTTAGTTTTCAATAATGTGCCCCTCATTATCACTTGATCTAACCAGAGCATCCTTAATACTCACATTTCAACTAATATTATCTTTTGATAATCTAATCCAAAGATAGTATTTTAAGAAAACCTTTCTCCCTTTCTGTGTTCATGCTCAGCAGAAATCTTTAGTGTCTCCTAAAAGCCATTTCAAAACTAGAATTTTTAATAACATACATCTTCAACTCACAAGCTTCTTGTGACCTTGTTTCAGAGCCAATTCCATACTTTTGGGTATATACCATAACAACACCCACTTCTTAGTACCAAAATATATTTTTATTTTTCTAAGGC
This sequence comes from Pachyuromys duprasi, assembly GCA_028658305.1. NCBI lineage: Eukaryota > Metazoa > Chordata > Mammalia > Rodentia > Muridae > Pachyuromys > Pachyuromys duprasi. The sequence goes on from CM053758.1 coordinate 17,900,468, forward strand.
TTCCATAAGAAGTCACACAGATTGGATAACTAAAGCATCCGTTTATTTTTCTGTCTGAATCCTAGCAGTCTGAGGTAAGTGCTGGTGGTTTGGTTTCTTTTGACATATTATCTTGCATTTTGGGGAGCAGCCTCTATCTGTGTCTTCACATGGCCTTTCCTTTCTGGATGTGTGCTTACCTCTACCTTCCTCTACTTTAAGATTATTTATGTGATTATGTATGTATATGTGGTGTGTGTGTGTGTGTGTGTGTAGATCACAGTCGCCAGAAGAGGCATCGGATCCCCTGGAACTGTAGTTACAGCCTGGCATGGGTGTTAGCAAAGAAACTGAATACTCTGGAAGGGCACCGGCAGCTCTTAGCAGCTGAGCCATCTCTCCAGCTCCCACTTCCCCAGTCATAGAACTGGGTCCTATGTTAATAACATTATTTTAAATTTAATTGCCATTGCAAAACTTTACCTGCAAATACAGTCAACAAGATATTTGTAGTTGGGATTTTAACATCATGAGAGGCACAATTTAGTCTATAACTCCTTTCCTTTTTATGTTGAAAAGTGGACATTTATGATGTATATTATAGCAACTCATATATACTAACTACTCTATCATTGTTCTTTTTGTTTTCTTTAAAAATGTTTCTCTTCCTTTGTTTAGTAACCTGTGTGACTCAAGTATGTAAATACTATATTTCTATAATTTGCATTAGTGTACAGCTACCAATTCCTCTGTTGGACTGAATAAATAAATAATTCTTGCAGTTATTTTTATACCTGGTTCCTGTTGGCTAGCTTTGTGTCTGCTATCCTTTTTGAAAGCTCGAGGGTATTAGTAGGTTTTGTTGAGTTCTAATGAGCCAGTGAGAATGGGTAAAGAGAATAACCCTAAGCAATAGTGCTATAGACCTTATTTTTACAGAGGCATCATAATTGTCTTTGAGCAGTCACACTCTAGTTTGTTCTGTGCTTTTGGTTAATGCCAAGTGTTCTAAAATGCCTGACTTTAAAAAATTGTTTACTCAATGTTCAAATTTATCATAGGCTAGGTCTTTTAACTTGCAACATAGTAAATACACTGAACAAGCTAGCTAAGCTCACTGTTTTCAGCATTAATAAAGATAACACAGAACATATTTAGTTGGGTACATGTTGGACAAATCAAAACAATTATCTACATCCTCTTCAAAAGTTCATTTATGAAGTCAATTAACTTACCAGCCACTGATTTATAGAATGATTAATATAAAAGGGGCTGCCTTCATGCAGAGGAAACAACCCATCCTGTGAGAGCTTGGGGAGACAACAGTGGCCTATCAATGAGAATAAAACTTCTAATGCTAAATTGCACAGAAGTACCATATTTCCATCTTTCCCATCTTCACGAAGGGTGATGCAATTAACAGACATACATACAGCCAAAAAACAAAAAAGGCTCCACTAGTTACTAACTTGTAAACAGTTGTCTTGAAGTGTATATTTTGCCTTTGATTTAGCTGCCTCTGTGATAACTGGTAACTAGTAGGATGGGAAAGAAATGAGTAGCTAAATATAATTATATCCATTGCAAATGACAAGTAGGTCTTTATAGAGTACTAGACTCTTCTTTTTGTAAACAAATCTTACCTTTTATTTTTTTTAAGTTTTGATTCTTTGAGTTTAGAAAAATCTTCAGGTTTTTAATGAGTTTCAAAGCCAAATCAGATTTATTTGAAACTGAGTAAGGAACAATGGTTTTACCATAGTGACTCAAATTCAATTCCCTTTCAGGTATATCAGCAGCAGTATCATCATCTAAATTCAGAGCTAATAAGAGATATGTAGTGACAACCAAAATTACTATTATCTGTAGCAACATCAACTTCCAGTTGCGGCAAATGAACAGTGCTCTTTTTATAAACATGGAATAAAATTGTTGGCGATAAAGTGGAAACTATAAAGAGAAAAGAAAAAAATTGTATTTTGATGATTAGAGAGAGATTCAAGTAGACTGCTCAATGAAATCCATTCATCATGCTTTAAAATCTATAATGCAAAATATGTTCATAAAGTATAATAAAGTGAATTTTAGTTAACCTTAGTAAAAATCAAAGCAAATAGTTTTATTTGTGCACTATTAATTTAAATAAAGTATTAGGACCTGGAGTCTAACTATAGTAAAACTCCTAGAAGTCTTTTTCTTTTGTGGGCTGCAGGACAGTGCTGGGCTCAAACTCTTACACATACTAGCAAGTACTTAATGACTGATCCCAAGATTTTCTTATTAACGTGTTAAGAGTGTTTGATTAAAAAATGGAAAACTGGGCCAGTATGGTGGTGTATGCCTTTAATCCCAGTACTTTTGAGGCAAAAGGGGGTAGGCATCTCTTAGTTTGAGGCCAGTCTGGTTTACACAGTTAGCTCCAGACCATCCAAGATTACACAGTGAATCCCTGCTTCAAAACGAACAAAATACCACAAAAGCTGGGAATTTTATTTGTCTTTGTTTAACATATAATCGTTTCCCTTTCATTTTGAACACTCCTCATAAAATGATTTTATTTGTCAGGCACACACGCTGTATTCCAGAGAGAAAATGCCCTTACTTTGATCAAATATTTTCTGATCATGGTAGTTTTAACTCTTTGGTATTATTAGAACTGAACAGAGAGTTTTAAAAAGAATTTTAGAAAAAGGATTCTGAGAAATAATGACAGTGAGCGCAGCGGCTGGGATCTTTATCTAGAGCCCTTTCTCCCATATCAAGTTTCGCAGACTAGTCCATTTCTAGCTGGACAAACTGGAAGCGTCTATTAAGCTTAGATATTTAAAAAGTGTGATATGCAAAGAAAAAAAAACATTATCAGTTTGACAGTGGGAGGGGCCATGAAAAGAGCTGGTAAAAGGGGATTTGGCAGGGGCTAGAAAGGAAAGAGAAGGGGAAAGTGATATAACTATGTTTTTAAATATATAAAAATTTAAAATGTAATATGCTTACCCCAGTTTTAAATTTAATGGAAGTAATTCCACCCAAACAGGAAAATCTAGGTCTGCCATAATTTGTGAGCACATTTATACTTTGTTTCCCATCTTGAATCATATTTCTATATGTTGTATAATAGGATTTAATAGAATGAACATTGCTTTGGGGAGCTGCCAACTTATTGACCCTAAACATATATGGACATATAAAAAGAACACAAAATATTTCCTTTTAATCATAGCCTTAAATTACTTTGCATCAAGAATATGAAAACAGTCAATAAAATAATACAGACTACTGATATTGCCCTTGGTTGCATCCCAGAACTTGAAAGTAAGTCCTCTAGCTAAGGATACCATATACTTTGGACACAGGATTTGGAAGACAGAGCTGGAAATGCCCTTGAAGATGCCTCCCAAGCACTAGCTCTCACTAACAGAGGGAGCTGTGCAAACTGCCAAGGGAGAAAAGGAATCAATAGTCATACCCAGCAGTAAAAGCCTACAATGCACAAAGATCAGGGTGGCATGATACCCCTAAGGGTACAATAATGGCACTTGTATGCTGGGGTCAACGAAGAACTGTCTTATTGGACTTCAGTCAGCTCAGTATGAGGAAATTCATGCCTAGTGCTGAAAACCTAATCCCTGAGGAGAACTCACTACCGCCATTTCCTAAACCAGTGTATTCCCAACTATATTCTATATACCTCTCCTTATAACTACAGTTAATTGTAGCTCTCAACCCCCATTAATGAAGTTTCCAGCAGATAATGACCATTTCAGTTGGTTAAAATGCAGAAAATACACTGACTGTGAGATGCCCATCCCCAGTTGATACAACTACAGCACAACTACTACCTACAAGAGGGAACCGCACAAAAGATGTGGTGGAAAAAAGAGACAGAGACCCAGACTCTTCTATATATGACAGGAGTTGTATCCACAAAACATTTACAGCTCTAAATATATACCAGCTGTCATGTCTTTGGAATTGGGGGAAATCCCACAAAGCTCACTCTTAGATAAAGTGCTACATTTGATCAGTGGCTGCTAACAGGGAGAATTAGTCTTCTCCAAGGATGAGCCCCTGAAAATGATGTAAACAGTGCTCACTCATGAAATTCAGAAAAAAAAATGTGAAAAATAAAAGACACTTATAAAGGCTCGAGTTCAACATCTTTACATCTCATCAGAATATACATGGAAATATGCTACCATAAAATAGTATATTTGCAAACTTAATGATACTTTATTTTAGCGGCAACAGAATAAGATTTGTTCTTAAATTAACATAAGAGCTTAGGGGTAGCAAGTTTTTTTTTCCAGGTGATTATAACTCACTTAAGGAAAACCTCTTCCATTGTAGTGATTGAAGCTCCAAAGTTGGCAATGCCCAGTGCTTTCTGCTTTAGTTCCAACTCAGAAAACAAAGCTTCAAATCTGGAAAGAACACAAAATAAAGAGCTGGTATTGGATCTAGCTAAATTGTGTAATTTTTGTTCATTTTAGTTTTCAGTAAATGGAATAAAAAATACAAGCACTTCAATTTTCTCCATTTAATATTTTATTTAAATTATTTATTAATTACACTTTATTCACTTTGTATCCCCCCTGTAGTTCCCTCCCTCCTCTCATCCCAATCCCTCCCCTCCTCCCCCTCTGCACGCATGTTCCCCCCCCTCCCCAAGTTCACTGATAGGGGAGGTCTTCTTTTCCTTCCTTCTGATCCTAGTCTATTAGGTCTGCATTTTCTTCCTCTGTAGCCTGGTAAGGCTGCTCCCCCCTCAGGGGGAGGTGACTAAAGAGCAGGCCAATCAGTTCATATCAGAGACAGTCCCTGTTCCCATTACTATAGAACCCACTAAGACACTGAACTGCCATGGGCTATTTCTGTGCAGGAGTTATCTCCATGCATGGTACTTTGGTTGGAGTATCAGTCTCAGGGAAGATCCCTGTGCTCAGATTTTTTGGTTCTGTTGCTCTCTTTGTGGAGTTCCTGTCCTCTCCAGATCTTATTATTTCCACTTCTTTCATAAGATTCTCTGCGCTCTGCCCAAAGGTCGGCCATAAGTCTCAGTATCTGCTTTGATAGTCTGCAGGGCAGAGCCTTTCAGAAGCCCTCTGTGGCAGGTTCCTGCCTTTCTGAATGGGAATTGAACATTTTAGCCAGAATCCTCCCTCTTGATTAGTTTCTTTAGGTGTACAGATTTTAGTAGGTTTATCCTGTATTATATATTTATGAGTATATACCATGTGTGTCTTTCTGCTTCTGGGATACCTCACTCAGAACGATCTTTTCTGGTTCCCACCATTTACTTGCAAATTTCATGATATCCTTGTTTTTTTATTGCTGAGTAGTATTCCATTGTGTAGATGTACCACAATTTCTGTATCCATTCCTCAGTTGAGGGGCATCTGGGTTGTTTCTAGCTTCTGGCTATTACAAATAAGCTTCTACAAACATGGTTGAGCAAATGTCCTCATTGTGTACTTGAGCCTCTTTGGATATATGCCTAGGAGTGGTATAGCTGGATCTTGAGGAAGCGCTATTCCTAGCTGCCTAAGGAAGCACCAGATTGATTTCCAGAGTGGTTGTACAAGTTTACTTTTCCACCAGCAGTGGAGGAGGGTTCCCCTTTCTTCACAACCTCTCCAGCATGTGTTGTCACTTGAGTTTTTGATCTTAGGCATTCTGATGGGTGTAAGGTGAAATCTCAGGGTCATTTTGATTTGCATTTTCCTGATGACTAAGGACGTTAAACATTTAAGTGTTTCTCTGCCATTCTATATTCCGCTACAGAGAATTCTCTGTTTAGCTCTGTTCCCATTTTTTAATTGGATTACTTGATTTGTTGTTCAACTTCTTGAGTTCTTTATACATACTGGATATTAGTCCTCTGTCAGATATAGGGTTGGTGAAGATCCTTTCCCCATCTGTAGGCAGTCATTTTGTTCTTACAACAGTGTCCTTTGCTTTACAGAAGGCTTTAAGTTTCATGAGGTTCCATTTATTGATTGTTGCTCTTAGAGCCTGTGCTGTTGGTGTTCTGTTCAGGAAGTTGTCTCCTGTGTCAATGAGTTCCAGGCTCTTCCCCACTCTTTCTTCTAAGTGGTTTAGTGTATTTGGTTTGATATTGAGGTCTTTGATACACTTGCACTTTAGTTTTGTGCAGGGTAATAAGTATGGCCCTATTTGCATTTTTCTACATGTAGACATCCAGTTGGATCAGCACCATTTGTTGAAGGTGTTGTCTTTTTTCCATTGAATGGTTTTGGCATCTTTGTCAAAAATCAGGTGTCCATAAGTGTGGAGATTTATTTCAGGGTCTTCTCTTCGGTTCCATTGATCCACCAGTCTGTTTCTATGTCAGTACCATGCAGTTTTTAGTACTGTTGCTCTATAGTACAGCTTGAGATCAGGGATGGAGATACCTCCAGAAGATCTTTTACTGTAGAGGATTGTTTTAGCAATTCTGGGTTTCTTGTTGTTCCATATGAAGTTGAGAATTTTTCTTTCAAAGTCTGTAAAGAATTGTGTTGGTATTTTGATGGGAATTGCATTGAATCTGTAGATTGCTTTTGGTAAGATGGTCACTTTTACTATATTAATCCAGCCAAGCCATGAGCATGGGATATCTTTCCATCTTCTGATATCTTCTTCTAATTCTTTCTTCAGAGACTTGAATTTTTTTTCATACAAGTCTTTGACTTCTTTGGCTAGGTTCACACCAAGGTACTTTATGTCCTTTGTGGCTATTGTGAAGGGTGTTGTTTCCCTAATTTCTTTCTCAGTCCTTTTGTCTTTCTCAAAGAACCAGCTCTTGGTTTCATTGATTCTTTGATTTGTTTTATTTGTTTCTAATTTATTGATTTCAGCCCTGAGTTTGATTATTTCCAGCCGTCTACTCCTCTTTGGTGTGTCTGCTTCTTTTTTTCCTAGGGCTTTTAGGTGAGCCATTAAGTTGCTTGAATGAGATGTTTTGAATTTCTTCTAGAAGGCACTTAGTGCTATGAACTTTCCTCTTAGCACTGCTTTCATTGTGTCCCATAAGTTTGGGTATGTTGTGTCTTCATTTTCATTGAATTCTAGGAAGACTTTAATTTCTTTCTTTCTTCCCTGACCCAGCTGTTATTTAGTAGTGAGTTGCTCAGTTTCCATGTGTGTGTAGGCTTTTTGCTATTTCTGTTGTTGGTGAGGTTCAGCTTTATTCAATGATTATCAGATAGGATACAAGGGATTATTTCAATCTTCTCCATTTAATATATTTAACTGTATTCTTTCCTATTCTTTTCTCCGTTTCAAAAATTCTTAGGACTTTTTAATGGAGAATGGAGCTCAGTGGAAAAATGCTTTCCTAACTCCACAAGGTTGTGATCTCAGTCTCCAGCATTGTACACAAGCAAACAAATGGATTCTTTTTATTCATGTACTTTTCTTATACTTTTTGATCACATTTTTCTCTCCCTCAACTCTTCTTAGATCCTGATCCTCTCCACCTGCCCACACCCAATTTCATGCTCTTCCTTAAGAAAAGTCTATTTCAACAGAGGAATGGATATAGAAATTGTGGTACATTTACACAATGGAGTACTTCTCAGCAATTAAAAACCAGAAAATCATGAAATTTGTAGGTAAATTGTAGGATCTAGAAAAGATCATCCTGAGTGAGGTATCCCAGAGAGACACACATGGTATATACTCATTTAGAAGTGTATATTAGACATATAATATAGGATAAACATACTAAAATCTGTACACCTAAAGAAGCCTAGCAAGAAGGAGGATCCTGGATAAGACACTCAATCCTTACCCAGAAAGGCAAATGGGACGGACATTGGAAGAGGGAGAACATAGTGAATAGGACAGAAGCCTATCACCTAGGGCCTCTGAAAGACTCTACCCAACAGGGTATCAGAGCAGATGCTGAGCCTCAGGGCCAACCTTTGGGCAGAGTGCAGAGAATTCTATGAAAGAAGGGGGAGATGAAAGACCTGGAGAGGACAGGAGGTCCACCAGTAGAACAACAGAACCAAAATATCTGGGCCCAGGAGTCTTTTGTGAGATTGATACTCCAACCAAGGACCATGCATGGAGATAACCTAGAACCCCTGCATAGTAGCCCATGGCAGCTCAGTGTCCAAGTGGGTTCCATTACTAGGAACCCATGAACTCAGTGGCTGGCTCTTTGATCATCTCCCCCTGAATGGGGAGCAGCCTTACCAGGCCACAAAAGAAGACAATGCAGCCACTCCTGATGAGACCTGATAGGCTAGGGTCAGAGGGAAGGGGAGGAGGACCTCTCCTATCAGTGGACTTGAGGAGGAGCATGGGAGATGAGGAAGGTGGGAGAGGGAAAGAAAGGGCTACAACTGGGATACAAATTGAATAAAATGTAATTAATAAAACATAAATTAATTAAAAAAATACTCCCCTCCAAGAAAAAATAAAAAACAGGCCAAACAAGCAAGCAAACAACAGAAAACCCAAAAACATGGAGTCTGTTGTGTTGGCCAAGTGCTCCTGAACATGGGGTTTAAGTGTAGTTGATACACACAATATAGAAGACTGATTTTCTTCTGCCAGAAATTATCAACTGCAAATAGCTTCTTGGTTAGGAGCAGGATTTTTGTGCCCATTTTATGTGCAGGTGTTTTGTGTAGCTCTGACTTGGCCAGGTCTTATGCATGCTGCCATAGTCTCTGAGTTCATATGTAAATCAGACATTTTGTGTCTGTTTCCTTGGAGTCATCCATCACCTCTGGTTCTTTCCATCTCCTTTTCTTAATGGATCTCTTTGGTAAAGACATCTCATATAGCTTTGCATGCTTCAGTCTCTCACTCTTTGCATTGTCCAATTGTGGCTCTGGATTATTTACCTTCTACTTCAAGAAGCTTTTCTGATGAAGGCTGAGTGAGGCACTGATCTACTGATATAGCAGTATGTCATTAGGAAGCATTTTACTACTATACTCATTTAGCAACTTAATGGCAGTAGGCTTCCTTGAAGGCCCATGAGCTATCTAGTCACATGTTTTTGGCTACCTTAGCCATGTCAGGTATGGGTTCTGTCTCACGGAATGGACCTTAAATCTAATAAAAAAGAAGTGCCTGGTCACTCCTGTAACATCTGTACCACTATTGCATTCTTATACGATTTGTAGCTTAATGAAACTTCTAGTTAGGCACCAGCTCAATTCCTCCATGTTCAATGACATAAGCGGTGTCTTCAACAATAGGGCTTACCATCAAGTTGTAGGTAGTAGCAAACAGGATAATCAAAGTTTGCAATGAGGGATGGGGGCTATTTGGTCCATGACTCAACAAGATATAATTCATTTCTGGTAGTGGGTGTTTTATTTGTAGCATAAGATGTCTAGCAGGGACACTGCCTCTCCTATTATATGGCAACTCATTTTAAGTTTCTTTAATACATGTATAATTTTTAGGTATCTATGGTAGATAGTTTCCATAAAGGTTATCTAAAGACCTTTAGTGTTAGTTTCCCTTCCCTACAATCCCTCCTTTATTCTGTCCTCCCATGCCTTTCCCAATTTAAGTCTATTCTAGTTTCCCCTTTATCTCTTTGCAATTCTATATTCTATTTCCACTTCCTTGAAAGATCCCCTCCTCTCCTCTGGCCCTCTGTGGGTATTCTAAATGAAACATACATATCAAAAGCTTAAAAGTTAACATCCACATATAAGAGCAAACATGAAATGTTTTACTTTCTGGGTCTGAGTATGTCTTTTGGGATGACTGTTTCTAGCTCCACCCGTTTACATAAAATTTCTTAATTTTATTCTCTTAACAGCTGGATAATTCCACTGTGTAAATGTACCACATTTCCCACTATCTATTCATTAGCTGATGGATATCTAGGTTGTTCCCGATTTCTGGCTATTATGAATAGAGTATCAGTGAACAGAAATAAGCAAATCATCTCTGCTGTAAAATATACAGTCTTTTGGGTATATGCCCGAGAGTGGTACACTGGGTCTTGTGGTTAATCTAGTTTTAGATTGTTGAGAATCCTCCACACTGATTTCCACAGTGGCTGTAGCCGTTTTCACTCTCACAAGCAATCGCCATGTGTTCCCCATTCCCCACAATCATGCCAGCATATGTTATCATTTGGCTTATTCATCCTGGCCTTTCTGATTGTGGTAAGATGAAATCTCAAAGTAGTTTTAACTTACATTTCCCAGTGGCTAAGAATTTTGAGCATTCCTAAAGTATTTCTCAGCCTTTTGAGTTTCATCTTTTGAGAACTTTGCTTAGTTCCATGCCTTATTTTTTCTTTTCTTACAAGTAAATAACCTGTCGTTAATATAAAAATTATTTTAAAAGGTTTGGTATGTTGTATTTTCATCTTCATCTAGTTCTAAAGTTTTCAATTCCCCTTCGACCAATTTTTCGTTCAGTGGTCATTGTTCAGATTCCAAGATTTTGTATACTACTGATAACCACTTTTAGTCTACGATTGTCAGATGCAGGGTGTAATTTCAATTTTTCTGTATCTGTTGAGACTTGTATTCGGCTCAAGTATGAGGGCAATTTTAGAGAAAGTTACACAAACATCTGAAAAGAAAGTCAATTCTTTTTTTTTTTTTTTTGATGAAATGTTTTATTATCTGGTAGGTCCACTTGACTCATAGTGTTGTTTAACTTAATCATTCTCGGTTTAGTTTTTGCCTCGAAGACCTGTCTATTGGTGAGAGTTGGGTCTGAAGTCACCCAATTTTACAGTGTGTTGGTCAATATGTGATTTTAGTTGTAATAGCATTTCTTTTATAAACTTGGGTGCCCTTGTATTTAGAATTGCAATATCCTCTTGGTAGATTTTTTTTCCCCATTGATGAGTATGTAGAATATTTCTTTATCTCTTCTGATTATTTTTGGTTTGAAATCTATTTCATAAAATGTTAAAATGGCTACACATTTGCTTTTTTGATCTATTTATTTGAAATAGCTTTTGCTATCCCTACATACTGAGGTGATGTCTATCCTTGATGGTGATGTGCATCTCTTGGATGTAGCAGAAAGATGTTTTCCAATCCAATGTTAGTCTGTCTCTTTTTATGAGAGAATTAACCCATTAATAGTTGTTACTAAGCAGTATTTACTGATTTTTGTTATTGTGTGTAGGTTCTTTCCTTTTGATTTATTGTCCTGGGATTATTTATTTCTTCTATAGTCTAGGGTGTGGTTCATTTCTACTGACTAAAGTTTCCTTCTAGTTCCTTCTGTAGATTTTGATTGGTAGATAGGTATTGCTTAAATTTTACTTTATTGTGGAATATTATTTGTCTATTGTGATTGATAGTTTTGCAGGGCAGTAGTCTGGGCTGGCATCTGCAGCCTCTTAGAGCTTATAGACCATCTTTTCTGGCCATTCTGGCTTTTGAAGTCTTTACTTAGTAGTCAAGTGTTATTCTAATGGACCTGCCTTTAGATGTGACTTAGTTTTTTCCCTTGCAGTGTTTAATGTTCTTTCTTTCTTTGGTACATTTAGTGTTTTGGGGAATTTTTTTTATGGTCCAGTCTATTTTGTATGTTCCCTGTACCTTGCTTGACAGGCACCTTCTTCTTTAGAATAGGGAATTTCCTTCCCCCGGTCCTTTATTTAATCACTTTACAGCCTGGCTGCAGCCCACTCCCTCCTCCCCTTCCAGTAACACTAACTAGGAATGGTGAGGGCTTTTGAAACCTTAAAGCTCACTCCCAGGGACACACCTCCTTTGACAATGCCATACCTCCTAGTCCTTTCCAAACAGTTCCACAAACTGGGGACTAAGTATTCAAATACTTATGAACTTATGGGGGCTACTATTAATCACAGGTAGATATCTACATGGCAATAACTTTTGCAGGAACACAAATCTGGTACAGCCCCTGAAGATGAATAATGGACACACTTAGTGTCCATATTTCTTAGCTGGGATGGCAATTGTCTTGGTGTTTCCCTTCAATAACTTATTTGGCTAGTAGCTGAGGTCAAACAGATGTGTTGTAGCTTCTCTAAGAATTGCCATTCAATCTGCATTTTATTCTTATCATCTTAGTATTTCTTGGGGCCCCACTTCTATGCATCTGTTTGGATACATGTGGAACACAGTACCATTCCTGTCCATCACTTAATATAAGAACGCCATGACCACTATGTTGGGAAATTTATAAGAGAAGGTATCAAATAAGCCTTGAGTGGACTTGAAATTATGAGGCAACCCTCTGTTTAGTAACAGAAATATTGAGCTTTGAGCTTTTTAAGTTTACTTTGCAAGTGGTAGCTATAAAAAGAAACATGGTTTACTACAAATACATTACTCACTAAGGTAACTAAGCCTAGAAAATGAAAACACATTCCTGGAGACCCCAAACAAACCATCTGAAATTACTGAGATCCGTACCTTGATACATACTTTTTGGGTAGGATAAAGGATAATTCATTTTCTAAATCATTTTCCAATACAGCACCTGGAACATGATGCTGAATCATTGCAAAGATATTGTCAACATCACAATATGGCTCCTTCTCCATGACTATGTGATAGCCAGCACCTGAAATAAACCATTTAGACAACCGACTGAAAAATCTTTCTACTTCTTTTTTTAATACCCGTAAGACCAGTTTTTGTTATTCCTGGATCAGGTTATCTACTCCTATGGTACACTGTAAGACATTTAGAATGAAAATGAAGTAGCTGATACAAAAGTTTTCAAATGGCATCTGAAGACACTGAATAAATATCAGCTACCTGCAACACAGTCCTTAGGGAACCATAGTGATTTAATGTATGTAACCAAACATAGCTGATTTACAATGTGAGGCCCCCTATTACTGGGGTACTTATTTTTAGATAGAATTTTTGCTAATCATTTATTCACTGTTGTTAAATATTATGTATCAGACACTAATCTAACCCTGAAAACACACTAGTGTACCATACAGATAAAAATCTATCTTCAGTGGGATGTTTCAGCCTGTAAGATAATCAGAAACTTTGAAAAATGGAATTGGCATGTAAATTGACATTAGATAATATTTAGAAGTTTTATCTAGGGTTACAGGCAGCTTAACAGATGGCTCAGAAGTTACCACCACTTGTTGCTCTTGCAGAGGACCTGGGTTTGATTTTTAGCACCCACACGATGGTTCACAACCACCCATAATGAGTTCCGGGGAATCCAATGCCCTGACTTCCATCAGTACCAGGTAGGCATGTGATGCACAGACACACACGAAGGCAAATACAGCCTTTACACACAAAATAAAATCATTTAATAAAATATATATGGAATGTGCTAAAAACACAATATGTAAAAATTTAAAGGATCATGTTTTATGAAGTGGGGCTGTTGTTTTCAGTCTAATACATAAGGGACAGAGCATGGCAACCAGTACAGAAAAGATCAGTAACTGAACTGAGTGGACTCAAATCCTGAATACCTTTATGTTAATTAACCTTTAATTATTTCTACTTATGTTTCTATACTCTAATTTTAGAATCCTACTATTATGTCTTACATCTATAGCCTCCAATTAAAATTCCTGCTATAATTATCAAATAACTGCTCTATTTCACTTATATAACTTTATGTCACGTGTATGAGTATTTTGCTCGCATGTATGTGTATCACATGCATGCCTAGTTCTTGAGGAGGCTACAAGAAGGCAATAGATTCCTTGGAACTGTAATTACAGGTGACTATGCCGTGTGAATGATGAGAATTGAACCTACGTCCTCTGTAAGAGCTACAAGTGTTCCCAACCACTTATCCATTTCTGAAGCCTTCACTTATTTGATTCATTTATTCTGCATTACATTCTTATTGCCAATCGCAACATTTCAGATTTTGTGCCATTATTATGATGGGAATCTGATACTGGTTGGCAACACAGAAATTCAAATAAGGGATATCTCATTCTTCGCAATGAATGAATGGGTCAGTCATTTCAATCAACCAAATAACTGTCTGGATTCAGGATTACATGCCAGAGACAAAGACTGCCAGTAAGTACAAAACAGTACAGCAACTTTGTTTCAGAATGCAAAGAACCATGATTAAATCATGTAGAAAATCTCAGAAAACTAAAAAAAAAATAATTATAAATGATTGAGACCAAAATTGCAGAATAGAATAGAGGAAGGTTATTAAGTTTTGGGTATATAACCAAAATATGATAAAGCTAATGTTAGAAGGGTATCACTAGAGTACTGGAATCCTAAGAATGATCAAATGGAGAGAGACCATATATCTGTTTCAGGAATACTGAAGAGCCATAGCAGTGCAAGGTCCCCCTGACCATGATGGCGATGCGGTCACCCAGGATGTCAGCTTCATCCATGTAGTGGGTGGTTAGTAAAATGGTCCGATCACGTTTATAATGCTGAAGGATATCCCAGGTAGTTCTTCTTGATGCTGGGTCCATGCCAGATGATGGCTCATCAAGCATCACTACCTAAAAGACAGAAGAACAATTCTGGGTTCACTGATAATTAATACCAGGCTTATTTACTGTTTGAAGGGAGAACACTGGAGTTAAGGCACAGAATGATAAAGTAGATGTCAACCTAAATTCCCCAACATTATTTTATACCAGCTGTGATAAAAATGTAAACGATTCTCTTCTGTCTACACTGACATGCTTCCTTTCAGATTCATATCAATGTGCATGGCTTTAGAGATCTGAGTTTTTCAGGCAACTGGCAGAAATTCACACAGAGTCCCAGCTTCACCTCCCATTCTGCATTCACACCTTCCCCTTTCTTTGTCTTTTGAATACCTTGGAGCCCCCTATAAGTGCTATAATGATGGAGAGTTTGCGCCTCACTCCTCCACTCACAGAGCCTGATAATGTATGGTAATTTTCTTGCAATTTAAACATAGACAGCATACGTTCAATTTCTACACAGTTCATGTTGTGAGGTACTCCTTTTACCTGGAAAGAGAAGCCAGAATTTATATCACACATCCAATTTTATTGTCAGAAAGAACCAAGGATCATTAGACATTGTTCAGATACAAAAGTGTATTGCAGATACAGCCCTACAGAAACTTTACATCAGTTTTATTTACACCAATTAAAAATTATTCTTTCATGTGACTCTTCCCTCACATTGAAGAGATAGTTCCTAAAACAACACATTCAGAGACTAGGGATGTAACTTGGTAGTAAAACATGTGCACGATGCTGGACTGAATCACCAGAATGGTGTTTTCTTTTACATTTAAAATTTATAAAAATATCTGTAGCCCATTAACAAACAGATGAAAAAAGCCCACATCTGTGATTAGCTCCAGATGTTGTGGAAATATACATACTTCTTTATAGCCCACTGGCCATGTTAACTACAGAGAACTGTGAAAAGTAATGTCAGCAGCTGAATCGAGGAACCCCAGAATCTAGATTGAGACAATGGTGCATTTACCACTTTCCTGTGTTCCTTTACCACGAACTCTGTAATCCACAGCTTGCATGTGAGCTCCCTAATCCAGGCTGACAGCAAAGAGAACTTTCCAGTTTGGTCTGAATAGGAAAGAAAACCATATAGCAAGGGGAACAAATGTTTTTCTCTTTCTTTTGTACACCAGCCATGGAATTCTTCTGGTGGGGACAGTGGCAGGAATAAAAAGAAGTCTGCAAGAGCTGAACTCTTTGATGGAGGGGAACTTTTCCATGTCTCTGTGGCACTGTGGACCTCAGAGGGAAGGCTCACATCCTTCTCTTTGTCTGTAGGCTGGATGTAGCACCACCATAGACGGTGATGATTTCTGGCTGAACAAGTGAGAAAAGAATCTGGGAAAGCAAGAAGTACACAGAGAGACAAGCAGCAGGAAATGATGCCGTGCAGAATGTTTACAAAGTAGTGTATCCATTCTGTCATTTGTGTATGTAAATTGAATCCTAACAGATGACTAGCAAACATTCAAAACTGTGATCAGAGACACACATGAGATGTTCTAACTTATAAATGGACATTAGCCATAAAGAACAGGATAACCAGACTACAATCCACAGACCAAAAGATCCAAGTAGCAAGGAGGGCTTGACTCTCATTCAGAAGGGGAAATAA
>CM053758.1:17916604-17945933 GCA_028658305.1 Pachyuromys duprasi
ATCTCCTGTAGCCAAGAGTAACTTCCAATGGAGGGGGGGTGCACCAACACACCCATAAAACCTCCAACCCATAATCTGTCATGCTTCCAAGTAGTGCAGGGATAAAGATGGAGCAGAGACTGAGAGAATGCCCAATCAATGACTGGCCCAACTTGAAACCCACTCCATGGTAGAAAGCTAACTCTTGACACAGCTCTGCTGTGCTTGCAGACAGGAGCCTCGCATAACTGTTTTCTGAGAGACTTCATCCAGCAGCTGATGGAAAGAGATGCAGAGACCTACAGCCATATAATAGGTAGAGCTCAGGGAGTCTTGTGCAAGAGTGGGGGGAAGGATTGAGGGAGCCAGAGTAAACTAACCTGGGCTCACGGGGCTCACAGAGATTGAACCAACCAAAGAGCATACATGAGCTAGACCTAGGCCCCCTACACATATGTAGCAGATATGCAGTTTGTTCTTCATGTGGGTCCCCTAACAATTAGAGAGGGAGCTGTCTTTGACTCTGGTGCCTGCCTATGGTTCCCTTTCATGTAGCTGGACTGCTTCGTCTGGCCTTAGTGGGAGAGGATATGCCTAATCCTGCTGCAACTTGTTGCACCAGGGTGGGTTGGTACCCTTGGGGGACCTCCTGTTTTATGAGGATAAGGAGATGAGGCAATGGAGGAGGTGATGTGAGGGTGGGACTGGGAGGATATAAGTGAGGGACTGTGATCAGGCCATAAAGTGAATTAAAAAAAAACCCTGTGATTAAACCACTTCCCCGTGTATGATGGACTAGCAGATACTATATTCATGGTAAAGACAGAAACAATAATAAAACAGCTCTGAATACCGACATAATTGTAGCCTTAAAAAAACAAAAAGCAAACAAATAAAACTCTCGCTTAGCTACAAAGCTTGGCAGTCCCAGACCTTTGGTAAACTACACTATCAGGAGACCTTGGATCAAGTATTGCAGAACACTATGCTGACACCTGGCCAGAAGTCCTCTAGAGTGCAGGGAGAAATTTTAGATTAGAGTTAGCTATGTTTAACTTGAGTTCTGCATTGTTCAATCTGTATCTGTATCAACATCAGGCAATACGATAGGTATAATTTTAATGTTTTTTCACAGTAGTTAAAATGTTAAAGTTGATAGGTCTGTACATCAAAGAAGAAAAAAATTTACTTAGAAAAATTTACTAAGCACTTTAAAAGACATACTTCTGACTCACCATACTGTAGAAAAAAAGGTGTTCCGATAGAGTCAAGTCATCAAACAACATGTCGTGTTGTGGGCAGAAGCCCAAGTTCTTTCTAATTTCAATCATGTTTTCTGAAATACTATACCCATTAATATAGGCACATCCTCTGGTAGCAGGAAAACTACCTATAATTATGTAGAAGACATGGAATAAGCTAAGTGTTCATGTGAAATAAGTAGTATCATTGCAAGCTCATAGTAGACTTGTTGATTATTAAGAGAATTGCTACTGTTGCTTACAGAGAAATAAAGAAAAACTAGAAATTGTCCTTAGGGGGGCAGAATTAGTCCTTTTAAGTTTTGTTTCTTTTTTGTTTATATACTAACTTTTTATAATGGGGGTTGAGTTTATTATGAAAACATTCATACTACTTGCTGTAGTCTAATATAACATTATAATCAGATAGTCACTACATTTGTAAAATACTATAAGTTTTACAGCACTGAGGGGAAAAATTTACCCAATACAAGTGTTACAGATTTGAAGGGAACAATTTCTCTGGTAGAAGTATTGTAGCTCTAAAGGGAAAGATATCCTAGTAATTGTGAAACAAGGAATAAAGTCACACTGCACAGCAAACCTTACACAAGATATTTACTGGGAAAGACCCAAGAAGGTGGGTGCCTATGCTTGTATAAGACGCAGTAAAGAACTTAGCAGAAGATAGGCTTTATATAGGGTGTCTTTGGGGGCAGAACTTTCCAGAGTGGCCTTATCTTGGGGTAAGCTCAGGGACTGGTGGGATTTTCTGGTCTAATCTTTTTTTTTTTTTTCCTTCTCTGGGTGGTGCAGCTTGGCCACCAACATCTTGAGGAGCTTGGGCCTGGCCCTTAGAGTTGTCTGGGGGCAGGCCTGGCCCCAAGGGGCTTACATTCCCCCTCCCTTTTATAAAATATCAGGGGTTACAAAATGGGCAATATTATCATTAGACTACTTTCTGCTAATGGGGGCCTCAAAGCCCTTGGGGCAAGCTATCTTCACTGTTGCATATAAGCATGGGTTGTAGGCCTCTGGCTCTGTAGCTAGGACCGGTAATCCTGTAATAACTGATTAAAAGTCTGGTTAGGAATCTTCTAGATATGCTGTTGAAGAAATGTAGACAAGACGTTTATAAGGCAGGGTGTGACTGGTGGGATTAAGAAAAGGAGAAATGGGGGTCAAGAAGGGTAGTATCCAGTTCCATATTGGACTGACAATGATCCTCTGGCCAGAGGCATTGAGCAGTTTATGTTTTGGGAGATCCATTGGGAATTGTTGGATCTTATCTTTTATTGTACCCAATAGGATAACATAGAAGCAACATTCCTCCCTAAGGAAAAGACAAAGACCACTTCTCTTTGCTGTTAGTTAATCTAATCCTTGACAATTTTGTAGCACTATGGCAGCTAGTGAGTCTATATGAGGGTCAGTATGAGCCACCTATTGGAGATCCAGAATGATAACTGATGCTAAATAGCTAGGGAAGTAGTCAGTTGGATTATTTGTGAACTGACAGAAGCTGCCACTACTGAAAATCGAGCATGCCCAATTACAGACATTCAATTGTACTGAGGCCAAGCTATTTGTAGTAGCAGAGTGAAGCTCTAATGAAATCTGAGTTGATGGAGGAAGACAGGAAGGGTCTTAAAATGAATTCTGCAAGAGGGAGTTTCTATAAGCTCCAAGTGGGAGAAGAGAAACAAGAGAGAAACCTCCGAGGGCATAGAGGAGCTGTGAGATTTCTTGGACAGAACTGACAGACACAAGGGACAAGGTTGCAGAGGCTCGGAAGATGTTGAGGAAGCTGTGGTACTAACCAGAGCTCCTACAGGAGGGTTCCAATGGAGAACGAGGAGCAAGCATCTTAGTAACCAAGGAGTTGCCCACATGCTGGGGTCCCTGAGGGCTTGGTAGGTTCCAGGAGCCAGAGACAGGAATCAACTTAATCAACTTAATCACTTAATCAACTATGCAAGGAGAGATGGATTGTTAGAGCAGGCAGAGGGAAGAAGTGGCTGAAGAGGCAAACTCTAGAATTTAGAACCAAATAAAATGGGTGGCAGAAGTGACCCAAGACCCTGATGGACCCTCCTTTACTGTGACCCAGAGGAAGAAGGAGTGTGGGACCACAGTCTGAGGCTTATGAAAGGGCTTAGCAATAGACATGAGGAGGAGCTCACACGAGGGACCAAGAGCTGCCTCATATAAGGGGTGGGGAAGAGAGAAAGAGGGGATACAAGAGTGCAAGAAATCAGCTACCCATGGGAAGGATAAAGTTTCGGTCTTAGTGGTTAAGTACTGAGTGAATGAATGAAGTGTTTTCTATCAAGGCTAATCGCCTTCTGAGTTGGAGCAATAGCTAGTTCCTGAGAAGTAACCCGAGGGGTGGGCAGCTGGACCATAGAGGGCGAGACCCTATATCACCGGTCAGTCAGAAAGTTTAATAAGGCAGAGGTCTCAGCTTGGTGAATATGCAGAGGTGGGTTACAAAGGAGAAGAGGATCTACGTATTGTATACGTTTGGATTTAGGGAGAGACAAAGAGAGTAAGCCAGAGGCCAAAGCATGGTGGGCTTTCCTAGAACTAGGGTAGAATGGTCCAAGTGAGTGGGGTAGGAAGGTGAGTGTCTGGGTTAGTCCAAGTAAAGATATTTGTGGCTGAGGATCAAGAGGAATAGAAAAGAAGGTATCCTTCAGGTCTAGGACAGGGAAATGAGAGCTCTCTGAGGGGATGGTGGAGAAAAAAGTATGGGGGTTGAGTACTATGGGGTAAAGGGGAACCACGACTGAGGTGTTGAGTGGGAGATCTTGAACCAGGCGGTAGGTTCCTTTTTTTTTTTTAAACCATGAGTATGAAAGGGAGAAGTTGTGGGGCACTGAAGGCCTTTTTAAAAAGATGTCAAAGATGTCAGAAGTAAGAGGCTTAAGCCCCCTGAGGCTTTAGAGAGAGAATGGGTATTGGGCCTGGGTGATGTAATTGCTAGGGTTTTGCAATTGGATGACAAGAAGGGAACAATGTTTGGCTATAAAGGGGTTTGGATGTCCTATAGTCGGGGATCTATTTGGGAAACCAGTAAAGAAAAAGCTGTATCAGATTGTGTGGTTTGGATGAGAAGGAAGGGAACAGCTGGTAAACCTGGGGTCAAGATGTGGGGAGAAGAGACAAAGGCTCCTACTATGGCTAAGAGGCCCCTTTCCAGCAAGGGAATAAGATATGTGGGCACCACTAGGAAGGAATGGGTAAGGGGAATACCCCTGAAATCACAGCTAAGTGATGGGGGTTGCCGGGGCTGGTAAGACTGTCCCTCTACTCCGTCAGTAGAGGAACAAGAAGGAGATGTGTGTACCCAAAACTCCATCAGGACCAAAAAAGTGGCCCTGGTATCCAGAAGGAAGATGGTACTGTGTTTGACTACCTGAGGCTCTTTGTTGAAGATGGCAGTGGTTAGGTCAAGAGAGCCAGACATAGGAGGTCAGCTGGAGGATGACCTGGGCTTGATGTTTTCGTGCCACGAAGGAGACGAGGACATTCAACAGTTCAGTGTCCCTCCTGATGGTACCACAGACATGGTTGAATGCTTTGCAAGGGCTTGGATAAACCCTGGCCCAATTAACCTCCTGACTGCATTTGAAGCGGGAACCTGTAGGCTCCAGGGCTTTGGGAGCCTAGCCAGATGCTATGGTTGCCTTAACATCAGTTATTTTTGTTTTGGTGCTTTCTCATCTCTCCCATGGCACTCCTTACAACCCACTGCTAAGACTTCTGTCTGTGGGGTCTGGGAGCCCCCTCTCTAGACTCAGGGAAATGCTGGGAGAAGAAGGTTATAAGGAATTGGTTGTTTCTTATCTGGAGTCTTGGGATTATGATTAGTATATTGTAGGAGAACCACTGTAAAGTGGTCGAGAAATTGGGGTGGTTTTTTTAGTTTGTCCTGGATGACCTCTTGGATCTTTTTCATAATCTTCAACTTTTAGTGCAGCCTTATGAAGACCAGCCATGAGGCAATTATCAATTAGTCTCTAGCTAAAATGCTCCCCTGGGTAATGTCGTTTTTCGGGATCTTAGTTGGGAACTGCCTCAGCCCTGACTGGGTGGGTGAGGGGCGGCAGTAGTCTGGTGGATTCTGTCTCCACGTACCTTAGCCTGGTCCCAGACTCACCTGTGCTCCTTAGGGAGAGTGTTGGTGAGAGTCATAGAAACATCATGGAAGGTAAAGTTGTAAGATTGGGTAGTATACTGAAATTCTTTAAGAAAGGTAGAAGAATCAGCAATGAGAAGGAGATGTGTATCTTGAACAAATCCTCCACCCCCAGCAACTTCCAGCAAAGAGAGAACTGTGGCTGGTTTAGGTTGGTTACAGGGAGGTAAAGGAGGTTTCAAGGTGGAATGAAACCAGTAGCAGGAGAACTAGGAGTTGCCCGTGGGCTGAAAATGGGTTCCAGGTAGAGTTGATTTGGGTGACCTGTCACCAAGGAGGGAGAAAGAAAGACTGAATTGGCCAGAGAGGGAGAGAAGGTACTATGGGTTGAGGCTGATAAGAGGAAGGCTCATTAGCATGATCTAGAATAGGAAGGAGTCATCTGCATTGGGGTTCATAGCTAGGAAGATTTTTTTCCTTGACTTATACCATGTGGACACTTTTAACCAAAATTAGGAATAGTGCTACTTTAAGATCCAGCTATATCATTCCTAGGCATATATCCGAAATATGCTCAAGTATACAACAAGGACATTTGCTCAACCATTTTCGTAGCAGCTCTAATTGTAATAGCCAGAAGTTGGAAACAATCTAGATGTCCCTCACTGGAGGAATGGATACAGAAATTGTGGTACATTTATACAATGGAATACTACCTTAGCTACTAAAAACAAGGAAATCATGAAATTTGCAGGCAAATGGTGGGAACTAGGAAAGATCATCCTGAGTAAGGGATCCCAGAAACAGAAAGACACACATGGTATATACTTACTCATAAGTGGCTATTAGACATATCATATAGGATAAACATACTAAAATCTGTACACCTAAAGAAGCTAAGCAAGAAGGAGGACCCTGGGTAAGACACTCAATCCTCACTCAGAAAGGCAAATGGGATGGACATTGGAAGAGGGAGAAAACAGGGAACAGGACAGGAGCCTACCACAGAAGGCCTCTGAAAGACTCTACTGATCAAGCTATCAAAGCAGATGCTGATACTCAAACTTTGGGCAGAATGCATGAAATTTTATGAAAGAAGGGGGAGATAGAAAAACCTGGAGGGGACAGGAGCTCCAAAAGGAGACCAACAGAGCCAAAAAACTGGGCCCTGGGGCCCTTACAGAGACTGATACCCCAACCATGGACCAAGCACAGATATAACTTAGAATCCCTGAACAGATGTAGCCCATGGCAGTTCCGTCTCCATGTGGTTTCCTAGTAAGGGGAACAGGGGCTGTCTTTGACATGAACTCACTGGCAGGCTCTTTGATTACCTCCCCCCTGAGGGAAGAGCAGCCTTACCAGGCCACAGAGGAAGACAATGCAGCCAGTCCTAATGAGACCTGATAGGCTAGGGTCAGATAGAAAGGGAGGAGGACCTCCCCTATCAGTGGATTGGGGTAGGGGCATAGGGGAAGAAGAGGGAGGGAGGGTAGGATTGGAAGGGAATGAAGGAGGGGATTACAGAGGGGAAAGGGTGAATAAATTGTAATAAATAATAATTAAAATAAAAAAACTGAATTAAGGGGCACGGTATCATCTGTGAGAAAGGTAGGGAATGGTATCCCCAAAACTACATGATCCTAGAGGAGCTGTGAGATTATGGGCAGCTCTGAAGGGAAAGCGGATAAAGAGGGAAGGAAAGTGTACAATAGCCTGGTTGGGCCTAAGGAAGTTTCAGAATTGTAGCTCCAAGGGTATGTGTGGTGTGTAGAGGTCAGGAGAAGAGGGATAGATGTAGCGTTAAAGATGGCGGCATGGGAGGAGATGAGGGAGGGAGGGTAGGATTGGGAGGGGATGAGAGAGGGGCTATTAGCTGGGATACAAAGTGAATAAACTATAATTAATAAAAATTTAATTAATTAAAAAAGAGAAAAAATAAAGATGGTAGCTGGGGATACCTCTATCTCCAGGAGTACTAGAGGTGCTGGACACTCAATGGTCACTTCCTT
Source organism: Pachyuromys duprasi (assembly GCA_028658305.1). Lineage (NCBI taxonomy): Eukaryota > Metazoa > Chordata > Mammalia > Rodentia > Muridae > Pachyuromys > Pachyuromys duprasi. The sequence goes on from CM053758.1 coordinate 17,923,978, forward strand.
GGAATCAGGGGAGCCTTTACACTGACTAAAGTGGGGAACTTAGCACCTTTCCACTGGTGGATGGGGTGCTGAGCAATTGGTAAGCCGGACGGTGGACTGGAGAGAGTCCTAGTACACCTTAGACCCCCGAGGAGGAGAATGGGCACTAGAAGAGCCTATGTGAGTCATGGAATGAATGTAAGTATTACAGCTCGGGGGGAGGGGGGAAAGGTTTCCCTGATGGAAGCATTGTAGCTCAGAAGGAAAAGGTATCCTGGCAGTTGAGAACTAAGGAATACCACAAAGTCATGCCTCACAACATACCTTACCCAAGAGATTTATTGAGGAGAGGAAACCCAGGAGGGTGGCTGCTTCTACTCAGATGAGAAGCAGCAAAGAACTGAGCAGGAGGCAGGCTTCACATAAGGTTTCTTTGGGCCCGGGTGGAGCTTTCCAGGGTGGCCTGCTCTTGAGGCAAACTCAGGAATTGGTGGGATTTTGTAGTCTGATTGTGGGATTTTTTTTTCTGTAGGGTGGAACTTGGCCACCTGTGACTTGAGGGGTTGGATAGGCTGGGGCAGAGCCTGGCCACTTATACCTGGAGGGGCTTATGCTAGGTACTGTGTAGATGCTATAAAAACAAATACTCGTAGCAAATATCATATATTCTAAAAACAATTAAATATTTTAAACATAAAATTTATGTTCTGCTGGATGTAATTAATACAGATTTACAGTAAAACACTGGATAAAATACATGAATAACCAATTATAAATGTGCTACAACCCCCTGACTCATTTACCTTTTTAAAAATAAATGCTTGCAAAACATTTTTTAAAAGTTAATTTAAAATACACTCTCAGGGCTGCAGAAATGGCTCAGCAGTTAGGGTTTAAGTGCTTGAGCTCACATGGGGAGGCTCACACTTGCACACACACAGCATTTACTTAGATGACACACACACCTATACATAAATAAAAATAAATCCTTAAAACACATGCCAATATAGCCACCTATATTCAAAGATACCTATAACAAAGCCATTTAATTTGACAGAGGACAAATGTTCAACATGAAGAAAATGACTAATTTAGCCACATTCTCATAGGAATGATTACTACTTATACTGCATGGACCTTAGCAAGTCTATTTATAAACCCTGAAAAAAATAAATAGCTATTGAATACCTCAAGTATAAAGAGAACATAGAAATAAATTTTCACATGAAAGTATCTTCTAAATAAGATGAATCCAAACAGAAATATTATGTACTTTTGGACTAACAAAATATTTTTTTATTAATAGTTTAAGTAACACGTTTAGAACTGATAGAATAGAGACTTTTAGAATTTTCCTTTTGTTATATTCTTTCACATATCATTATACAAATTCTTGCAGTTAGTTAAGAATAAAAATCTTAGACTCCCACTGCTCAGGTGTAGGCCACACCATTCCGAAGAGCAGAGACAGCCTAGTCAGGGGAAGTCCTGCTCCAACCTGATAAGAGACTTCCTACTGAATCAAAGGTCAAGCCAGCTGCCAGAAATTCAGACCACCAAGACCAGAAGACTAAATAAGAAACAGAAACCAAGCAAAAAAGCCATCCATCTAATGAAGACAAACTCAGAAGTGACTATAACCTCCCCAAACTCACATGCCTAAATGCTAGTGTAGGAACATAACCAACAATAGCCAGGGCAATATGGCAGCACCAGAGCCCAACTATCCTACGACAACAAGACTGGAAAATGACCTCAAAGCCAACTTTATGAAGATGATAAAGGTCCTTAAAAAAGAAAGGAAAACCTCTTTTAAAGAAATTAAGGAAAAGACAAACAAAACATTGGAGGAAATAAAAAAATCCCTTAAAGACAGTCATAAAAATGTCTCAGTGGTTAAGAGCACTGGCTTTTCTTCCAGAGGACCCAGGTTAAATTCTCAGCACCCACATAACTGTTTGCAGCTGTCTGTAACTCTTGTTCAGGGGAATCCAACTCCCTCACATATGCAGGCAAAACTCCAATGTATATAAAATAAAAATAAATAAATTATAAAGAAACAAATTTTTAAAAATGGGGTAAAGATCTAAACGGAGAATTCTCAACAGAGGAATCTCAAATGTCCAAGAAACACTTAAAGAAATGTTCAACATTCTTAGCCTTTAGGGAAATGCAAATCAAAAAGATTTTGAGATTCTATCTTATACCTTTTAGAATGACTCATATCAAAAGTATGAGTAAAAGCTCATGCTGGCAAGGATGGGGAGTAAGGGGGGGCACTTCTCCATTGCTGGTGGCAGTGCAAACTAGTACAGTCACTTTGGAAGTCAACATGATGGTTTCTCAGAACATTTGGAATCAGTTTACCTCAAGATCTAGTTATACCACTCTTGGCTGTACACCCAAAGGATGCTCCACCATACCATAAGGACACTTGCTCAACTATGTTTACAGCAGCTTTATTCATAATAGCTAGAAACTTGAAACAGTCTAGGTGTCCTTCAACTAAAGAGCGGATAAAGAACCTGTGGTACACTTACACAATGGAGTATTTCTCGGCTGTTAAAAACAATGACAACATGAATTTAAAGGCAAATGGATGGAACTAGGGAAAAAATCATCCTGAGTCAGGGAACCCAGACCCAGAAAGACAAACATGATATGTACTCACTTGGAAGGGGTGTTAGCTATAAAATAAAAACAATCATGCTGTAGTTCACAGGCCTAGAGAGGCTAAGTAACAAGGAAGGCTTAAGGCGGGGGTGAGGGTGGCAAATAACTCCCTGGGAAGGGAGAAACAGATTTTGCAGGTGGGCTTGTGGTAGGTGGGGTTGCGAATAGAAAGAATCGGGGGAGTGGAGGAGGGAGGGAAAATACTGGGAGAAACACCTGGAATTTCAGGGGGCAAGTAGAAACCTAGTCAACAGAAACTCCATCAAATCTACCAGAGTAACTCTATTACCTCCTGGTAATAGGAGATACAGGGCCTGAACCAGCCATCTTCTGTAACCAGGCAAGGCCTCAAGTGGAGGAATTGAGACACCAACCCAGCCACAAAACTTTGGACCTACAGTTTTTCCTGCCTGCAGAATGTGCTAGGAATGGAACCTAGTAGGACCGTCATCAATGAGACCAGAGACCATTCAGCAGTTGGTAGGAGGAGATGCAGAACCCCACAGCCAGATATTAGGCGGAGTTCAGAGAGTCTTGAGGAGGAGGAAGGGGTGGAGAAACCAGAAGGGTCAGGGATGGACCAATAGGATACCCTATATAATTAACTGATAGAGACTCAAGGGAACTTGAGAGATCAGGAAACCTATAGGAGTATGACCTAGATCCTCTACACTTCCTCCCATTGTTGTTAGGGTATTGTTTTGTACAGAATTAAAAAGAAACCAAGATAAACGGTTAATCTAAACTTTGTTCCTGTATATCTACACCCCCTTCCCTTTATGTTGGCATCACAAAATACATTTTTACACATATGTTCCTAATAACAGATTAACGTTTAATTTTTATGTATTTGTCTTTCTAATAATCTAGCAAACCAAAACTATAATAATACTTGCTATTTATATATGCAGTCACTTTACCTGGATATCATTTCCATAGAAGATTTAATTTACTTTCTACTTTACTTTCATTATCATATGAAGGATTCCAGCATTTTTCTATAATGCTAAATATTATAGTAATGAATTCTTTCAGCCTCTATTTCCTGCTTATGTCTAAATTTCTCTATTTACTTTTGAAGGACAGTTTTGCTAGGTATAAAGTTTTGGTTACAATCTATACTCTCTTCTACCTTGACTTCCTTGTGCTACCCGCTGTAGTCCATTGTTTGTAATGAAAAAAATCAGTATCTGTCAATCATGATTCTCCAGCCTGTTTCTATGAAGTTGGCAATTTTTGATGTCTCTCAAAAATAGAATCATTCTAGATTTTTTCTTTTTGTAACTGGTATACTTAGTAATACTAGATTGTATACATGTTATAGCATGAGACAGAATTTCCCTCTGGTTTAAGCCTGATTATTTTACCATATAAATGTGATTATGCTACATTTTTCTAATGAGTCCTCTGTTGATAGAAATCTGGATTACTTCTATAGCTCGGTTGTTGTAGATATAAACATGTTTTTGTTTTAATCCCAGGTGTGGGATGTGGGTCAGATTCAGATGGTCCATAGCAGCAAACTATTTGCCTCCTGCAGGCTCTGAGAGGAGCTCTTTGTCAGCTGCAGATAGTTTAAATCTGAGGACTCTGGAGAGAGAATAAATGCCAGAGCTCAGACAGTGTTGAGGAGCTCTGAGAAAGAACAAGGCTCTTCCCCTCCCCCCCCCCCAGTGGCTCCCAGTTGCTGTTGATTCCTGAAAAGAGGACTGGACTGGCTCCAAAGAAACCAACAACCATAACCAGCAGGAAGGAGCTAAGAGAATTGTCTCCCCTCTCTTACTAACCCTTTCTCTCTCCTACCTGGTGCTGGGGTATTGGAAGGGATTGGGGTGGAGTAGGGAGAAAGAGATATAAGAAATGTAAATAAAAGAGTTTTTAAAAAGTACACCAACACTTGGTTAAATACTGCTACAAAGTTGAGTGTGAAAGCATCTCTTAAGATTCTGTTCTCAATATTCCTGGACATGTATTCAGAAGAACATCATATTTTAATTTTTTATTGATGTTTATCTGATAAAGAATCACATGTACTTTAATACATATGCATATATTAAAATTTAGTATGCTAAACACACCATATCCATACTTCCAATATTTGCTTTTGGGGAGTTACACCTAACATGAAATTGAACCTTTTAACACAATTTAGAGTGCTTTGTAAAGTATTGTTAATTGTAGGTAAGATACTATACAGAAAATCATTGTTTAACACAAAGTGAAGAAAATTTAGTTCTTTCTGGAATACAGAAAGACTTGGGAATAAGACTTGCTCTATTTCTCTGACTCCAGTAGAGGAAAAAGCACTGACTCTGTGAATTTTCCCAAGCTGCAGAGAAGGGTCAGCTATAGGAGGATGTCTGTCTGCCTTCTCTCTTTGATCTTGGCTATCCTAGTTTCTTGGCTTTATCATTCCTTTAGCACTTAGCATAAGTAAGATAGAAATTAGTCCTTCAGCTGGAACTCTAAGAGGTTTGGAATAAGACTTCATTTGCCTTGGTTTTGTGCTCTTTCTCACTATGTCAGAAGAGTGAAGGCACCTTCCCTCTATGTTTCGTTCCCTACTGCTCAAGTTCCCAAGTTCTAGTGTTCTTTCAGCATCTGGGCATAGATGAAATAGATACCTGTCCTTGGAAAGCAAACTCAAGCTCTTGAGACTGTGCAGAAGGTACATTCTCTCCTCTCTCCTCCCTAAGAGAGGATGTAAACCACCCTCTAGGCTATGAGCTAAATTGCCTTGAGGGAAGGAAGGGCTTACACAAACATAGCACATTTGCAAGTCCCCTGGATTGGTGCAACCCTTTTTATCCTTTTGTTGATCCAAAGTGATATTTCTTTACTGAATTCTTAATTTCTTGTAAGAGTATTGGTCCAAATAGCATGGATATTCTGTTGTGTATTGCTTTTCAGTCTTAGGAAGACACTTTTGCCCTAGATGGAATGAATACACACCTGTGAGAACAGACAAGATTGTGGTCTTTCCTGCCCCATTGTGTCCAAGAAGAACAGTGACCTGCCCCTCGTACACATTCAATGACAAGTTGTGTATTGCAGGTTTGTTTTTAAATTCCTGTGAGATGAAAGATAATCTGTTATCTGTCAGTTAAAAAGACAAACATTATCATCTGCACCTGTATCATCCAACTCATGCTATGGATGATGCTGTTGTTAGGTCCAAAGGAAACTCCAGTTCCCCAAACTCCAAAAGGCAGTCCACATATCCAGAAATAGGCTCAGCCTGGACTATATGAAGGTCTTTGGCAATGAGATAAAACCAGCATTCCTCAGGAACTTGTGAAGCTGATTCCCCTCTACCAAAAAAATCATTTCCCTTATCATTGGCAAAAGGGACAAATGGCTATCTGTGGTACCTGTTAGCACACCAAAGAGCATGCTAGCCTCCAGCCTCCCTCAGAATAACAGGTACATGTTATACATTTCAAAGTCCATCCTGGCTCTTCTCACCTCCTCTGCTACCCTAAACTCCCTCCAGTTCACAGGCTTGTGCTCCCCCAGCGCCTCATTCTTCTTATAACCCTGCTACTTCTCTCACACTCTGCTCTGTCCCTGATTCTCTCGTGGACAGGTACAGTCTGCTGGCCACATTCAGCCTACTTTCTCTCTCTGTTCTGGAGCCTCTGGCTCTTTTCTCTCTCTCTCTCCCCCTTCTTCCCCTCCATAAATTCCTCAAAGTTGGCAGGTCTAAAAACTTGAAATGTATCTATATTATTAACCTATAGTTATTATCTATATTATTAACCTATACTTATTATAACTTATATTATTATCCTTTGAAAATACATTCAACTGTTCCTTCTTATTCAGTTACTGTGCTTTCAATTCATCTCAATATGCAAACAAAGACAAACTTGAATGTAATACTACACCTTAACATTAGTCACACATAATCCCTGCTTTACTAAAACCTCTCAAAACACAGTTAAGACAAAATGTAAATACACATAAAAATAATTCAGATATGATCAACATTTATGAGCAATACAACGGGCATAAAATGGTACATGTGATAGATAGCATTTAAATAGCTTAAGAAAGATCAGGCTGCCCTGACCCCCCAACTTCTTCACCTTGAAAAGTGTTTTTTTTTTTTTAAATAGGATCCTCCTTTCCTGTTGAGAAAGACTCCTGGCAAGTGAAAACCAGCCTAGTTCCCCTGGAGGAAGGTCCCTGTGTGATGTTTTATGAGATGTGATATAACTGCAGTTTCCTGGTTTAACAATCCCTGTCTTTTTGTGTGGCAACTTTCCCAGGCAGAAGCCTGTTCTGGTCCGCTGGCTAGAGGACTTACTATACTCTTAATTAGCTTAATAAAGTGTGTTGACTTGTAATTTTCGCTCATAGATTATTTCAGAGTTACATACTGAAGTTTTACAGGATATGTCAGGGAGCAGAGGATAGTCTTTCCAGAGATCAAAGGCAAAATCAGTCCATGATGTTCTCAAATCCTACATAGATAACTTAAATACTATCTACATATTTACACAGTAAGTGCTCAGGCATTGGATAGACTATAAACAAGGGCCATGTTTCAATCATGAGGAATAATTAACTATACATTAAGGAAACAGATATGAGAGAATCAATTTAGTTTCTATTGCCAAGAAATTAAATTGCTTCCAAAGCAAAATAATATTTAACAGAAACCAAAACACCCATATCCTCCTTTCTGCGAATATAAATTTTCTGGAGTTAATAAAGCCAGGAAGATATTCAAAGGAAAACTGGCTTTAATAAAAATCATCAAATTATATACAAATAGTGACAAATTTCTTGTAAGGTACCAGAAAAACAAAAGAACATCTTAGGTAGCAAAATAAGAACTGAAGCAGAATTTTTCACTGGAAACAATAATTGTGAAAAGGTACAACACCAGTAATCCTAGTATTTAGGCAGAAAGATCTTAAGTTCAAAGTTGATCTTACTACATAACAACAGGTTGTCTGAAAAATCTAAAGAAAATAAAAACAGAAGGCCAAAGCAACAGCTCAGTGGTTAAACTGCTTTCTGCTTAAGCAGGAGAACATGAGCCTGATCTTGAATTCATGTAAATGCCCGGTTGGCATGGTAGCCTGCCTGTCATTCCATCTCTAGTCTGACTGAGAGACATGCTTCAACGGATACTGTAACCGAACACATGTGCACATGCACATACCCATGTCCAAACACATTAAAAGGAAGAAAAAAACAGAATTAAGAAAAAAAACCCTCATTATATAAAAAATGCAGAAAGGTATGTATAAGTTATCATTTATTTTTAAACTTGTAACAAAATATTAACAGAAAACAAGTTACTTAATCTAATAATAGAAGTCTATAGTAAACCTCACAGCTAATGACACAATGCTAAGATTATCTCCTTTCTGAGATTAAGAACAAATACTTCCATGATCAGTGAAATATAACTCACAATGCCCAAGACATTTAAACACCTGCCTATGAACAGACAAAAGAATAAAGATGTGAGACATAGCCTGAAATATTATTAGGCCGCAAAATTAGAAAAACCTGCCACGTGTAACTCACCTATGGACCCCAGAGAATATTATAATGCAAAAAGCCAGACACAGAAGCAAAACCTATGATTTCATCTCCATTTAAAAATCAAAAACAAAAAACCCCCACTACATTAGGAGAGAACAGAACACTGGTTATCATGTACTGAGGGAAATAGAAATATATTGGTTAAAGGGCACCAACTTTCAGTTATAAAATAAATAAATCTCGGGACCTAGTTACAACATGACAATGATAGTTAGTGTAACATTTTTATCTAAATTTCGATGACAGCAGATTTGGTAATGGATGTTGAATATCTGACTGTGTCAAACCCTTCCACAGTCACATATACACCAGTTATACTGTATACCTGAAATACATAAAATTATTATGTGCTAATTATAGCTTATTAAATCTGGAAAAACAATTTCACAACAACAGCACAACAGCATCTTTAATCTAAAATTTTATATCCAATGAATACATTCTGCTGGGCGGTTTGTTTTGCACACCTTTAATTCCAGCACTCTGAAGATAGAGGCATTCTGTGGGTTCAAGGCCAGCCTGGTCTACAGAATAAGTTCCTGGACAGTCAGGGTCACAAAAAACATTCAAAGAGAGAGAGAGAGAAAGAGAGGAAGGAAGAAAAAATATTTTTAGATGAAGATGAAATAAAGACTATCTAGATTTAAGAAAAGTGGAAGGTTAATACCCCTCACCATGTCTAAATGAAGCACTGCATCAAGTTTACTTATTAACATACATTTTTACATAATCACAATCACTTGTTGCCACCTCTATTAAAGAAGAATGAAATTAACACATAAAGGTTGAGCAAATAACACCACATTTGTAAAAATATATCAACTCCACCAAGCAGTGGCTCTTAGGGGACGACTAGACTAATAATAATGCAACTAAAGCAACTAAAGCATCTCTTTTTTTTTTTTCTGGATTAGGCAATTATAAGAATCCTCCATGGATAGCAATGATTTTTGGTTCCTGCAAGAACGTCTGAAACAATACCTTGTGCAAATGTTTGATCTGGATACCTGCCACCAAGTTGGTAGGTTCAGTCTCAAAACAGGCTTGTGTTATGGGGAAGCACTTTGTGTCTCCAGAAGTCTTTCTAAGATTTGGTTTGCCAAACCAGTATGAGCGCTACAGAAAACAACAACAAAAAAAATCATTACCAAAATGAGCATTAAGAACTTTATTTTAATTTGCTGTTTCTAAATGTTTAAATCATGCCAAACAAATAAGTCTGTGCTATCCAGGTTCTGTTGTTAATCTTTTATTGAGTACTTGGATTAGGATAAAGGGTTTGGCATATAGGGAAGGTTTGGGAAGAGTTGGGAGAGGAGGAAAAGACGATCAAACCATAGAGAATAAAAATTTTTAAGTAAAAAAAGAGAACTGGACTCTGACTAGATCTATCATAAAGTGAATCAGTGACCAGTAATATCCTACAAAGACTAGACTACATGGTTCCCTTAGGGGATTTTGTCAAACATTTAAACAAAAACTAACAGTTTTTATTTAACTCTTCCAAAAAAAATATAAGGAAATACCTCCTAATTCATTGTGAGATGAGTATCATCCTGATATCCAAATCACACAAAGACAAATGAGAAAACTATAGATCTTATAATATGGATGCAAAAATCTTCAATGTAAGGCCAGCAGGCCGAATCCACTGGTATATTAAAATGATTATATGCCATTACAAAGTGAAATGTACTGCAGAGATTGTTCCAGGTACTGTATCGATCAATGTAGCATCACATTAATACAGGATCATTTCAATTCATGCATGTTAAAAATACTTAGAAGTCTAGAAATATAAAAGTTTTTATGAAAAAAAAAACACAAAACTCCAAACTTGTAGGTAACAATACTCAGTGATTAAAGATTGAAAATCTGTCTCTTAAATCATGGGCAAGCCTGCAATGTCAGCCTGAATGAGGGACACAGTGGAGGCAGCTGAAGACACTGCCCCGACGGAGGAAAGCTGGGAGGGCTTGCTTGCCAGAAGAACGTGAAGAGGCAGCAACAAGAAGATAGGCTTTCTGTAGCTACCTGCAAGCAGAGGGACTCAGAATCAGAAAAAGGCAAATGAAAAAAAGGAGGAACCCAAGCAGCTTTGCCCAGCCCTCTTGCCCTATGCCTTTGTGCCGGGAGCTGGTCCCACGATGTTCGAGTTTCTTCCTATAGTGCTTCATTTTTTTTTTTTCTTTTGGGGTGGGGAGGTTTCATGGGTGGAAGCCGGACATGGAGGTCCAGGTAGATGAGCGGGATTAAGGAGCATGATGTAAAATTAACAAAGAATCAGCAAAAAGTTAAAAAAGAATACAAGGAAGAGTAAAAGAACAGTTTGCGGAATGGGAGAGAATATCTGCAAATCATATATGAAAGAAAGGATTAGTACATCAGATACATGAAAAGCAAACAATTACCAAATGAGCATAAGACCTGAATATGTGTCTCTATAAACAAGATATGTAAAGGCCAAAAAACATGTAAGTATTATACCGTTATTAGTTATTAGGAAATTAAATTAAATGTCACATAAAACCTCTGAGGGTGACTACTAGAAAAGGAACATGTGAGTGAAAGAACGGAATCTTAGTACTTTACTGCGAGAGAAGACAAAAAATGTATGATTTGATAGATTCTGAAACCTTAAACACCGAAGTACCATAAGAACTAATAGTTCTACCCCTAGCAATATACTCAAAAGAATTAAAAAGCCCTCTTCAAAACAGGTAAGTTACATAATAATACATCCTCTACTGAGCTATGCAATACTATGCAGCCATACAACAGGATGGGTAAACATCGATAAACCTGAAAAACTACTTAAAGAAGCACTCACAAACACACTCACACAAAATGGAAATGACTTCTTCTATTGTAGTTTTAAGCTCTTGGGGATGAAAACCTATGAGTAGAGGGGTCAAGGTTGTGTACTGTGACTATACATTACTAAGTATTAGTGACTTCATTTTAAAATTGCTAATTTATGTCACATGTCTTTCACTAAAAAAGTGAAGATTTCTAAGAATGAGGCAACGGTTTGGCACAGTTTACTCTACATGAAGGACAAAGCTGCAATAAATTTTCAGGAGTACCATTTTACAGCCAAATTATCTCTAGTATTAATACTAGTTTTAATCTCTAGTATTCAAGCAAAAACTGTAACAGAGCAGTTTGCAAGGTAGAAGGACAGAAATGAATATTTGGAAAACTAGGGTGGGGCCATGGCGCATCAAACTTGCCCATCGTGTCTTCACCATAATCACCCATCATTATAAGAAAATTTGAAGGATAAGAAGCAGGCATTTTTCTACTCTATGCAAATGAATGGTCAGCCACCTGAAAGGGACCCAGTGGTGAACTTTAGATACAGAAATTATTTAGTTCTCTTTTTGCTAGAACTTAAAAAAGCATCACATATTAATCTGCTGTGAGTTCCCCTGTTTCCCCACTATCTACCTAAGGGACTATGTTATCTGGCTACAAGAGGTCATAGTGCTGACAGTTTTACAAGTTTCAGTGTTTTATCCATAGATGTTATACGACTATATACAGAGGAGATTTTATGGCATAGTGTCTCAGTACTGGAGGCATATAGATTAGGATGATATACTTTTAAATTTGATAACATCTTTAGGTTTTCAAGAACTATGACTACTGGAGTAACGGCGGCATTAAAATTCACGATAAAGGAAGGTGGGAAGATTGCACAAGAGTTGAAGGAGGGGAAATTATAATGAGAATATATTGTACGGAAAAAAAATCTATTTTCAGTAAAAGAGAAATATAAAGAAAAAAAAAACTTACCATAAGAAAAAAGTACCATGGTTGAGGCACACCACACTGTCCAGGAAAGACAGTTTCTACATACCAGGTAACGAGGCTGTATAAGAAAGCATCAAACAAAAGCATTCCAAACATATAGCCAAAGATGAGGTTATCCTCAAGATTGGCTGGTGTCCAAAGGTTATGCCACTTAGCACCAATCTCTGAAATAAAAAGGAGACATTGGACTTGGGTGGAATCTCTGACTTGGTACTCTGCACTGTGAACTACCTATGTGCTATCACCCTTAGCAATTATATTACTACAGAAAATGTGGTTACATTTCTCCCACTTAAAAAAAATACTTTAAAAACAATTAGGAACGATGAAAATGAAAGGATTAACTGAAACAAACAACGAACAGCACAAGAGCAAGGAAAGAGTAGGCTCAATAGATTCTATCTCATTACTTTCCCTTCAAAGCTAATCTCCCACAAACAAGCACAAGAATGCCCAATGTGTAAAATGTAACAACTGACTAACAACCAGGAGAAGAAAACAAGTTTTGCTTAGTGACAGCACTAACGGAAGGACAAAAGAAAGTCAGAAAGGAAGAAAAGAAACTTTTTTCCTTTCCTGTCTTCATAACAGGAAGGAATTGTAGTTTGCAGAGAACCCTTCTCAACAGGCAAAACTTAGAAAGGACAACAGCTCAGGAAGCTCATCTGTTCTTCAACTGTGGCCTCCATCCTCCGACCCCAGGAACATCCATGAGCACTGTATCTTTTCCCCCCTTTTAAATTTTTATTTATTTATTTATTTATTTATTTAATTTATTACAATTTATTCACTTTGTATCCCAGCTGTAGCTCCCTCCTTTCTCTCCTCTTAGTCCCACCCTCCCTCCCTCTTCTCCCCCTATGCCCCTCCCCTAGTCCACTCATAGAGGAGGAGCTCCTCCCCTTCCCTCTGATCCTAGCCTATCAGGTCTCATCAGGACTAGCTGTATTATCATCTTCCTCTGTGGCCTGGTAAGGCTGCAGCCCCCAGGGGCAGATAATCGAAAGCCAGCCACTGAGTTCATGTCAGAGACAGCTCCTTTGCCCCTTACTAAGGAACCCACTTGGTCACTGGGCTGCCGGTGGCTACATCTGAGCCACCGGCATCTGAGTTCTAGGTTATCTCCATGCTTAGTCCTTGCTTGGAGTATCAGTCTCAGGAAAAACCCCTGGGCCCAGATTTTTTGGTTCTGTTGCTCTTCTTGTGGAGGTTCTGTCCCCTCCAGGTCTTTCTATCTCCCCCTTCCTTCATAAGATTCCCTGCACTCTGCCCAAAGTTTGGCTATGAGTCTCAGCATCTGCTTTAATACCCTGCTGGGTGGAGTCTTTCAGAGGCTCTCTGTGGTAAGCTCCTGCCCTGTTCCCTGTTTTCTCCCTCTTCTCCTGTCCATCCCATTTGCTTTTCTGAGTGAGGATTAAGCAGCTTCCCTAGGGCCCTGCTTCCTATACCCATTTATAAGTGGAGATTAGAAATAAAATCTGTATGTCTAAACACTGTATCTTTTAAAAGAAATGGTAATAATATGAGAAAAATATTCTGTGGAGTAAAAAAATGATTATCAAAATTTAATCCATTTTGAGAAGGAATAAAAAGTAAGTTAAAAATCATAGAAAAACTAGGAATCTAAATATACAGCACAGGAAACTTCCAGTAAGCTTAAGTCCTCCTGTCCCAAACAAAATAGAGTTCCTGAAAGATAAAATTTATAATAGAGAAGAGACAATAACTAGTGTGAAATTTATAAGCCTGATAAAAAATGAATTATTAGGAAACTAAAAGCTTGTGTTCCCCACAGGAAACCAAAAGAAATATTAGACCTAGCTGAAACAAGGTGGGTTGTTAATGCATCCTGGAAAATAAGAATTATGAAAGTATCTACAAGCAAATAACATATGCATTCCTCCTGTCGGCTATTAATTGAAAGGTTTTTATTCACAGTTGAGAAAATTAAGTGTTCTTAATTCTTCACATTAATTGAAGAATAGAACAAAATTTTCACTAAGTCCTGACAATAGTTTTCATAAAACTTGATGGAACTGATTCTGAAATTCAGATGTAACCTGAATGACTAAACAACAGCAAGATAGGACAATACTAACACATTAAAAATTGGTTTGTGGTGGCACATGCCTGAAATCCCAGCACTCAGGGAGGCAGAGGCAAGTGGATCTCTGTGAGTTCCAGGCCAGCCTGGTCTACAAACCGAGTCCAGCACAGCCAGGGCTACAGAGAGAAACTGTGTAGAAAAAAAGAAAGAAAGAAAGAAAGAAAGAAAGAAAGAGAGAGAGAGAGAGAGAGAGAGAGAGAGAGAGAGAGAGAAAGAAAGAAAGAGAGAAAAGAAAGAAAGAAAGAAAGAAAAGAAAGAAGAAAGAATTTGTATGTGGCTGGTGTGTGGCTCTTGCCTTTAATCCCAACACTGGAGGCAGAGGCAGGCAGATCCTTGTGAATTTGAGACCAGTCTGGTTTACATAGTAAGTTCTAGGCCAGCCAGGGATAAATAGTTAAATCCTATCTCAGAAAAGCAAAAAAAACCAAACCACCAAAAAGAGCAAATTAAAATACCCAAGACCCCCAAAACTAGTATCAGATCATAAAATTCTTGTGAGTAATTGGTATTAAATGACTCTAAAAGTTTAGTATAATTGGAACCATCTGTTTGATAGCTGTTGTTAATATAAGTAAAATTTAAGCTATGTAATCACTTTATGAGACAGGACTTTTATAGCTTAGCTATCTTAAAAATAATCTTGCTATGTTGTCCAGGATGGTCTCAAACTCTTGGGCTCAAGTTTCACCTCAAACTCCTAAGTGGTGATTTAAGTACAAAATCATTCAACTTTACCAATGAAGTGAAGACTCAGGAGCAGATGCTCAGAGAGGCAGAGAGAGCACCCAGCTGACCTTCCTACACAACTCACATCCCAAAAGAAAAAAGCCCTTCTCAGGAATCTCATGTCAGAAGGAAAATGCCCTTCTTCTTCACCTCATGTCCCAGAAGAAAAAAAGCCTTTTCTCATTCTTCATGCTGTCCTTAAATACCCTTTAACTCAATGCCCCTCTTTTCTACTTCCCGGGTGTCTCTCCAGCCATACTTCTGACTTCCTCTCACTTTCTATGCTTTTTCCTGTGTTCACTTCCTGTCCGTTTGGTTGCTTGCTCCACCTCTTGACCAGGGTTAGCTTTATTTGATCCACCAAGAGAGCTCTTGGATTAAAGGGCTCTTTATTTGGGCTGAGCCACACCACAAGTACATGTTTACTGTAAACCGAAAGCTCTAGAATCAAAGACTGAGCCACATCACAATTAGAAACAGGTTTTCACAATTCACAATTTTAGGGTTCACACGGGGATCAAATATACTGCAACACCTAAGTAACTGGGATAGAGGCATTGTCTCCTTGTCTAGCATAGGTTGTTAGTGCTTTTGCAAGTAGGAGTTTATTTTTTAGATTAATATGAACATATGACCACATACACATAAGCTGCTATGGATAATAGCAGGAACCGTAAGCCATCTAAACATGGAGAAAGAAGTGGTTGATTCAACTTATTATAATACTAAATAATGTTACAAGAAGAACAGAAACATACCTGTGCATGGGGAAAAGTTCAAGACTTTTTTTCTTAGAGAATAAAAATAATAGAAGTTCTAAAGTGATTTTATTTCACAGTATAAATTCACAGAAAAAAAAACATGGGAAAATTTGAGGTCTTGATTTTTCTTTTAAATTTTTTTGTTCATTCTTCACTAATTTCACAAACAAATACATGCACTTAGGACATACCCACTCTTTCTTCACCCTGACCTCCTCCCCATCCCTTTCTTAACTTCATGTGTTTGTTTGTTATTTTTCTTTTGTACCCCTTGTGTCCCATTAGTGCTGGCCATACATACCTATGTGTGGGCACCACTGACTGGAACATGAACAACTTATTATAGGCTACAGTGCTGAAGAAAACTGACTCCCCACCAAACCCCTGCCCAGTAGCTTCCAACAGCTTCCCAGCTAGGTGTGGGAGCTTTATAGTCTTCATATTTTACATAATCACTTATATAATAAACAAATTTGGGAAAGATATAACATTTTCTTACCTTTCTTCTGTGTACCCAGTTTGGTAAGAATTGAATCAGCAATACCAATACCCACCTTGTATTTCCAACTTGATTAAAATATTAATCCCCAGGGCCAATGCAACATTTGCGCTCAGACAGGAAGTCACCTTGGTAGTAAGGTTCAATTTTCCATAGTGTTCAGAGATGAAGTTATAGGGAAAGAAACTGGCAAAAAATAGGAGGTTTCCAGCAGAAGCAGCCAAATGAGCTTCAAATAAGAAATTACAATTAACTTCTTATACTACAACAGAGAACTAACAAAGTTGAATATACTTTGATTATGTTTCCAAAAATGTACTATGTTTCCAGTCTTATCTATGAAACAAGACAGAATAACTGAACATGAAGATAATTACTAAATAGTGGGTGTTGTTAAGCCTACAAGCATGGGGTTTTGTTATGTCGAATGTGCTCTTTTCTGAATGGAAATGGAGGGGGAGCTGATCTGGGAAAGAGAGAATGTGGGGGAAACTGGGAGGACTGGAAGGAAGGAAAACTGTAGTCAGGATGTACTGTAGGAGAGAAGAATTTAAAAAGAAAGAAAAATAAATTCTCATCAAAATATTGCTAGGATATAAAATCAGTGCTAGTGAAGAACACTAACAAACAAAAATACCCAATAAAATTGCAGGATGCCACTTTCTAACATAAGCATCATTCAGTCAAGGCAGCAGTCTACAGAATGGAAAACAATTTTCACCAGCTGGGTATACAATCAAGAGCTAATATCCAAATATATAAAGAACTCAAAAACCAGGTATCAAGAAAACAAATAACCCAATGGAAAAAAAGGGTACAGATATAAACAGAATTCTCAAAAGAGGAACATTAAATGGCTGAGAAGCACTTAAAGTACTGTTCCAAATACTTAGCCATCAGGGAAACACAAATCAAAATTAATTTGAGATTACAGCTGAAACTCGTCAAAATGGCCAAGATCAATAAAACAGGTAACAGCTCATGCTAGTGAGGATGTGGAGTAAGGGGAACAACCATCCATTGCTGGTGGGAATGCAAACTTGTACAGCCAGTATGGAAATCAGTGCCACTGTTCCTCAGGAAGATAGGACTCAATTGGTCTACCTCAAGAAGCAGCTATACCACTCTATAGGCATATACCCAAAGGACACCTCATCCTGCCACAGACACTTGCTCAACCATGTTCATTGCTGCTATATTCAAAACAGAGAGAAACTGGAAACAACCTAGATGTCCCTCAACAAATGAAAGGATGAAAAAATGTGGTAGAGTCAGGTGTGGTGGTGCATGCCTGTAATCCCAGCACTCGGAGACACAGAGGCAATTGGATCTCTGTGAGTTCATGGCCAGCCTGGTCTACTGAGTCCAGGACAGCCAAGGCTACACAGAGAAACCCTGTCTTGAAAAACTAAAACCAAACCCAAAACAAATAATAATAAACATGGTAGATTTACACAATGGAATATTACTCTCAGCCATTAAAAAAAAATGGAATCCACAGGTAAATGGATGGAACTAGACAACATCATCTTGAGTGAGGAAACTCAGACCTAGAAAGACAAAAGTGGTATGTATTTGCTTATATGTGGATTTTAGCTGTTATGTCATTAATAAGGAAGCTACAATCCATAGAACAACAGAGATTAGGTAGAGAGTAAGAGAGTAAGGAGTGAGATAGATATCATTAAGAAAGGGAAGATGGGTGGGGACTAGAATGGGAGGATCAGGTGGAAAGGTGGAAGGAAGAGGGGGATGAGGGAGAGAAGATGAGGAAAGACAGCTAAAAGTAAGGGCCATTTGAGGAGCAGAATTAAAACCTAATACTACTCCTCAGGGGAAGCTTTCTAAAATGTATACATATGTGAAGGTGATCTAAATGAAATCACTAAATAATGGGGAGAAAGAGCCCCAACTGGACATCTCTTGTCACCAAGTTAAGCTTCTAGTACTGGGGCTAGGTTATATCTAATTGAGTTTTTGGGCAAAGGGATCCTATGGGAGTCCCCAACCCCAGGCTGTTGCCAAGACTATAGTTCACTCTCTACAAACTGACAGCTAGGCCTCATGATTTATCACTGATTATACTACTGATTTAAAAAAAAAAGTAGATGAGACCTGATGGACTGGGATCGGAGGGAAGGAAAGGAGGACCTCCCCTATCAGCGGTCTTGGGGAGGGACACAGGTGCAGAGGGGGGAGGAAAGGAAGGGTTGGGATGGGAGGAGGAAGGGAACTACAGGGGTATATAAGGTGAATAAAGTGTAATTAATAAAGAATTTAATAAAAAATAAAGGTAAAAAATAGAGTAGCAAAATAATGACTCCTAATGATACTCATGGATCAGTGTCTTGCTCTGCCATCATCAGAAAAGCTTTTCCTTGCAGCAGATGGGAACAGAGACCCACAGCCAGACATCTTGCAAAGAATGAGAAACCTTTGAACACTCAGTCTTAAATGGGTTGTCTCCATCAAGTCCCAGCCCTCCATACTGCCCCCACCCCCTCACCCCTGCTCCAGGGCTCAGGAAACCCTATAGAAAACAAGTCAGTGTGTAAGAGAGGCAGAGGGGATGAAGGACACCAAGAAAACAAGGCCCTCTAAATCAACATGACTGACACAAACAGAAACACGGACTGAGGCAGCACGCCAGGACCTGCATGGGTCTGCACCGGATGAAGAGCTGAAGGGGAAGTAGAACCTTTCCTCCACCCCTAATCCACAAGCAATCTCCAATTGAGAACCATTTGCAAATGAAAATTTAGTTTCTCCACAGGAGTCTGGGGGAAGACAAGGATAGGCAGCATGTCAGACAGTAGGTGACCAAGAGAAAGCAAACTCAATGGCATCTTTGGAGGTTCCTTTTCTCAGAATGTCATGTCAAGGCTCTTCTTTTTTAAATTTTATCTTATCATTTTTTGTTTTATTTTTATATATTTTCTTCTTTTTTACCCTACAGCTCCTTTGCACATTTAAATATACATAATATATAATATGTGTATATATACATATTATATATTTTGTATATATATATGTGTGTGCGTGTGTGTGTGTGTGTGTCTGTGTGTTATGGCTTCCAGTTTAGTGTCTTTATGGGCTTCCTGGGTAGACGATTGTGTCTCAGATTCTTTTGCCTTCTCTTGGGCACTTTTCCTTCTGTTTGTTTGACTTATCCTATTACCAATGTGTTAGTTACATTTTTATCTTATCATCTTTTATTTTATTATCATCCCTTTGATACTTTGATGCCTGTTTTCCAATGAGAGACAGAAAGGGGGTGGATCCGGATGGGATGGGAGGGGAAGTGGGGAGGAGATCAGAGGAGTAGAGGGAGGGGAAGCCATAATTAGGATATATTATGTGAGGGGAAAAAAGTTCTTTCAATAAATAAAAAAAATGCCTATTAAAAACATATAAACAGTAGCTGCGCACATTAGAGGACTCAGAAAAGCACTTAATAATTTTCTGGGCCAGAAACTAGCAGAAAAAACACAGTTCTTTGTTGTTGTTTTTTATGAGTTCTTTATCCAAGACATTAACCTTCTCTCAGATGAACACCTGACAAACAGTCCCTGACTCTATATTCTCATTTTATTCTGCTGCTTTTACTGTGCAGGTACTTTCAGTTTGTTTCACAAAGTCCTATTTGCCAATTCTTGTTATCTCCTGAGCTATCAGAGTCCACTCCAGAAAGTTATCACCTACACCTTATCTTAACAATTACCTCTAGGTTTCTTTCCTGCAAAAATTCAAAAGTTATACTGTTCTTCTGATATTCCAAAGGCATTTATGTTACATGTTTTGTCCCTGGTCTTAAATAGTCAATTAATTCTTTTCTTCATTGTATTTTGTCTTTATTTTTAAATTTGCAAATTCCACTACCCATCTCAATTTCACTTCTCAGATTCCCTTTATGTCCATTTTTGTGGTTCCCTTCCGCTTTTGTGTTTTTCAAGTTTATAATTTATATTTTATTCCTTCTCATACCTTTTTGTGCTTTGTTGAAATTTCTCTTTCTATAGTTGTTTCCGGAGAACACACTATTGCTTGATACCATATTGAAAATGGCTGCTTAATTCCTTTTAGTAATCACATCTCCTTCATCTCAGTGTTGGTGTCCAGCAAATGCAAGTTTTCACTCTTGTTTTGACTTTCCCAGTTCTTGGAAGTGTTAAGCTTTAGAATCTATCCTAAATATGTTGGGCACAGTGATACCCATCAGGCTATGTCTTAGAATGTTGGTATTTGGATGATTAACACAATCTAATTTTTTACAGAGTGAGCTGAAGCCTGACACTGAAGACACTAGTTTGATTCCTCTGGTTTTACTACTTCTGTTTCTCTTTTTGTGAGTCGTTTAAGCATATTTTTATAGAATGTCTAATTGGACCACTTTGGTGTGATTTGATGACATCTATTATTCTTATGTGAGTTTTCATAAAGCACCAATTACTAGAGTCTTGACATACAGTAAGTACTTGCTTTCAGTAGCAATTTAAATTGAGTTCTCCAGGAAGCATTTTTTAGTTCTAAATTCACACTTTTATATCTTCTTTATATGTACACCGAGGCACATTCATTTTTAATTTTTTCTCTACCTCCTCTCAAGTTGTGTCATATATAATTCACTTTGTGTGTTAGAATGCAAGGCTTCTAAGTAGCTAGAAAGGACTGCAAACACAGACTTACTTTTACTGAAGAATGTGCTAACCATAAAGGCAAAGCATATGGACGCAATGGCATAACATGTAAGAAAGACAAAGATGAAACTACAGTCACTGTAGCGCAAGATTGGCTCATCTATAATCTACAATAAAACAAATCATGACATTAGATAAGGTACACCATAACTAGTGTCACATAAACACAAAAAAAGGGACTAAAGTATGGTCCCTAGTGAAACAGATCACCACTCCCAGCTGTTAAGTGTAGAAGGAATCACTTGTGTATAACATAGATGTAACACCTGTCAATTACAAACACCTATGGCCTATGGCTGAGGCAGGAAATAGGTGGAATGTCTGGCAGACAGAAGAGATTCTGGAAGAGAGCCCGGTGCTCAGGAGTCACCACCAAGTATGAAGAGGATGGACACATGGTACTTAAGCCCAGGTAACGAGCCATGCGGCAGAATGAAAATTAGTAAAAATGGGTTATTTAAAGTTATGAGCTACTCATAGAAGAGCTTAGATATATGGCTTAGGTATTTGTAAAATACTAATTGAGTATCAAGAGTAATAATTTGATTTCCAGAGTGGTTGTACAAGTTTGCATTCCCACCAGCAATGGAGAAGGGTTCCCCTTTCTCCACAACCTCTCCAGCATGTGTTGTCACTTGAGTTTTTGATCTTAGCCATTCTGGTGGGTATAAGGTGAAATCTCAGGGTTGTTTTGATTTGCATCTCCCTGATGGCTAAGGACGTTGAACATTTCTTTAAGTGTTTTTCTGCCATTCTACAATCCTCTACAGAGAGTTCTCTTTTTAGCTCCATATCCCATTTTTTAGACAATTCTTTCTTTGACAGTTAGGAATAGTGATTCCTTAAGACCCAGCTATACCACTCCTAGGCATATATCCAAAAGATGCTCAAGTACACAAGGACATTTGCTCAACCATGTTCATAGCAGCTTTATTCATAATAGCCAGAACCCGGAAACAACCCAGATGTCCCTCAGTCGAGGAATGGATACATAAATTATGGTACTTTTACACAATGGAATACTACTCAGCAATTAAAAATGAGGAAATCATGAAATTTGCAGGCAAATGGTGGGACCTGGAAACGATCATCCTGAGTGAGGTATCCCAAAAGCAGAAAGAAACACATGGTATATA
>CM053758.1:17946433-17975612 GCA_028658305.1 Pachyuromys duprasi
AAAAAACTAAATTGCAAACAAAAAAAGAGTAATAATTTCCAGGGAGTTATGGGAGCAGGAGGAAAAACAAACAAACAGCATGGGCAACTGCTACAGGTGAGAATCGAAGACAGGAAATTAAAAATTTCCTGAGAGACTCAGCAGCATATGAGTTTTCTAGTATGGTCAAAATAAATCAAAAAACCCATTTTATTCTACTGTAAACCTGAGTAAGTCCACAGCATAATATCTCTCCTTTGAAACTTATCTGTCTGTTGGAGTAGTCATTTGCCATGTATACTTATAGAATATGTGAATCTCAACTGGGATGAATGTGGAACTCAATTTTAGATTTGAAAGACATTTTAATACATTATAAATTTCCTATAAAATCTTAATGCCAGAATTGGGAAGTACGGTAACACAAAGCACACTAGATTTTGAAAACAAAAAGAAGACATTTTAAAAGTGCTTACATGGGAAAACAGTATTTTGTAAAGAGCTGAGTTAAACACATCACAAAAAGATTTTCACCTGTTTCTCCCATTTTTTTTAAAGTTTAGTAGCTAGTGAAAATTTAATATTATAGATGCGATTAATCATATGTCTATTGGACAGCATGAAACTGGATACTTGCCTTGACAAACAGTAATGCACATATCAGAAAGATAATGATGACATACAAAGGGAAGAATGTGAAGAAATAGCCAACCCAGATGATCCAGTTTTTAAGTCCCATTATGAGCTGGTATTCCTGTAGGACAGTCAACATAAACCAAGCATTATATATGTCTGGAAATTCATGGTGCTTTCATGTACCATTTTTGAAATTTTAACTATAAAGGGAATAAAAATGGTAAATATTATCTCCACTTTAAGAATAAAAAATATTAATATTTAGAAGTTTATCAAAATTATGCAGTAAGGTCA
The DNA here is from genome assembly GCA_028658305.1 of Pachyuromys duprasi. NCBI lineage: Eukaryota > Metazoa > Chordata > Mammalia > Rodentia > Muridae > Pachyuromys > Pachyuromys duprasi. Next base: position 17,947,343 of record CM053758.1, read on the forward strand.
GCACTTCTCTTAGCACATGTAAGCTGGCACATACACTAAATAGAAACATGAAAAATAACCACAAAATACAAGAATTTTGGATAACTCAATATTACAACCTTTAGAATATTAAGCACAGTTAAAATCCCTGTCTGATATATCTAACACTTGTATATTTTTAATTTTCTTAAAAATTTCACATATGAATACTGTATTTATATCATTTTCATCTTTTCCTCTTCCCAATCTAGCTCCTCCTGTTACTATTTCTTTAATTATTATTGCCATATAAACACACACATACATGTAAACAACACACACACACTACTGAATCCATTCATTTGTTGCTCAGATGTACAAGTGTTTGGGGAAGACCACATGGTACTGAATAACCTATCAGAAGGCTTTTCCCTGGAACAAAACTGATTCTTTCTATCTCTGCAGCCATTTGATTAAATGTGACTTTTCATCTGGGCGTGGGACTTTGTGAAATTTCCCCATCTATATCCAACATCTGTGTCTGACCTAAGTCTAGTACTGATGATCAACTTGTTTCTTTGGATTGCTTTTTTTGTTGTTGTTGATATTTTATTTGTTTAGCAGTTTTTGTTTCTGTTAAAACTTGAAAATTGTGAAAATAAATGAATACTGTTATTAATGGACCACTACTCTTGGGACTTATGTTAATTTACGCCTGAACCGTGTTGTAGTTGAAATTCACTAATGTTCTAGATATAAAAGAATTCAAGTTCATCTAGTAATCTTTTTGTCCTCCTCCTAGACTTCGGATTTCCTTCTATGTTGCTTTCCTGTTTAAGTTTGTCTCTGAAGCTTTTCCAGTTTGAGAAGCTGGTATCATCAGGACTCACTCTTCTGTATTTGGGTCTCTTGCTACGCTACTGGAATCTAGCAACTTCCAGCAATGCTGAATACATACATGGAGGCAACCTAATTTCCAAAGGATGTTCACAGGCTGTGTGTGTGTGTGTGTGTGTGCATACATCCATATGTACATACATACATAAAATACACATTTTGTAACAGAAGCTATTGGAAAGGAAGTGATATTACCTTTAGTCTTTTTTCCTTTTCAAACACAATGGCTCGCATGATGGAAAGCACAATGGAAGAGAACATGAGGATGAACATCAAAGGAATGAAAGGACTGGCGATCCAAAGTAATTTGTCCTGAGGATGACTTGGGTATGGAAATCTCTGTATGAGAATGTCAATTTCATCAAACAGCTTTTTCCCAGCATCGTTTTCATGATACAACATGATGCTCTTATCCAGGGCATGCTGCACCGCCAGAAACCCTTCCTTGATATATCCTGTGTAAGAAAACTCATGCTCAGGGAAAACACACTGAGAAGCAATGAAGGCGTGAAGAAGAAAATGCAAGGAAACCTTCAGCTTGCAACCACAGAATCTACCATAGATTTGACATAAAAAGACATTTCTTTGGCTGAACATGATTTTTATCTTCCCTAAATTAAAATATTAATGTTACTAAACCTGGCAAGCTTGTTAAAGTCTACTTAAAGGTTTTTACTTAGTAAAAGAATGGCAATATAATTAAATATTGAGAAGATGATGACTTAAGAATATAAAGGAATAAAGTCCCAGAACCACTGACCACAAAAAGGCAAAAAATAAAGAATAACCAGAAAAGAAAGTCCCCTTGACAATAAACATGCAGAACAAAAAAGAATATTAAAAGCTTTAAGGGAAAAGGCCATATTATAATTACACCTCACTTGTCAATGGAGACTCTGTCCAGAGCTGGTGTACCTAGCAGCCGCTTTGGCAGCTGCTTTGATATTTAAATCTCAGATAGAAGACAGGCTTCTACCAGGCCTTCCCCTGGAGTCAGGGAAGAATTTGCAAGTCCATTGCCTTTTGTTTTGTGACAGCAGGTGGGATAGCTTGTTAAAATCACAGCTCTTGCTTCACCTCTTGTGAAGTTAACCCATTGTGTTAATTGTTTTATAAATAAAGCGAGGCTAGCTGGCCAGCTGCTTTTTGTGTGCAGAGCGCTTGGCACTGCCGCAAACTGCAGAAAGTCTCTCGGAACGGAATGTGTGTTGCGTATTTTACTAATTTCAGTCCTCACTCCCGACTCAGGAACCCTTCAACTCTGCTGGCAGGTTCTGGTTCCGGCAAGACTGTAAAAGACAGAAGGGCCTGGACAGATATGCTGCAGACTCTACAGATACCACAGATGCCAGGCCAGACTATTATACCCAGCAAAACTTTCAATCACCATAGATGGAGAAAATAAGATAATCCACGATAAAGTCAAATGTAAACAATATCTGTTTACAAACCCAGCCCAACAGAAGGTGCTAGAAGGAAAACTCCAATCCAAGGAAGTTAACTACACCCATGAAAACACAGGAAATAATCTCACACCAGCAAAATTAAAAGAAGCGAAATGTGTGCACACATAAGACACACACAACAGTCTCCTCCCTCCCTCTCCCCCTTTCACTCTCTTTCACACACATACACGCCACCGCTACCACCAAAGTAACAGGAATTAATTATTGATCACTGATGTAGGGAATCTTGAAGTAGGCTCAAGACACCCCATCACCAACTTTTCAGCACAAAGGAAATTTATGTGCCTCGGAGGGACAGAGAGAAGGGATAAGGGACAAAAATGGGAGATAGAAAAAAGGGATATAGAAAAAGGAACAAAAGAGAGGGGAGAAAAGGAGCAAGGGAGAGGGGGAGGGGGGATTTGTCTTAACAAGGACAAAGGACAGCCTCTGGATAGAGAGGAGACAGATGTAGCCCATAGGCAAACAGTGGTTTATAAAGGCAAAAAAGAGAAACCCCATATTAGGAAGAGGTGATTACTTTTAACTGAACATGTTAATTAGGTGAGCCAAAAAGGGCTTTTGATTACTGGACTTCAATACTATAATAGCTGGACCTTGATAGTCAGGCTCAGGAAGAGAAAGTGGCCAAATAAGGGAATAGATCTTGGGGGCTAGCTTCAGGAATATAATCTAATGGCTTTTGGCAAGGCAGAAGGAATGAGGGAGAAGGGCAAGGCCTGGCAGAGCCACATTTGCCATGTTTGGACTGGCTAGAGTCCCTTCAATTGATATCTCTCAACAACAAAGGATTCAATTCCCCAATAAAAAGATACAGACTAACCGAATGGATGCAAAACCAGGATCCGTCCTTCTCTGCAACCAAGAAACATACCGCAACACTAAGGAGAGACATTACCTTAGAGTAAAAATTTGGAAAATGATATTCCAAGAAAATGGATATAAAAAGCATGCCCATGTGGCCATTTTAATATCTAATAAATTAGACTTTAAAACAAAAACTAATAAAAAGAGATAGGAAAAGAAAATATGTACTCATCAAAGAAAATCCACCAAGATGATCTTTCAATTCTTAACATCTATGGTCCAAACACAAGGGTATCCACTTTCGTTTGTAAAAGAAACATTACTATGGCTTAAATCACATATTAACTCTCACAAACTGATAATGGGACACTCCAGTACCACACTCTCATTAATGGGCAGGTCATCCAGACAAAATCTAAACAAAGAAATACTGGAGCTAACAGAGATTATAAACCAAATGGACCTAACAGATATTTACAGAACATTTCACCAAAATACAAAAGAATATACCTTCTTTTCATCACCTCAATGTACAATCACCGAAACTGACCTTGTACTAGGACACAAGCAAGTCTCAATTCTATAACTCTTGGAATCCTATCAGACCACTATGGATTAAAGCTGGATATCAACAACAAAATAAACAACAGAAAGCTTACAAACTCATGGAAACTGAACAACTCTCTAATGAATGAGAAATGGTTCAAGACATAAAGAAAGAAATCAAATAATTTCCAGAAATAAATGCAAATGAATATATAGCATACTCAAATGTATGGGACACAATAAAAGCAGTGCTAAGAGGGAAGTTCAAAGCACCAAGTGCCTGCATGAAAAAAAATAGATATCTCATATCAGCAGCTTAATAGCCCACCTGAAAGCTCTAAAACAAAAGATTAAGCACACTCAAGGGAGTAGATGGCAAAAAAACAAAAAACAAAAAAACAAAAAAACTAACACAGGGCTGAAATCAATAAAACAGAAACAAAAAGAATACAAAGATTTAATAAAACAAAGAATTGGTTCTTTGAGAAAGTCAACAAGGTAGACAAGCCCTTATCAAAAGTAACGTAAAGAGGAGGAGAGACTATACAAATGATCAAAATAAGAAATGAAAAGGGGACATAGGGCTGAAGAGAAGGCTCAGAGGTTAAGAGCACTGTCTGTTAATTCCCAGCAACCACATGGTGGCTCACAACCATCTGTAATGAGATCTGGTGCCCACTTCTGGTGTGGATACAGACAGAATACTATATATATAAATAAATAAATAAATCTTAAAAGGGGGTGTCAGATACCAAGGAAATCTAGAGAATCTTAAAGACATATTTTAAAAATCTATAGTCTACCAAATCAGGAAATCTGAAAAAAAAATAGATAATTTTCTCAACAGGTAAAACTTACAAAGTTCTGTTGGTCTCCTTTTGGAGCTCCTAACTGATTCTCCAACCAAGGACACAGATAGATACCATTAAGAAAGAAAAATAGAATACATAAATTCTGGAAGGATAGGGGCTGCTTGGACAGGAGGATCAAATGCGAAGGGGCAGAAAAAGGGGGATGAGTAAGGGAATACAGAGAGAGATCAATAAAGTTAAGGGCCCTTTGAGGGGTAATATGGGAAGCTAACACAGTAGAAGTTTCCTAAAATATACAGACATGAAGGAGATCTAAATGAAACTGCCAAATAATGAGGAGACAGAGTCACAACTGGACATATCTTTTCACCAAATTAGACTTCCAGTACTGGGATCAAGTTATTATCTATTTGAGTTGTTGGCCAAAAGGGTCCCATGAGAACCCCAAACTCAGGCTGGTGCCAAGACAATAGGTTGCTCTCCACAAACTGACAGCAAGGCCCCATGTCTAAAGACAAACCTGCACAACTCATGGAATACGGAGAAGTCGATCTAGCGACTATACAGACCCTTCACCCCTATGCTTTATAGTCTTTGGTATGGGAAGGTATTGTGCATGCTACCAAAAGATAAATATAAATACCAAGCCATCAATAAACCCTTTGATCTGTAATGGTGAATAACTTGCAAATTATTCTAGGGCAATGGTCGCATAAAACTTGCGGAAGTAACAACAAACATCTGATTTTACTTAAGGCTCTATCTTAGGAGATGGAATCTATACCAAACACTGCTTAGATGGCAAAGAACCAGAGCCTAGATAGTCCAGATACCTAGTGTAAAAACAAATACTACTGTTTTAAAACAAAAAGCAAAGCAAAGTGATAAAATGACTCCTTATTGCACTTCTTATACTCACAGATCAGTTCTCTGCTTAGTCATCATCATAGAAGCTTCCTCCTGAAGCAGACAGGAACAAATACAGAGACGCACAGGGATACATTATACAGAGTGAAAGACCTTAACTACACAACTCTAAGTGGGTGTCTCAATCGAATCTCTCCCCTCAGGGCTCAAAGAACTCCATGGATGGAGAGGTGGAAAGAGTGTTGAGTCAGAGGGGATGGAGAACACTGAGATAGTAAGGCTCTCTAAATCAACATGATCAAGGCTCATATGAATTCAGAGACTAAGGCAACATGCACAGGACCTGCAATGGTCTGCACCAGGTCCTCTGTGTATATAATATGGCTTCCAGTTGAGTACTTTTATGAGACTCCTGAGTATGTTAAAGAGTGGATCTCTGATTCTTGTGCCTTCTTTTAAGGCTTTTCCTTCTGTTGGCTTGCCTAATCTAACTGTGATGTGATGGGTTTTGTTTCATCTTGTGTTATATTTTGTTGTTATCTCTTAGAAGCCTGTTTTTTTCTAATGAGAGACAGAAAAGGAGGTAGGGATGAACTGGGAGGAATAGAGGAAGGGTAAACTGTAATCAGTATATATTATGTGAGAAAAGAATCTATTTTCAATAAAAGGGAAATACAGCTATTTTGGTTCTACATATGTATTCAAAAGAAACAAATCAGCATAGACAGAAGATAGACACATGCTCGCTTGGGTTTATTATTATTTATGATTAGTCTTCAGAGTAGCTAGTAGCTAAGATATGGACTCTGCCTAGGCACTCATCAGTAGGTAAGAGATGGGGAGAACAGAAGGAGAATTATTCAAGTGACAAAGGTAACACCATCCTGTCACAAGTTTCTGTCTGCCTAGTCACTCCTTAGGCTTCCACCCCTACCAACAGCCTTCTCCCTCCTAGCAATGCGTCAGAGACTCTCCATGGCCTTGACCACAGTCCAAACATATTATGCCCTGTCTGGAAGGTACTGCCGAGCCTTGCACAGAAATCATGTTACTATGCTGCTCTAAATCTCTCACTAAATTATTTCCCCGCCTTGAGCACTGATGTAATTATGGTTTTTGTCTGTAAAAATGCTGTGCCAAGTTTGGGTATCAACAGGCTTTTCAGGGGCAGGAGCCTACTCTTGGTCTGACCATCAATAAAAAAGAATCCAAAGCTTAATCAGAGTGGCTGTCAATAACTGTCTCACACTATTTGAAAATCATGTCCTTTGCAGCAACATGGATGTAACAGGAGAATATTAAGTTAAATAATACAGACATAGATAAACACGTACTGCTCTCAGTTTAATTAAATACAATTAATTTAAATATTGAACTATGATTAAGCAAGATTGACATAGCACACTGTAGGTATGTATTAAAATATCACACTGAACCCCAGTCATATCCAGATATATAGTGAACACTTTTGAGTAAAAATAAAATTTAAAAACATTTATACTGACATAAGAACTGAAGGTGGATACGCTATAAAAATAAGTTCATCAAGAGTAAAGACTGAAAGGTAGTATTGCTACAATATGAATTTTAATTACCATGAAGAATAAACATTTCTCATTTGTTAAATGAATACAAAGATATGAGTGTCAAGTATGTATTTACACATGTACTAGCTTGTGACCATTTTGCTAAAATAAGCATGTTGAAAGACCTGCTTACCAGGACTCCCTCCATCAAAAAAACTTGGGTTCCTGGGTTGTAGAGAAGGATGAAGAGGAAAAAGAAGTGTCGTTTTCCAGCCTATCTTGTCTGGCCACCAGATGGTCCTTTGCACACCAACAAAACGCAAGTGATATTTTACCTGAAAGTATTAATAAAAAGTCATATATGTTGAAATCCAAAAAGAAATTTAAAAGCAAATGTTAGCAATAAAGTTAGATCCCATTTAAAAAATGTAGCTTTAGAGGCCAGGCATGGTGGCATACACCTTTAATCCCAGCACTGTGGAAGCAAAAGCAGATGGATCTCTGTGTTTCAGGCTATCCTGGTCTATAAAGGGAATTCAGGACAGCAAGGGCTATTACACAGAGAAATCTTATCTCAAAACAAACAAAACACCCACAAAATAAAATACCAAGCCAACCAACAAAACAAACATACAAAAAAAATGTGACTTTAAGGATGAAACAAATCTGATGAATTCTGAATGCCTAGAATTCACAATGAGCAAGGTAGAAAATTTACACTCCCTAGATATATTTGAATTCTACTCAAAATACAGAAAACACACAAAACAAGACATGCATGAAAAGATTCTCAAGGACATGCAATAAAATACATGTAAATTTATACTACAGAAGCTACCTTTTTTAAAAAAAACTTATATTGGCAAAATAAAAAGCTGAGCAATAAACCTTTGCAGAGCTATAGACAAACAGGCACTTGAATCCAATCCTTGTAGGATGAATGAAAAATGGCACACCAATGGAGACTCAGGAAATATCTAAAGATAACAGAAGCACATACATTATCATCCATTCTGTGCTGCTGTAACCTGATCCGTTTGTAAGAGTATCAAGGGACTGGCAGGTTTGCTGGTTCTGATTACAAAATGGTCCAGTAAAGGAAAGAAATCCTTTGAGATTCACATGGTGACGGGTGACAAACAAAGGAGAAAAAAAGAGAATCAAAGGAGAGCTGAACTCTTCTCTCATCAGGGCAGAGCCCTCATGACCTGATGACGTCTTAAAGGCCCCTCCTAATACTGTTCCAGTGGCCATTACAACAAACTATGAAACCACTGTTCAGCTCAGAAACACTTTAAGAAACAGACTTGAATAATCGTGAATTATAAATTAATTTTGAATTGCAAGTTTGTTATAATGTTGTCTGTGGTGCAAATGCATAAGAATGAATTTAATTGCCATATATGAGACAGACAAAACCATGGTACCTCCATACAACAGAGTGGTATGTAACTGTTCAAAGTACAGGAAAAAAACCAGAAACCATGTCCACTAACTGAAAGAAAAAGGCATCACATAGTCAGGAATGTTAGGAAACACTGGCTGGACCTCAGATGAGGGAACAAAAGCAGGAAATATATGTTTATATATGTGTGTGTGTGTTTAAGAGCAGTATTTATTGTTAATTTTATAAACATTCCCCAAATTAAGATTTTTATTATTGAGTTATAGGACTTTTGAATTATCTTAGATAGTAGTTTATTGTCATAAATATTTTTTCCAAACAATTGCTTTAAACACTGTGTCTTCACTATTATTTTCTTAAGTGTAACTTTTTAATTAAAAACTTACTCTTTAATCATGACTTGTAAAATGGGACATATTTGTCAAATAAAATGAAAAGCTTTCAATACAGTAAAATGTAAATCTGTAAGTCACCATAAGTACAACAATACCCAGTGGAAAAAACAAAACAACAATTTTACAAAATCCCTGCAGCAGTTACGATCTCTCTAAATGAACGGAAATTTCAAGGTAATTTAGTCTTACATGCAATTTAAAGAGATAATTAACAAATCTGATAGAAGCTTAGAATGTGTGTATGTGTGCAGATGTGATACACACATATATATGACAAATATACATGTGATATACTATATATAAAACCAGAATGGAAATGTCGATACAATTCAGTAAATATATTCAGAATTCCTTAGGTATGCATATCTCTAGGTGTCTATGGGCATGTATGTATGCCTTGGGTTGCACCCAAAATTTTTTTACATGTGAAGCTTCCCACATCCATCAACAGAGAAGACGCCAAACCATTCCATTATCCTCTTTTTATTTTTTAAGCTCTCATCCTCTGTTTTTATAGTTATCTGAGCCCAGGACACCAGAAGTTCATTTTTTACTTTAAAAATGTTTATTGTTGAAAAAAATCCTATTTAAGTAGAAGAGCAACTGTTAATTTTGGAGATCTGGATTTTTTTCTCAGAATATTTTCCTGGAGATGGATCTAAATAGTTTGTGTATTTTCACTGTTATGCAATGCTTTTCTTTTTATTGTTGCTTAGTAGTTTCCCTGATATTAATGCACCAGAGTTAAAGGACATATCACTGTCTCTAATTATTAAATTTTATGAACAAGGCACAGGTGTACAGAGGATAGACAACTTGCCTCAGACAAAGGGCTTGTTTTACATTATAGAAGGAATTGAACACTGGGTTCTCCTATGGGTCCTTTTCCAACACTCAGTCAGCAAGCCTGAGAGAAGAAACTGAAAAGACCTGTCAAGTGTCAGCCAATGGATGTGGTGGCACACATCTTTAATACCAGCTGGGAGAGGCAGGTGAATTTCGAGGACAGCCTGGTCTAGAAAGGTCAAGGACAGCCAAGGTTATACATAGAAACAATGTCTTGAAAAAACAAAGCAAAACAAAATTCTCAGACTATCCCTCAGTTTAAGAGAAATCCCATATTGATCATAGACCCTAGTGAATAGGACACAGTCCGTGTATTTAAAAATAACTCACCCAGACTTGTGCCCACAGAGCTAGAACATGAGGGCATAAGAATTCAGGCATGGAAGTTGAACTGGCCCACAGTGAAATCACTCTCTACCAGTTAAGATCTATAAGTACAATTTACAGTTCCCATGCCCACAGCCTAAAGCTCTGTTCAATGAAAAACGTTTGTTTTTCTAGGTTAGAAAAATAACTACAATAGGGAAACTAGTAACACTCTCAGCAGAATTGCACGATCACCACACGGTCATACCAAGCCACTCACAATTGTGCACCAGGAAATAATGGAGTTTCTATGAGAGGAAAAAAATGAACCATGGTTAATATGAAGAACTAAGGTTGCTATTAGACAGTGAAGGGTAGTTGAGTTCTGTATGTGTGAAATAAGGCATTTCCTTAGGGCATCTCTGAATGCTTGTTTTTCCATAGACAAGTGACTGGGCACTTAGAACATAGATGACCTAACAACTAAGGGTTCAAGGGAGGCGTGGTTTACCCAACTGGGAAAGCATGCTAGACACTCTACATTGTTGGCTAACAGTGACTCAACTTTAGAATTAAATATTGCAGATAAAACCTTTCCTTATACTAAAATCCCTGCTGAAAACATACAGAATTGTCGGTGTTCCCTGAAAGCTACTAGAAGTATGCTCAGGTTATCATGAAGAGGAGAAAGGGTTAAGACACAACTGTAAGCTGAATGGAAATTGGCAGGAGCAGCGCTCCGTGTTATAGAAGTTAATGTGGCTAAAGTCCCAGGGCAAAACTTCATTGCATCTGTATAAAACTTCTAGGGTAAATAGTAAAAAATTGCAGATGTGGGAAGGAAGACAAATCTGGATGGACATAAATCTTGTGCAATATACTGCACATGAATCTATGTAAGCCACTATTATTTTCAATTTTGTTTTGTTTTTCAATATATATTGTGATTATTACTGTGTGTATATGTACAAGATGAGAGAGAGTATGTATGTATGTGTCTGTGCAGGAACACAGGTATATACAGAGCATGGCCTGCATGAGGACCTAAGAGGGTAACTTTTAGGAGTCAGTTTTCTCCTTCTGCCATGGGTTCCAAGGATCAGCCTCAGCTTGTCAGGCTTTCAAGGCAAGCTCTTTTACCTTGGGAACCATATCAAATGCCCCCCCACACCGTCTTTTACTTAGGATGACATGATTTCTTCTGAGTTTGGACAGATTCACTATGATAGTCACATAGATAAAAGATGTTGGAAAAATAAAGAGAACTGGTGTTTCAGTTAGTGTATATTATACATGACATCATCACCAGATACTATAATATTCATTTAGAAAAGCATCAAAACAAGGCTGTCAAGATGGCACAGGGTGTGGAAGCACTTGCTGTGCAAGTCTGAAGAATCAAGTTTGATTCCCAGGGTCCACAGAGAGAACCGATTCCCCAAAGTTGTCTCTTGACCTCCACAAGTATGCTGTAGCCATGCTGAGTGCCTGTACACACACACACACACACACACACACACACACACACACACACACACCATACACAATAATAAACAAACAAACGAATAAAAAATTTATCTAAACAGACTAAGCACTAGAGAAAATCTATGGGGGTTGGAAATTTCATTCAAAGATCTGAGAGCAGGCTGTAGGTTGTGAGAACGAAGCCTGGCATGGCACTGAAGGTCCTTTGAGCCTCTGTATGTTAAAGCCCATGTGCCTTAATCCACGTTAACAGATATTTAGCGTTATGCTACAGAGAGAAAGGTGGCATAGATGAATGGAGCCATGAGAATATGGGATAGATACTAAGATCATATAATTCTTATTTCTGCCTTCTGAAATAAGCACCTGCCTCAGAAACAGTGGATGTGGCTCTATCTCTTGAAGATACAGACTGATCACATATTTCTACAACCACCAGGATGGGATGCCCATAAAGCTTCCTAGACTCCAAATTCAAGGCACTGTTCTCTCCTCTTCTTTGTGTAGACACCATCAACCTCTCTTAGTCCTGATACCCTAAGGCCGAACTGATACAGCTAAATCTTCAAGTTCTCTGGAGATTCATGAAAGGAATTATATTCTGTTTTTTTCACTCAAAGAAAGGATTTCTGAGTTCAGTTGTCTGCCAATAAAAATTTCTAATAAAACACATCTTTACCACCCTGTCTGGAATATAACAAGTGCTGGTCAATTAAGGTTTCATCTTAATCTACAGCTCTTTCCTGTACTTTCTGTGTTGCTGTGATGACCACAGTTCCTGACAGAGAAGTTTTAAGAAGTAAAGACTTATTTTGACTCAGTTTCAGAGGCTTAATAAAGGCATGGCGGAGCACAGTATTTTACATTGCAGCCAAAAACAGAAGAGAGGAAATGCCAGGACTCTGTTGGCTTTCCCCTTTCCCCTTTTATTTTCTCTACATGTCCCATGAGAAACTGATCTTCACATTTAGGGAGGTTCTTTTTCCCTTAGTTGACCATTTCTGAGAAATCTGCATGGATTTCTTAGGTGATTCTATCTCTAGTGAAGCCTTAAAATCACACTCCCTTATAATCAGTAACATGTACAAAGACATTCTGTCACTCACAAATGGATTAATAGTCTTGCCTTAGTACATATTACTAGCTAACTCTCAGGAATGATACTTTCTTCATTTACAAAACTGGGTTAATAAGAATTAACCATCAAAAATCTTGGAAGCTAAAGGTACTATTGAGAGAACACTACTCAATTGAAAATGGTAATAAAATTTTCTTACCTGAAGTGGCAGAGGATCAGTTTTGCTTTTAAACTCACAGTCAAAGACAACAGCGGCCAGCACTCTCTGAGATGTATAATCAAACAGAACGTAATTCTCAAACTCAGATTCTGAAGGAAACCCTCGAACTACAGAAAGACAAAATTGCCTCCTTAAATAAAATCATCCAGTAATCCTGTTTGAAAGGTGAGATACTTCACACAGAGAAAAAACTATTTAAATATTGTGAATTTTATGACCTTTTCCTTAAATATTGAAAGGAATAACTAATGCTTAAGGTACAAAAATCTTTTGGGTATTTTATGAAGTTTTACTATGAAAAGAGTTGATGTTAGATGAACCAGTAGCACAATGCACATTCAAAAAGGATAGCGTATAGGGATAGCAAGCATCATAGCGTTTTCCTAATGAAGTGAAATTCAGAAACGATGTACAGCTTTTTTGGAGGTGATGGTAATACTTTAACTGACTGCCATGTGCTTGTACGACAAGAAGACTCAGTCCATTAATGCATACGTTAAATAGACAAATGGTGTATTTGGGAGGTACATTATATTTCTTATCTTATGTAAAGCGGTTTCAAAGGAGAATAAAGACAGGGAGACAGCACTTCACAATGAAACTTAGGAAGTAGACTCCTCTGATAACAGTCTGCTGGCAACAGAGGAAGACACTGGTACAGGCAGATCCACACAATTGCCCAGCCTCAGTAGCAGAGAGAAAGAAGACTGGAAAAAAGCTGAATAAAGCTCATAGACACATGGGTCAATGCAAAGCATCCAGTGTACATTCCATTTTAGTCCCAGAAAAAAAGAAAAGGTTGAAAATAAATTCAAGAACTCCTTCTTGAAATTACCTTAACTTAATGAAATACAGAAATTTGAAGACTCAAACGGACCAGATCCTCACCTGGCCCTGATGCTAACAATAAAAACAGTCAAGTTTGGTAGCCTGCATAGCCTAAAACACCCACCAGCAAAGTATAACTAAAAATGAAAATGACTGGTGTGTTTCTTAAACAGTTTGAGGAATCACTCTAGCTATTAGACTTAAATTCCTATGAGATGTTATTTAGACAACTCTACAGCATGAATGATTTTCTTCTCCATAAGAAAAAGTGATGCCCAGTCAGAACACCCTGATCTTGGTTTAATTCAACTCTGTGGTGCCCATTAGCAGCTTAGAAAGCATGCACACTGTTGTTTCAACATAACTGAATAATGGTTAGAGGTTTTTCCTCCCTAGAAAAAAAATCACACTGTGATTTGAGCCACTCCAACAGTGTTCAAGGTGCTCACACACAGCTGTTGGGTTCAGCACTCTAAGTCCAACCTTGGAGGTCAAAGTGAAAAAATAAGAAGGGGCACAGAGGATGCGTTCTCTGTGAGACCATCAGGAGATTTTAATGGATTCTGACTTAGACATATAAACTATCTCTTCTGGCCTCTCATAGCTCCCTCCCATTCTAAGGCTTGTAATAATAATAACTCTTGCCTTCACATCTCCTTTAAGTCTCTTTACAGCAGCCAGTCGAGGACTTCCTTTCTTCCCTATGTCTGGAAATTAAGACATATAAATCATGGATATACTTCTGGTATCTTTCAGATACGCTCACTGGAGAGATACCCCAATTGCCACACCTAAGCCCCCTTCAGCCAGAGTAGTCATTATCCTGATTGCCTAAAGGTAACTGTTATGGTTACCTCTTCAGAGGTGGTTAATGAGGACAAGAGATCGTAAATGGACAGGCCACTCAGGTCAGGGACCACACAAAGCACGGCTAGGAACACCAGAAAGGAATTCTAGTTTCTTATTTCCTCCTAAGCTAGAACCTCTGCCTAAAAATTCTACCTGAGGGCAGGGGCTACAACTCCAGTTCAGATATTGGTACCAGCTTTGGACATTGTTAACTTAAAAAAAATTATTTGTATTTTATGCATATTGGTGTTCTGCCTGCGTGTATGTCTGTGTAAGGGTGTTGGATCCCCTGGAGCTGGAATTACAGTTTGTGAGCTGTCATGTATGGGCTGGGAACTGAACCCAGGTCCTTTGGAAGGATAGCCAGTGTTCTTACCCACTGAGTAATCTACCAAGCCCCGGCACCAACTTTGAAACTAGATTTCTAGATTTCCAAGAAGATGGGTTATATATATTCCCCAATTTTAGCTATTTCCTAATGGATATTAGGGTTTCTTCTTCAGATGGGGGAGAACTCGTTCTTTTGGGTCAAGAGAATGAAGTTTCTGACCTAGATAGAGACCTAACATTTCAAGTTCCCTAAAACATAAGAGTTAATCCAGTTTAGTGAGTTTATGACCTGGAAAGAGATTGCCCCTCAAGAAGGCAGGGTCACACCTAGGAAGGCAGAATTACCTCAAGAATTCTAAAAAACAAAACAAAACAAAAAGAAAAGGTAGAATAATTATCCCTTTAATGAAATAATGTACTTTTCCTTTCCTGAATTCTCACCCTATAGCACAATCCCTGTGAGTTGCCATGAGATTCAGCTGTCCACCCTTCTCCCTCTCCCCTCTTCCTCCTCCCACTCTCCCTTCTCCCTTCCTCTCTCCCTGTCTATTGTGCTTTCTCTCTCCCTCTTTATGCTGGCCAGAGCTAAATACACTCTTTTGCTCTTGTTGCTGTCTGTACTTGCTTATCCTCTAAAGCTTCCTTTCCTACTACATAGCTGTTGTCCACCATATAGCTGACCCCATGCTGGCTTAACTCATATGGCAGGTTTTCCCTTCCACCTCTTCTTCGTTCTCCCCCTCTGGGCAAGTGATGAAAATTTATGCCTTCCTTGCCTTGTTTCTTTTCTTTCTTTAACTGTAATATTTTTTTCTCTTTGAATAAACTTCAGCTTTCCTTGACTTTCAAAACTCTACTTGTGAGTCACAATATTGCTGATGTGCTTTTTAATTTATATATAATTGAAAGCTCTGGGGTTGAGGATATAGCTTAGCAGAAGGCTTGCCCAGCATTATAATAACCCTAGGTTTAATCAGCAGCACTGTGAGCAAACAAATCAACCAACCCCAAGCCCTCAAAACCAATTTCCACAGAACTGCAACCTAAAGAGAAAATGTTTTAGAAATTACAGTAAAGTGGGAAAAATAGTCACCTATTACAAAGTGTGACCATTTAACCTCAAGAGCAAGTACTTCTGTATTATATGAGTCCAAATGACGCACACCTTATTGATCATGAATCTTCTATCATGTCTAAGGAATCAACTAGATCTAAGTTATAAAGATTTTCTCGCATATTTTTCCTAAAGGCGTCATCATTTTACATTTAGGTGTATGACCCATTTTCAATTATCTTTACAGAAGACGTGGATTTTTGTTCTTTTGGCTATTACTGTCCAATTGTTTCAGTACTATTTGTTGAATAAGTTTTTCTTTCACTGCATTCTGGTGCATCGCTGTCAAAGTCACTCTGGTGCCGTACTTTTGGGTTCTCTTTTCCTTCACTGATCTTTCTATCTCTCTGCCAATGCCACACTGATCTACTTATTATCACCACATTGCAAATCTTAATAGTAAGGCATAAAATATCCTTCAACCTTAATATGTAGCTTTCTTTTATAGATGTAGCAGTCTTTCATTTAAAAAAAACTTGAATATCTAACCTTTTATAGTGGTGTTGAGATTCCTCTTTACATCCTCAATTATTTCTTTTACCACATCAATATCAGAGGGTATGTAAATCAATTCCCACTCTTTTGCATCTTTGATGAAAGAAGGCATGGTAGAAATGGGTTGAGGAGTGAAATTATGTGGTCCAATAATAGTTATATCAGTAAGTGCACGGAAAACCAACATCATTATTACAAATAACAATGCTGCCAAGACTTCTGTAACTGAACTAAATATCTGCCTCCTCTAAAAGTAAAAGAGACATGTTATTGATTAGCTTAAGGGAACACATTCAATGCAAATGAGTTTTATATTTTTATTTCTAGATTACTATGGGATAAAATGCAGATGTACGTTCAGGTCCTGAACTTATAACCTGTCAGCCATTAAAAGTATGCTATATATCCTATGCATTCAAGTCTCACGAATAATCTTACAGGTAACATAGAAACAGATCGTCATGATTATAAACTATATTGGTAAACTGTCATGTGCTGCTTGTACATGTTGGGGTGGACTATAGGAATGAAGAGCCCCTTCTTCATACTTGAGCATATTTATCCCAGATGCCTTGTCCTGGGAAGGCCGGTCTCCTAATGCTGTGGCAAGGAGAAAGGAGAAGAGCAAAACAGTATTAAAAACACTTGGCCTTGAGAACAGGTAGAAAGTAAACCATTTCTACCTGAGATTGCTATTGCTTATCTTCTGTTATAAACATACCTGTGCTGGGAATGAGAAGCCAGAAACTCATCCATGCAGAGAATGTTCTGCGTGGGACTCTTAGTTAGGTACTCCAGCACGACTGCTTACACAGTGCTTCCCCAGTCTTTTCTGCTGGGTGTTATAAGGACCGCATTTGATGTTTCACTGTCTACCTGCTGCTTTATGTTTGTTCTTTTACTTAAAGTCCTGACCCAAGGGAGCGTTGCTTTGTCTGGGATTCTCAGTCACAGATTCTAGCACGATGTCCCAATGGAACTTCCCCCAGTCAATTTCTATTAAATTTGTAAGAACCCAACTGGATGAGGTTTTGCTGTCTATCTGCTACTTTCCATTTGTTCTTTTACTTTTGCATGCTACATGCCTAATAAACCTCATTTGAAAACTGAAACTATGGCTCTTATAGATGGACAGAACCATCATTAAATTCATGATGCTTTTGTCACAAGGTCTCCTAAGTCAGTTAAGTGACTGTTAACTCATTTAGAAAACGAGGCCATAGGGGAACCATGAAAGGACACAGCCAAACAAACTCCTGGGCCCTCAGCCTGTGATACGTCAAAAATGGAATGTGTGTTTGTCTTTTAACAGTTTCATCATGAAACACCAGATCATGACACAGGCCAGGATGTTTAGGCTAGAAGGCTTTTGTGATCAGACCAACTGGGATTTTACACAGCCACTTGAACGACCACAGGTAAATCCGAAATCTCTCAAAATTTAAGCATAAATAAGGGTACAGAATTCTTAACAGAGAAAACCTAAATGTATTCTTGGCTGACTTTGAAAGCACCAGTTTCAGAGGCTCCCAGCTGGGCAGTATAGTGTTAGTTAGCTACCAGACTTTCAGTAGATAACACCTCTGTTATGTGATTATAATCAAGTTGCCCAGGCTATTTTGCAGGCGACTCTGGTAAAACACCGATTTTCTGGCCCTGCAGATACCTGCTGTGACTTGAAAAGAAATGAGAAGTTTTGACAGCTCTGCTTCACTATTGTCTCACTCCTCTGCTACTTGAATCTTTGGTCAGAGTTATTCAGTACTGAACGTAGACATGGTGATCTCTTGAGAAATGCTGTGCTCAAAACTATAATTCAAGGTTAATTTAATCTACTCTGTCTAATCTCTCTCCCCCCCCCTTATCATGACCGGAACCATCAGACTATAAAAGGGAAAAGAGAGGGAGGCCCTGAGTTCTAGGAAGTTTCTCCATATATTCCCAGAAGAGTGTCCCCCCTCTTTGTTAGCTTCCCTCTCCATTACTACACATGCCCTTCCTATTTTAATTTCCTTAAGAGCAGTTTCCACAGAAACCCAGAGGCAGTAGCTATAGACGTTGCCATGACGCCTTCCCTTTTCTCTGCACTAGAAACCCTCAACAAAAGCCATATCTAGTGATGTTCTGGCCTTTGTATATTACTATCTCTAAGTGCTAGGGGTCTAGGTTCTGGAATTTTTCTGAATGTTCACAACCACCTCTTCTCTTCCCTGCTTTTTCATGTCATTCTACAGTATTGATTCATTGGCTTTTATACATATGGAAGATCTACCCACCATTTTGAGTTTCAAAAGTGCACAGACTGAAATATAACAAATAGGCTCTCATGGACACTCCCATGGCTGCCTTTACCTACCTTTAATGTAAAATTTTTCCAGAGGAGAGCTGTTAATTGCTTGATTGTCAACGGATTCATCCTGTTACAAAAACTGTGTGCTCAACTCTAGGGATGAAAGGTAATTTTATTATTTTTTCTTCCTTCCTTCCTTCCTTCCTTCCTTCCTTCCTTCCTTCCTTCCCAATGGTAAGTTACCTAAAATGTGAGGAATACACACTGGCATTATTTCTTTTTACTATTTTTCTCTTTAATCAGACTCAAAAATTGATATTACATACCTGAAATAAAGCAAATAAAGGTATTATTTCTAACTTTCTATTAATTTTCCTGATATATGATAAAGATTCTTAATATTTAATGAAGAGACTAGAAAGTAGAAAAATGTAAGATATGATTCTATTTTTCTAGATAAAAATGACATAATACTAATTGTTCAGTTGGAGTTTCTAGGGGGCCCCTCCCTCTACCACATGGTCTAGTAAAATCCCATTCCCCTCTCTCTAACCGCTTCCCCCTACCCCCAGATAGGAAAGCTTCCACATTCCTTACATTCCAGGAATATCTGCCTGATGCTAACCCCCACCACCTGAAGATGCCAGCCACCTAAGTGGGGAAGGAAGGATGGCCATGCCCCAGATGGTCACATGTAGGCAATAGTCCAGCATGGGACAGACAAGTTATTTTCCTTTGCCCCTAAGGCTGATGAACTCAACCAGGGAAAAGGAGGTCCCTTCCCCCTTCCCAAATAAGCCTGCCTTCATAGCTTTTCTAATCATTCAAATCATTCTTCCAACCTTTAAAAAAAAAAACTGAATGCAGGAAGACTATGAAGCAAAACCAGAAATCCCCCTCAGGAAGCAAAGTGGGAAAGAATGCAGCCGTAGCCACTGCCATTTTGTTGACATAGTGAAACAGTATTTCCACTCTTTCAATACCTTCTTCCTCCTTTACTGCATCAGACACCAAGTTTCCCATTATGCCTAGCCATTTATGGCCATCGCCTAAAGACCTTGATTTTTTTAAACCTACTTTACTTGTGGTTCCTTAAGCCTCTACTTCCCTTCCAACTCCCTAACCCTATGTAGAAAAGAAAGAAGGTTAGCAGGCACAGGGGATGTAGAACTCTTTAGGTGTAGTTCCTTAGAGTGATTTCACTATTTGTTGTCAGGATATCCAGCAATCCAGCAAATAGCAAAAGCAGTAACAAGAACCACCAGCAGCAGGAGTAGCAACCTCCTTGAAGTGTTCTCCAAAGTGCTTCTCTCTAGGAGTGTCTCCAAATGACTCTTTCTCTCTCTGAGCTCCTACATATTCCTTCTCAGAGTCTGAACCAAAAATTGCTCAGCTGGCTAAAACCACGCCCCCACATGAGGCAGTTTCCAGCTGACAAAGATCATGCACCCTCTCATAAGGCCCTGGAGAAGCCTTCACAGACTTCTTACAGAGACTGGCTTCAGCTATAAATAAAGCCATCTCAGACCATGATACCGGACAGGTGTTGACAGAGGTCTTGGCAACTGAGAAGGCAGAGACTGAATGTAAAAGAGTAATTAGACCACTAAAAGCGTGAACAGCCCCAACAGATGGATAAGAGACAACTGATGCTGACCCTCAGGAGCATCATGCTGATATCATAGAACAAGCCATAGCTAGAGGTCTCAGATATCGACATACCTGGTGTTTTAACTAGTGCATTTGGCCATTTACAAAGATTAAAAGTTTCAGCGCTCAAAATAGCAGGTGCATTCTGGAGAACACGGTATTTGTAAAAGAGAACAAGCAATTCTGGCTGCAATGGAAAACCAAGACTTCCAGAGTTTTGTAGCTGCTGTGGAAAGGGAAAACATTGGACTAGGGACTGCAGGTCTAAGAGGGACATGCAAGGTAACCTCTTGTCATCAGGAAATGAACAAAGTGGCCTGTCAGCTCAAGGCCCCGCAGCAAAAAATGTGAGCCATTTCCCTCTGGTCAGTCAGGAGGTAACTGTTAGGACCAATTAAAAATGACAATGGCATCCATGGTCCAATTGATTAAAGGGATCCTGGCAGGACCAGACCAGTTGATACCAGGAGAGCCCTTCCTGGCCAAAAGCGCCAATGTTAGGACCAATTAAAAATGACGATGATGATGATGTGCACAGCAGATTTTATATGAGAGAGGTTTATTAGATGGACCTGAAGAAAGAGGAGAGAGCGAGACATGACAGGGGGAAGAGAGGGGACACCTGGACAGAAGAAAGTGGAAAGGGCAAGAGAAGAGGGGGCAAGAGCCAAGAGCCAAGAGAGGGACAAAGTGGTGGGTTGATCCTTTTAAGGAGCAACATAACCACGCCTGCCAGGTGTGGCTACCTGGCCTGTGATACAAGATGACATCACAGGTTGCTAGGCAACCCAGAAGCAACCTGCCAAAATACTAACCTGCCAAAATGCTAACTAAAAAGTAACAAGCAGGAAAACCAAAACTAAGTATGGCTGATCTTATGCACACTACTGAAGGCAGTACAGCTTTGGTTTTGGCCACAGATACATCTCTTATACTAGTCCCAAAAGTTGAATGTTACAAAATAACCGCTGGTGTTTATGGTCCTTTAATTCAAGGCCAGTAGGAATAATCTTGGGAATAAGTGAATTAACTTCTCAAGGATTTATTGTGCATCCAAGTATTATAGATGGGGATTATATGGAAGAAATTAAATTCATGACATATGTAAAAAAGGAGATGCAAATTAATACAGGGGAGAGAATTGCTTAGCTGTTACTGTTTTCTTACATGAAGGGCAAGGCTTCTCCAAACGAAAAAATGAACATTTGGGAGTACTGAAGAACATGTGTTCTAGCAAACAATGGTTAATGATCAGTGATTCAAATTAATATTGCAAATGAATCAGGTTGAAATAGAATGTTTGGTAGATACAGGAGCTGATGTCAGCATCCTTTCCCAAAAGTACTGGAATCCAGACTAGCTACTTCAGAAGGTTTATACACAGTTTATAGGAACTGGTAAATTATTTCAAACAAGACAAAGTGTATGATGGATTACAGGTGTGGGACTAGAAAAGCAAACAGGGAAGTTGAGACCCTATGTGGCTGACATACCCATAAATTTATGGGGAAGGGATCTTTTTCAACAATGGGGTACTCTAATTAATCTTCCTTCAATCCCAGAGACAGCCAATGGTGAAACTAGGGGTGAAATGATAGATGCTCCTGGGGAAGGTATTGATTCATGTAATCAAAAACAATCACAAGCTGTGTTTGTCCATTGTCCAAACACAGGACATCACAGGGATTGAATTTCCAAATTTATTATTATGTGTGTGTGTTTTCATGTTTTTAAAGAGGAGCCACTGCTGAAATGGATAGCCTTGTCCCTAAAATGGATATCAAAGAAGTGTGCCACTGTGCCAAGATTGATGGCCCATAAAAAAAGAAAAATTGCAGGCACTTGGAACAAGTGGTACAAGAACAGCTGGAAGCACAACATACAGAAATGTCTACAAGCCCATAGGATTCCCCTGTGTTTGCTGTAAAAAAGAAATCAGGAAAATGGAGGATGATAACTTTTTTAAATTAAATTTTTATTTTTTATATTAATTACAGTTTATTTACTTTGTATCCCAGCTGTAGCCCACTCTCTCATTCCCTCCCAACCCCACCCACCCTCCCTCATCTCCTCTCTGCCCCTAAGTCCACTGATAGGGGAGATCCTCCTCCCCTTCCATTTTTTAAAAAAAGATTTATGTATTTATTATTTATATAGCATTCTTCCTGCAAGTATGGCGACACACCAGAAGAGGGCACTAGATCTCATTATAGATGGCTGTGAGCCACCATGTGGTTGCTGGGAATTGAACTCAGGACCTTTGGAAGAACAGACAGTGCTCTTCACCACTGAGCCATCTCCCCAGCCCCCAGATCATAACATTTTTAAGAGCAGTGAATAGAGTAATTCAACCAATAGGTCCTTTACAGCCTAGAATTCCTTTATTTTATTATCTAGATCATGGCCTATAATAATTGACTTAAAAGATTGCTTTTCACAATATCCTTGCATGAGCAGGATAGGGAAAGGTTTGCTTTTTCAGTACCTATTCTTAACAACAGTGGTCCAATAAAGAAATACCATTGGAATGTACAGCCACAGAGAATATTAAATAGTCCAACTTTATGTCAATATTTTGTGCAACAACTTTTAGAGATAATTTGTAGGCAATTTCCTCAGTCTAACATTTATTATTACATAAATGATATTTTGTTGGCTGATTCTGATGTAAAGTATCTCTGATACTTTAGAGAAAATGTTTAAAGAAACACAAAGAATTCTGCCATGCTGGGGGTTACAGATTGCTCCAGAACAAAACACAAAGGGGAGATTCAATTAATTATTTGGGTTATAAAATAAGTCAACAAAAAACTTGACCACAAAAGCCACAAATCTGTAGGGACAAATTACAAACTCTTAATGATTTTCAAAATTTAATGGGAAGTATTAACTGGCTAAGGACAACAATTGGATTAAGTACTTATAAATTAACTAATTTGTTTTACAAGGAGAATCACATTTAAACAGTCCAAGATGTTTAACAGCTGCAGCTGAAAACGAATTAACTCTCGTACAACAAAGATTGCAAGATGCATATGTGGATAGAATTGATCCTAAACTTTTATTTTGGCCATTTTGCCTTCAACTCATTCTCCTGCTGGGCTCATTATGTAAAGGGAAGATAGTATTATGGAATGGATTTTTCTTAGCACATAAACAAAGTAAACAATTAAAGACATACATAGAAAAGATTTCTGAATTAATTATAAAAGGTAGAATAATATTATGTCAATTGTCAGGAACAGATCCAGCTGAAATTGTAGTACCTCTTGTTAATGGTGAGGTGATGTCATTGTGGGGGATCAATGAAGACTGGAAAAGAGTAGTAACTACTTGGCAGAAATTAATATCCAAAATGCAAATGTATGTAGTTTATAAAAAGCACTCATTGGATTCTTCCATGTATTATAAAGGGAACACCAATTCTAGAGGCACCAACATTCTATACTAATGTAAACAAGATGGGAATATCAGATTATAAATCAGACAAAAAAACAAGGTGATCAAAAGCCCATATACTTCAGTTCAAAATCAGAACTGTATGCACTGTATGTATGTAAACGTTATTATTAGAGTTTCCGAAATCTCTTAATATAATTACTGACTCTCAATATGCAGAAAGTTGTTTTGCGTATAGAAACTGCTGAATTTATTCCTGATAACTCCGAATTAATGTTGTTATTTATGCAATTGCAACAGGCAATCAGAAGTAGAAACTATCCATTATGTATTTCTCATATTCAGTCTCATACAGTGCCAGGTCTATTGGCAAAAGTAAATGAGAATTTGACCAATTACTAGTAGGAACTGTGTTTGAAGCCTCAAATTTCATGAGGACATCATATTAACATGTAAAAGTTGAAAGAAAAATTCTCTATCACTTTGCACAAGCCAAAAATAATTAAAAATTGTCCTATATGTTTTCTATATAATCAAACTCCATTACCTACTGGATGTACCAAAAGAAATCAAATCTGGCAGATGGATGTGTTTCATTTTACAGTATTTGGAAAACAGAGGTATGTATGCCAGACCATTGATACATACTCAGGATTTCAATGGGCAACTGCCTTAAGTTCTGAAAAGGCTGATTGTGTAATTACACATTTATTGGAAATAATGGCAATCATGGGGATCTCGTCACAAATTAAGACTGATAGTGCTTCTGCATATACACACAGTAAAATGAAGCAATTCTTTGCATATTATAATATAAGGCAGATTAATAGTTTACCACACAGAGTCCTACAGGACAAGCAGTTGTAGAAAGAGCTAACTGTACCTTAAAATGGATGCTTGTTAAACAAGAAGGAAGAATAAAGACCCCCCAGGGACAGACTAAATAGTGCTTTATTAACTCTAAATTTTCTTAACGTTGATGAAAATGGAACAATAGCAGCCAAGAGACATTGGGTTATAGGAAAAAAATTGAGGAACTAGGGCAACCAATATACTATAAGGATGTGTTGACATTAGACTGGAAACATGCTATAGTTTTGAGATGGAGACATGATTATGCTTATGTATCTTTATGAAATGAAAAGATATGGTTACCAACAAAACATAAAGATTATATCTGACCAGGGAAGACCTATCAGCTGAGACATGAATGTCTTTGCAAAGCAAATGGCCCAGATGATTCAGCCTCACAGTCACTATTACTGTTTTCTCAAGATTTTGCATGCAGATGAACTTCAAAAGGGTTAGCCCAAATAATCAATCCCACAGACTGGACAGAAAAAGATACAGCTAGCTTTTCCAGGACTTGGCCAGTATCCAACTTTTCAGAATGTACTCAAAAGATGTCTTTGCCCCCAGACTGAAAGAAGTAATTTTAAGAATACAACACCCCCATTCCCAAGAGGTGGGGTGTGTATTTTTGGTCATTTGATATGTTATGGATGTTTGTTGTCTAGGGTGGTTGTTATTGGTTATGGTCAGGGAAGAAAAAAGGTTAGAATTAGGGATCTTTTTCTCCCCTCTCTTCTTTTTCTCTCTATCTAATGAGAAGATGAAGCTGAAGAAGCAGCAGCAGAATAGGATGATAGGATCAAAGGTAGAATCTACTAGTCTCAAATATTTTACGTTAGTATGTATTATTGAATATTGATGGAAATTTAAGGTTATTTTGGTTAACTATTGTCTAATGTATTGCACATCAGCGTATCATTTAAAATGTGATGTAAAATTCTAGTTTTATAATTCTCATAATTTTTCTTATTGTATATAGTTTATCAATGTTAGAGAAAATACCTTTTTAACAAAAAAGGGGACATGGAGGAAGTTTTGGTTATGCTATATAAATATGGTTCTGTTGTTAATCCCAAGTGTGGGATATGGGAATGTTTTTAGTTTACCCACAGCTGATAACAGCCTCATGAGAAGGTGCATGATCTTTGCCAGCAGGAACTGTCTCGTGTGGGGGCTGTAGTATTTGCCAACTGGAAAACATCCTGGTGCAGACTCTGAGAAGGTATATATAAATAGGAGCCCAGAGGTCACTTAGAGATGTTCCTAGAGAGAGAGACACTTTGGAGAATGCTTCAACAACGTTGTTGCTGCCCCTGCTGCTGCTCCTCATTGCTGTTTTTTATATTGCTGGATTGCTGTTTGTTGAACTACTGGATATCCTGAGGAGGAACAGTGGGATTGCCCCCAAGGAATTAGGCCTGAAGAGGTCTACATCTCCTGTCCCTACTAGCTTTCTTTCTCTTCTATTTAGGGTTGGGGGGTTGGAAGGGAGGTAGAGGCTTAAGACACCACAAGTAAAGTAGGTTTTTTAAAAAAAATCAAAGCCTACATTACTAGGTGTGGTGGCACACAGTTTAAATCCTAGCACTCAAGAGGAAGGAAGGCTAGACTGGTCTACATTATCTGTTCTAGGCCAGTGTGGTCTATGTAGTAAGGCCCCATCTAAAACATAAAAATAAAAATACAGCCATTAAAGCCTCTAACAATTGCCTTAGGAGCATAAGAAAATGGAGAAACAGTTATTCAAGATAATCTATGAAAACTTGGAAAGAATATTGAGTTGGTGCATTTGAATTTTCTCTCACATAGTCCCCCTCTCGGGTTCCCATCTTCTTCCCCCATCTGGCTCCATGATAGCTCTATTCTGGGAAAACATGATTGAAATTAGGGCCTCTCAAAGTCTCTCAGAGTAATAGTGTGATTGTACCCCATGAGAGGAAGAACACTGAAGCTATCCACTTCGGCTGGGTACTCAGTTTTACTTCTTAGTACTTTGATCCATTACGCATTTCTCCACTGACTGCTACAACTGTTAAAAGAAGTTCCTCTAAAGCTGCGAGCTGCCCAGGCCTATGAATATAAACATAAATATAAACATTTAGAAGGGAGGCTGCAGGTGGGGCCATTTCGCAAAATAACAATGCCAGGTTCTATGCTAGGACTTCCCCAGCTTTCCCAGGAAGTGCTATTCCAAGGCTTCAGATACAATAAAAAAGAGGTTATAACCTCTTACATGATGCCACTATTGTACCAGAGGGCACATTTTACCTGGCGGGTTGGTATTGCAGTGGTAATATCATAGAGTGTCTTTTCTCCCCAGAAACCTGCGTAGCACCTTCTGGCAATGTGAAAAAAAAAAGCCAGTTGAGAGGAAGTTTCCAGGTCAATTTGATATTAATTTTTATGTGTTCTCCATCCAAAATGTGTGGTGTCTTCAACAATAGGGTTTTACCATGTAATTAGAGAAAGTAACCATAGAAATGGTAATAGCTTCCTGATAAGGCTCAGAGAACATTAATAAAGAGGAAGCAGAAAGGCTATAAGAACCAGAAGTTAGAAGCAGAGCTGTGAACTATCATCTTCTGGACATGACATAGCTGGTCCACTCATAAATTCACAGCAGCTGAGGTTACCTATACAAGAGCAAGCTGGCCAAAATTTTGGCAGACTGGAGAAGTGCTCTCAGAACCTACCTTTTACTAAGGAGGTATTGACAGTGATAGCTGCTGGGGAGTTGGGCAGAGAATCTGTTTGTGTTTTGAGACTATGGTTTCTAGTAGTTTCTCAGGATTTGGTGGATGGCTTCTAATCCATGAATATATGAGCAACACTAACCTGACTTAGTGGAGTTATAATTCCTTTGTGGTGTTGATTCTCAA
Source organism: Pachyuromys duprasi (assembly GCA_028658305.1). Classification (NCBI taxonomy): domain Eukaryota; kingdom Metazoa; phylum Chordata; class Mammalia; order Rodentia; family Muridae; genus Pachyuromys; species Pachyuromys duprasi. The sequence goes on from CM053758.1 coordinate 17,974,643, forward strand.
GAATAATTATTTTAAAAGATAAATGGAGGGGGTGTTTTCCCTTTTCTGAGGAAGAGGGGGGATAAGGAGAAGAAGGTGAGAATAAGATCAGGAGGAGAGTAGGAAGGGGGCTACAATTAGGATGTATAAATTAAAAATTAAAAATTAAAAAGATGACTATATAAGAGCTTTGAAATTATTTTTTTAATCTAGGCCCCTCATAAGTGGGAAGCCTATCTCAGGATTTATAGGCTGAACACCACACACACACACACACACACACACACACACACACACACTTGATTGTAATTATTTATATGGATAGATAGATAGATAGAAGAAACTTCTAACATCTAACAGTGTAAAAAATCTGACTTTTGTTGAAGCCTCTCAGATTGTGCTATTTTGTTGCAGTGGGCCTAGGAATACAAAGACATGGATACTAAACTCAAGAAAAAGCTTCTTATTAACTTTCTCAAATAGATTCAAAGAGCTAAAGGAAACAACACAATGGTATTTCAACAAATTAAAATATCAGTAAGCAGATACACATTAGAAACTTCAATCAAGGCAGGTTCAGTGGAAGATCTGAATAGGGAAAAGAAAGAATCAGTAGGCTTGAAATTAGGTCAAATTAAACTATCCTGTTTTAAAAACAAGAAAAAGTTGAAAACGACAGAACCCAACAGATTAAAACAAAAGGGAAAGAAAAATGATGACTAACTGGCAAACAGAAACATTAAAAGAACCTTTCTTTGTAAGAGTTCCATAACACAGAGTACATTTACCCCACAGCAATAAAGCAAAAGAACAGCAGAAAAGCTGCATTGGAAAGGATAAAAAAAGAAAATGGTCAATCTGTCCATGTCTTCCCTTACCAACTAGCACATGGCAGCTGTGGGGAAGATATCTGGGCCTCTGACTCTTGAGTAGGGGAGCTGTTGAGGGTGATGCCCACCTTTTCTAGTGTTTGGGGTACTGACTTAGTTCA
>CM053758.1:17976112-18063265 GCA_028658305.1 Pachyuromys duprasi
GTGTGTGTGTGTGTGTGCTCTGTTTGCATGCACACCTGTATGCCAGAAAAGGGCATCAGATCCCTTTATAGATGGTCATAAACCACTATGTGGGTTGCTGGGACTTGAACTCAGGAACTCTGGAAGAACAGCCAGTGTTCTTAACTTCTGAGACATCTCACCAACCCAATTTTAGTGTTAAAATTGAGGCTTGTTTTGTCTTTTGTTTTTAGATCTGGGAAATAATTCCAGGTGCTTGCTACACAAGTGTTCTACCATTGAAACAAATTACCAACCCACCCCTGTTACGGCTTATTTTAAGACTCAAGATTCAGTAATTCTAGAGAATGTTCCATGTGCACTTGAGAAGCATGTATATTTTATTGCTATTTGTTGGAATATTCATCATATGTATGCCTAAGTTTCTACTGGAGTGTTGTGATGTTCAGACCTTCTATTTCCTCATGAAGTTGTTTTAATTGCTCAATCTATACCTTATGTATATATGTTGTTGTAAGGCCAAACCAGAAGCATAGCTTTCCATACTCAATAAACAGGACAGCAATGAATCTGCATTGAGGTATACATACCTACTAACGGATGGAAAAGCTACAGAGTCATGGTCCCAGAGCTTCATAAAAATCAAATCCTTTATATAAAAAGAACAGAACAGTGTCTTCTGTATATAATTAAAACCATTTGGGGTAGGGGCATGCCACATGAATTTGAAGTCAGAGGGCACCTCGTTGGAGTAAGTTCCCTCCTCCTACTGTGGAGTCCTGAGGACCAAACTCAGGTTGTCAGGTTTCCCAGCGTTCCACTCAGCTGCCTCACTGCCACTGCATAGTATAACTGAAAAATTCCGAGCGAAGACAGAAAACTGAAGAAACTACCTTAATACACAGCAGCTTCCTAGAGTATCTTGAAGCTCTGATGAGAACCATCCTACCTGCCTGCTCATGAATTATCCTCCTAGAGGATTCCAACTTCCTAGAGTCGGGAGAATCATCTTTGTCTCCATTTATATTTTCCTCTCTTACTCTTTGTTACTTTTTGTTCCCCCTCTGTCCATCACTTCAGTTTTTTTTTCTTTTTTAATCATTGAAGTAAAAGACCGTATTTTGGAATTTTAGAAATAGTAATATCAAACTTTGACACTGATTTAACTTAGACCTATCAGGGATGCGTTGATGTGTGTGGGTGCGTGCACGTATTTGTGCATGTTTGTGACAAATGTTACTTGTTCCAGGTTTATGCTCTTCTTATCTGTAGTCAGCTGCTAAAACTATTGCATTTCTATTTGGGCAAACCTGACGGCAACATCAGTGCTAGATGTTTATGCTCAGGTACCAATGTTTATGCTCAAACTGAAGAATGGGTCCTCTAAAAAATGAATGCTGCTCTTTCAGTTTTCTAGGAGAGAAAAAAAATAGCTCTAAGAAATGTTTTTAGATCTGCACATGTTGGAAACAGGACATTCAACTCTATCTTCAGTGAAGAGGACACATTTTTTTTCTTTTAGGGAAATATTTATTACACAAATATATTTACATGAAGGTATATGAGCACAGGATGTCCTTCCCATGTACCCAGCTGTAGTCCAAAAAAGCATCAGTATCACTAGTTGTAAATGAATCTCAAGGCCCCTTTGCCTCATAGTCATTTCCTGTGTTGTCTTGGTTGGCAAAAGCCAGGAAAACTTGGTCCAGGGTGATCTGACTGATGGAATAGTCTTCTAAATTGAATTGTTCCTTTGCTTTCTCCAAAATGCCAAACATCTTAAACAACAACAAAAGCATTCAGTTGCCACTGAAGTCTCTCTCTGGCTCTCAGAGAAGTTTCTCCCCCTCTCTTCCCCAGTGTCTGTCAAGTACATTAAGTTATTAAAAAAGAAAAAAAAAAGACACACAGGTAGGCAAAAGCAGAAAACAGAAGAAACAGGCAATTGAGAAATGGGAAAGGTAGTTTTCTTTCTCCATTCTTTTGATGGGCATGAACTAATAATAGAATTTGAGGGTAGTACTCAAAGATGTTTAAACTCTAAGAAATTTGAGGAGGAACATAAATACTCCACAATGTCAGGCAAAGTTTCACTACCTGGGTCCTAAGTACCCCCATTGTTAGTGTGCCCTTAGCATGCACTGGTAGAAGGACACAGTTTCTGATCACCTTTCCCCAGCTGTTGTCCTTGCTGGGAATGTAGTAATTAAGGATCCCTTGATTCTCTTGCTTCAAGTCACTACCTAAGATGGGAAAATAGGACCGGTGAGTAATCTTAAAGATTTCTTTTAAAATTATCAAAATCACACTGTATCTGCTTAGTGTATCATACAAAAGTGAATAGTTAGGGTTAACACAGAAGGAGATGTGACCCCCCCACACACACACCTATTCTCTTTGATATACATATATGGTAAACATTTTCAAAACCTTTAGAACTGATTAAATAGTCTTATTGTAGGCATTTGACAGTAATTATTGAGACTTTTAAGCTCAGTGAATTGTCAACTCATGTGCCCAGCATGAAAGTTTGAGCTTTTAAAATACTAATGTATTTATTCCTAAACATGGTGCTGAGTGTTGATAGCGGGTTTTTTTTTTCTGGGTGTATGTGTATGAGGACCCAGTTTCAAGAGAGGAAGAAGAAGAACAAGTGTGATGTTTGGGATGAGAATGACCCCCTATAGGTTCATATATTTGAATGTTTGCTTCCTAATTGGTGGTACTGTCTGAGGACTAAGGGGTGTGGCCTTGTTGGAGGAGGTATGTCACAAAGGTGGGCTTGGGTGTTTCAAAAGATCATACTATGCCCAGAAAATCTCTCTCTCTCTCTCTCTCTCTCTCTCTCTCTCTCTCTCTCTCTCTCTCTCTCTCTCTCTCTCTCTCTCTCTCTCTCTCCTCTCTCTCTCTCTCTCTCACACACACACACACACACTCTCTCTCTCTGTTTCTCTCTTTCTTTCTCTCTCTCTCCCTCTGTCCATCCATTATCTGTCCATCTGTCTCATGCTTGTAGATCAGGATGTAAAGCTGTCAGTTACTGCTTTGGAACCATGTGTGCCTATCTGCTGCCATATTCCCTGCCATGGTGGTCATGGACACTAATGTTTTAAATGTAAACCCAAGCCAGTTGGTGGTGGCACATACCTTTAATCCCAGCACTTGGAAGACCAAGGCAGGTAGATCTCTGTGAGTTTGAGGCCAGCCTTGTCTATAGAGTTGTCTACACAGTTCCAGGACAGACAAGGCTACACATACAGGCACACACACACACACAAACAGAGAGAGAGAAAAGAAAAGAAATAAAAGAAAAGAAACTAAGCCACTATTTCTTTTAGAAGTTTTCTTGCTCATGGTGTTTTGTCATGGCATGTAACTAAGACAGCAATATTGTCTTTCTCATAATTACACAATGTCCTTCCATGTGTAAGGGAGATACACAGAAATAACTAGTCATGCTACTATGATCTTGGTTTGTTTATATAGGTAAGACTCTAAGAGCACAACTAGTAGAAAAAAATGCATTCACAATTAACCTATGAAAATTTGTAAATCATTACAACTCTAGTTTAGCTGGATTGAAAATGTTTTAAGGAAAAATCACATTTGAAATAGGTATAGATTTTGTTACATTAATCTCTTTTTTACATTTTTATTATGTATTTTTATTCACTTTTCATCCTTGTTGTAGCCCCATCCTTCTTCCCCTCCCAGTCTCACCCCTCTTCCCTTTCCTGTTTCCTCCCCTTTTCCTCAACTCATCAAGTTGCGTCAGGACTTAGCATGTCCTCTTCTCCTGTGGCCTAGCAAGGCATTCCCCCCACCCCCCAGAGTAAAGTGATCTAAAAGCTAGCAAGTAAGCCTGTGTCTGATGCAGTCCCCACTTCCTTTACTAGAGGACCTATATGAAGCCTAAGCTTCCCATCTGCTACATCTTTGTAGGGGGCCTGGGTCCATTTTGTGCATGGTCCTTGGTGGATGCTTCAGTCACAGCAAACCACTCTGGCTCTGTTGGTCTTCTTGTGAAATTCCTATCACCTTCCAGGTCCTTTTCTCTTTTCTCCCACTTTCCCACAAGATTCCCTATGCATCACCCAATGTTTGGCTGTGAGTCTCAAAATCTGTTTTGAGGCACTGCTGGGTCTCAGATAAGAGGGGCACTCAAGCAGAGACTCCTAGTAGCAGAGGCCATAGAGACTGAAGAGGACACCCTTCAACTAGACTAGTCTCCTATCAGAGGGAGGGAATACTAACCCACCCAGAAAAACTTCAACCCAAAATTTACCCTGTGTACAAGATGTGCAGCGATAAAGATAGAACAAATAGAGCAGAGATTGAGGAAATACCCAACCAATGCCTGGCCCAACCAAAGACCCAACCTATTGGAGAGCGCCAACCTCTGACACTACGAGTGATACTCTGCTAAGCTTGCAGACAGGAGCCTGACAGTGTTAAATTAATCTTAACACACGCATTGTTATGATAATCATGTAGAGGTCTTTTGTTGTGGTATATTTCAAATATAAAACATAATAAATTATTCAAAACATGTACTGATAAAAACACCCCATCTAGGTCAAGTAATGCTTATTCATTTTCAGGTAAAAAAAGCAATATCTCCAATACTGAAGCCATTTCCATTTTTTTCAGTTCATCTTACTTATTTCAATTAATATAACAATTGATGTGATAATAAAGTATGTATGTATGTAGAGAGACTAAATTGAGTTAATGCAATATCTCTTGGGGCTAGAGACTGCTCAGCGGTTAGAAGCAATTGGTTTTGCAAAGGACCTGCGTGCATATTTCAGGATCGACAGGACAGCTCACAACCATCCATAACTTCAGTTCCAGGAATCTGACACTCTCTTCTGACCTCTGTGAGCACCAAGCACATGTCTGGTACATAGACATACATGCAAATAAAACAGTCATATATAGAGAATTAAATAAATCTAAAAAAATAGTATCTCAAATAGTTATCCTCATGTTTACGACAGATCATTAAGAGTATAATATATTAACTACAGTCATCGCACTGTATAATCTAAGAATGCCCCTCCACTGGCTCTGTTTAGTCATCAGGGAACAGCATTGTTTGATAAGGATTAGGAGGTGCAGCCTTGTTGGAGGAAGCTTCTCACTGGGGGTGAGCTTTGAGGTTTCAAAAGGCCAGTCTCTCTCTCTGTTCCTCCCTCCCTTTCTCTTTCTCCCAGACTGTGGACCTGGATGTAGCACTTAGCTACTTCTGTAGCACTTAGCTACTTCTCTAGCACCATGCTTGCCTGCTACCATGCTCCTTGCCATCATGATAATAGACTAAGCCTCTGAATAAGCAAGCCCCAGTTAAACGCTTTCTTTTATATGAGTTGCCTTGGTCTTGGTCACAGAAAGAGAACAGTGGCTAAGACCTCTCTGCATCCTTTGCCCAAAATCTGACTTCACCCCATCGTAGCACCTAGTAACTACCAGTCAACTCTACTTCCACGCAACGTCCTTAGATTCAACATCTGGTCAGGATCATATGGCATTTGTCTTTTTATACCTGGCTCATTTCATTGAATAAGATGTGACCTAGCTTCATTCATGTTGCCATAAATGACAGAGTTTCCTTTGTTTTCAAGATTAGTTTCCCCACTGTGTGCATGCATGCTAGCTCCCATATGTATATCATACTTTCCTTTTTCCACTGTTCCTTAACAGATATTTAAACCATTTTCTTTCTTGGCCATCGTAATGCTGTAGTAAACATGGACGTGCATGGATCAGTTAGACATAGACTTTTTTACTTGTTTTGGATATATAATCAGCATAGGGCATAGGGCATAGGCCAGTGCTATTTTTAATTTTTTAAGAAATTTCCATTTTTTTAAAATACTGGCTATACTAATTTATACCCTACTGTTACTGATTCCGAAAAAAGAAAGGCTTTCGACTTCTGGCTTAGTCAGTGTTCTGTCGCTGTGAAGAGACACCATGACCAAGGCAACTCATATAAAGAAAACATTTAATTCGGGCTCACCATTTTGGAGGGTAGTAGAATCTTTGACATGGTAGGAGGCAGACAGGTGTGGTGCAAGGGCAGAAGCTGAGAGCTTTACACTCTGATCTGCAGGCAGCTGGCAGAGAGAGGGCTAACCAGGAATGGCATGGTCAAATATAAGACCAGCTACTACGGCCCTGTGGAGGCTCTTCTTATTCAAACCACTGCAGATTCACACTATAGAACTTGATGTTAGTTCTGGATTTGTCCCATGTGGTATTATAGCTCCAACAGGAGACTTCCTATTGTATCCTGTAGCCAGCACTTTGCTACTTTGTGGATTCTTCTTTTCTACCCTTTCTACCTCCTAACACTAGACGGGAGAGAAAAAAAGGATAGAGGAGAAAGGAGGCAGTGTTATCTTTAGACTACTTCCCCGCTAATGAGTGGCAGTGAGCTCCTTGGGGCAGGTTTGACCCTTGTCATCAGGATATCCAACTTCTTCTTGTTGTTTCTTCTTTGCGAATGACACCCTAACAAACCACAACCAACAGCAACCAGCTACCCACCCCACCACTTGGAGCCAGAACATTTATGTATCCTCTGAAAAGTCCCCCGAATTTCGAATGTCAATCACAGAAACTATCTGCAGCTGGCAAGGTCTTGCCTCTGTAAGAGCACAAGGTAAATCATAGTCAGCTGCTGCAAAGCAGCTCTATATCCTACACCTGGGATCACAACAAAAACATGTTTCTGTTTTTAAAAGAAACCAAACCTCCAAAATTCTCACTTACAGTACCCAATCTTTTGAAAATTTTTAAAATCACAAAATGTCGAATTTTGACTAAAGTTTTTTTGCTTCCATCAAGAAGAGTGTATACATTAGTCATTTGCTATGCTAATGTGGTAGCACTTTTATAGATTTGCATACGTTAAATGATCTTTTATCCCATTTGGTGATGGTGAATAATTATTTCTGTGTGATTTTTTTCCTGTTGTTGTTTGCTTGTTGTTGTTTTTTTTCAAGACAGGGTTACCCTGTGTAGCCTTGACTGTCCTGGGACTTGCTCTGTAGCTCAGGCTGTCCTCAAACTCAAGAGATCCAGAGTGCTGAGATTAAAGGTGTGTGCAGCAAACACCTGGCTTTCATGTGCTCTGGAATGAAGTTTGCTAGTATTTTGCTACAGATTTCTTTGCTGTGCTCAGTGGAGACATAGGTCTGTAATTTTTCTTGTTGTCTCCATGACTAATTTTGGCATCGAATTTGAAAGCATTCCCTTTTCCTACAACTTACTGGGAAGAATTTAAGAAGGCCCTGTGCTTCCCTGTGTCCACTTCCCCCAGATAATAGCAGGCCCTTCTGCACCAAGCTGGACGGGAGGGACGCTTAGCTGGGCACCAGTGACTGCAGTGTGGGTCTCAGAGGTGAGTGGTCAGCAAGTGAATACAGCTTCAGAGAATTGGTTTGGTTTATGGGGAGGAGAAAGGGCGCTTATGCCCTGAGAAGATAGCCAGAGTCTCTGGGGCAAGATTTGTGTGTGGCTGTGTGCCATTAGCTAGGGCAGGGGTGCTGGAAGATGCTTCATTTGCATACTCAGAGGCTGTGGCCTGATAGCTGTCAGGGTAATAAATTCTTACTCGGGTTATTGGTTTGAAAGCTGGTTTTATGGCATCAGGTTGTACAGGGGTCGGGGCAATGGTTGTAACCAAATCCTGTCTTCCTCAGGAATTGGGGGTTGAAGCTCCCTCAACCCTTCCTCCATAACCCTGGGTCATTATGGTCCCACCGTCCTGCTCTTTGTTCTTTAAACAGTAGTGAAATGAGAAGGATCCAAACTCAGCTTCTCATCTTTCGCAACAGGCACATTGCCCACTGAGCCATCTCAGGTTAGAGACAAAAGATCAGCCAGTCCAAGCTCAGTGAGAGATCCTGCCTCAAAACACAAACCCAGCCTCAGCTTTTGATCTTCACACATGCATGCACAGATGATATGCATCTGCACACGTATGTACACATATGTACGCACCATACAGGAGCACACACAACATGTGTGCTTAGTGAGATTATGAGCACATTCTTCATGGATGCATACATCTGTATGTCTCGTGGGGAAGTCATAGTCACCGAGGTCATTGCTAAAGTGATCATTTGGTTTTCCTCATAGCTAAAGTAATCATTTGGTTTTCCTCACATCTGTTACCCATGACTGTTAAGCTATGTTCTCAAGCTTATGTTCCTATAACACAATTAATAATATTTTCTATTGCCTAAAAGATTAGATTGCAACTCAACAGCCTGACACACACCAGTAATCCTGTAAGAGTTTGTTAACAATTGTTACTCTATCAGTGCTTAATGCTTAGAAAAGAGGCTGAGAAAGAGAAAATAGTTGCTACCGCTTCCACAAGAGAGGTGTTTTACTGAGTTTGTCACTCACAAGCAGAAGGATTTTTGTCAGCAGAGAGACACTTGATAGGGCTTGCTTGCATTTCAAAATCATATACTGGCACAAATAGGAAATCAAGGTGCTTAACAAGAAGGGGGGTATCCCTTAAAAACCTTGGATGAGTAATATGTGAAAACAGATGAGAATTGTGTTAAAATAGGACATGAGAGGAATAATTTATGTGGACAAAACAAACAGCAAGAGTCCCTAGAAGGTGATGTCAGAGTCTGGTGACAGCATCTGCTTTCTGTGAAACTTCTCTTAGCGTCCTGGCAACAGAGGCAACACAGGGAAACTAGGTTTAAAACAAAACCCGTGGGTGGTAAGAACAAAACATGGACCTTAACATGTCTCTAGCACCATTGGAACAACTTAACTTACCTGGAAACGTCAGTGAGATGAAAATTTTAAAATCTTCTAATGTTCCCTCAGACTTGACCTTGGCCTTTAGAATATAAATGTTGCCAAACTTGTTCTTGAGGTACTGAGGGCTACCCAGGCACATGAGCTTCCCTTTCACCATTATGGATAGCCTTGTACAGAGGGCTTCACACTCTTCCATGCTTTCAAAACAAGAAAGAAGAACACGAAACTAAGACGTTCCTTGAAAGACATTGGGCATCCAACCATTGCCAGAATCTTGTTTTCAACCACAAGTTGCGTTTTCTAATCACTAAGTTTATCATTAATAAATTTGTTGTAGGTGTGTGTGTGTGTGTTTGCTGCATGTAGAGGCCAGAGGTCAACCTCAGGTATCATTCCTTAAGCATCATCTGCCTTGTCTTAGTGACACCTGAAGTCATTGCTTTCAGCTAGGCTGCCTGATCAGTGAGCCCCAGGGACCTACTTGTTCTGTCTGGCACTGGGATTATAAGCATGTACCACCATACCCAGCTTTAAACTTTTTAAAAAACAATTTATTTATTTTTATATGTGGGCATTTTGCTTACATACATGTCTATGCAGTTTGGTGTGTGTGTGTGTGTGTGTGTGTGTGCACCCCAGGAAGGCCAGAAGAGAGCATTGGATTCCTTGGGACTTGAGTTACAGTTGGCTGTGAACTGCCATGTGGATGCTGGGAATTGAACCTAGGACCTTTGGAAGAGCAGCTTAACTGATTTTAACTGCTGAGCCATATCTCCACCCCAGATACCCAGTTTTCTTATGTAGGTTCTGGAAATCCAGCTCAGGTCCTCATACTTACATAGCAAGTACTTTCTTAGTTGATCTATCTCCACATGCCCTGAGAAGTGTATATTTTTAACAGAACACTGAATTCTCAAATGTAATATATCTCTAACTTTCTGTTCTCTGTTACTCTTCATTTTAAAAAACACAATGAGGATTCTCAGCTATTCCATTTATTAAGATTAATATGAATCTTAATTCCTAAAAATTAACTCATTGCTCAATCAAATATATTGCTCAATATTTTTGCTCCCAAATAATTGGTCTGTATAGCTACCACAGTTCTTGCCAAACCTTAACCAAGCCTTCCAAAGGGCCACACCTGTGGGATGTTATAATGATGGCCTTTCCACTTTCACGGGTCTTTATCACTGTGTCCCAGAGAAGGTGCCTCGCTCTTGGGTCCATGCCAGTTGATGGTTCATCCAGAAAGATAACTGAAGGCTTTCCCATTGTGGCAATTGCTGTGCTCAGTCTACGTTTGTTTCCTCCACTTCAGAACAGAGAAGAGGAAAAAGGAAGAGGATGAAGTTGTGCATATTAGCTATGTCCATGAAAGTCTTAGCGCAGATACCTCCTAGTACTTAAGAGTTCCAACAAATCTGAAATGCAGACATTCTCATGCAGATTTAGTATGGCTTTAGCAAGACGTTAGGACCAAGTACATCTGTACATGTACGTACATAACACAAACGGGTTCTAAATGTGTGAGGTTTCACATGTGTGGTTTTGGTTCCATTTGTTTACTTGTTGTCACTATCATGAGACATAACCCCCATCCTACAGTGAAGGCCTGCATTTCTCTTTGTTGCAAGACAGAATCATAGGGATAGTAAGGAGAAGAAAACACTCTATATTTGGGTTGTTTCAGAAGCCATAGCTCAAACATAAGCAGGTTATGAAGTTTTATTTAGGAAAACGTGGAACCGTTACTGGCATCTGAAACCCAACAGCATAAGATCTTTTTCAACTGAGCACTGTTAACTTGACAGGGTCTTGAATCACCCGAAAACCTCTCAGTTGAATAATTAATTTTCCTTACCAGCTTGGTTTGCGAATCTGTCTGTGAGGAATTGTCCTAATTATTTATTAATTGATCCAAGAGGGCTCAACTAGGCAGGTGGTCCTGAGCTAGATAAGAAAGTTCCCTCAGCAGCAGCCCATGAGCAAGCCGGCTAACAAGCAGCGTTCTTCACAAATTCTTGCTGTACACCATGGCTATGAGATAATGGTGCACGAAACAGTAAGCAAACCCGCCCAAGTCTCTGCCCTGACTTTCTTTGTGATGGACTGTGACCCGGAAGTGAAATCCAAATGAACCTCTTTCTCCCTCAACTCACTTTTGGTCAGAGTGTGTCACTGCAGTAACAGAATGAAACTAGGACACACGGTAACACAACCAAATAATTATGTGAAAGAGAAGTTTAGGTGAAGCTTTGAGCACTTCTGTCAAATACCAGGAACACAGATGATGAGCCTTTATGAGCACTGATGACAACAGTTAAGAAGCTATGGCATAATGACTCACCTGTAGGTTCTGATGAGATTGTTGGCATGAGGCTCCAGATCCAAGGAATTCAAGTGCTTGTCCACATAAGGCCAAATCTGACGCTCAGAGACTCCCCATATTCTTGCATACATGATCATTATTTCCCGACCCGTCATGTATTCCAGCAAAGCATCAAATTGAGGACAATAGCCAATTTTTGACCTCACCTAATTATAATAATTTCCATAGGTGAACAATCAAGCCATCTAGTACCTCATGGACATTCATAGACAAGGCAGGACCATGCTTCTAAGAGTCCTACCAAGATATTTCTTTTTTTTTTTTTTAAGGACTAACTACAAAATTATGGCTTGTGAATCTATTGTGGTCAAATGGAAAGACTAATTTTCATATTCACTTCTAACTGTCATAGAGCTGAAGAAGTTGAAAACAAAATCCCAGATCCCCTCAATTTGTAGGAGTGGTAAGATGATATGTCTTCCACTTAATCATGGGTTCCAAGCGGTGTGACCATCTTGGATACTTTCTGTATTGTTCCACCTGAACATCGCTGTACATGCTTGACCCTTAGTGAGGCTAAGCCAATACCAAAGATAGCCCTCATCTTTGCAAATAGGAGCTCAAAAATAATGATGCTTTGGAACTCAGGTTCTATTTTTCCAGTAGGTGTACATGGCCTAGTTAACTAGAGAAAAAGGCTATTAACTTAAATTAATAATTTATATTTATTCTAGATTATTCACGTTCCTTGTAGGTTTGACATGGTGCAAGTCCCTTCCTCTCTGGCTAAAATGGCTCTTAAGGATAGTGTGGTTTTCACACACACCTGTATTTCTTCTCTTTACCTCTCTTTAGTATCCATATATTAACGATACAATAAAAACACCATTAGTACAAGTAAAACTAGGAAATAATTATCTATGTACAGGAAATAAGTCAGACCTGATCAGAAAACACCTGTGATAACCCTCAGCTTCCATTTCAGGCCGATTCTAAACACAGAGATGGGTGGAAACAACCAAACTCCCCAGAAACAATAAATAACATCAAACAGAGATGGGGAAGACTATTATTGCCAGAGTTACCATATTATCAGTCCAGTTTTTAGCAAAAATGACAAGAATACAGCAAAATACAAAATGTGGTCCATTCATGGGAGTGGGAGTCAGAGACCCTGCCAGGCGGGAAAAAGTTATGGTGGCAAATCTGCTCAACAAAGACTTTGAAATATCCGCCTTCAATGATGAAATAATAAAGGTGCTTGTGAAAAAAGTCGGGAAATGATTCATAACCATTAATAGAGAGAGAGAAACTGGAAAAGCAAACAGAATGGGCATGTGTTGCTGTAAGGGCAGAGTGTGGGTGGCCACTCCAAAGTTGTGGAAGTTAAAGGTCACCTCATTAGTCAATGAGTGGATTGTGAAGGAAACCACAAGGAATTTAGAACTTCTTTAGAGATGAGTGAAAATGAAAATGCAACGCATCCCACTCTGTGGACTTTGTAAAAGTAGTGTGTGTGTGTGTGTGTGTGTATCTGTCTGTCTGTCTCTGTGTGTGTGAATTTATGATTAGACTGTCCAGCTGGGCTCATGGGTAGAGTTGTCTCCAAATTAGTGACTGGTGAATTACTGCAATGTACTGGGCCATGCCACTAATAGATGGGTTGTGATTTGAAAAAAGATTCACTAATAACATTCTGTGTTGCACTTGTAAAATACCGAAGGCAACAATCCGTCCCCACAGATGGCAGGAAAGGGGATGTAAGACCCTAAGTGAAGGTTGCTCTGTGGAGTTCATGTGAAGCTTTGTAGAACTTGACTTGAGAATGGGGCTAGTTTCTACATGGCTAACAATATGTCTAACCTCTTAGTTTGAAGGAACTACCTAAAAGTCTTCTTGGTCCCATTAAAATGGTCCTTAGCACATCGGAAGCCCTGGACTGTTTTTCTCAGGGAGAGCTTACAACTGCTCTCAGAGTAGTCCAGGGCCCTGTGCTTTCTTCATCAGGGGTAAAATATAAAAAATAGGGTGAAACTGGAGGACAGATATATAATACAAACATACTACAAAATAAGAAAACAGGCTGGTGTCATGGAATCTGCCTTTAGTCTAGTACTTGGGATGTGGAGGTAGGGGTCCTGATTCAAGATCACCTTTGGCTCCACAGTGAGTTATGTGAGACTCTGTCCCATAAATTCAATACAGTGTAACAAAATAGAAAACAGTGCAACCATTTGTGATCTGGTTCATGAGTTTAAGTAATGGTCCCATGAGTTCTGGCATTATGAAAGGGGAAGAGCTCATAGCTATCTTGCTACATTATACCTCCCTGGTATTTAAATCAGATGTGCAATCTCTCATGGAGCATATTGTTGCTTGGTGTTTTTCAGTAGGAAGAGCTACCAGATATGAATCACAAATCTCATTGACAAATATGGTTGTGAATTAGCTGGAACACTGAACAAAGACATCCCAGTCTGCCCTTAAACACACATAATGGCTTCATCACCTTAATTGGCAGCCCTTTTCTTCTAGTCCGCATTGATATGACAATGAGGAAGATCAGGCTATCTTTTGCCTCTTGGCTATATGGCTGCTGTGGTAACCATCTCCTTTCTTTTTCAAGCAAAGACAAAAACTCCACAACAAAGGGCTCAATGTCAGAGCAAATTATAATGGTGACCCAGTTCTGTGTCCCTGAAGATATACACAGTTAGTGTGCCTGGAAGAAATGTGGTTGATATGAAGTGAGACTTCTTGGTGAGCAGGTGTTTTGGAAGCTGAATGGCAGTTTGGCCCTGAACATGGCAATCGCATGTTGGAGGATGGTTTTGTGTACTATGTATCCAGATGCTGATTTCTGTGCTCAGAGATCTGCTTGCAGTCTGGATGTGGGCATTGCCATTATTATTGAAGAATCTTTTGCCTCAATATTGTGTAAAAGTTGTTTGACATCATATCTGATTGGTTAATAAAGAACTGAACAGCCAATTGCTAGAAAGGACTGTTGAGGTAGGATATGGAATATCAGGAAGAGGGTCCCAGGTGGAGGAGACAGAGAAGAAAAGGATAGAAGAAAAGGTCACCAGGAGGAGGAGGTCACCATGAAAAGGTCACCATGAAAAGGTCACCATGAAAAGGTCACCATGAGGACAAAGATGGAGCAGGAACAGCCAGGGTGAGACTCAGATGGCAGGTAATGGGGCACATAGCTGGGAAATAGTCCAGATTAGCATGGACAGGTTAAAATAGCTGAGAATCTGCCCACCCTGTGCTTACAGCATATTAATACATTTAATAGGTTTCTTTGTCATTATTTGGGAACAAGACTGGGCATAGGAAAAAAAACCCAAACATATTTTAATTTTTACAACCACAGTCAGTCTTCTCTAAATTCGCAGATTAGTTCATCAATCTCTCCTCTGGATGGATTTTGTTTTTTTCTTCTTGAGTTCTTTTTTTCCTAAATCCCTCATTTTCTTAATTTGTTAACTTTTAGGTTTTATAATTTATAACATTTTAAAATACCAGTTCTATTTGTATTCACTAAAATATATAATCTGAAAAAATTCTAAGAATACAATTCCATTTATAACATCAGTCAATATAATAAAGCAGACAAAGGGCAATCAAGGGGTTTAAAATGTTATATACTCAAAGCTATAAAGCACTTCTGAAATAAATTAAAAGATGTATAGACAAATCATGTCCATGAATTAAGAGACCTAATATTGTTAAGAAGCCAAAAATACTCCATATCTACAGTTTGATGTAAACTCCATCAAAGTAATAATGACACATTTCCTTTCTACAAAAATAGAAAAACCTATTCTAAAAGCCATTTGAAATCATCAGGGGACCTAATGCCCTTGAAAAGGAACAAAGAAGAAGTTGACAGACTCATTCTTTTCAAATTAAAAACTTATTGAAAAGTTATAATAAAGCAATCAGGCAACAGCTGCTGGCACTAAAGACAGATGACTATGCCAATGCAACAGAATAAATCGGTAGAGTGGAGATTTAAGCCTGTCATGCTGGCTCCTGCCTGTCGTCCCAGCATTCCAAAGCTGAGGAAGGAGGATTCCTGGGAGTCCCAGGCCAGTTTGGTTTACAAAAAAATTTCAAGCCCCACCTTTCAAATATCTTAACTGGCTAATTATTTTGATAAGGATGCCAAGACCATTCAATGAGGAAAAGATAGTCTTTCCAACAAATGGTGTTGGGAAGATTGAAGTTGGACCTTTCATACAAAGTGGACCAAAGAGCTAAAAGAACTTTGGACTATAAAGTTCTTAGAAAAAACTATTGGGAGAGAGCTTCATTATAGTGGACATGGCAATAGATTTTGGGATCTGGTAAAACAAAACAAAACAACAACAACAAAACTCCACAGGCAACAAAATAAAATTGTGCTTCATGAAATTAAAATCATCTGCATACCAGAAAACAAGGGAAGGGAAACTTCAGTTCATAGAATGGGTTAAGTATTTAGAAATAGGGATTAGTGTATAGAAGACACTAACCCTAAAGACAATGGAAGGTGGTATATGCCAGGCAAAAGGGAACATTCTTATATACATTTCCTAAAATGTAGTCAAATTTATACAGTCAGAAAGTACAACATGGGATTCTACTTCATTGCCTGGGGTTGAATGAAGGAATGGATAATTACTGTTTAATGGGTGTAGATTTTCAGTTTGGAATGCTAAAATACTAATAGAGACAAACTGTGGAAACGAACACACAATATCACTGAATTATAGAATTACACAGTCAAAAATGTATCAGATGGTAAATTTTACATTATCTATTGCCATCAAGATAAGAAGAAACGCCAAAGAATAAAGATGAAACAAATTAAATGTCATCATCAGTCATGCAAAATGTGAGAGATTTTCAAATGGCACACTTGAAAGATTTCCCCAAGGCTTGAAAGTATTTCCTCAGATGTTGTGATGCAGAACCAATCACTGCAAAGCATCGATGTGGCTTGTGTGTTTGGTCTCCTTTTAAATTTTACACTTTATCTGACTGTGATGTTGATTCTCAATTCAGATTTGTTCTTTGATGACAGATCATTTAATCTCTTTTGCATCTCAAGAGTCCCAGGTGGGCAGTTCAGGCTGCCCCACTATTTCCTCAAGGAGCCTGCCAAGTGCTGTTGACCGTAGTGAATTTTGGCTTCTTTATGTTATGTAAACATGTTTTTGTTTCAATCCCAGGCGTGGAATATGGGGCTGCTTCAGACCGTCCACAGCAGCAGACTGTTTGCCTGTGTGTGCTCTGGCAGGGGCGTGATTCTGCCAGCTGAAGACAGTTGTGGGGACTCTAGAGAGAGTATAAAAAGACCACAGCCCCAAGAAGGGAGGCGCAGCTGTTCCTCCTGTTGCTGCTGCTGCATTGTCAAGTGATTGTGAGAAAAGAGACGGTGAGAGATATTGGAAGTATCCTGAGGAGACCGGACTTACCCCAAGGAACTCAAAGTCCCTAATCAGCTGGAAGTAGTCTAAAAAGATTTCAGTGCCCCTTCTCCCTAACACCCTTCTGTCTCTCCTACCTGGTGTTTGGGTGTTGGAAGGGATTAGGATGGGGAAGGGTGGTAGATATAAGAACCCAATAAAATATATTTTAAAAAGAGTATGGCAACAGTTGACTCCTGGAATTTAAACTTTGTCGTTCCCTTCTGCTTTAAGTTCTCACCATACTTCTTCCCAGAGTTACCCATCTTCTCCAGCTCCTGCATCCAGGGACCAGCACAGGATACAGAGGCTGGTGTTCTTGCTTTGATTGGCAGCTGCTCTGAAAGGCCATCCTGTTGCAGAGCTCTCCATGACACGGATCAAGGCCCTGGTTCTAATTAAATTGCCTGTGGGTCATCCTTTCTCTGCCTTACACCCTTCCAGCCCTTGTAGGGTGCGTATCTGCTACCCTGTGCTGAGTACTTGCCTTTCACTCCCACAGTTACCTCACTCTTTTCAAATTTATTTTCCTCTCCGGAACCCACAGCATCTGCATCGGTGCTCATCACCGTTGCCATGTGTCATGTTTGGCTGCCTGCCTGCTTCCTGCCTCCTCGAGCCCTCATTCTGTTCACGTCTTAGCCTGGAACAACAGCTTACCTTTCGGATGTTCTTGGTGACACTAATGCCATCGATAAACACATCCCCAGTGGTAGGAGTCTTTTCGCCGGTCAAAATTTGGAAGGTAGTTGTTTTACCTGCTCCGTTGAATCCAAGTAACCCAAAGCACTCCCTCTCTTGGACAGCAAAGGAGACATTTTTCACAGCCAGAATTAGTGGACACCTAAAGTATATCTTAAAAAAAAAAAGCACAAAGCTCAATTTAGTGAAGGATATTTGTAGTTTATAAACAAGAGATATCGTGGGCCAAGTGGTCACCCTTTCAGATAGTGGCACAAAAACTTTACAAAGGAGTGTTTTGAAGATCCTTAAGAACCACACTGAGACTTTGACTCCCATGGATGAGGCTGAAGGCAGAATGTGAAAGCCGTGGAGTGGCCTTACCTTTGTGAGTTCCTTAATAAGAACAGGAGAATTCAGAAACTTTTTAGGCTGGCACAGAATTTCCCTTCTCTCATTTTCTACATCTTTATCTTCAGATTCCCCACATAATGCCTTGTAAATTGTATCCTGTATTTTTCAAGACAAGAATCATACATGTGACTATCTTTTGGAGGCATCTGTCTTAAGTATGGTGGGTTCATAATTTAAACTTGGGCCTAATATTACACAGGTCTAAATGGATGTTTTGAGCACTTTACCAAGGCTTTCTGAGTATTGTGGCTATGTTCACATCCAAAAGTAATGAATAGTTCACCATAGAAATGGAGGTGGTGAGCAGAGAAGAGATAAAAGCTACTTACAAGGTAGAAACCACAAAAGTCTATGCTCTAATGTATAACTCAAAACTTTACAACACTTATGGGAATAAATGAAACTGCGTTTATTTGTCTTTTCTTTGGTCCTTTTCTTTCTGTTTGTATGTTTTATCCTATTCTGATTTGTTTTATTTTATTACATGTTATTATTATCCCTTAGACACCTGATTTGTTTCTAATGAGAGAGAGATGGGGTGTGGCTCAGCTGGGAGGAGAGATGGGAAGGAGTATAGGGAGAGAACTGGAGTCAGGACATATGTCATCAAACACTACTTTTAATACAAGAAAAAAAAAGCATTCAGAGAAATTTTATCTTCTGGACATAAGGTTGGAATTCACCCAAGGAGAGTGGAGGAAGTGAAAACATGGTGATGCCGGATGGGAAGATGGCTCAGCAGTTAAGAGCACTTATTGCCCCTGAAAAAGATCCAGGTTCAGTTCCCAAGACCCGCATGGGACCTGCAACCACCTCTAACTCCGGTTCTAGAGAATCTAACACCCCTGTTTGGCTCCTGCATGCAAGTGGGACACATAGTGCACCCACGCATGCACATATGCATAGATAAAAATAAATAAATCTTTGGACCAGATGTGGTGAGGAATGCCTTCACTCCTAGCACTGAGGTAGCAGAGGCAAGCTGGTCTCTGTGAATTCAAGGTCTTGTCCACACAGTGAATTCCAGGCTAGCTGGAGCTACGTAGGAGACCTTGTCTCAAAAAAAGAAAATGTAGTAATACATTTTTAAAATGTGGTACAAAAAAGAAAATGCAGTAATGCATTTAAAAATTTTAATAAGCTGGGTACAGTGGTACATACCTTTCTTTCAGTACTCGGGGAGGCAGGGGCAGGAGGATTGCTGTGAGTTCAAGGCCAGCCTGGTCTGCAAAGTGAGTCCAGATAGCCAAGGCTATATAGAGAAACCATGTATCAAAAAAAAAAGTGGTAATAAATAAACATTGAAGAACTAAAAGTGAATTAGCTGGGCATGTAGTGAACACTGGCAATCTTAGCACCTGGGAGGTAGAGGCTGGAGAATGGGTTCCAAGCTACCTTGTGCTTTTTGTAGATAGTTGTGTATGAAGGTCTTTGAGGATGAACTCTCTATCACAACCATCATCTTGTAAAACCAAGAGTTATGATTATTATTCCAAAAAGAAAAAGAACTAGATTTGCGTAAAATCTCATTCAGACCTGCCAGGTCTTCAGTTGCACTGCCTGGCTTGCCTTTTACTCCAGGAAGCCACATATCTAGAGCTTTGTGTGGCTTGGCTTACTCCCTTTCATGGATACCCCTCTTTTCCTTGGTGTTCGTTACCTTCATACATCTCTCAAACTCTGCCTGTTTCTGTCTTTGGAATGCAGTCTACTCTTTCTTATACTCCCTTGTTCTTACCCAGGTCATGTGGAAACAGCTTATAGTTTTTCATCTTACCTAGAAGCCTATGCTATTACTTTACATTTTTGAAATGGTGTCTAAGTTACCTAGGCTGGTTTTGAACTCCCTCTGTAGCCCTGGAGTGCCTTGAACTTGCGATCCTCTTGTCTTAGCCTCCTGAGTAGGTGAGAATGTAGACCTGTATTGTCATAGGTGGCTTGATGTAGGTATTGTTAAATGCTCATGTTAGAATCAATGATTTAAAAGCCATGGCTTGAGGCTTGCTAGAAACAAACCAAGGGAATTCACAAAGGGGAAGTAAAAACCAAAAGTGAGCAGAGCAAAGGAAATCATAAAGATCAAAACTGAATGAAAGGGAAAGCTGTCAGCAATAGATAAAATTCAGAAAGGAGTAAACTTTAGCCCTTCAAATGATCATCAGAATGAAGGCATTTTATTGTAGATAATACCTCAGCCAAACTTTAAGGAAGTACATCTGTGATATTTTTCTCTAATAACTGAAGTAGTAATACACAGGTGCCTACTTTCTACGCTTAATTTCAATGCTACTAGAGGCTTTCCCCCCCTTATTCCACACTTAAGTATTTACCGTCTTGTATTTCTTGCAGGTACCAAAGTAAATGTGCTGATGGATAAGCATTTTTAATTTCCGTGAAAAATTCTCCCAAAGGAAAACGAAGAGAAGGAAAATGAAGCCTGCAATGCCCATAGCAGTTAAATACTTCCCGATCATATGGGTCTTGAAAGAATAAATATTCTTCATTAAATCTGAGGATGGAAGGGAGAAAAAAAGGGGTACCACAATTTTACTGTGCAACACTGGTGTGAACACCTAATAAAACAACAAATAAGAAACAGGATAAAATGAACTATAAGGTTAAGCTGAGATACAGTATTCAGAGCCTGAGAAGAGATTATCCTATGAAAATGTATTTTGAGAGATTGACTCTCACTGACACATTGTATAGTAACATAGTAAGAGTATAAATAACATGGGTGTTGATTGTTTAAAAATGAGCCCAGAGAACAAACCCCAGGGAATCCTATTTCTCTACCTTGCTAGCACTGAGATTCTAAGCATGTGCCACCAACCTATGTGGGTTTTTGGAATTGAACTCACATCCTTATGCTTATAATGGCAGGCACTTTAAGGATTGAATGATCTCCCCAGCCTAATTATTGATGTGGATACTTAAAAAAAATAATTGCAATGAGGACTCTCTGTGCCCTGTACCCAGTCCCCTATGTCATTTGCCAGGTATGGTGGTTTTATGCCCATTATCATGAGTGAACAGATATGAATACCTTATTATTAAAGTACCCATTTCATTCACATTTCCTAGCTTTTAATGCAATGTTCCCTTTCTGTTCCATGTTCCAGGCTCTAGGACATCACACTTAGTAGTCATCCTGTGCATTTTCTTGGCTGTGATCATATTCACATTCATGATGATGGTGGTGGTGTGGTCTTTGGAGAGAAAGCCCACGGAAGACAGGCTGAGCGAGCCGTGGGGAGCAAGGCAGCGAGCAGCACCCTCCATAGCCTCTGCACCGGCTCCTGCCTCCAGGTTTCTGCCCTGTTAGAGTTTCTGTCCTGACTTCCTCCAATGATGGGCAACCATGTGGAAGTGTGAATAGAACCCTCCCGTCCCCAACTTGCTTTTGGTCATGGTGTTTCATCGAAGCAGTAGTAACTGTAACTAGAACACTAAGAATGAGACTTTTCTCAAACTAATGATACATTAAACCATAGATCCTGCAAGTTCAGGCAATCTAAGCAGGAGAAATGTTGATTCCCCTAAGCTACACTGAGATAATATAGTCATGAAAGAGAATAAATATATAGTTTAACCTCTCTTTTTATGGTCTTAGACACTTGATTTCCCAACACAGAACATAATAAAACACAAAAGTCAATAAATTAGGAAACAAACACCAAAACGAATCAATAAAATTAAAAGCTTATTTTTCTGAAAAGACTGATAAAATTGGTAGATCTTCTCAGGATTGATAAAGAATGAAAAAGAGCCAGGGAGATGACTCATGGAATAAAAGCACTTGCCACCAAACGTTATGATCTGAGTTTGACCCCAGGGTTTACTTTGTGTAGTAGAGAACTGATTATTATTCGTGTAATAAGCTGTTTTCTGACCTCCATACATGTGCCCCCACCTCACAATGCATGCACACACACATACACACACATAGAAAGAAAAGGGGCAACAGTGAATGACAGTATGAATACAAATGACGATACACAAACAAAAGAAAAATGAGGATACAGTCATGAACCTCACAGATACTAAAACTGTCCTAAGGTATTCGGAACCAACCTTACCCCAATAAAATCGAAAATTTAGAATGGATGAAATGATCCCACAAAACAATGATAAATTCTTCCCTCGAAGAATACAGTCTTTATTTTCAAAATAATCAAGAAATTAAAAACCTTCTATCAACCACAGGTAATACGGTTTTTTCCAAAAAAACGCGTCAGCAAAAGTTCAGGGGTAATTGTGAGCCGTAACGAAGCTGTTTTGCTGTAATGCCTAAACCTCAGGAACATTCCCTGAAACAGTAGACAAGCCAGGTTTCATCTGCATTATAATTTTATTATGCTTGCTTTTGCCACACCACTGTCCTATGTAACTGCATCAAAACCATTGGGTATCAAAGAAAAGGGAGAAGCAGATCACAGAACTGAAGACTGTGTTTGCACATCATATATGAAAGGAACTTCTAGTGTCCAGGGTATATAAAAACAAGTGGCCTGACTCTGGGCAAAGACCTTTTTTTTAAATTTCTTATTTTATTTTATTAATTTCATGTATTCCTGCTCTTATAATAGCAAAAAGTGAGTAATAACAGTGACTCTCTGCTTATAAATCTGGCTCACATGACAAAAAGAAAACAAACACCCTCATATCTCTTAGGTGATTAAAACATTTTAGAAGAGTCCAGTGAATAAAATAGTCTCTCCTAATCTTCCTCAAATAAAGGTACATCTACTTTGTCACAACTGAAATGATTCTACTTGGGGAAGGCCTCTGCAGATATAGTTGAAAATCTTGAAATAAAATCAAATTGTACTTAAAGTTTAGCTTAAATTTTATACAAAACATCTTAAGAGAAAATAGAAAAATTCTAAAAGCCAAAACAAAAATAATTTAACCACATGCAGTTGGAAGCAGACTGAATTTCTGCAGTACAGTCCCTTGCCACAGAGCAAAAAATATTCTCTCCCACAGAACACAGTGGGAATGGCCTTGCAAAGACCTTTTTAATAGAAGAAAAGATACCTACAAGGGAAATGAGTACATGGAAAGAGGCTGACGTCACTAAACATTAGGGAAAGGCAAATCAAAATCAAAACGAGTTGCGACACCTGCTAAGGTGGCCATGATAAACAGAAGGGAAAATAACAAGTATTGGACGGGGGTATAAAAAACAAATCCTCATACATTGCTGCATAAAAATGTCAGCAGATTCTACCAAGACCCAACCAGACCAACCCCTAACGTTTATTTTCAGTATAGTTGAACCAGTTGGAGAAATGCTTCTCTGAGGCCACTCATAATTGTTTTAGAGAGGACCAAGCTTATTAAACACTCTTTCCCTTCCCACACATCCCAATCTTCCCCCCAAAATAAAGACATTTCAGGAATTACTTAATGAGTGATACGTTCCACCATGAGGGATTCCCAAGAGTCACTCTATGCTTTCCTTTACCATAAACCTTCAGTTTTCTTTCTTTCTTTACTTTTTCCCTTGCTTTTGTTTCTGTTTTTTTTTTCTCTCCTGTATTGCACTGATTTCTCACATGCAAACTGCTACTGCCTACTTTACTTAAGAAAAAAATGTTGAGTCCCTCATGTACCAGGTACTCCATTAGACACTGGGGGTGGGGGTTGCTTGTTTCTTCAAATAAGTTGTGGGCAGGTGAGGGCGTGCAATTATATGGGATAACGGTATAGCAAAAGCAAGGGCAATGTGGTTATGATACAAGTCTTTCCCCTGGGTGCTCTATCATCTACGGATGTTCTGGTCCATAAAAGCTGTGTGACAGGGGCTGGGAGATGGGCTGCTCAGTGGATATCCCAACTGCCATGCAAACGTGAAGACCAGAGTTTAGATCCCTACCACACATGCAGATGTCCAGCTGGCACGGTGGTGTGCCTGATCTCAGCAACAGGTGAGGCAGAGGTAGATGGCACACTGGCCACACAGACTAGCCAAATTGGTGAGCTCTGTACATAGAATGAACCCCTGCCTTATTAAACCATGTGGGAAGTGACCCAGGAAGACATCCAATGGCAACCTCTAGCCTCCACTCACACATTAACATGAAAATATACACTCACACATGTAGGAATGTAAATGCAAAAAAAAAAAAAGGCTGTGTTATACAGGCAGAAAGCCAGTTTTTCTTCAATGGAATTAAAAAACAAACTTACAACTTGAGTTTGTTGTGAAGGTAGAAAGTTCACAGACAGCTGATTATTAGCAGATGTTCTTTTTCTGTGTGATCTCATGACTTTAAGCTCAACCTTGGGTTAGATTTTGATAACCACATTCATTGCCCTCATTTCACTACTGTAGTACACCACACCTAGGGCCATATGCATACCAGAAATTAATGCTGTCACCCTTCTTTTCATTTTGTGACAGAGTCTTGCTAAGTTGCCCAAGATAACCTTGAACTTGAGACCCCCCTACATCGGTGTTGAAGCAGTTACAGGCGTGCCTCGCGAAAATGATTTGTGTATTGAGAACGCTCCTTTGAAAGATAAGCGGGTTCATTGCGCCGGCCCTGCTCTGGGCATCTGATTACTTAGACACTGAGAGCTCCCCGATGTACTTACTTTTTTTGCTACAATTCAGGTATTTGGGAACCTCCTTTCGCTGGCTGCATAGTATTTCCCTCCGGTAAATAACAGTGTAATCGCCGATGCACTTCCCAAGGTTGTATGTGGGAAAGAGCAGCAGTGCGTTGAGCAGGAAGGTTTGGGTAGAGTGAGACAGGAGGTTTGATACTTCTAAGAGGGTAATAAGAACAAGTTATGTAAGAAGAAATGAGCCATCACCAAGATAGGAAGTCCCCTAGAAATGATCAAACCATGCCCAGGGATCAAAACACCGGTGATTGTCTCTCAACAACAGGTCGTTACTTGCTAATAGGTTTTGGTATAGTTTACTGCCAGAGTTTGTGCAGCAGGCACGGCGGTGTGCCTGATCTCAGCAACGGGTGAGGCAGAGGTAAACAGCAAACGGGCTACATAGACAGTTCTGTTGTGACAGAATTCTGAAGTCTTTTTGGTGGAGTAGAGTGGTGGCTTTTATTTCCTATGTGAAAAGAATTTTAAATATGTGCTTGCTGTTTACAGTGCGTTTTAAAATTCTGTACGTTTTCTGAAATCTGGTTTAGTACGTTGCAACTTGTGCGGGTTTTCATGTCTGTTGACCCAAGGTTGTCATATGTATAAGGACATTTTCTCTTTTCTTTCTTTTTATTCGCTGCCCTTTCCTTTCCTTTCCTTTTCCCTTTTTTCTCTCTTTTCCCCCTTCCCTTTTCTTTGTTCTGTTGTTTCTTATCCTTCTTTCCTTTTTCCTTTCTTCTCTCTCTCTCTTTGTCCCTTTCTTTCTTTTTTCAAGACAGGGTTTCTCTGTGTAGCCTTCACCGCCCTGGACTTGCTTTGTGAGCCTCCAGCTCACAGAGATCTTCCTGCCCCAAGTGCTGGGATGACAGGCATGAGCCTCCACACTCTGCTTCTTCCCTCCTTTTCTTCTAGGATATTTTCAGCGGTATTCAGTGCTCATAATGACTTTCATTTTACTTTTCTGTTTACTATTTTTCACTTCATTGTCTCCCTTTCCTTTTCCTCCTTCTGTACCGGACACATTTGTGCTTTACACTTTAAAATGATCCTTTAGCAGTGACATTGGGCATTCAGACACACTGCTTTCTGGTTCACTCCTGGGCTGCAGCTGGGGCTGGGGACTGCAGGTTTTTGTTTGTTTGTTTTTGTTTTGTTTTTTAGCCTCAAGGTCCTGCAGTCTTACCTGCTGGAATCAGGTGAGGGAAGTTTCTGAAACTAAAGATTCTGTCTGTGAACAAACCTGGAAATTCTAAAATTTTCAAACACTAATTCTTTATCTTCTACAATTTTTTTTTCTAAATTTTATTTGGCTACATATTAGAACCTCTCTAACTGCTAATAATTTTAAAATGTCATATTTTTGTTGTTTCTATGTCATGGGCTATCTTAAGTATATTTTGTATTAATCTTTAATCTACTACTTCTCACTTTAATTATGATATTTTAAAACTTTAATATACAGAAGCTGTTTTAGCTTTATTTTTAATTGACATGTAATAATTGTATATATTTATGGAATAATATATGCTGTTAGGATAGATGTACATATTGGGAAGTGATCAAATAAGAATAGTGTACCTGTCACATCAAGTATTTTCATTGGTGGTGACATTATTTAAAATAAGGTCTTTTAGGTATTTAAGTAAATATATTATTATGAAGAATAATCACCTTGATGTACAATGTAACCCAGAATGTCTTCCTCCTGCCTAACTACACTGTGGGTTTATTTTCATCTAAAGGTTTTATTTGTAAATACTTCGGAAATCTATTTGTTTATAATTCTGAGACACTCTGTTACAGTGTACATACTATATATGTATTTTAATGTGTGTACTATATATTTAAGTTTGAAGCATATTCAAGTTTGGTTCTGATAGTACATTATCTTCTTTGGGGGATGGAGAGATGGCTTAGCAGTTAGGAGCACTGACTAGTCTTGCAGAGGACCTGAGTTCAGTTCTCAGCACCCACACAGTGACTTACACCCCTGTATATCTCCAGTTCCAGGGGATTTGATGCTATTCCCTGGTCTTCAGGGACAGCTGTATGCACATAGTATACACACAGACAACCTGGCACACATACACAAAAAGAAAAACAAGTAAAAAAATTAAAATATTATTTTATACAGAATTTAAGTATGATATTATCAGAATTACAGGGAATTTGTATATGTTTTTACTGCTTATCTGGGACCACAGCCAGAAAAAATTATTTATAACAAACTATCAAATTTTCCTCATGTTTACTATACTTTTAGAACAAAATGTATGTGACCACTTACAAATTCTTAAGGGAAATATTTGCTTTTGCATCTATTCAGGTCAAATAATCCTGAGTTTTCTAAAATGGGTATATAATGTCCAGGTAGTTACCAGCCATATGAAGTACACAGTGAAGAAATTAAAAACAAAAAAAGAAACAAAGAAAGAAAGAAACAGCATTTTCAACAAACGGTGCTAGGAAAAGTGGAAGTCTACATGTAAAAAAAAAATAGAACATAGATCTGTATCTCTCACCCTGTATCTAAATCAATTTCAATATGGATTCCCTACTAAGGGGAGCAGTAGCTGTCTCTGACATGGACTCAGTGGAGGCTCTTTGATAATTTTTTCCTGGGGGGAGGGGAGGACAGCTTGCCAGGCTTCAGGGGAAGACAATGCAGCCAGTCCTGATGAGACCTGATAGGCTAGGGTCAGATAGTAGGGGAGGAGATCCTCCCCAATCAGTGGACTAGGGGAGGGGCATTGGGGGAGAAGAGGGAGGGAGGGTGGGACTGGGAGAAGAATGCAGCTTGGATACAAAGTGAATAAATTGTAAAACAAAACGAAACCAAACAAAAAACTCAATGTAAACCCCAGAACTCTGAGCTTACTCTAGAATCCTTGAGTCTAAGTTATAGGAAGTAGGAGAGAGGTCCTACCAAGGACCTGAAGCTCAGGCTGGGTCACAGCTTCTTAATACAAGGCTTCTTTTCCAGGTGGAGCATGCAGTTAGATAATGCTACAAACTGAAGGTTGTTGCGATATATCTGACACAGGTATAGCCAAAACCCTAGGCTTAACTGTCTACTGATGTCCATCTTTTGGGGCCCATTGCTACCACTGATTTATTTATTGCCTTCTCTGGGGAAGGGGACGTTTTGTGATGTCCTCACACTTACTGGCTTCTATTAATGTATCTATCAAGATACTGAAGATGCCAGTGATGTAATAGAACGTGATAAGCTTGATGTAGGCAGAGGTGCTTTTAGAAAACAGGAAGCTCATCAGGTATGTGAGGGGAATGGCGGACCATCCGAACAGCATGAGGATCAGCATGGTTTCCAGAATATGATGGTCTGTGACATAAATATCAAGTTGGCAGTATTTGAACACAATCTGAAACAGAAGGTACAGAGACAAAGGTGAGGCCAGGGTCTCTCTCTTTCTCTCTCTCTCTCTCTCTCTCTCTCTCTCTCTCTCTCTCTCTCTCTCTCTCACACACACACACACACACACACACACACACTCATAAGCTAAGCCAAAACATGGCAGTATTTGAACACAACCTGAAACAGAAGGTACAGAGACAAAGGTGAGGCCAGGGTCTCTCTCTCTTTCTCTCTCTCTCTCTCTCACACACACTCATATGTGCTAAGCCAAAATAAAAAAAAAAAAGAAATACGACAACATTCATTTTCTTTAGAAGTCTCCATTAATTAAGGCAATCTACCTCTTTGAAATAGAATCTACAGCTTATGAGCATAAAAGTTCTGTTCAGGTACATCTCCATCTTCACTAGAGGATCTTCCAGCAAACAACCATAGTTTCTGAAGAACTGTGGATTCTTCAGAACCAAGGGTTCTTCTAAATAGTCATATACAGAACAGGTAGAGTCTCATACTAACGGCACTCACCAGTAGTAAGCAACAAGAAATGAAGAAGATGATGAAGTCTAACAGTAGAGCAGAGAGCCAGTACACAGCGACAGAAACCCCACTCAGAAGCTGCAGGTGCTTTGCCTTGGTGGTTCTCTCAGTCACCGTGAGGAGGCAAAAACCACTGACCAAAAGAGCCATGCCCAGCTGAATCTTTAAGGCAATCACCTTTCCATCGGCACTTCTAAAGAAGGAACAAAAAGAAGATATATCAGAAGATACACATTTCCATCAGTGGCTATTTTTATCACGTAAATAAAGTTGGATAGGGTGGAAAGAATGCATTTCAAGTGCAAAAAGTAAAACAAACAAACAAAACAACAAGAAAAACCATACCCTAGACCCTCTTTATCTCGGAGGCGTGACTGTGGTTTATTGTAGACTGTTATGGAAGCATCAGTACCGGAAAGTGACATAAAAAGAATGTTGTCTAAAACAGCCAGGGACAGAGATGGCGAATGGTATGCTTCATTGTTGAACAGAACAGTAAGCTTTGTTTTGTTTGCAACCACTTTGATGGAAAGTGCAATAATACATAAGGAAATGCATTCTTCATTGTTCTCCAAGTATTTGAGTAGGTCACCTAGGGCGAAGACACAACACTGGTCAGTGGCTCCACCATACTGATCACGCCAGTGTCTGCCCTTCAAGAACAAATAACCGTGTTTCTCACCACTTCAGATTTTGTCGCAGTAATGGTTTCAAACATTTGCTGTTACCCCTGGGACTTTTATTCCATCTTCAAATTCTGGGATTTCTCGTTGTATTTAACATAACCCAAGCTGCAATTTGGCTGAGAAAACACAGCCCAGTGGGCTCCTTCAACTCACCTGTCTTTAACAGATTGGAAAGAAGTTCCACTCACATCACAGAGTTCACAAAACTCTCCTCTGGTAAAATGGAAACACTAGGCAAAATATTTTTAAAATCACCTTTTCAGATTACCGCGGAGCTAGAAAACAACAATGTTTTTCGTCAAGACCCTAAGAAGAATGAAAGCACTGAGGGGAACCCAACATTCCTGTTCCCTTCTAAGTGGTAGGAAAGCCCTGCAAGTCTCCAGAATCTCAGTGCAGCTTTATACAAATGCCATCCAGCCCCTAATAAGGCTCTACACTGCTGCACGGTGGGTTGAATGATGCCCACCCACATGGCATTCAGCTTGCAAATCATTTCACTGTGTCTGCTGATTGCAACAGTGATCTATTCTGGAAATACCCTGACAGGCATACTTGGAAATGCATTTTACAATCTCTGGCTGCATCCCTTGACCCAATCAAACTGACATCAAAGTAACCATATGGTACATTTATGCTCATTCTCAATAGCACCTCATCATCTTCATCATTTTCAAACCTGTCTTCTATTCACTATTCCACTTCTTGGTCTATTTTCACAGCTAGAATTACTTTACTATCAAAGAAATACAAGCATAACATATAAAAAATTATGCACCGTGAGAAGTGGAATCTATGTCAAAAATATGATGAAGGCTGAGTTGAATACCAAGCTCTGCCATGACAGGATAAGCAAGTCCTTCACAAGTCTTGCTTTATAGTTATGTCTGCCAAATATACTGGGTCAGAAGGACAAAGATGATGCTCCAATGTTATGGAGAGAGAAGGGACTACTGCCCAGACAGTTAACTGTCTCTGTCATCTCTTAGTTTTGGAAGCTGCTTGCCTACACTTCTTACTTAAGTAACAATTTTATTCCTTCTCAAATCTCTGATGGGATTGAAGACTAGACAGTTAGGCTTAAGTTGGTTAGGGTTTAAGAAAATGTTTTAAGGCCTAGATAGATGTTGTAAAGTTGATAAGTACAAGATACGACAGAGGATGATTTAGGTACAAAACTTTAGACTCACCTAGATAAGATAAATAGTATTTTCTTCAAGGTTACCAAATACAAATGTGCTAAAAACTTTGAATGTAACTTTTGCATATAGCTTTTCTAATAGTTTCATAACCGTTCTTACTATACGTAGTTTATTATGAATAAATAAAATCCATATGCAAAAAAGAACATACTCTATATTCA
This sequence comes from Pachyuromys duprasi, assembly GCA_028658305.1. Taxonomy (NCBI): domain Eukaryota; kingdom Metazoa; phylum Chordata; class Mammalia; order Rodentia; family Muridae; genus Pachyuromys; species Pachyuromys duprasi. The sequence continues at coordinate 18,006,354 of CM053758.1, forward strand.
AACAGTTAAAGGAAAAAGGTTTGTGAGTCTTTGGCTTAGGAAATGATATTTGGGGATTTAGATATTAAAAATAAAGGCCATATGCAAAAAAAGAAAGAACATACTCTATATTAAAACAGTTAAAGGAAAGGCGTTTGTGAGTTCTTTGGCTTAGGAAGTGATATTTGGGGATTTAGATATATTTGACCTGATTTAAATAATGTAAGGGTATGCATGCATCAAGATATCACATGGTGATATGTACAATTTTTACATTTCCATGTAACAGTTAAAAATAAATTCAATTTTTAAAAAGAAAAATATATAAGACTGATTCGGTGTATGAAAGTAAATGCTGCATATGGTGCCAATAGGCTAATCAAAATTACATACTCAAGTGAATGTACGAAGTAAACAGTTTAAGGTACAGAAGAACCGGGTCACTTCCATATTGCTATTGGAAATGCAAAACTGCAGAGGACTCTGGAGAGTAGCTAGTTTCTCATAGAATTACACAGGCAATTATTGTATAAGAAAGAGAATGGAGATGCACACTCACATAAAAACAGCACTTCTACGTAAGCTGTGCTTACTGGGGAAACTTTAGATGTCTTTAAATGAGTAAATGGTTAAATAAACCGTGTGTGTATGCCCTTGTAGTTAGCGAGTAAAGAGACCCACGCTGGGTACACACAATCACTAGAAAGTCACACTCGGTGAAAATGTCCAAAATATTACACACTGTGTGATTCCATTTTTATATTCCTCTTGGAATTATCAATTTATAGAAACAGAATAGAGACTAGTAGTTTCTAGGGATGGGGACAGGAGTGGACAGGAAGTTGGTACGGTGCTAAGGAAAGCAGGAAGGAAAAGCGTGGTGGAAATGCTCTATATGCTAACTCTATTTCTATATCCTGATTCTGTTCTCATACTGTAGCCTCTCTAAGAGGCTCCCATCAAGGCACAAGGCCTCAATGTTTTGTAAACCTACATAAGCCACAAAATGAAAACATAAGCAAAACAATACAGCCAAATGGTACTTATTCTGACTCTCTTCCGCGTATAATGAGAATAAAATCTATGCAGTCCACTTAAGACGTATCTCTTGAACACGCCTTCTTTCCTCTAGCCATATTGTTCTTGTTCCTTTGCCTGGACTGCCACTGAGACTCCGCAGCTGACTTGACTGTAGTTTCTCCCCTTGTCAACGCTTTCCCTATCTCCTATCAGAAGATTGGGTTGAACTGTGTGCTTCTTATGTAGTAGGAACTGGGTTAGGATACAGAGATATCAAGGAGGTTCTCATCTCCCCATCTCTGTTGAGAGGCAGATGAATAATCCGCAGTCGTAATTTGGTGTGATGAAGCCCACAAATGAGACATGCCTCTAATTGTATGAAGAGGAGGCAGTTTTGTTCTGAGAAGGCTGGTGTGGTGCTAAGATGCCCTCCGAGTGTTCACAGTCACCCAATTTACAGTGCATCTTAAAACAGTGCCGCATTGCTCCCCAAATTGTCAGGAAATCAAAGTCTCAGTGCAAGGCATGGGCACTTCTAGGATTACCTCCAAGCTACTGGTCAGGCGAGGCCCCAGAGGGCTCCAAAACAACACAGGCTGTTACCATCACCCTTGGTTACCCGCCATAACATCACAGTAACTAAGATCTTATCACTGAAGGTGTGACACATCTGGCTACAAGACAGAGAAAAATGAATCCCTGATGAACCAGGACACCTCCTGCCTTCCGGCTAACCTTTCCAGTGCTGGATGATGCGGTAGAGACTGTTGGAAGTAAAAAAGACATTAATGGTCTAACCCAGCACTGGGCATGCTTCAAATGGATCTAGTAGGCAAATTGTAACCACAGGTACAATAGCAGCATAATTGTCATGGGGTGGGGAGGCGCTCTATGAAACGCCATCTTTGGACGTGACACAGCTCTTGTGCCCATGAACACACAGCAGCTGTGGTTACCTGCACAAGACCTTTACAAGACCAAGCCAGTCGGAATTCCAACATAGATGGGGTAGATGTCTCCAGATCCCATTCTACTGAGGAGCTATTGGCAGTTAATCGTTCCTAGAGGGCAGGAAATTACAATTGGAGTGTGTGGTGCCGACAGGCTTCCTACAGTTCTGTGGTTGATTCCACCCGTGCACACATGGAAAGCACTAATTGACTTAGTGGGTTATAAGGAAAATGTTGTTGTGAGAGGTACGTGTTGGGAGAATATGGGAGAAAGTGGAAGGGGAAAACAGGTGATATATTTTTTTATATTTAATTGTTTATAGGTATGAAATTCTCAGGAGTTAGAAAAGTTTACAATGTTGCTAAAGCATAGATCATTTCAGAGGAAAAGAAGAGATGCAAAATTACTTATAGAATCTATTTCCCCACTGGAAAACATGTTTCTACTGTCTATTACAAAGAGAGATCAAGTTTTAAAGGATTTAATGCTAATTCTTTACCATAAACAGCAAATTTTTATAAAGGTATGCCATTTGAAATAGATAATATAAAAAATAAGACTTACTTATAAAAGTTGTGTGGTTAAGATAATTAGAGCAAAATTTATAAATTCATGTGTCAGTTGGGTTGAGAAAACCTAAAAATATCTCTGTATCCTTCAGTCAGTTTCAGCAAACGAACAGAAGATAACATTTAATTGAAGGCGGGCAACAATGGTGAGTTTATTATATTATTCTGTTGTATTTCTATCCTTGTCTTAATAAGAATAAGAATAGTGTATCCAGTTATTCATTTGATGTTTTAATGTACAAAACATCCTTCAATCTAAACAATCTTTTCATGAGTCAAGATACTGCTTTTGTCTAGGCTGTTTTCTGTGTGATTTTGGTTAATGGCTGCTTATTTCTCTCTCGTTCTCTCAAGGCCACCCCTCGTGTGTGTGTGTGTGTGTGTGTGTGTATCTGTGAAGGGGGGTGTGTTGACTATAGGGCGTCATGCATATCATATAAGTTCTATTACACTGAACTAAATCCTCACACTTGTTTCTCACTCTAGCTCAGGTTGGCCTTGAATTTGTGATTCCCCTTCTCAGGTCTTCCAGGTAACTAGGATTAGAAGACAGCGGTAGATCCATTTCATCTGTCATTGTGAAGAAACAGAATAGGCACAATTCATAGCAATCTTCTAATCTATTATTTGTGAGTTGTTCCATTGGTATTATGTTTTTTAAGGAACAGTTATCATCCTTAAAACATAATTTCATCCCTCACAAGAAAACCCGAAGAGGAGAGAGAAAAAGAAAACAAAGCAAGCTTGCTTAGCCTGGAAGCTATGTGCTAATCAAAGGAGCACTGTACCTCTGGTAATGAAGAAAACATTGTCCCGTCGGAAAAGAAATGGTTACGTTTGAGAGGAATGTAATGATTACATCACAGAACATAGTTTATTGTTCTGTGATGTAGTGTGTTACACTGAGTGGTTTGCAGACACAAGGCAGATCAGGTTAAATTCAAGTCTGCAGTTTCTGTCTGATTTCGGACAAAACATTTGACTTCTTTAAATGTCAGTAAAGCTGATTTGTAAAAAAGTGGTAAAGATATCTACTGAATATGATGGTGACTGCTCAAAGTGGCACGCAGGTCAAGTAATCAGCAGAGCAAATGTTAATTTTAGCACTATCTTTGAAAATGCGTTCCTAGTAGCTTGCCCCCGAAGTCTTCAAGGTTCTTGTTTTAGATATTATCACAACAACAAAAAAAACCCCGAAGTTCAGGACTGGAGGCCACAGTTCTATGCTGCATTTCATGTGCTACACTGTGCCCAGAGTGTAAAACTATGTCCAATCTCATAAAACTTGTTCTCAGGCAACTCTTTATTTTCTTGTGTTATTTTATCGCGTTTAAGTAGAAAGGATCAGCAAAGGCTCACAGCCAAAGTGCAGCCAATACCAATTAACTTCTGAGACTAGTAGCTTTACTAACGACATTGCTCTTGTTTAATTTTTTCTCTGTGGTTTTTTTTTAAGTGTCAGGAATAGAATGGAGCAGGTTAACATGCTAGGGTTAAGACCTTTGTTTGGAAGTAACCCAGGGGACTCACTGAAGAGGCACCTTTTTGTTTCTAAGCTAGGCTTACCTTGTACTTCCTTAAGTGTGTGGTGGCCGGGTTTTAGCATATTCTCAAGGTGTGTTAAGAGACTCGTTGTCAAATTAGATTTCCCAGAAATAGAAAAAGGCACCACGGTTTGACCATATTCACCCAAATTCATTTGCCTTGCGTTCTCATCACCATATCCAAGGTCACGAGACTTGAGGAGTAAGAGAGCAGACATGGCAAGCCCCAGTATCTGCACCAAAAGTACTTTCCAGTTTCGCCAATTGAATATCAACCTCTTCATGAACATGGCATAGAACTGCTGAAGGTAGAGGAAACACTAAACAAAGAAGAGAGAAATGCAATATCACCCAAACCTCTAGACCTTGCTACATCATTCACACTAAAATTCACTGACATCAGTGTTTCCGAAATTTTGTGGTGTAAAAGCTTCTTGGCATAGAAACACACAATTTAAGCACGTACGGCTTATGTCAGTAAATAAATTCTCAGGTGAGACCCCATATTCATGATACGGCACTCAATAATGTTATCGGTTATATGGCAAGGGACAATAAACCATGGCCTTTTCCTAAACAACGTTTTGCTAGAATGCAGCTAAGCACATTCGTTCCTATAACTTTATGTCTGCTTCTTGTGCAAGGATAGTTGCTTGACAGTGATAGAGGCCGTGTGGTCCATAGAGCCCTCAACCTTTGATATTTTTTTACATTGAGTTGCCTGACTTCTGGTATAGCCTATGATGTAAAGTGCTTAAATTGAGTGTTGTATATAATACTAACAATGGCAAGTAGTTTTTCCCAACTCCTGGTAACCACTGTGTCCCGGATACTTTATAGCCAGCTGCAATCGACAATTACACGAGCAAGGAGAGAAATGTCTGGCAGCCCAAGTAGGCTTTCCATGATGAGGACCTCACTGAGTTAAAAACAATCTTATATGAAGTAAACACTCCTCTTGAAAGACCTAGGATACACTCCAAGTTGATAGTTTGAAAAACAAACAAAACAAAACAAGTCTCCCCATAACACTTATGCCAACTTGAAGGAGCAGATAAGTTTCTGGGTTTAATTTGGAAAAACAAGTAAGAAAACAAAAGAACTGCAGAATAATGGTGTGACAGTAAACAGCTGATACATCTTTCTAGAATCCACCCCATTGCATTTAAACATCGATTAGGCTGAGGTTCTAACTTTTCCACTCCAGGTTGGTTCTTTAGTGGCTGAGGACTCTATATTCTTTTGGTTCCTGTATTACCACAAAACAAAACTCTTGCATCCTGACCAAATGACACCTGTTTCTTAGTAAAGGTTCTTACCCCAGTGTTGAACAAAATGGTGGGGTCTTCACTCTGGGTGGGAAAGCCTTCTCTCCTGCTGCTTGGAACATTATTCTTGTTCTCTTTACTTCCCACTGAGGGAGACTGAGTAGTTTGGACATGTGGATTTGAATCATCCATGTGACTGACCCTATATTTAAAAACAAACAAACCTTGTCATTTCACCTTATCCAACCATCCCTTGCTCGAAGAACATTGAGTTGCAGTGAGAGTTGAGCAACGAGGATAGAGACCTGTGGCCCCTTAGGTTATTCGTTGCTTAGTAGAAGCACAGTAATACTGATTTATCTCCCAAGCACAAGACCACCTCCAGACCTGGTCACGCCTACATTTCTAAAGTGTGAAATATCAAAGTTTGGTGCGACTACAAAGAGTCTTGTCCTCCGAGGATTCCTTCCCTCCCTTCCCCCATGTACTCTTACTTACCTAAAGAAGACTTCTTCCATGGTGGTGATAGAGACACCAAAGCTAGAAATGCCAAGGCTTTCTTGCTTCTCTTCCAGAGCAGTGAAGAGAGCTTCAAACCTACAAGTAGAAGAAGACAGGCTGAGACTCCAGGAGATGGTTTTCATACTTCTTTTTATTCAAAAGTGATCTTCCCTCAACAGCGCTTCAATGTTTGTTATGATTTCACACTTTGTTAATTCACAAATGTGACATACACCAAAAAGCCAGGCAACAAACTGCTATAGTGCATTGTTTCCCATCATACTTTATTCTTGGGTATGTATGATTTTGATTTTCTAGTTAAACTGTGAAGAGGCTCCAGAAGGGTATTGGCTGTTGATGGCTGACGGGCAAAGGAGGGACACTTTTATTTGGAGAATGCCACTGTAAGGTTGTTATGTCCCAGTAGTTGGCTTTACACCCATGTACATACAAACTGGACTCAGTGGGTTACTTAAAAGAACAAAAAAGATATGAAGTGGGGAGGGAAATGTGTGGGAGGTGCTGGGAAGCTTTGGATGGTCAGGGTAGAGGTGTATATGATGGAGATACACTATGTATTTGTATGAAATTTTCAAAGACTGAAAGTCTAATTGTAAAAGATACTCCATGTTAATAGTTTCAGCTAGTTGACAGAAATTAGCTTATCTTACTTACATATGCCATGATTCCTATTGTTTAGCAAATAAAAAAAAAGAAAGAGGAAATCACATTCAACCAAGGAAAAGGCACAGAGACAGGAAAGTGGGTAAGTGCAGAAAAAAAATTAGGTTGATAAACTATTATTAAACAACCATGAAAATCTATGAACATCAAATTGTACAATATTATAATAGTGGAGTCATGTGAAACGTAGAAACATTGTCTTTTAAACATTTTTTTTAATTTAAGAAGATCTTACACAACTTCCTGTTCAAAAGTTATCTTTCACAGAAACTTCCAGGGCTCCATGGGGGACAACAGAACTCATCTTTACATGTGTTCACTGTTGGGAGAACTCAATTCTCTCTATGGTAAAACAAATAATTTTCTTTATATTTGAGCTATATTTCCACTGCTTTTATCCACAGTTCTGAATGCATACCTTGAGCTTACAGACAGAGCAGAAACAACCCATAATTCATTCTTGATGTCCAAGAGGTGTTAAGAGATAGTTCATTGTGGTTCTGACTTGTATTTCCCAGGATTGAGTGTTACTGCATATTTATCTTCATACTTTCTGGCTTTTTGTATGCCTTCTTTGGGGACATGTGTGACTGTTTTGAATATTTTCCTTATTTTAAAATGCATTTTATCTTTTGCAATTGAGATGTTTGGAAAACTGGAGGTAACATACAGAAGATGACATTACATCCCGGATCTCTTACCTCCTAACTGTGAAACTACCAGAAGAGGCTAGAGGAAATTATTCATGGCGTTGGCCTAGGCAAGGTTTTTTGGTTGTTTGGTTTTAAAGAAAAACCTTAAAAAGATGGGCAACAAAAGTTAAAGCAAGCAATGAGATTGAAACAACAGAGTAATGTGAAAACAGAAAACAGAAAATTTAGGAAAGCATCAGATGACATCTTAAAGTCACCAGGCTCTCCTTCAATCAATCCCTTCATTGTGTAACCTTGCCTAACTCTCATTAGAATACACTGTGCAGGTCTTCCTTGTAGTCTGTGAGAGTTTTACACAATTGTTTCTCCTCTAACTGTAGCCCGCTCTATCTCCCAGTCCAAGTGTTTTAAATATATGGGACGATGCCAAGGTGCAGCAGCATCTCATACAAATTGCATTTCTTCCCTTAAACTGTTATATAACATCCTGAAGTTGTGTTTTAAAGTTCAACTTAATTCTAACAAGTTTTCGCATTGCTTGAAAAAAAATGTTACAACCCAGTTTTAAACCTCAAGATTCTCCTGCTGATACACTCAGTGAACTGGAGAATGGGTACACAGCATGCTCTCCTCCATGTTATTTCTTCAGGCAGATGATGTTAGAACCATGTCTGGCAGATGGCAAGTGCTCAAGCATCAGAAAGGTAGCGGGACTGGAAATCACTGATGATTTAAGCATCATTTAATTATTTCATACTATATGCTGAAGTAACTGGATTAACAGAGATTTATTTTTATTGAAATTCAACCTCTGATTTCTTAGTTTAAAACTCTCCCAGAGAAAAATGTCTCAAAGTTTAGCATTTTTTATTTCGTTCTGTCTGAACCTGCCATTCTGTATCTGACTCTATGGCTCAGAAATCTGCCATGAGTTAGCCACCTCATGGAATTCCTCCTGTCCACACGATTCATTGTCGTTGGTTTCCAAGTCCTTCTGTGTTTGGGTGTGCTCCTAATCTCTTCCAAGAATGCCACTTATGTCCACATGAATCAAGTCACACGGAATGGGGAGTCTTTTGTCTGGGAATCTCCTTTAGGAAGATTCTGTGGCTCCACCCACCTGTAGGTCCAGATGGACCTTAACTGCCACAGACAGCTAAGGTGTGAACATCCACTCTGGCTTCCACCTTTAGCAATTGATTCCACTGCTAGGCACTGCTAGGGAGAGACACCTGGGATTTTATTTCAGGCTCTTCGTTACATTTCATTAGTTTGCTCTGGTTTATGACTGGGGCTTTGCTCTGAATGAGGCGCTGATGGTTCATACACCAACTGACAATTACTGGTGGGTTTTGCCACACTTTCTCCAAACTACTATTTAAGCTGTCCTAGTTATCTTTTTATTGTGTTTTTGAAACAATGTTTCACTTTATGGCTCAAGGTGGCTTCAAACCCATAATCCCATTTTATGTCTCATTCTAGGATTGCAGGCATGCATTACCTTACCTAGTTTTTTTTTATTTTAACATTTTTACTTTATATTAATCATAGGTTATGTACTTTGTATCCCAGTCATAGCCCCCTCCTGCATTCCTTCCCTATCCCTCCCTCATCTCCTCCCTGCCCCTTTCTAAGTCCACTGATAGGGGAGGACCGTCTCCCCTTCCATCTAACTCTAGCTTATCAGGTCTCTTCAGGAATGGCTGCAATGTCCTCTTCTGTGGTCTAGCAAGGCTGCTCCTCCCGCAGGGGGCGGGGAGGCCGAAGAGCCAGCCATTGAATTCATGTCCAAAATAGTCCCTGTTCCCCTTACTAGTGTACCCACTTGGATATTGAACTGCCTTTTGCTACATACAAGCAGGGGTTCTAGATTATATCCATATATGGTCCTTGGTTGGAGAGACAGTCTCATAGAAGACCCCTGTGCCCTGATACATTTGGTCCTTGTGGAGCTCCTGTCCTCTCCAGGTCATACTAACTCCCCCTTCTTTCATATGACTCCCTGCACTCTGCCAAAGGGTTGGTTATGTTTCTTAATATTTGCTTTGATACCCTGCTAGGTAGAGTCTTTCCGAGGCCCTCTGTGGTAGGCTCTTGTCTTGCTACTTGTTTTCTCCTACATTCAATGTCCATCCCATTTGACTTTCTAAGTGAGGATTAATCCTCTTACCCCAGGTCCTCTTTCTTGTTTATCTTCTTTAGGTATATAGATTTCAGTATGTTTATCCTATCTTATAGGTCTATATAAGTGAATATATACCATGTGCGTCTTTCTGCTTTTGGGATACCTTACTCAGGATGATCATGTCCAGGTCCCACCATTTGCCTGCAAATTTCATGATTTCCTTATTTTTAATTGCGGAGTAGTATTCCATTGTGTAAAAGTACCACAATTTCTGTATCCATTCCTCAACTGAGGGACATCTGGGTTGTTTCTATCTTACCTAGTTTTTAAGGCTATTATTACCATTGGTGGTAGAGTGTATATGTGTGGTCTGATATTGAATTTAGAGTCTCACACGTGTTAGGAAACCATGTCACCAATACTCCTTAATTATCTTATTTCTTTTCTTCCCTCTGTGCACTAGCAGTCATATTGACTCTATGGACAACAAAACAACTGTTATCACCAACTAACTGGAACAAGCTCTACCAAGCAGCTGGCCTCTGTCTCTATCTTCAGTGCAAGGCAGCTACGACAGAAGGTTTATTTTTTTCTCTTTAAATAACTCTTTTTGTTAAACTAGAAGAAACAAGGGGAAAGAGCAGTGATTTCTGACTATTTAAAAACCAACTAGTTAGCACTCTCTAGATCCATACCTGTGAGTATATTCATGAGGTAGAATAAAAGATAACTCATTTCCAACATTAGTCTTCAAGGTGGCTGTTGATGCATAGTCATGGATAAGTTTTGCGACTTCATCAGTGTCACAGTAAGTTTCCTTCACCATGACTATGTGGTACCCAACACCTGAGAAAAGGCATTCAGAAGACCAAATTAAATGGTTTTGTACTTCCTATCTTCTTATGAGACCATACCTGGCTTTCTATGATTTGGGTAAACTAAAGGAAGATGCAGCATGTCATAAATTATTTTGGCTATATAACTCTCAGAGGCACAGCATTATGTAATATAATCATGGTTTAACCTTATATAGCTATATAAGGGATTAATTATGATCTGGATTATAAAACCAGATAGAGCAGAGATAACATTGAAGGTTATCTGATCTCTCTTTCTACTGATGCTGAAACTAAAGAAAACAAGATTAATATTCATTAAATAGGTGTTTGCTTTGTCCATGTTCTATGCTAGAAACTACATAAATTAAACAAAAATTTTTTTCTTTTAAGATCTGAGAAATCTTTGTAAAATATTCTAGTTTAAACTCTGTCATCATCTCCTCCCTGCCACCCTGAACCTCCTCCCTTTTCTCCTCTTACTCTTTCACCTTCTTCTTCTCGTCTTGTTTCTCCTTTTTCTTCACTGGTCTTCCTAAAGCTATGTGAAGGATAGGGTATGAAGGGAAATCCCTCCAAGGCACTCTAGGATTTGTGCTTCTAGCAATGGAATTCTGGTACCTAAGTCGTGGACAACGGAACTAAAGGAAATATCTCTTGGGTATCTATCTGAGCCCATCATCTGACAAGGATCCTTTGAAAAAGGGAGAGAAGTGGAAAGGGAGAGGGGGAAAGATGGTACCAGAGAGCAAGTGAGCAGCAGGGTAATGAGGAAATTCCTGTGGGGGTGGGGAATGGGAATCAAAGATGATAAGTGAGGGTCAGGAGGCTGGTGCTTGAATTGCAGCCTGAAGGGAGAACCATCTTCTTACATGTAGGTCTCAAGCTCTCTTTAACAGCAACATCCTATTTCCTTCCTAAAATGTTTAAAGAGAGTGATGGGCAGAACCCAAAAGCTGTGCCACAATAGTGGATTTCCCCGAACATAGATTCTATTGACTTTATTATTCATACACATGGCCTGACAGTGATAAGGGCGTATGCTTCTTTGAGATAAATATTACATTCTTTAGTTTCTACTGTACTTTTTTTTTCACAAAATACAAACTATGTCAATAAATAAGCAAGCACATATGATACATATAATACTATATAGTATAGAAAATTAGAAGCAGAGATTGGCCTAGAAAAGCAAAGTGTTGAGTCAATTATAAATTTTGCAGACTGATGAAAACTTTAAAAGAAGGCCAGAGGAAACAGCAGAAAAGTACAGAGGTCACTTCACAGTCTCAGCAGTATGGTAGAAAGAGAAATAGAAAGAGTCAATAGTGCTGTAAAAAGATCACTAAAAGTGATCCAAATGGGAATGCAAAAAAAAAAAAAGTGTAAGAAAACAGATAATACCATAAGTGAAAAATCACAGTTATCATATACTAGAAAATAACTGGAAAATCTACTATGTCCTTGTGAGAGTACATCCCAAAAGTTCTATTAAAATTCTATCAAACAAAAATTACACATCCATTGAAAACATTAATAATAAATGAGTTTAGCTCTTGGCCTTGATGATTTCAGTATGTCCTAACAGAACTTCCACCATGAACATCTGAAAGAAGTGGACAAATGTGAAAGCACAGCTTCAGGGGCAGGCAAGGGGCAGCTGAGGGCACCCATGCCTATGCGAAGAAGACATGATGAGAGGTGCAGTCACCCCACTTTTGCTTGGAGGTGATTTTTGCATGGAGATGCAGTGAGGGGGAATACAATGGCTCCCAGAGCTTCCACACCTGAGTTGAGAAGTTAGAAACCAAGGGAGGGAGACTAAGTGAGGACTGCAGCCACACGTTGTGAAGATGATTTGAGTGCAGAACTCTGCAGCAAAATCACACTGGAACCAGAGCTGGAGAGATGGCTCAGTGGGAAAGGGCACTTTCAGAGCATGTGTGAGAACATGAGTTTGAGCTAATAGCAACAACATAAACATCAATCATGACATGCATGCCTATAGCCCCAGAGTTGGAGGGTGAAGTCAGGCAGATCCCAGGAGGCTATTATGTGAGAGACCCCATCTTGGGGGAATAAGGCAGGTAATAATGGAGAAGGACATCCAATTTCTTCCTCTGGTCACTACATGTGAGCACAGGAGTGTGCACACCAGCACACACATAGCACATACATACAGAAATAAAAATTAAAGGAATTACCCACAGAAACCTCATAAACATGTCTCTTTTAGTCTTTGCTGAATGACAGGCTATATAGATAACAAGAGAACTCTATGTGATTGGATTTACCTTTTTAAAAAATTCTGTTGTCATCTCACAAAAGACTAGAGTTCACATAGCTAAGCCAAAGCAGTAGATCAGTGATGATTAGTCAGGATCATCACTCTATGGTGAAGACTCTATGGTCTTAAGCAATAGACATGAAATATACTCAGTGGCCCACATTAGCAAAGTTGAAAAAGCAGGTCTCAACACTGCACAAAAATGTTCCAAGGGGGATGTTGGAAAAGGGCCCAAAACTCTCAGAGGACATATCCCCAGCGAAAGTCTACACATTCAACAACAGTACATAAGTTATAGCAACCAGTCAAAAGGTTCTGACTAGCATGAGATAATGCCTAGCCAGAGGCAAAACCCAGTAGAAACAGACCCGGAAACTAAGGCATACCAGCTAAGTAAAATGAGCGCTCACAAGTATTAGGCATGTCTACAGAAAAATGTCACAGTTCTTTGCACTGAAATAAGAGAAGCTTGACAAGCTTGAAGTAGAGAAGACTAAGGACATAGCAGAATGCACATCATCTGTGATCACAGGACCACCTCTAGACTAGAACACAGAACTACAAATCCATACAGATGCTAAATGACAGACAGCCATCTTCTCAGACAAAAACAGGATGAAGTTATAAATGAGCAACAGAAAAAGGCTGGGAAGTTCAGAATTAGGTGGAAATCAAGCAGTGCATACCGAAAGAGTCAATAAGTTACATTAAAAAAAATCAGGGAAATTAGAAAGTTATCTGTCCCCCTCTTATGTCTATTTCTATGTCTCTGTATATAACCATCATCTCACTGATGGACAATTGCATTAGATTATATTAGCTAGAAAACATGTGAGAGAAATGAGTGTCAGTATTGGATGATACAATAAACCACAGAAGTGGGAAATAATTTTTGAAGAAAATAGAAACATTATTCAAAGAATCTCCAGCAAAATGTTAGTTGAACACAGCATAGGGAATCACTCAAGTTTGGACTGTATATACAAAACCAATGGGAATTATTTTAAAAGAATATTATTTAGGCAACAAGATTCTAAGAATAAAAAAAGGAAATAGACCATATAGTCTTTTCAGGAAGACAGGAGAGCCGCAGCACCGCAAGGTTCCCTGGACCATGATAGCAATGCGATCACCCAGCATATCAGCTTCATCCATGTAGTGGGTGGTCAGCAGGATGGTGCGGTCCTTTTTGTAAGCTTGAAGGATGTCCCAGGTGGTCCTTCTGGAGGCTGGGTCCATGCCAGATGTGGGCTCATCAAGTATCACCACCTAAGGACAGAACAATTCTATGAGTGTAAATATGCGCTTGTCTCACGAGTGTCCTACCAGAACTGGGCTTGCTCTTGCTTTTCTTTTTAGATGAAATGTCCAACTGAGAAAAGATAGTGAGTTTATATAAAACTAGGACTCCTGTACTAAATCCAAACCCATGGTCATTTTATACCAAGGAGGCTGACGATGTGAATTCCACCCAAGGGAGCTGCTTTCAGAGTGTTAAAACTGTGTCAGCCTTTAGATTTGTGTCACTTGGATTTTTAAGCCTGATGTAGTGCAGGGCTATCTGCCCTTAGCTTCCCCCTTTACCTTGGAGCCCCCTATGAGCGCTATAATGATGGCGAGTTTGCGCTTCATGCCTCCACTCAATGACTTTGAAAACGTATCACGCTTTCCCAGCAGGTCGAAAGCCGACAGCATGTTGTTAGTTTCCTGAAGACGTATCTTTTGAGGTATTCCTTTCACCTACGAGAAGAAGGCAGAGTTTCTTCTATTTTAGCCTCAGAACTTCCTTTTAAGAGTTATTTTCTGTTTTTGAGAATTTCATATGTGTATATAAAGTATTTTGTCATATCAATCTTCCCCTCCTCTTCAGACTCCCTCCTCTCAGCACACTCTACCATGGCTCCCTCCCAACTTTACACTGGCTTTCATGCCAGTCAGTGCTGTCTGTCTGTGAGGGCACCCCCTGGAGCAAGAGTCACCTACAAGCAACCATCATCACTATCTCAGCAGGCAACTTCCAAAGCTCCTCAGCTAGAGGTGGGGCTGTGTGAGTCTCCCCACAATCTATGCTGGAGTGTTGACTGGCTCAGTCTGGTGCAGGTCTTGTGCAGGGAACCACAGCTGTCCTGAAGGTAATGGTTCTCTCCACTTTTCCTGACCTCTGAGTCTTACAAATCTCTCACATCGACTCCTTCCTTACATCAGCTCTGTAGTGGTTTATTGCCTTTTTCACTCTTTTAAGTTTAGAAGAAAATTCATCTAAATTCATCAGGTCTTGAACTTTGCAAGAATAAGGATATTGGTAGTTGTAATCTACCTGAACAGATTGAAAGGAAAAAAAAATATCTCCTTGGATTACCCTGCAGTAGAAATAAAGGTGTTCTGACACTGTCAAGTGATCAAACAACAGGTTCTGCTGAGGACACAAGCCCAACGAAGTCCTGATTTGAGCCATATGCTGTGAAATGTCATATCCATCAACATAGGCTTCTCCTCTGGTAGGGGGATAGAGACCTAGAATCAGGCAGAAGATGAGACACAAGCAGCTTTTGTGAGGATACAGGCTCATTAACTCCTCTGACAAGACTACACACTGACTTCTCATTAGCATTGTAGATTACTGAAATACCTGTTGGCCTCTTTCAGGATCATGTTAGAAATAATTTGCTACATTTTTTTCCTGTTTACCTGTATGCTCCTATTTTTCAGTACTCAGTGGTGAAGGGAAAATCACATGGAGTGATGAAAGCATAAACGTGTAACATGTCCAGTACCACCAGTAGCCACTTGTCAACAGTTAACTATTAGAATACAGTCTGTGCCATACACTTTGGAAGAAACCTTTTTTTATCAAATTTTAATTTTTATTAATTTCAATTTATTCACTTTGTATCCCCCCCATAGCTCCCTCCCTCCTCCCCTCCGAATTCCACCCTCCCTCCCCCTTCTCCACCCATACCCCTCACCCAGTTCACTGATAGGGAAGGTCTTCCTCTCCTTCCTTCTGATCCTAGTCTATCAGCTCTCATCAGGAGTGGCTGCATTGTCTTCCTCTGTGGCCTGGTAAGGCTGCTCCCTCTTCAGGGGGAGGTGATCAAAGAGCAGGCCAATCAGTTCATGTCACAGACAGTCCCTGTTCCCATTACTATGGAACCCACTTGGACACTGAACTGCCATGGGCTATTTTTGTGCAGGAATTCTAGGTTATCTCCATGCATGGTACTTGGTTGGAGTATCAGTCTCAGAAAAGACCCCTGTGCCCAGAGTTTTTGGTTCTGTTGCTCTCCTTGTGAAGCTCCTATCTTCTCCAGGTCTTACTTTTTCCCACATCTTTCATTTCCCTGGACTCTGCCCAAAGGTTGGCCATAAGTCTCAGCATCTGCTTTGATACCCTGCAGGGTAGAGCCTTTCAGAGGCCCTCTGTGGCAGGCTCCAAATTCTATACACCTAAAGAAACTAATCAAGAAGGAGGACTCTGGCTAAAATGCTCCATCCCCGTTCAGGAAGGCAAAGAGGACGGACATCAGAAGAAGGAGAAAACAGGGAAAACACCTTTTAAAGTGGAAAAGCCACACCATAAAACTGTTATCCTTGCCAAATTTAAATGATGGTTGGTAGAAAAATAGATAGCCACCCAAAATAATTTCAGAATGGTTCAGAGGGTTGTATAGACTTAGGCAGCTGTCATGTGATAACTCAGTAATCTTTTCTTGAGAAAAAATCTTGCTGTGTTGCTCAGAGTAGTCTGCTGAATTCTTAGGCTCCAATATTCCCCTGCAAATTCATGGTGTTTTCATTGTTTTTGTTACACGTCTCCCATATATATATATATATATATATATATATATATATATATATATGTGTGTGTGTGTGTGTGTGTGTGTGTGTGTGTGTGTGTGTGTGCATATATAACCTACCAAGCCATGTTTTGCTTTGCCCATATGTGAGTGTCCAGTGCTGACCACTTGGGATTGGACAACTGGTGAGCTCTTCTCTTTGTCTCTCAGCCAATTGTAGCTCTTTGTGTAGGAATAGGACCATGTGGAATTTCCCCTGTTCACACTAGCATATCAACTTAGCTAGTCTTGTTTGGGTAATCATAATGTTGAAGGTCATGGGGGCATGTTCCTGTCATGTTCAGGGGGCCATGAAAAATAGATTTCCTGGGCCTCTGGTTCTAAATAATCTTTCTGTCCCCTCTTCCTCAATTAACCCTGAGCCTTAGATACAGGGGTTGTGTTGCAGATATTTCAGTTGGGATTGGACACTTCACAGTCATGCATTATCTGCCATTTGTGTAGTTGTGGATTTATGTAAATAGTCTCCACCTGTTGTGGAAATAATCTTTTTTGGTGAGTGGTAAAAGCTATACTTATCTGTGGGAATAAGGATGGAATACAGATACAAATTATGTTTGTTTAGAAAAATAACAGTAGTAGGTTCTCCTATAGGGTCCATGGTCTCTCTAGCCATGTGTGGTTGGTTAGGTTTACAGAACCAGACAAGAATTCCTCTTGTGCAGGCAATGCATTCAACTATACAGCAGTTGATTACCCCTAAAATGAAGTGCCACTCTTGTGCCCTTGGATGATCTTGTTATGATGGCCATTATTATGGTTCATGTGCTTTCCAGCTGTGTAGGGCTATTGATTGCTTTTCTCCCTTGACACTTAGCATAACTCCTTCTGATAGTAGGATAGCTAGTACTCAAGGAGGAAGAGGCTGCAGGGTCAGTTCCAGCTCACTGCCTTCAAATCCTGTGTCCAAATGTGTGCTATCTTCAGCCAAAATATTACACTTAATGTGGTAATCCAAACCCAGAAAAACAAATGTACCATTTAACCTATGGTAACCACAGAAATCAGGACCAGGAGTGGAGGAGAAGGAGTGACATGATGTGGAACAGCAAGACACAGGCACTATGAAGGGGAGAATGGGAAAAAATGGGGGGAAGGACTTAACTGTAGGGAGAGAAAGGGAGGTGAGAAAAATAAACACTAAGGTTGCTTGTAAAAGATATAGGAACCGTATTATTTTATGCTTATTTAAAATTACATACACACACACACACACATATATATATATATATATATATATATGTACATGTATCATTTTATTTTAAATGAAGTTACAGTGTCACTTGGGGTAATAATGCTCCTTCATAAGAGCATTATGTAACAAGAGCCATGAAAAAACCTTCTGCATTGCCAGGGGAGACTAAGAGACTTTTAAAGAACACAGGTCATTGCTATCACTCCTGGATGCCTCCTAGCTTTTGAAGCAAATAATCCACACTTAATATAATTGTTGATATGGTTGGGTTCATAGCTGCCACATTCTTCTGTTTTCTGTGCTCCTTAGTCCTCTGTACCCTTTTGTCACTTTCTTACACATTGAGCAAACATTTCTATCGTAATACTTTAATTCCTTTCATTTTTTCCCTCACTACTACTCGTCTCCTTGTTTGTTTCTCTGAGATAGATACATATTTGTCTCATGTAGCCCTGGAAGCCTTGATCTTGCTTTGTTCAAGGATGACCTTGAGCTACTAATCTACTTGCCCCTACCTCTTAAGTACTGGAACCACAGGTATACACCCTCACTCCTGACTGCCAGTGGTTTATTTTATTTTTATCTTTGTAGTTGTTTTGGAGCTATTTCAAGTTTATAATAATTTAATTCTGACTTATTATGATGTCTGCAGAGCTCCACCCTCTTCTTTCTGATACTATTGATTATGCATGACATCTGTATATGTTATCAGCCATGATGCAGTGGCATATTTTTGTTTATTAAGTGTTGGTATAATGTTCTTTTGAAATGTATACACCTTACTCTTGTTCATTCAAATGCTGATTTCTCTCCCCCACTCTCTGGTTTCAACCTGGACAGTGCATTGTGATACTTGTTCTAAGCGTCACCTGTCTCAACTTTGTGTAAACATGCCAAAATAAAGCAGCGAGCCACAATGTTGAGCAATAGAAAGAAAGCAGGAAGAGAGGGAGGAGCCAGAGGACAGGAAGATGGGAGGCAGAGGAGGAAGAGAGAAGGGCAGATGAGAGCTGGGAGATCAGAGGCAAGAACAGAGGTCTTGGAACAATGTGGAGAATGAACTGGACCTAAGATTTCACTTAAAAGCAAGTATAATATGCAAAATCTAAATGTTAGGAAACTATGAGGGCTTGGAGGTTTAGGATGGAACAACTATTGCCCAGCATTGTGTTCTAGGTTAATTACATAAATCCCACTGTCTGTGTGGTAATTTACAACTATTTAGGATTAACAGCAGCTTTACCAGAAGATATAATATTAATAGTATCAATATCAATAGTAAATATTAATAGTCACCTACAACAATTAAGGAAATGGTAAAAATGCATTAGTAGAGATTGTTACACTTCCCCTCTTCTTTAACACTTGTGGTAGTTTGCATAGGAATGGTTCTCATAGCCTCAGAGATGTGAATGCTTGGTCAACAGGGAGTGGCACCACCAGGAGGTGTGGCCTTGTTGGAGGAAGTTGTCACTAGCTTTGAGGTGTCAAATGCTCAAGCCAGGCATGGTCTCTCTCTCTCTCCCTGTTGCCTGCCCCAATCCACATGTAGAACTCTTGGGTCCTTTTCTGTCACCATGTCTGCCTCTGTGGAACCGTGCTTCGCTATGATGATAAAGGACTAAACCTATGGACCCGTAACACAGCCCCAATTAAATGTTTTCCTTGTCACCTTTGTCGTGGCCATGGAGTCTCTTCACCACAATAGAAACCATAACTAAAACAGCACTGTTCTTTCCATTCCTTTTCCATTCTTCTCATTTCATATCCAGTTCGTGGACTTGCACTGCTATCTTGGTAAGACACATCAACAGCATCTTTTTGACAATCACACTTATCTGGTGGTGACAGTGTTGGTGGAATGTATACATTTACGGTTCTGCCTCGGTTGACTTAGATTCAGCCTGAAGAACCTCTTAGTATTTCTGGCAAAGTGTTCTTCTAGAAATGGATTCCAGAAGGCTGTGTCCATCTGGATTGTGCACTTCTGAAAAGTAGGCCTCAGACTCTTGCTTGTTGGTTGTTTTCTTTTGCCAGTTTAACGTGTGGCCACACTCACATCCAGCTGGTGTTGCCATCTATTAGTATCTGTTGTGCCTGATGAATGGCACTCTCTTTTTATTTTCGTAATTTCCTATAACACACTGGGTGTGTACTCCAGTTTATCTTACTAAAGATTTGTTGGTCTCATGAGTAAGTCATCTAATATTTAAATTTTTATTTTTCTAGAACACTTTTTCTCCTCCTTTCTCCTTTTCTTCCCCATCTGGCACTGATAATACACATACATTCAGTGCACTTAGAGGGGCCTGTATTTCTCTGAGGCTGTTAATTTTCCTTTTTCTGTTACTCACATGTGTCTATCAGTCCTTCTTCAAATTCAGGGATTCTTTCTTCTGTCAGTTCACACCAACTATTAATTTCTTATAAGGATTTTTTTTTAACTTTGGTTCCTGCGTTTCTTCTATAAGTCACATTTGGTTCCTCCTCTCTCCTGCTCCTCCTCCTAATGGTTCTCTCCTTCCCTTGCTTTTCCTCCTCTTCCTTCTCCCCCCTCTCCTTATGCTCCTCCTACCTCTACTCCTCCTCTTCTACCTCCTCTTTGTCCTCCTCCTTTTTTTCTTTTTAAATCTTTAATGATTTCCTGGTCTGGGGAGATGACTCATTTAGTGAAGTCTTGCATGCCCTGAATTTAAATTCCCAGCACTCACATAAAACCTAGATACAGTGGTATGACTTTTAACTCCAGCACTGACAGGGGGAAAGGGATGAGACTTGTATGATATAGTTTAATAATAGCCCGCTTTGTTTTCCAGTTTGTAAGTAACGTAAAAATTTAAAAGTTAGTGTTTTAATGTCTCTCGCAAAACACTAACTTTTAAATTTTCCCCAGCTCTGGGGAAGGGCGCCTTTTGGACAGAGCCAAACTCCTACCTGAGAGGAT
Source organism: Pachyuromys duprasi (assembly GCA_028658305.1). NCBI lineage: Eukaryota > Metazoa > Chordata > Mammalia > Rodentia > Muridae > Pachyuromys > Pachyuromys duprasi. The sequence goes on from CM053758.1 coordinate 18,026,767, forward strand.
GGACAGAGTGGTTGACTTTCCTGCCCCGTTCTGCCCCAGAAGAATAGTGATCTGTCCCTGATATAAGTTCAAAGACAAGTCCTCAACGGCTGTCTTGATGGTGTTATTCTCTCGGAACACCTGTTGGAGGGAAGCCCACAAACATTAACTCTGTAGCCTCCCTAAGCGGTTTGGAAGAACAGTTACTCACAGCAATTCTTTTTAGGTGAAATGAGACTACACATTAACCTTATGGCGAAATAGAGTGTAATACGGAGAAACGGCAAAGAGGGGAAACCTATTTGACGATACAACACGAGTTTTGGAATTTCACAGTAGGTGCACAGTCTTTCCCTGAACAATCTCATCCATTTCTGCTTTGTTTCAATTGCCACCTTGAAGCTGGAAGTGCCACAGTCTTCTTCAGTCAGTCTTTATTTGGGGAACAGAGAAAATTGTTCAGCAGACAAAAGCACTGTGCAAGGGCAAGGATTTCAGTTCTAATCCCCAGAATCCACAGAAATTCTAGACACATTCCTAATCCCAGTGCTCCAACAGAAATATTGGGGGCAGAAACAGGAGAATTTTTAGAAGCTGGTGGGCCATCTTGTCTAGCATGTACAGTCAAAAACAACAGAGACCCTGTCTCAAAGAAGGTGGGAGCTAGGGCTGATACACACAGTTGTCTTTTGGCTTTGACATGTGAGTTGTGGCATGTGACTATATTCACTTGAGTAGGCATGCACACACATATCATAAATATGGAAACACATATGTGTGCTTGTGTGCACATGTGTGTGCATGTACATACACACAGAAAGAGAGGAGAGACACACACAATACACATACATACACATAGACCTTGAAGAAAAGCCAACTGGAACCACCATGGATGCTCACCTGAAATACCTTTCATGTAGATGATCAGTGTTTCTGTCCAGGAGGCAAAAAGCTAGAAAGAGCACCACTTTCAGGCTAGCAACAAGTAGAAGCTAAATAACTTCCGAAACCCTAATTTCTCTTGAAATTCACCCAAAAGGTGAAACGGTCTGAAGACTGAGGGATGATAGAGACCCTCAGGAAAGATGGTGCAAATGTGCAGTAACTGTGATTGGCATCCAAATTTTTAAGGAGACTTTAGTTATTTTTTTAAAACAACAATTGGGTCATAAAACACTTAAGACATATAGAGCATAACCACATAGCCTGGGATTCAATCCCTGACGTGCAGATTTAAAACAGACATTCCTCCCAGTACATCCTTTTGATGATGAGTTAAGGTATCACTCTGTGTGACCAAAACCAGAATCCTGTTTCAGGTTTTACCAAATGGCAGGAGGGGTCTCTTCCCAACCATTCTTCCTAGACATAGGTTCCAGGCTTTAAAAAAGAAGTGAGGCTGGAGAGATGGCTCAGTGGTTAAGGGCACTGTCTGCTCTTCCAGAGGTCCTGAGTTCAATTCCCAGCAACCGCATGGTGGCTCACAACCATCTATAGTGAGACCTAGTGGTCTCTTCTGGCATGCAGGTGTACACACAGATAGAGCTCTCATATACATTAAATAAATAAGTAAATAAATAAATGTTTTAAGTACTTGTGTCCAAACTAGAGCTCCTGATTTCCCAAAGCCTTAGTTAAAAAGTCACAGATCAGTTAACCAAGCAAACCAACCCCTGGGTTGTCCTGCAGCCTCACCGACGTTCATGGGTTGGTCCATTTGTACCGCCTTTTCTTCAAGCTGATTATAAAGTGTCTCCAGTACCAATTCCAAAATGTAGGTGGTGATGTAGAGCCAAGCTGGCAGACAGAGCTGACCATCACCTGTCTCCATTTCAAGCAGCCATTGATATAAGATGTCCTGAAGAAACGCACCTAATCTGGACTGAGGTGGTTTTCTTCAACAGAGTTGACTGTTGGGCAGGGCAGCCGGCATCCACGGTGGCCAGGTTTGTTTCTAGAGCGGCTTCTCTGTACAATCTAATATATTTCTTCTCCCCATTCCATTTTTAAATTGCTGTATCACTATCAGTTTTTCACTCACACTAGAATGAAAATTCCTTGTGAGTATGGACTTTTTTTTCTGAGTGAGTGTGTGTGTGTGTGTGTGTTTTATTTTTACTGCTGAGTCCCTAGAAGTAAGAATGAATTAATGAAAAAAAAGATTGAATAAATGAACAGGATAGACGACCCTTAGCTTTTCTGAACATTGTCATGATCCTGGATAAGCAAGTGTAGGAGAAGTATGGAGAATGGTGAAGGGCTCTATGTATGCATTAGGGGAAATTTTTAGAGGCAAAAGGTGGGGAAAACAAACAAAGAAAACCAAAAAAGCAAGAAAGCAAGAAAGAACAAAAGAAAGAAAGAAAATGTAGGAGAATCAGATAAGTGCAGCTGGGGAAATGATCATAGCCTGTATGTTCCTTGAGTAATCTGCTTCTAGATTTAACCATGTTACAGGTTACTAATATTCACAAAAAAGATTTGACAAGAGCTTTGGAGTTCTGAGGGAGTCTAGGGAAAAATCTGAATTTTGTACCTAGGTTGTTAAAAGCAAAATAAAGACTTTGTGTAATATGAAGCTTTGGAAAGTTCTATAAGAAAATATACATTCTCTACTCTCCTGAATATCCTCAGGATAAAGAGTTAGGGCTCAGATCTCAAGCTTATGCAGACCCTTGAGAGAAGGAAATGCCAGCAAATGTATGAATCACCTGAGCTGCACACTTACAGAAAATCAAGCAAAACTGATAGATGTGAGGGTCACCTCCATCCTCCCACAATAACCACCCAGGCAAAAGAGATCACAAGCAGGTGAATGGAAAACTTTAGAGAATGGAAATTAATGTTTACCCAATCAAGTTACAAAGCTCCATTAGATACTACACCTTAAAATGGCAGCACTTCCAGTTAGACCAGCACCCATTTGTTGAAGATGCTACCTTTTCCCCATTGTACAATTTTGGCTTCTTTGTCAAAAATCAGGTGACCATAGATGTGTGGGTTTATTTCTGGGTCTTTGATTTGGTTCCATTGATCCACCAGTCGGTTTCTATGTCAGTACCATGCACATATTTTTATTACTGTTGCTCTATAGTACAGCTTGAGCTCAGGGATGGAGATACCTCCAGAAGAACTTTTATTGTACAGAATTTTTTTAAAGCTATTCAGGGTTTTTTTGTTTTCCCATATGAAGTCGAGAATTGTTCTTTCAAGGTCTGTAAAGAATTGTGTTGGTATTTTGATGGGAATTGCATTGAAGCTGTAGATTGCTTTTGGTAAGATGGCCATTTTTACTATGTTAACCCTACCAACCCATGGGCATGGGAGTTCTTTTCATCTTCTGATATCTTCTTCAAGTTCTTTCTTCAGGGACTTGAATTTCTTTTTAATACAAGTCTTTCACTAGCTTGGTTAGAGTTACACCAAGTTACATTATGGGTGTGTGTGTGTGTGTGTGTGTATGGCTATTGTGAAGGGTATTGCTTCCTTAATTTTTTTCTCAATCCGTTTGTCTTTTGTATACAGGAGGGCTACTGATTTTTTTAGTTAATTTTGTATCTAGACACATTGCTGAAGGTGTTTATCAGCTGTAGGAGTTCCCTAGTAGAATTTTTGGGGTCACTCATGTAAACTATTTATACTATTATATATTATATTATTATATTATATATTATAGTATGTCATGATATACTATATATCATCTGCAAATAGTGATACTTTGACTTCTTCCTTTCTGATTTGTATTCCCTTGATCTCCTTTAGTTGCCTTATTGTTCTAGCTTGGACATTAAGATGTAAATAGATCCATATTTATCACTGTGCACAAAACTGAAGTCCAAGTGGATCAAAGACTTCAACATAAAACCAGACACATTAAATCTATTAGAAGAAAAAGTGGGGAAGAACTTTGATCTCATTGGCACAGGAGACAACTTCCTGAACAGAACAACAACAGCCCAGGCTCTAAGATTAACAATGAATAAATGGGACCTCATGAAACTGAAAAGCTTCTGTAAAGCAAGTACTGTCAACAGAAGAAAACAACAGCCTACAGATTGGGTAAAGATCTTCATCAAATCTACATCCAACACAGGGCTAGTATCTAGAATATATAAAGAACTCAAAAAATTAAACACCAACAAACCAAAGAATCCCATTAAAAATGGGGTACAGAGCTATACAGAATTCTCAACAGAAGAATATCAAATGGTGGAGAAACACCTAAAGAAATCGTCAACATTCTTAGTCATCAGGGAAATGCAAATCAAAATGAATCAAGTTCCATCTTACACCTATCAATGTCTAAGATCAAAAATGAAGTCAACACATGCTGGAGAGGATGTGGAGAAAAGGGAACGCTCTTTCATGGCTGGTGGGAGTGCAAACTTGTACAACCACTTTGGAAATCAATCTGGCACTTTCTCAGAAAATTGGGAATAGCACTACCTCAAGACTCTATACCACTCCTGGGCATATACCCAAAAGATGCTCCACTATACAACAAGGACATTTGCTCAACTATGTTCATAGCAGCTTTATTTGTAATAGCCAGAATCTGGAAACAAACTAGATGTTCCTCAACCAAAGAATAGATACAGAAATTGTGGTACATTTACACAATGGAATAATATTCAACTATTAAAAACAAAGACATCATAAAATTTGCAAGCAAATGGATGGATCTGAAAAATATCACCCTAGTGAGGTAACAGAAAGACATTCATTGTACATACTCACTTAGAAGCAGATATTAGCCATGTAATATAGGATAAACATACTAACATCTACAGACCTATCTAAGCTAAACAGCAGGGGGTCAAAGCAGATGCAGAGACTCACAGCCAAACTTTGGTCAGTGTGCAGGGAGTCTTATGGAAGAAGAGGGGGAGAGAAGGACCCAGAGGGGAGAGGAGCTCCAGAAGGAGACCAACAAAAGCAAAAAAAAAAAATCTGTGTCCATGGAGGTCAGCAGAGACTGATGCACCAACCAAGGGTCATATATGGAGAGAACGTAGGCCCTCTGCTTATATGTAGACCATATACAGCTCATGTGGGTTCCCTAGTAAGGGAAGCAGGGGCTGTCACTGACATGAACTCAGTTCCCTGCTCTTTGATCACTTCCTCCTGGTGGGGCGACCTTGCCAGTCCACAGAGTAAGAGGATGCAGGCAAGTCCTGATAAGACTTGATAGGCTAAGTTCAGAGAGTAGGGGAGGAGAAGTCCCCCTTTCAGTGGACTAGGGGAGGGGGAGGATGCAAAGAGGGAGGGGAAAGGGGACATGGAAAAGATGAGGGAGGGGGCTATCATCAAGATATAAAGTGAATAAAATGTAAAAATATTTAAAAAATAAATGAAAATAAATAAATGGCAACATGTATAGACTACATGGCCAGGTCATAGGGATCTGATTATCTTCTAAATAGAAGGATCTACTATTTATTATGTGCTGTGCAGATATCATTTTTGTCTTTCTTCAGAGACATAAATGCAATGGTATGACCTCTTATTAGCATAAATAAATAAAACCTTTTGAATATTTGGTTATTTCTCATATTGAATGTTTACAGTGAATACCTCTTTAGGAAGCAGGAGAGGAGGTTTATGAAAGAATACCTTGTGCAGGTGTCTGATCTGGATGCTGCGCCTCAAATCAGTTGGTTCCGCTTCAAAATACTTGCTTTCAATTGTCTCATGAGGTTGGGTAATTTCAGGGTTTTCTGGAGGTGTCTCTCCAAACCAGTAAGAGTGCTAATAAGGGAATACAAAAGATATAACTAGTGGTGTGGAAAAAGAACATACTAGAAAACGCCTCAATCTGACAGTGTTTGTACTGAGACGGGCTGCAAACAATTCCCTAGATCAGATTTCGGAGTAAGCTACCTATAATTTGAATTTCAAAGGCTTAGAACATACGATTATATTAAAATCATAAGTATTTCAGAGGGACTACATATCCAGACTTCCCATGCCCTCCTCTAGGATCTGGCCTGCAGACTCTCCATGTCTTCCTCCAGTGTCTAGCCTGGTTAGTACCCACTGCAAGCAGACTCTCGTTTTCCCGTAACCCTCTAGACCTATTGTAGAATCCACAGCAAGTGTCCAGTCCTACTCTGGCCACCCACACCTGTGCAGCATGGAACCTCAAGGTCTTCATAGGAACCCACATTGCATACCACTGCCTAGCAGAAGCATGGTTTGGCCAACTACAGATAATTTCTGTGAGTGTATTATGTTTGGAATTCTGGGAACTTTTCAGAGAGTAGATAAATGCAAGACCCCAAGAGGCTGTGGGGGTGGTCGTTGGTCTTTTAGGGAGGTTGGCTGCATTTTGTTAGTAGCCATGGTCAAAAAGGAAATACAAAGAAAGAAATTAGATCCAGGGATTTTCCTAATTCCTTTCTCCCCTCCCCTCGGTTTCTCTCCTATCTAGTGTTACAGGGTAAAACCAGGGAGGTAAAGGTGAGGAAAAAGAAGAACCCACAAAGTAGCAAAATAGCTGGCTCTCTATCCCACACTTTGGCTTGGAGCAGAAAACATTATATATATATATATATATACCAGGACAGTCCCCTCTGTCCACCTGACTTCATTCTACTCCAGACATTCCCAACCTTTAGTGCCAACCAACCTTCACGTCCTCCCTTCTTCCTCACTTGTTTTGTCCGTAACAAATTCAGGACTAAAAGGAAAGTCTTGCAAGTATAAGTTCAGGCAGAAGACAGAACATCAGGTCTCAAAGACAAAATAGAGGACCAAGACTAAGTAAGCAAGGAACAAGTAATTTAAAAATATGTATGAAAGGAAAACACATGGGAACTATGGGATACCATGAAGAGACCAAAACTTCATATTACAGTAATAAATGAAAGAGAAGAATTTCAAGTTAATGGCATAAACCGGATCCTTAACAGGATCAAAAGGAAAACTTTCCCAGACTAAGGAGGGATGACAATGCAGGCATACAAGAAGTACAGAGAACATTAAATAGACAAAAAAAGAAAATTCTCATGGTATATCATAGTATAACACCAAGTAGATAAAACAAAGAAAGAATATTAAACGTTTCAAGAGAAAAATATTTCAGTCACATATAAAGGAATATCTATCAAAATAACAGCTGATTTCTCAATGGAAACTTTGAAAGCCAGAATCCATTCCAAGTCCTAAAAGACTATGACAGCCAACATAAAATAATACACAAAGCAAAACTATCTGCCATTTTTGAAGGAGAAAGAAAATATTTCCACCACCTAAGCAGCCTGAAAAAAATTTAAACCTAACAAACCAAAACTAAGGAAGATGCAGGAAGCAATATTTTGGGCTGAAGAAGAAAATGAGCATAGCAGAGAGATTGTGGAATGACATAGGATGGCATAATTATTAAAACATGAAGGACCATTGAGAATAGACACAAAACTAAAAATCAACAACACAATGTCTAAAATTAACACACACATTTCAGTAATAACTTTAAATATCACTGGCCTCAATTTTCCAATTAAAAAACACTGACTGAATGGATCAAGAACAAAATCCAGCTATCTGGTGCCTACAAGAAACATATCTTAGTCTTAAAGATAGCCTTAAAACAACTTTAGAGTTAATGGGTGGGCAAAGGACCAGGAAACAAGAAGGTGTCACTATCTTAATATCTGAAAATATATTAAAATAGAACTAATCAGAAGAGATTTTTTAAAAGGACACTTCATTCTAATGAAGGGAAAAGGTAACCAAGAAGACATTACTGTCTAACATATTTGCACTAAACTCAGTGTGCCCAATTTCATTAAAAAAAACTATTATTGAATTTAAAGACACAGATTAACATCAATTAGTACTAGGTGACTTTAATATTTCACTTTCTCCAAGGTCATCTGGACAAAAAACAAACAGAGAAACATTATGAATTAATTGACCCTATACATCAAATGGACTTAACAGCTTCTACAGTTATTTTATTCAAATACCAAAGAATTCACATTCTACTTTGCAACACATGAAAGTTTTAAAAAAAGATAATATCCTGCAACATAAAACAAATCTTTACAAATTCAAACACTGAAATTGATTCTTGTATACTATCTGACCACAATCCAATAAAACTTAAAATTGACAACAAAATCCTCTAGTAAATACACAAACTCATAGACATTAGCCAACTCATCACTTAATGATGAATGGTCAAAAGGAAAAAAAAACAGAAATAAAAACTTCCTGTATATAAATTAAAATGAAGTTCAACAGAATGAGGAACAGCAAATGCTGGGGAAGATTCGAAAGGAAAAGGGAACCCTTGTTTACTGTTGGTGCAATTGCAAGCTGCTGTAGCCAGTATTGAAATCAGTGTGGAGAATTCTCAAAAAGCTAAAAATAAGTCTTCAATGTGATCCAGATATTCCGCTCCTTGGCATACACTCAACATTCTAATCTGATAGTACTTGCTCAGCCATGTTCATTGCTGTTCTATTCACAATAGGTAGGAAATGAAAAACGACCCAAATGACCTACAGCTGATTAATGGATAATGAAAATGTGATGCACGCACACAATAGAACACTATTCGGCACTGATGAAAAATAAAATCGTGAACTTTGGACACAAAGGGGTAGACCAGAAAAGATCATACTGAGTGAGGTAGCCCAGACCCCGAAGTCCCATGTTATCTCTTATTGGGCTCCTACTCCCAAATTTCAGATGTAAATACATAACATAACCTTTGGTTAGGAAAGTAAAATGGAAATGTTGCCAGCATAGGGGGGTTGAGGAACAATGGAGAAAAAAATAGTAAGGTTCAAATGATCTGATTAGGGAAATGGTACGAATTGGAGAGAGGTAATTACCGAAAAACATGGGAGGAACACAAAGCTGAATAACATATACAGTGATTTTACAGTGGAAAGGATGGGCACTTTATGGAAGGGGAGGGGAGTACATACAGAAGAAGGAGGGAGTTGGGTTAAATAATAATAAGGTTGTCTGAAAGATTCACAGATATCATACTATTAATTATTTATCAAAATCCTATAATGCACATAACTGCATGCTTAAATATATGTATATAGTTTTAGTAAACTTTTCTCATACTGGTTCTTTTTCCAAGAGTGAAAGAACACGTATGAAAAACAAAAACAAAAACAGCCCAACACCAGACATGAGAAGCTGTCTTTTGAGTTGTCAGCTGGAACTTTACAAGAGATTCCCAAAGCATACAGCCTTTTGTTGTTACCCTTGGTTACTTCCCAGAGGCAGAAGGCAAATAACTATTGCTAAAGAAACCATGTGCTTCAGAAACAGGGCCAGAGTCCTCTGAGCTGGAGCTGACCTGTCTGCCTCCTCTCTGATGACTAGCTTTCATGGTACCAGAAAGCACCATGCAAGCTTCCAAAGGAAGGAGGCAACCAGCAGTTCTGCCCAGCCTATAAACCAAATCAATGATCAGCTTGGCATGATAACTCTAAGAGTACAATAGTGACAATCATTCCTTGGTGGTAACCAACAGCTCTCTTAGACTTATGGCTGTCTCAAGAAGAAGGAATCCATGTCTGGTTCTGGGAACCTAGCTGACCACTCAATATTAGTGAAGTCATAGTTATTGGAGGAGAATCTACAGCCACTACTTTATTAAGCCAGCACAATTGCTAACAACAAACTAGAAACATTCATTTTAAAACACACAGATCAATGTAGTCTTCACCCTCATCAAAGAAACTTCCTTCTCTTTGCAACAAATGGAGACTATAAAAAAAGTACAACTAATCAAAACTGCAGAGCTGTGGTTGTAGAGCTCAGTCACAATAGATACATCTACAAAACACTTCTGCACTCAAGCCTCAGGGAGCAATGTGGAAAAGGGCCTAAAAAGATTCTAGGAGGATCAGAGAACTTTCTGTGAGATTATATTTCCTAGTAATATCAGAAGCTACATTCATGGAGTCTCACCAACATGACTGCCCAAATGTGAGCTGAACAAGAAACATGCTCACAAGTCCTAAACCTTACACAGAAACTATAGGCAACTGATGCAATCTGGGAAGAGATTTGGCCTTCCTCAGGGAAAGCACACCAATTGGTTATCCAGTTTTAAATGGTCAATCCTGAAAACTTACATATGGGTAACATTATATGTACAGAACCAGCTATACTTAGGAATATATGTTTATATACATATACCTCGTATACATACACACGTACACATGCAATAACATCTAGTTTTAAGTAGGAGGTCATGATTTTGAAGGAGAATAGAAAGTGGTATATAGGAGGGTTTGGAAAGAGGAAAAGGGAGAGAGAAGAGTAATTCAAATTGTAATCTCAAAAATTAAAAAAAAAAAACAAACCTTGTTCCCTCCAGAGTAAACATTTGAGAGGGATAAAGGGAAATGACTGCAAACTGACATCATAGAGAAAGTCCTTTATCACTATCAGATCTTTTCCAAGTGACACATAGTCCAAACATTTTTAACTATTTCCTGTGGCACTGACCATAAAAAGCTAGACAAAGAAGGCAATGAGGACCCAGACATGATTCAACATCTCTGTGCTAATTTCCAGAATTGCAGTGTTGTTAACTTCTTTAAGAATGAATAGTGCTTCTAAAATACAATCCTGCAAATGTTGTGAATTGATTACTCACAATTTATGCCATTCGAGAGCTGGTTAATTTCCAGCTCTTACCCATGGATTATGTTTCCTCATGTGTAATTTTATAAGTATATGTGATAATAAGTTAGGATCTCAGGATCTTACCTACATCATCTATGTATGAAGGCTCAGACTGTATTCGGAAAACAGTAGTGAATTAGTACAGAAGGAACATAGATAAGAATGGTCCTCTCACCTGCTCTACTAACTACTAACTAGTGATTTTCTTTTGTTTTAGAACAAATTTGTTTTAGCAAACATTCACAAGGATGTCTATGAATAACGGGCACCAAGACTTACCATCATGAAAAAGTTCCATGGCTTGGGCATACCATACTCTCCTGGAAAGACGGCTTCTATGTACCAGGCCACAAGGGCATATAGGAACGCATCAAATAAAAGCATTTCAAGAACATTGGCAAATAAAAAGCTGTCCATATTCGTTGATGAGAATATGTTACTCCATTTCATTCCGGTTTCTAAGACAAAGCATGAGACATTCAATTAGGCACCAGAGGGACTGAAATAGTTCTTCATCTGCATAATAACTGAATCCAAGAGGATATATGAGTAAGTAATCATGAAACTGCCTCTCACTATACCTAAACAGAGAAACAACTGGAAATGAATGGAAAAGAAATGAACTACAGAAAATTTGGGAAAATAGAACTTAATAAAAATAAGTAGACTTATGGATTAGAATGATGATTCTCCTCCTCATCTCTATGCATGCTAAAATCTCACTGGGAGGCACAATTTTGGAAAAATATAATCACTGAAGTGTAAGGGATAGATTCCTGCTCCAGCAGAAACAGGAAGGGACCCCTCTGGCCTCTCAGTAAATTTTTGGAAAGATTGTGGAGTTGTTCATATACTAGTATATTGGTATAAAGTAGAAGAAAAATTTTGAAGACAGTTTAGCAATCAAAATTAAATTAAGATGCTAATCAAGAAGGAGGACTCTGGGTAAGATGATCAATTCTCATTCAGAAAGGCAAACAAGATGGACATTGGAAAAGGGAGAAAACAAGGAACAGAATAGGATCCTGCCACAGAGGGCCTCTGAAAGGCTCTACCCAGCAGGGTATCATAGCAGATGCTGAGACTCATAGCCAAACTTTGGGCAGAGTACAGGGAATCTTATGAAAGAAGGGGGGATAGAAAGCTCTGGAAGGGACAGGAGCTCCACAAGGAGAGCCAATAACCTAGAACCCCTGCACAGATATAGCCCATGGCAGCTGAGTCTCCAAGTGGGTACCCTAGTAAGGGAAACAGGGACTGTCTCTGACATGAACTCAGTGGCTGGCTCTTTGATCACCTCCCCCTGAGCGGGGAGCAGCCTTACCAGGCCACAGAGGAAGACAATGCAGCCAGTCCTGATGCGACCTGATAGAATAGGATCAGATGGAATGAGAGGAGGACTCCCCTATCAGTGGGCTTGGAGAGGGGCATGGGAGGAGAAGAGGGAGGGAGGATAGGATTGGGAGGAGATGAGGGAGGGGACTACAGCTGGCATACAAAGTGAATAAACTGTAATAAAAAATAAATTTTGAAAAATGGTAGGAACCAAAAAATTAAATTAAGTTGATCAAAATTAAACTATGAATAATTAGTAAGATATCAACTATGCATTCCTTAGAACACAGCAAAGGTCACAAAGTCACTACTTACTCTTTGTCTCTGCATCAACTAGGAACTTAAATCCAAACGCCATCGCAATATTAAAGTTGAAGGACCAAATCAGCTTCTGCTTGAGTGTCATGAGCCCATAGTGTTGCTGTATTGTAATATATGGGAAGTAGCTCAGGAAAAAAAAGCAACTTCCCAAGCTCACAGCAAAGTTGACTGCAAATGTAAAGGGAGATATGGTCCATTTAAGCAATCTTGGAAAACACAACATGTGAATTGGATTTTAATGTATACACTGAGACAGGCATTATAGCAAATACAAATGTCTGTTTTGTTTAACCACTGTTTCCCACAAAACATAAATGAGATGTCTGGAATCCAGTGTGTGCACAGATATTTCTGAAAGAAGGGCTGAAATAAAACATGAGGAGCTTATTTTTCTAGAATTGTTCTAGAAAATAATTGTATATGCAATGATTCTGAATGTCATAATGCTTATTAGAAATTTATCATTTTATTTATTATAACTCAATATAAGAAATTGTAAATATAAACAGAACTACTGGAATAATCAAAATATTCCTCCAGGCATCTTTTCCTACTTCGCTTCAGCTGCGTTTCAGGAATTAAGCACATTATGATAGATGGAAGAAAGAGATGAGACATATGTAAAATAAATGGCTGAGTGGCAGATGCAAATCCTTCCTGACCAGAAATTACTTCAGTTGTTCAGTTGGAGTAAAGGCAATGGTGTGAGCTAAATTCTGAAAAGGCAAAGGTAGCAGAACATGTTGGAAGTCCAAAGGTACGTATTAATTCTGAGTCCAGAAAAAACATTCATGCTAACCTTCAGAGAGAGTGAAATGACTAAATTGTCAGACAAAATGATAGACTTTAAGAAACAAAGGACTGTGAATAATTTTTTTTTTTGAGATAAGGTTTTGCTTTGTAGCCCTGGATGGCCTGGAACTCACTATGCAGACCAGGCTGTACTCCAAATTTGGTATTCTTCCCACCTCAGCCTCTCTAATGCTGGGATGATAGGTGTGTGCTACCACACCTTCCCAACATGGCCAAATTTTCCCAAAGACAAAACACACCTGACTCATTCGTAACACACACTCAACCTTCATTACTAACTTATGAAATGCAAATTCATTATTAATGTCTCTTGTGGTGCTGAAAACTAAACTTGAGGTATCACAACATGCCGACCATATTGGGCTCGGCTGCCTAACTATACTTTCTGCTTGAAAAAAATGCAGATTTAAATTGCTTTTATATAACTTTTTAGTCCTAATTTGGCACAATGCAGTGTTTAGTCTAAACACTGGCAAGACATAGGAAAATGGGAATTTTCACATTTCAGTGGGACTATAACCCCACAAAAACCCCTGGCATGTGATTCCTCAAAGGGTGAGGAATAAAGCTTTATATGTCTTTGTTAGAGACCATTCTAAGCCAAAGTATGTAACTCAAAGAAAGAATGTATGGATGGACGAATGAATGCATGCATGAATGAGTGAATATCTACATCCATTGCTTTTATTTCCTATTCTCCTCTTTCAATCGTTTAAACATCTTTCAAAACCAACCTACTACCACTTCACTTGTACTATTGTGGTCTACGGCCCTTTCACGTGTATGCTGTAGTTTAGTAATTTTCATGGCTCTCTGCATGTCCTTTTCCGTGGCTGGTTTTACATGTCATCCTGAATGTGTGGCACGCAGAGTAAACATTACTTCTGGGTGTGTCTGGGTGCCTCCATCTGAGGTCAGCATTTGAATCTGTGGACTTGTAAGTCAGTTTGGGGGCCCTACCTTATAGGAGTGGACATTATTCTACACTGAGAACCTGGAAGGAACAAAAACATGGAGGAAAAGAGAATTCCCTCTTTTTCTTCCTGACTGACACCGCTGGCTCCTCCCATTATTTTGTTTTGGTTTTTCAAGACAGGATTTCTCTATGTAACCCTGGACTCACTTTGTAGATGAAGCCATCCTTGAACTCACAGAGATCCACCTGCCTTTGCCTCCCCGAGTGCTGGGCTTAAAGGTGTGCACCACCTTACTGCTGGCTCCGCTAATCTTGGGCATTCTAGAACACTCACTGGCACTCATCACGGGCCTTCCTGCTTCCCCTGGTCACAGATTTCAGATGGTGAGATGTCCATGTCCAAACAAACCAATTCATCACAATACCCCTTTATCTTCCACTGTTTCTGCTTCTTTGGAGAACTCTGACATAATTTTTGTGCATGTGATATCCACAGTCTAAAGGTCAATGCTCTGTCGGGATAGGCGCTGCATTTTAAATATACACCAGCCCAACTGCAGGCATTTAAGTGCAAGGAGCAATTCTGTTGTTTTCTTGTTTTTCTCATCAGATACTAGCAGACACTGCTCTCTCCAATTCAGAAATTATCTTTATCTCAATCCCTGGTGAAAGGGCTAGATGGATACCATACAAGAGGTAGTTCAGTGTTAGAAACAGCACCCAAATACGGCCATACTATCACACAAGTGCTGTGCTTATCAACTTTCTTTTTTCTTTCTTTTTTATTTTTTTTTACAATTTATTCATTATATATCCCGATTGAAGGCCCCTCCCTCAAATCTCCCAGTCCCACCCTTCCTCCCTCTTCCTCTCTATCTACTTCCCCTAGTCCACTGAAAGTGTTCTCCTCATCTGCCATTGCCCATAGCTTATCAAGTCTCATCAGGACTATCTGGGTCCTCTTCCTCTGTGGCCCAGTAAGGCCACCTTGCCAGGGGATGGTGATCAAAAAGCAAGCAACCAAGTTCATGTCAGTGACTGCCCCTGCTCCCCTTACTAGGGACCCACTAGCTCATGAGGTGCCCATGAGCTATATCTGATCAGGGTCCTAGGTACTTCCCTAGGTACTGATGGTTGGTCCATCAGTCTCTGCAGGACCCCCTGGGTTCAGACTTTTTAGCTTTGTTGGTCTCCTTGTGGGGCTCCTGTCCCCTCCATGTCCTTCTATCCCCTTCTTCTTCCATAAGACTTTCTTCACTCTGCCCAAAGTTTGGCTGTGAGTCTCAGCATCTGCTTCGATCGGGTGGAGCCTTTCAGAGGACCCTCTAGAGCAGGCTCCTATCCTGTTCCCTCAGTAGGCAGCATGCCAGTCTGATAATCTGAAGGTCCTGAGTGCTTGTCAACTTTCATCTCTGACTTCATTCCATTCCATTCCATTCCTTCTTCTTTTTTTTTTAAGACAAAAATCTCATATAGTTCAGGCTAGCTTCCACTTACTACATTGTTCAGGATGTTGGTAAAATCCTGATCCTCCTGTTCCTGCGTCATCGGTAGCATGCTGTACCAGCTTTACAAGTGTGGGCTATCACTGTGCATTCACTCCACTTCAAGTAATTACCAGAGCCCGGGACATCTCAGGTAGAGCACCGAGGCTGTGAGTATGGTGATGGATAACTTTTGGAAGGAGCTTTCAGGCGCAGTGTCTGTTTCGTACCCAGGAGGAATCAGGTACTCACCTCGGTCAAACAATGTGCTAATCATAAAACTGAAGAATATCGAGGAGATGGCGTAAAATGACAAAAAGACGAACACGAGGATGGGGTCGTTGTATTGGAAGATTGGTGCAGGTTCCATCTAGCGAAATAATTAGAAATCCAAGTTTAGTCGCGTGCGATGTGTTATCATGACAGGGCATAAGAAAACAAATATCCTCTTCCTGGTCGACATTAGTGACACATTCAGGGAGATAAAGAATTAATACTTTTGGGTCTCATAGAGCCCAGACTGGCCTTGACCTCTCTGTGTAGCAGATAATAGCCTGCCCCCGCCTTCTGGGATTACAGGCATGCACCATTACTCTCTGTTTATGGAAGGGTGAGTATACACACGTTAGCCAAGTACCTTAAAGGCCCTTTCTCCTGCACCAAACAACTCGCAGAGGGTCCTCCCACCTCGGCTTGAACTGAAGGCGGCTGAGAGAATAAGCAGCCTCTGAGAATCTACAACCAGATCCACGAAAGCTCAGCTTTCCTTTCCCAGCAACCAAGAGGTGTTGGGCTGGTCCTACACTCCTGCTTCCCCTCTTAAAGTGTAGCCACAACATACTGGAGTGAAAAAGACACTTGCCTTGACAAATAAAACCACGCATATGACAATGATGTTAATAACATACAAACAGAAGAAGGTGAAGAAATAGGCGACCCAGAGCATCCAGTTGCTCAGCCCTATCATGAGTTGGTATTCCTGTGGGAGAATTACCACAAATTAAGTATCATGAAAACACACATACACACGCACACACACACACACACACACACACAACCACACAGTGCCTTAGAGTCCTCAAAATGTACTCAAAATTATCTAATCAAGAGTCCTCAAAATTATCTAATTTCATATTTGTGTCTCCAATCTCCAGGTCTCATGGGATAAGAGCAAGGACCAGGATCTCATGTAATTTCATTAAAATTGTTCAGCTAGTAACTGAATCCTGCAGTTTCTAGAAGTTCAGAAGTCATCCCTCTAATAATTTCCTGGTATTGTTAAGACATGGAGTGCATGCCAACAAAGCTACAAACCACCTTAAACATATACTTATTCTGTTTCTAGGAAAGGATATAATAATACTTAAATTCAATTATAAAATTAAAAGTGATGAAATTAAGATGGAAAGAGGAGGGAAATGTCCACAGCCTTAGCAATGATCTTTATGAACAATGTATTTTCTTCAGAAGTGGTTGTTTATAGAAATATGAGGTATTCTGAATTTTAACAAAAGGATATGAAAATCATTTAGCAAAGAAATATCATGTTAGTATTGATTAAGAAAAATCAGTTGAGAGGTCTTACCCTTTGGAGGCTCCTTACAATATTTTTATTGAATTTTACTAATATATCAATATTTAAATATTAAGACTGTAGCTACCCCCCTTCCATTTCTACCTGCTTGGTACATACAAGGTTCTCAATGAATGTTTCTTTTTTTTAATGAATGAATGACTAGAAGGATCTATGAACATATGCATGCTATCCAAAGTTCTTTAGAGTGGTTACAGGTTCATGTTATTACCTGTAGAAAACTAAAACAAGATAAGACATGCCATTAAATTTTCTAAATATGAATGTTGAAAACATATTTACTGGACAAAATCTTTACTTATTTATTTTTGTGCCTGTGTTCATGTACATATGTGTGCTTGCAGGTATGTATGTGCACGTGGAAATCAGAGGACAATTCTTGGGAGTTGGTTCTCTCCTGTCGCCTTGTGGGATATAGGAATAGAACTCAGGTCATTGGGCCTGTGTGCAAATGCCTCTACCTATGAGGCATCTTTTACACCCTTACTTAACAAATTTTAAAAAGTAACTAAAATGACAAAGTACATTTACAGAAGAAATGCAAAACTTGTACATAGAAAATGTAAAACATGGTTGAAGAAGATGACAGAAAGCCTGCACAAGTGCAAAGCTCTCCATTTCATGACCCCAAACACCTAATACTGCTAATGAGGTAAGAACATAACACCTGTCAAGACCAGATAACAAAGAAAGAAAAATTGTCCAGAATTACAGCTAGTGAGATCAAATCAGTATTTAAAAAATCACCCGATAAATCACTAACCCAGGACTGGATGCATTCAGCGGTTTGAAGATAGTTGATAATTAAATTAAATCTGGGATATTCTGAAACTAACAGTCATACTAAAATGTTTGAATAATGATAAGATTCTGGAAAATTGCCACAAACGCAAAAGTGTTGAATGGCTGCGAGTGAAACAGAACTCAGTTTTGAACATGAAGAAGTAATTTAACCTTCCACGTAAATTCATGGTACACTTTCAAACTTTTCAATGCAAATGCTATCTTCAAGAAAAAGAGAGTTACCTTCAATCGGTTTTCCTTTTCCCACACAATGGACCGAATTAGGGTGAGATGATTCAAAGAGAAGGTACTTGCCACTATTAGAGGGATGAACATATTAGCAAATATGTAGAAGTAATCATGATAATATGCAGGGTACGGGAACCTCTGGATGAAGAGGCTAATGTCATTAAAGAGTGCTGTTGCAGCAGCCCCTCCATGATATAGCATGATTGCCTTGTCTAAGGCGTGTTGTACAGCCAGGAACCCTTCATTGATGTACCCTAAATGAGAAAAGAAAGATTGCCAAGGAAAACGACTAACAACAGCTGAGCTGAACAGAGAGAAAACAGCAGCTCACACACAGCTTGTATTGTAGATGAATATTCTGGCAATAACACTCTATGACTAAGTGATACAGCCACCTTGGCCTGTATGAATTTACTGTGATGTTCACATGATGAAATGGGAGATGTCGAGAAATGTCCTTCTGAGACCTGATGTCTTCAGTAGATGATGCATGACTGTATCTCAATGGGGAAGAACACAGTTGGTTTTAACCGGGTTCCTCTCTCGGGCTCAGATCCTGAGAAGTACCCCAGATCTTCCACACAAACATAGAATGGGTCCATTTGCTGTGAATAAAGGTGATGTGGCCCTTTCCTTCTCAAGTGTTAATGACTTTCTATTTTTCTCTTCCTGTTATAGACAAGAACTTAGAGCAGTTTGCTACACAGGCTTGGTGAGAACAGGTATCTTTGCTTTGTTCCTGACATCAGGAGGGGAGGGCACAATGTTGAGTTAGTGAGCTACACATCTCCCATAGGTGTGTTTTATTGGACGGAGAAAATTCGCTTTTATTGGTACTTTGGGTTACGGAGTTTGGGTGAGTTTTTTGTTGTTGCTGTTTTTGTTTATTTGTTTTGTTTTATTTTTCGAGACAGGGTTTCCCTGTGTAGCCTTGCCTGTCCTGGACTTGCTTTGTAGACCAGGCTGGCCTTGAACTCACAGCAATCCACCTGCCTCTGCCTCCCTGAGTGTTGGGATTAAAGGAATGCACCACCACACCCAGCTTAGGGTTAGTTTTTTAAAATATGTTTTTATGTTGGAAAAAATAAATATGATGGAAAATTACAAAAGCAGTAGAGAGGGTTCTTGTATGCCATGCATCTTCAGCGGGAGACTGGATGACTCCATGCCGTCCTGTACAAACAGAAATAATTCTGTGATGTTGAAACTTTATGAGAGGGAACGGTTAGGTTCTTTTATAAAGTTCCAAAGGACCTTAGAAGGGCAATTTGGAAAAATGCTGTCTACCCTGCACCATCGGCTTCACACTTCCTTGGCTTCACATGCTGTATTGCCACAGCACATTACCCAAAATTAAGAACTTAGTGCCAGTGCCATATCATTTATAATACATGAAAATACTCAATTTATAATAATTTACAATACTCAATTGCATTTCACCAGTGTTGCATTTCTTCAATGTTTCTTTTCTGTTCCGGTTTCCTGTGCAGAATGGTGCACTGTGTTTTCTTATTAAGATGACGGGGTCTCCTCTAATCCATGGAAACTTCTCGTGCTTTCTTTTTCCCTTTTTGTGAATCAACCAAGGAGCATGCATGGAGAGGACCTAGATACCCTGCTCAGATGGAGTCCATGGGCAGCTCGGTCTCCGTGTGGGTTCCGTAGTAAGGGTAGCAGGGGCAGTCACTGGCATGAACTTGGTTGCCTGCTCTTTCATCATCTCCCCCTGGTGTGGTGGCTTTACTAGGCCACAGAGATTGAGGATCGAGGCAGTCCTGATGTGACCTGATTGGCTAGGGTCAGATAGTAAGCAAGGAAGACCTCCCCTATCAGTGGACTAGGGGAGGGACATAAGGTGGGAAGAAAGAAGGAGGGTGGGACTGGGAGGAGATGAGGGAGGGGGCTACAGCTGGGATACAAAGTGAATGCATTTTAATTAATAATAATAATAAAGAAAATCTATAAAAAAATAAACATTTTTTAAAAGAAGAGTAATATTTGGTTTTTACCATGTGTTCCTGGATTATCTCATTTTAGGTTATTGGTAATCCAAGAGGTATTGGGTATACGTTCCGTCTTGGTTACTTCCACAAGTTTAATGCCACCATCGCACTAGTATGTCTTGCAGGCGGGACACCATCATAGACCAAAGGTTTGTGGCTGGTTTGGAGCTTACATTTCTCCTTTGGTAGTATGCAGTGTACCTTCTTATACCAAAGGTGCTAGCACATAGGGGCCAAGACTCTAGATCCATCCCTTGTTCCTCTTTTGTTTCTCTTTTTCCACTTGATCCTTCCGTTCCAGTTCCACTCTCGTCCATCCATAACTATCTATCCTAGGGAGATCTAGTTCTACCTCCATAGTTCCTCTGTAACTAACATCTGTGTTTCTTTGGGTTGAAGCTTGTTTATTATTGACTTAAGAGCTAATATCCATATATAAGCAAATACAAACCACATTTGTCTTTCTGGGTCTGGGTTATGTCTTGCAGAATGACTTTTTTTTCTCATCCTATACACTTCTCTACCAATTTTATGATTTCATTTTTTTAAGCATTGGAGAAATACTCCATTGAATTTACATGTATAGATAGATAGATAGATAGATAGATAGATAGATAGATAGATAGATAGATAGATGTACCCCATTTTGTCCGTTCACATATTTGGAATATCTGGGTTGTTTCCCGTTTCTGACTACGACAAATAGAGGAGCGATGAGCATCAGTAAATATGGCTGAGCAGGTGTCTTTGTAGTAGGGTGAAGCATCCTTTGGGTGTTTGCCCAGGGTTGGGAGAGCTGGATCTTGAGGTAGATCAGTTCCTGTCTCCTTGAGGAACAACCACACTGATGTTCATAATCGTTCTACCATTATGCATTCCCACCAGCATTGGATGAGTGTTTTTCTTCCTTCACGCGCTCACCAGCATGAGCTGTTATCTGTTTTATCAATCTTGGCCATTCTGATGAGTGTAAGATGAAATATCAAAGTAGTTTTGATTTGCATTTCCCTGATGACTAAGGATATTGAACATTTTTAACGTGTTTCTCAGCCATTGGAGAATTCTCTGTTTAGATGTGTGCCTCATTTTAAAATTAGGTTATTTGTGTTCTTGATATCTAGTTTCTTGATTCTATTTTGGATATTAGCTATTAGATGTGTGGTTGAAAATATTTTCCCATTCTGTAGACTGCCACCTTGTCTAAATGATGGTGTCCTTTGCTGTGTGGAAGGTTTCCATTTCATGGGGTCCCATTTATTAATTGCTGAGTTAGTGCCTGTGTTAACTATGCTCTGTTTTCCTGTGCCACTGCATTCAAGCCTATTGGCCACCTTCTCTTCCATCAGGTTTAGTATATCTGGTTTAATGTTGAGGTTTTTGATCCACTTGGAGATGAGTTTTGTGCAGGGTGATAAGCATGGATCTATCTGGAATCTTCCACAGTCAGTGGTCCAATTTGTCGAGCACCATTTGTTGAAGATGCTGTCTGTCTTTTTTTTTTCAGTGTGTAATTCTGGCATATATATGTATATATATATATATATATATATATATATATATATATATATATATATAATCAGATAGTCATAGGAATGTGTACTTTATGCCCAAGTCTTCAATTCAATTGAGTTGATCAACATGTCATTTTTTTCTGCCAGTACCATGTGGTTTTTATTATTATATCCATGTAGTACAACTTGAAATCAGGGATGGTGATAACTCTAAAATTCTTTCACTATTTGAGGTTGTTTCATCTATCCTGGGTTTTTGTGTTTCATATGAAGCTGAAAATTGTCCTTTCAAAATTTATGAACAATTGTGCTAGAATTCGGATGGGGATTGAATTCAATCTGTAGATTACTTTTGGTTAAATGGCCATTTTTACCATATTAATCTACCGATACATAAGAATTGGAGATCTTCCATTTTCTAATATCTTCTTCAATTTCTTTCTTACAGTTTTATCATACAAGTCTTTCACTTGCTTGATTAGAGGAACATCAACATATTTTGTATTACTTGAGGTTATTGTGAAAGGTGTTGTTTCCATTTCTTTCTGAGACCATTATTTGTATAAAGAAAGGCTAATGATTTTTTTAAAGTTAATTTTGTATCTAGTTACATTGCTGAAATCATTTATCAGTTGCAGTAATTTCTCAGTAGAATTTTTAGGGTCACTTATGTATACTTTCGTATCACCTAGAAATAAATATATTTTTACTTCTTCCTTTCTAATTTCTTCCCTTTGATTTGTTCTAGCTTATTGTTCTTGCTAAGACTTCAAGTACTATATTGAAATAAGTATGGAGAGAGTTGACAGCTTTGTCTTGTTTCTTATTTTCGCTAAATTGCTTTGAGTTTCTCTCTGTTTAAATTGATGTTGGCTAGGGCTTGCAGTCAACTGCATTTATTATGTTGAGCTCTGTTCTCCATATCCCTAATCTCTCTAAGACTTTTATCATGAAGAATGTTGGATTTTGTCAAAGGCTTCTTCTGCATCCAATGAAATGATCATGTGGTTTTTGTCTTTCAGTCTGCTTATATGGCTTATATTATATTTTTAAATTTATATATGTTGAACCATCCCTGAACCTCTGGGATTAATCCTATTTCATCATGGTAGATTATTTTTTAAATGTGTGTGTGTTTTATTAAGTTTGCAAATATTTTAGTGAGAATTTTTGCATCTAAGTTCGTCAGGGAATCTGGTCTCTAATTTTCTTTCTTTGTTGGGTCTTTATGTAATTTGAGTATCAGGATGATTGTGGTCTCATAAAATAAATTGGGCAATATTCCTTCTGTTTCTGTTTCGTGGAACAATTTGAGGAGTATTGACATTCACTCTTCTTTGAAACTCTGATAGAATTCTATATTAATACCATCAGATCCTGGGCTTTTGTTTAGTTGGGAGTCTTTTAATGACTCATGCTATTTCACTAGGGGGTTATAGGTTTGTTTAAGTCATTTGTCTAATCTTGATTTAACTTCTGTAAGTGGTACCTATTGAGGGAATTCTTTTTTTGTTTTGTTTTGTTTTAGATTTTCCAATTGGGTATAATACGGGTTTTTAAAGTAAGACCTTATGATTCTATGGATTTCCTGAGTGTCTGTTGTTTTCTCCCCCTTTTCGTTTGTGATTTTGTTAATTTGGAGATTCTCTCCCCTTCTTTTAGTTAGTTTCTATAAGTTGTCTATCTTGTTTATTTTCTCAAAGAGCCAATTCTTTGTTTCAGTGATTCTTTGTATTGTTCTTTTGTTTATATTTTATTTATTTTGGTCCCGAGTTTGATTATTCCTTGACAACTACTCCTTTTTAGTGTGATTTCTTCTTTTTGTTCTAGAGCTTTCTAGAGAGCAGTTAAGTTGCTAGTATGAGATCTTTCCTGCTTTTTTAATGTAGGCATTTATTTCTATAACCTTGCCTCTTAGAACTACTTTCATTGTGTCTCATAAGTTTTGATATGCTGTGTATTTATTTTCATTCAATTCTAGGAAGTCTGTTGGAGGTTGGTATGATGCTTATATTTTGATGCTAATTACTGGCCCTCAAGATCTGGTTACTGCCTGGATACACCTATCCTTGTTATGTAAACCTTCCTAAGACATTATTCCTGATTGGTTGATGAAAAGTCCTAAAACCTGGGCAGAGCAGAATGGGGTGGGCGTAGCTAAGGTTCCTACACTTTGAGAACAGGAGAATCATGGGAAACAGACAGATGGATAGGAGGGCATCATGATGGGTTAGCATGTGGGCTGGGAGAAAGAACTCCAAGGACGGTGTAAAAAGAAAGAGCAAGATGAAAAATACGAGCAAGTATTTATTAGATTATGAATGGAAGGTAGCCCAGATAGAATGGTTAAAGCAGATGTCATTGGATGGGGGCTGGGAAATGGATGGGGAAGTTATTGAAATAGCATAGGTAGAAATATCTGCCCAGCCAAAGGTAAATAAGGCAATTATAAAATGAAACAGGTGTCTGTGCCTTGTTAATTGTGATAGTGGGTTGAATAATACCACCTTGATAATCATAGGGCTAATAATAACAAACCATATATATCCCAACACCCATTTTATTTACAGCAGAAGTCTTCAATTATTTTTTTTTGTCTTCATCTATTTTTTAAAATTCATTAGAGTTGTTCAGTTTCTGTGAGTTTGTTAGCTTTCTGTTGTTATTGATATCCAGCTTTAATCCTTGGTGGCGTGAGTTATATTGATATCCAGCTTTAATCCTAGGATGCAGTGAGTTATTTCACTCTTCTCGATCTATCGAAACTTGCTCTGTATCTGAGTATATGATCAGTGCTGGAGAAAGTTTCACAGGTGCAGGGGAGAAGGTGCATTCTCTTGTGTTTGGGTGAAATGGTCTGTAAATACCTGTTAGGTCCATTTGGCTTATAAGGTCTGTTAGCTCTAGCATTTCTCTGTTCAGTTTTTGTCTGGATGCCCTGTCTATTGGTGAGAGTAGGGTATTGAAGTCTCCCACTATCGGTGTGTGATGGTCAATACATGATTTAAGCGGAAGTCATGTTTCTTTTACAAACTTGGATGCCCTTGTGCTTGAGACATAGAATTTTCCTTTGACGAGTGTGTGGTGTCCTTCCCTATCTCTTCTGATTAGTTTTGATTTGAAGTTTATTTTGTCAGATGTTAAAATGGCTGCACCGGCTTGCTTCTATCTACCGACCTATCTACCTATCTGTCTAAATCAACAATAATCAAAGAAAAAGAAGACATCAGCTTGAGCATGGAGGAAATGGGAGGGATTGGAGGGAGCTTACCTGGAAGGCGTGCTAAGGGGAAAAGGGAAGGGGAAAGTGATGTAGTTCTATTTTAATTTAAAATGTATTAAATAAATTAATGAAATAAACATCTTTCACCACATATTTTCACTGAAGAAAATATGAATCTGTCCATCGTTCAATGCAACAAGAAAATAAGATAAATAGGTTAAAGGACTGCTCACCAGGACTGCCCCCGTCGGCATCATATTGGTTTCTGGGTCCCACAAGACGTACAGGTGGAAAGAGGAAATTTGTAAACCAGTTGTTCCCTTGAAAATATGTCCGAGATTTCATGTTCTTCTTAGTATTACTAAAACGAAGGTAGTATTTTACCTAGGAGGAGCAATAAAAAACAAATTATATATAAAGCAAAAAAAGAAAAAAAAAAGAAAAACATGGCAAGAATCAGAAACAAAATGATTTTAAAAGTGTATCAGGAACATGACATTCTGAGGGTACATTGAGGAGTGTCTGAGTAGGGTATAGACTTCAGAAAGTGATAGCAAGCCTGTCATGTGGCATGTCACAGGTGAGATACTTTGAAATGTCAACAACAGCTAGATTCTTGCTGTGGGTTTGTAGCAAGCACAGCTGGAATTTGTGAATATCCTGAATGTATTTTCCCTCGACAGACATCTGACATGCACACTGAAAGGGAGTGTTAATTTATATTCCCTTTGCGTTAGCTAACTGTTCCTAAAGGAAGATCTCTTCCTTTCCTAAAAGTGATTGAGGAGGACAGAGAAGTAATGTATTAGGATACAAATGTGAAAAGTCACGTAATTGCTGAACGAAAAGATCACTAATTTTAGAGAATGGAGTACACTTCAAGGTATGTTGTGCTTTAAAGCTCCCTGAGATAAACAAACAAACAAAAACAAATAATCGCAAGAGCCAGTCAAGAGAAATTGGTTAGATTAGCAGGGACAGGCAGGTGTGAGCAATTAGCCATATATTAAGTTTTAGTACAAGCATTAGTCCACATTCAGGGGGATTAGTCCACATTCAGGGGCATCTGACATTCCTCGGGGAGCCCAGATCCTACTTGAAGATGTATTTACTCATGATAAGTTCAAAGTTAGTGTGTTTAGAGCATGTATGGAAAGGTGGTTAGGAGGCCAGATAGAGGTCAAGCATACTCAGAAAGAGCAAGAGTAAGGCAGGCAGCTGAACAGGAAAAAGGAGATTATGAAGTGAAGGCAGAAGAGGAGAGGTTTGAAACTGTACTGAATACATTTCTGTACATAAATGAGCCTACCTCAGCTTGCAAGGAGCCAGTAACTTAGGGTGACATGTGTAAGCGCCAAAGTCACCAAACAGAATACAGAGAAACCAATGACCCTATTTATAGGAAACCCCCCCCTTTACCTCCCGTTGATAGCTGCTTATACCTTAAACACAAAATTTTGACTTCTCTGTATAGCTACATTCTGTACTTTGATAACTTCCCCCAATACCAGGGAGATTAAATTCGAAGCATTATTTTTGTCTCTCCTGGGCTGCAGTTATCAGAACCATCCACAGTATTTGTAGCTGTCCTGCTTCTCATTCATTGTGGTTTTGGGAATGCACCTGTTCTCAACTAGTATTTATTTCCTTGAGGAACAGGATAACTTCTGTCTTGAAACTCCATTTGAGTATTCACTTATTACCGTGCATCTACCTGGGATCTTCACCGAGTGCAAAAGGGGCATTCTTGGAGTTTGTGAAGATGTGCTCACTTCACAGGTGGCTATGAGCTGCCCCACGTGGGTGTCGTGAACTGAGCTCAGGTCCTCTGGAAGAGCAACATAATGTGTTCTTCTCCACTGACTCAGCCTCCGGGCCCCAGACATGAGGCTTCCATGGAGAACTTTCTCACCTTCTTTGGCAGCGGATCGTTGCTGTTTGTGAAGTTATGGTCAACAACAATAGCAGCCAGGACCTTTTTAGAGTTGACAGTTGACCTAATGTAGTCTTCAAAATCACTTTCTGAAGAAAACCCTGTAACTGTAGAGAGAGTGAAAGTCTACGAAAGCAGAGTGTATGATAGTGCTTCCTACCCACAGGATGGGAGCCATGAACACTGGCTGAGGGATAACGTGCCCCACTGTTCTCAGATTTCCAGTTTGAGAAGAAACTGGGGACCAGTCATTGTTTGGCTGTTCCCTCAATCTCTGCTCCATCTTTACTCCTGCACATCTTGTAGGCAGGGGCAATTTGGGGCCAAAGGTTTTGTGGGTGGCTTGTGTCCCCTTCCCTCCACTGGAAGTCATGCCTGGCTATAGGAGGTGGCCACTTCTAGGAGTCTCAGCTAGACTCGCCCCCATTATCCTCCCAGGAGCCTACCACATCAAGGTCTCCAGCTTGTCCCAGAGATGGCCCCCATAGGTTTCCCACCTTTCTCCCAGCTCTCTCGCCTCCCATTCCTGCTCCTTCTGTACCTGGTCTCCACCCACCCCCTCTCTTTCTTCATCTGCTTCTGTTGTCTATTTTATTTTTCCTTCTGAGTGAGATTCAAGAACCCCCCCCTCCCACCTTGGGCCCTCCTTGTTCTTTAGATCTGTGGATTGTACTATGATTATCCTGTACTTTATGCTAATATCCACTGATGGGAGAGAGCTAATCCCTGGCACTCTTAATTATACTCTACATGCTTGCAGCCAGGAGCCTAACATAAATGCCCTCTGAGCGGCTCCGTCCAGTAGCAGCAGATTGAAACAGATGCTGAGACCCACAGCCCAACATTAGATGGAGCTTAGGGAGACTAGTAGAAGAGTTGGGGAAAAGATATAAGGACCCTGAGGGGACAAGAGAGCCACAAGAAGACCAACAGAGTCAACTAAACTAGGCTCATGGGTGCTCACAGACTGAAGCACCAACCAAAGAGCAAACATGGACTGGACCTAGACCCCCTACACATATGTAGCTGATGGACAGCTTGGTCTTCATGAGCATCCCCTAGCAATTGGAGTGGGAGCTGTCTCTGTCATGGACTTTTGGATCACTTTGCCTTAGCTGGGCTTCCTTGTCTAGCCTTAGTGGAAAAAGATGTGCTTAGTCCTGATGAGACTTGATGTACCCAGGTGAGTTGGTAGGTGGTGGGGCTCCCCTTTTCTGAGGAGAGAGAGGGGGGAAAGGGGGGGAAGGTGGGATGGTGGGACCGGGAGGAGAGGAGGGATGAGGCTATGATAGGGCTATAAAGGGGATAAATAAATTAATAAAAAAAAGAAATTAGGGGAAAATGTATATGTCATGATTCTGTAATACTTAATATCTGAATGAAAAATATAAAGAAACTGGGGAATGAAGCCACCTCACAATTTTAATGTTTGAGATAAGTATATTTCAATTTGAGATTTTTGAATCAATGAATTTAACTTTGGAATTCAACCTGATTGACCTTTGAAAAGGTGTAATTTGTATTTTCCTACATAAAAAAATGTTATTTAATATGCAGTGCATTTTTATACAGTACATCGTATACCCTAAAGATTTCCTTAGAGTCAAAAGCATGGTTGATAGAAACAGGATAGCAAAGACTTAACAGCTGCCGTGATGAAAATCGAGTTCCACATAGTCTTATTGCTTAGACTCCAATGGCTTTATTGGTTTACTTCTTCCTCCAACAAATCCCTGATTCCTAAAGATATGCAGGAAAAGCTCCCCTGTCCCCACTATTGATGGGGCCAGCATTCTCGCCAGAGGTGTTCTCTAATGCTTCAGAGTTACCGCTCTGACTGGGGGAGGGGCATGGGAGGAGAAGAGGGAAGGAGGGTGGGACTGGGAGGGCGTGAAGGAAGAGGCTACAGCTGGGATACAAAGTGAATAAACTGTAATAAATAAAAAATAAATTAAGAAAAAAACCCCACACACTCTCCTCCGCACTTGTCGCTGTGCTCCGAGGGGTCACTGTTTCTCCATCTCACCAGAACTATCATGATGCCAGTTGCTTCTGCCACTTTGCTCCATTCATTTTTGTAAACAAATCCACATCCAAATCTAACAAATCTAGGGAACCTAGGTTGGGTTCATCCTTTGAAAGATCTGTGTTTTAAGTGACCGTTGCCTCACTGTCTGAGTTGAGTATTGCTCTTTGTTTGCATAAAAGTGGATCGAGTGTTGGGAGCTATGCCGAAGGAACAAGCAAAACAGCTCTAGAACTCACAGAATGCAGTCCGCGGGTTAGCAGACCCATGACGGGTGTCTCAGGGAGGCAGAACCCTGAAGGCTATGTGTCCTGAGGACCGTCACTGCTATGGAGCATCGCTCTGCTTGCTGTCCTTGTGGCCACCGCATCCCTCATAACACAGGAGTTGTGAGAAAGCTTCCCGCAGTGGACAGTACCACCGGCACTCACTAAACAATGCTTGATCTCTTTCAGGGACTGCTGCTGGGGCAGATTAATGATCCACCCCCACCCTTGGAAAGAATCTAGATATGTAGACTGTTGGCAGTGACCACTACCCTTAGAAAGAATTTGGAAAAATAGATAGCTTAACAAGGTTAGGTAAAGATGTTTTTGCTAATGACTCTGACGTAGAGAATCTTAGGGAAAAATAGATTATTAAGCAAGGTTAGGTGGAGATGTTTTTGCTATCAGCTCTGATGCAGAAAATCTTGGGGAAAAATTTGAAGTTAAGGAAAAGTACTAAACATACTAAAATCTGTACACCTAAAGAAGATAAACAAGAAAGATGACCTGGGGTAAGATGATCGATCCTCACTTAGAAAGACAAATGGGATGGACGTGGGAAGTAAGAGAAAACAAGCAACAGGACAGAAGCCAAAAGCAGAGGGCCTCTGAAAGACTCTACCTAGCAGTGTATCAAAGCAGATGCGGAGACTCATAACCAAGCCTTCGGCAGAGTGCAGGGAATCATACGATATAAAGGGGAGTTAATATGACCGTGAGAGGACAAGAGCTCCACAAGGACAAAATCTATCAGGGCACAGGGGTCTTTTATGAGACCGTTTCTCCAACCAAGAACCATGT
Source organism: Pachyuromys duprasi (assembly GCA_028658305.1). Taxonomy (NCBI): domain Eukaryota; kingdom Metazoa; phylum Chordata; class Mammalia; order Rodentia; family Muridae; genus Pachyuromys; species Pachyuromys duprasi. Next base: position 18,056,666 of record CM053758.1, read on the forward strand.
ATAGATATAAGTTAGAACCCTTGCTCAGATGTAGCCCATGGTAGCTCAGTAACCAAGTGGATTTTCCTAGTAAGGGGAACAGGACTATTCTGACATGAACTCAATGACTGGCTCCTTTACCGTCCCTCCCTCACCAGAGGAACAGTCTTGCTAAGCCACAGAGCAGGACATGGCAGCTAGTCCTGAAGATATCGGATAAGCTAGGGTCAGATGGAAGGGGAGGAGGCCTCCCCTAGCAGTGGACTTGGAAAGGGGCAGGGAGGAGATGAGGGAGGGAGAGTGGGATTGGGAGGGAATGAGGGAGAGGGCTATGGCTGGGATACAAAGTAAACAACCTGTGATTAATATTAAAAAATAAAAATTAATGATAATAATAATAAAAGTATATAAAAAGAAAAAGTACACTCTTAATAGCAAAGCTGGGGACTTTCTGAGGTTGGTGAGCAGGGAGGATAGCCCAGGGTGGCAGGGGCTGATGCGGCGCTCTCAAGCTGGGCCGGTGACCGAGATGACAATTAATTTTCTTGCCCTCAGCTTCCTGACATGATTTAATAAAAAACTATTAATGAGCAGATGCACATCTTAAAGATTTAAAGCAGACATGGCTGATTATTTTTGAATGAAAGTTTAGACTTGTGATTCTTTTAAGATTTTTATAAGATTACCTTTTAAGATAATTGATTCTTTTTTTTTTTTTTTTTGTAACCGAAAATTGCAGCCTGCCAGTAAAGAAAGAAAACAAAAAAACTGGCTGAGAAATTCCCTTGCTTGCTCATACTCTGTTAATATATAACAAGCTGTTTAGTTACACATGTATGTGCATTCTTGGGAATAATTTGTTTTTCACCCATAATATGTAAAACATTTGATCATGTGAGGGCTTTAGGAAACATGCTTTTCTTACTCTCACTGTAATAGTTTACTTAAAGAAAAATAGACTGCAACCACTTTGTGATTTTCATACTACTTGAAAGATCTTGCTGGGCTGCATAAGATGCAGGAAAGAGAATGAAAGTGTGGTTTGGAACTCACTCTTCGGAGTCTGTTCCATCCACCAAGATGTGTGTGTGTGTGTGTGTGTGTGTGTGTGTGTGTGTGTGTATGTAAGGTTGCATTGGAACTCTTTCTCTGGAGCTTGTTTCATCCACCCAATGTTTGAGTGTGTATGCATGTGCGTACGTATGTATGTATATGTGTATGTCTGTATGTGTGTACATGTGTATGTATGTATCTATGTGTGTATGTATGTATGTATGTGTACGTATGTATATGTATGTATAAAGTAGAAGAAGCCTGTAAGAGAAGCTAAATGAAGAGAAGAAGCTTGTTGGAACCTACTTGCTGGAGTCTGTCTTACTTCGTCATCAAGTCTAAGTGTGTGTGTGTGTATGTGTGTGTATGTTTTTTTTTCTCTCCTTTCTTTTCTTTCTTAGATGCTTTGCCAATACCAGTGGAAAGCCAATGCTAAAGTCAACAGCCCCAGCTGACACCATAATAACTGTAAGCGCATGCCATGTAGCTACAAGCACTGGCTGATGCCAGCAATTTAATTCTGGCCCCTCAGTTTGCCACTATCACTGGAAGCAAGGGTTGGTAATGATCAGTTCCAGCCCTGAAAAGTTACCCTCAGAAAAAGTTCTGCTGGGCCACCAGCCAGTCACCAGGTCTACACACAGCTTCAGTTTACCCTGTGGTGCTGAAGCTGGTATTCGGTAATCATTCCTGTGCTGGTTGGGGCTCTAGGAGGGAAGGGGGGTGGTGAGGTTGCAGATTTAGGAGTTGATCCTGACTCCGATGCTCCCATGCTCCCGAGGCACAGGGTTTGGTCTGTGCGCTTACTTAAAAAGGGGTTACTAGGTAGAGGGAAGACCACAAAATTTCTAGTAGTGTTTGCCTCTGTGAGAAACAGGAGTGAAATTGGCCTGAGAATGCGAAGGAAAGTGAAGAACTGAAAACTCTTTAAATGATTCTACATAGTTTCTCTGAATAAATATGCTATCATCTAGATGTGCTTCGGACATCTCCCCCAAAGGCTGGCCTATGAGCTTGTACCTCAATTGTAAGCGTCACAGCTCAGAGGAGGTAGAATCTTTAAGAGGTGGATCTGGAAAGTGAGTTAAGTCATTGGGGGGACTGCACTGGGGCGGGGTTAGTGAGGAGGAGCCAGGTTGGCTCCTGTGTGAGAGGTGCTTAGGAGAGAGCTGGCCTGGGCCTGGGCCCTGCAGATTACAGCCTCCTGTCTCTCCATGGGATCCCAGTTCACCGCAATGTCATCTATTACACTGGGATATAGCCAAGATGACCCCACCCCGTGAACAGATGGGGACGCTCAATCTCATCCTTCTAGCCTCCCAAACTGCGTGTTAAATACGCTTCTTTTCCTTATATGCCACCTGCCTCAGTGCTTTCTTACACTTATATAAAATGGACTCGGGTACTATCCTCTACGGATTATGCAATAATGCTTTAAGTAATTGATCACTCATTCAGAATAAATACATATCCTGTGCCTGCGTGTGCCTGCTACACACAGCAATACTCCTGATGCTATTCTTGCCCAGAATAAAAAACAAAAAACAACAACAACAAAAAACTCACTCAGAAACAATGAGGACTGAGCGTTAGAGAGCTAAATAATAACTTAGAAAAACATCCATTGGTCATTTAATGCTAAAAAATTACTTTGGCTTTTTTTGTTGTTGTTGATTGTTTGTTTTATAGATACAAACTTGACTTATGTATAAACTTAACTTTCAAGCTTAAGCAATTTGATAATAGCATGCTTTTTAAAAATGACCCTTGGTGTCCTGTAGTGTTTTGTGTGGAAGATATCGCCCAGCTAGGAAGGTTTTTGTTTTTTGTTTTCCTAAAATAATTAAATAATAGGCTTTTATGAAAATCTTAACTAACCTCTCATACGGAAGTTTAAGTCTTTTTTCACATTTTCGACAATATTCTGTACCACAATGATGTTGGAGGGCATGTAAGCCAACTCCCAAGGGCGATAAGAGGTGGTGATGAAGTGAGGAACTTCGCCGACGGGCTGGTCAGCATAACTGAGAGGTCCAATCTTCTTTACAGCAAGAAGGTGGCGTGTGGTCAGAAGTACGCTGCTGAATATAACCATCAGGACTATTTCAACAACTAAAGATCCAAATTGCCGCCTCTAAATGAATTAAAGAACAAAATCATGTTAGTTTTTCTCAAAAAAAAATTTTAAACCCTAAATTTCATTTAGCAAATGGCCATTCATATATATTAAGCTAATAAGATAATTCATTTAGATTACATAAGTGACCAGGAAACATAGCATTACTCTATGAGAGACGAAATTTCATAAACTGTGATTTTTCTCTCTCTCATCTGACATTCTACTATTCTCTCATTCTGTGTAGATTCTGTATTTGGCATAGCTATCCCCGGCCCTGGAACTGAGAAAAGTGAACAGTATAAATTAAAAGGCAGTGATAGCAATTGTGGGAATCCCCCCTTGGCCATATCTGAGCTGCTGCAACATGACGAGGCAGAATTCAACTCACCTTTAAAGTAAAGTTCTTCCACAGAAGAACCAAAAGTTTTTTGGATGCCAGTGAAGACATTCTTCTGAACTGTGAAAGACTTCAACTCTGGAGGAAATAAAGATTTTTTTTAAGAAAAGAAAATTAAGATTATCAGAATCTTCAAATGTGTGTGTGCGTGATTTTTTGGGGAGGTGATACCCATTAGAGGTCAGGAAAGGTGGGAGGTGGGAGTTTTGACAGGAGAGAGAACTCTGTGGTATAAAGACTTAAAGGGGAATAGTGGGTTAGATGTAAAGTTAAAAGGGATGCTGGATAAAGAAGGGTTAAATTTGGGTAGAGAATGGGAGGACAGAGAACAGGAGATAATATAGGGAGAGAAATATAACCCCCAAAGACCTTAGGAAAGTCATAGAGGAACCTACCTACTACTGTAGAAGCATACACACACACACACACACACACACATGAAAATAAAATTATCTTATAATGTAGTACACAATGTCCCTACTAGGTTTCATGAACTAACAAAAATCCCCATGCTAAAAATTGTAATTAAATAATTATTCCATATATATGAATTAATATAGAAATACAGCAGCAGTTTTCTTTAACCAGCTAGTTCCCCAATGATTGATGCAGAGAGACTAAGAATGATTATTAAGCTGTAGACATTATGCTGGGCGTATTCTGAGCTATTCTAATCTTAGTACCCTTTAAAAAGCCAATCATTTGCCAGCCTGGCCACTTCCGGGTGGCTTCTGTCATGACCACATGTTCATTGTCCATCCTGCTCCATGGTGATTCCCTTCCTGCTCTATCTTATGCTCCTCCTGCTACATCTTCTCCTACTCCCCTTCTGCCTTGTGGTCTCCGGCCCCAAGCCCCAGGAACCTAAACCCCGCCTGCTTCTCTTCTGCCTAGTTGTAGTCTTCAGCACCTTTATTAACCAATCAGGGTTCAATGGAAAGCATTCCCTACATCACATGGATGCAGGAGATGGTTCAACATTCATAGCCATGCCTGTGACAGGGCAGTAGGCAGCTCTCAGGGTGCTGAAGTCAGCATCTGAAAACACAGTGCATGAGACCCTCTTTCAACAACAACAACAATTTTTTTTCACCGCTTTTGGAGTTGTTGGCCACTGAGGTCCCATAGACTTCTCCCTAAGCATTAAAGGTTATTGCTAATTGCCAATGATATTGGCTACACTCCGGAACTTGGCTGTAAGACCCCACTGCACACTTGAGTCAGAGAACATGAAAAAAAAAAATCAAGTCGGTTGTCACTTAGAAGCTTCATGTATAACCGCCTGGCTTCCATGATGCTGGAAGATGCTATTAGTGCTAACAACATAGGAAAGTTAATATCTTACCCAGCTATGAATTTTGTGAGCTATGGTAATGACTGGCCTGGCAAGATGTGCCCAGTGGTGCAATAGAGCTGCAAGGATTATGGGAGCAACTAATGGCTGACTTCATTTCAGTCTTTTCGCCAGAAGATGAAAGCTATTCCTATCATAATCATCAGAGCCAAGAACCCAAATGATTAGACAGATCATGGGTCCTCAGGAAGAAGCGACTCCTGTCATTCTTATGCTTTTGGTTGCGAGCCTTGCCTTTAACAGCTGAGCCATCTCTTCAGCCCTACTATTATTCTTCTAAATGGGCATAGTATTAATAGTATTAATTCATCTCCCAATCTTCATCCGACAAGCATCTTTGCAGTAAAAAGGGATCAACACAGAGACCTACAAATGATCAAAGCACAGAGAGTAAGAGATTGCAGAATGCTTAGCTCTAAATGGAGCATCTACATAATCCACACTACCCCTAAGTAAGGGATCATTGCGAAAGAAGGGACAAAAAAAATTGTGTAAGAACCGGAGGCAGTGCACAACTACAAGTAAACAGTGTCTTCAAGACACAAGAGGGCATCTGCATATGTGAATTCATAGCAGTTATGACAACATGCACAAGACCTAGGAAAGCCCGAGCTGGAGCAATCCCAGCTTGGCGAGGGGAGGTCAAAGTTCCACCCATATCCAAGTAGGTACTGGTAACTGCTATGTTCTGAGAGAGGAAGAGTTTTCTGTCAGAGTGTAGCCCCTGGCACATGAGCCACACTCCAGTGGAAGGCCACACACTTGGGACAGTGTAGACTGCTTAATACATTTTCATAAAAATAAAGGAGGACAAAGTTGGGTAGGTAGGGGAGTGAGTGGATATGGGAGGATTTGGTGGATGAGAAAGATATGATCTGGACACATTGCACAAAATCCTCATGAATTCATATAAAGTTTTAAAGCCCAAAAGTACTACCTAGTGGCATGTGACTTTTAGGCAACTACTTAAATGGCATTCATTTAATTTTCCAATTCAGCTTTAAAACAACAACAATCACTTGACATAAAGTGAGTAGCTGGTTATCCCTACATTTTAAATGTATGTATTCAGCATCCATGGTGATTCTTAATACCTACAAAATGTAAGGCACGGAACAAAGATCAATTCATTTGTCGATCAAGTTTTGAAGTATGGGAGTGACTACCACCAATAACAGTGTTAAGGGGAGTGGTTTGTAATGGGCTGAACATTTATGTTCATGTCCCTACCCAACTCAGATGTTAAATCCTAACAGCAAAGATGACGTTATTTGGAAATAGGGACTTTTGAGTGGTGATCTAAATGAGATTGGTGCCCATCTGTGAAGCCCCAGAGACAGTCTCTCATCCCATTCCTTCTGTCATGTGAGTGCATGAAGATTCTAGTGTCACATGTGAGTCAGGAAAGGGATTTCACAGGACACTGGACCTGCTGGCACTTTGGTTACAGACAGTCCAGTCTCCAAAATCTCACCAAAAATTCCTGCAGTTGATAAGCCATATAGCCTATGGATTTTGTTATAGCAGCCACAACGAACTATGAGGAAATTCTTAAATTTAATGAGCAGTATATCTATTACCTACTGACACTAGGTGCACATGAATAATTGGGAAAAAAAGGAAATCTGTTTTTCATGCTGTGGATGGCATGGCAGGCATTGACGTTAAAACTGAAGCTCTTATCTTTTTTTTTTTTTT